>OY856346.1:22577899-23202899 GCA_963693475.1 Ectropis crepuscularia
GAAGTACTAGGTTGATAGCTAACGTTAGTTGCTTGCTATCCTAGCTTGATAAAATAGCCTCCTGTAGCTCGAGCATAAGACTTAAGATGGGATGATGACTAAATCAAACCTTATTAGTCCGTCAGTTAGATCATCAAAAAATATTATGCAAGTATTTTTACTTTTCTTTCTGAAACAAAAAATTATGAAGTTACAGTGCTTAGAAGCTTCGAGTGACGCCATTTCATCGTACGATTTTTACAAAGACGTGACGTCGCGTCACTACGTTAACTCCGGAAGTTTGATGATATACCTATATCTTTATTAATTTGTCAAAACAAAAAATCATCATCATCTGCAGTCTGCATACGTCCATTGCTGTACATAGGCCTCACTCATATAATTCCACGATGACCGATCTTGTGCTGCCTCCATCCACCGATTTCCCGCGGCGGAGATAATATCATCGGTCCATCGTGTGGGCCGTAGGGGCGTAAGCCGTCCTACATTGTATTGCATTACGGTCGCCATTCGAGAACCCCCCCAGGGTTTATCGGTTCTGTGATCTAAATGGTTAATCTATTGCCACTCTAACTTGGTAATTTAATTTACAAAACACTACCTGACAAACTAATTTAAAATATAATATTTTTGACTCGGTCATCATCCCAATTATGCTCCTAATATATGTTATGTACAACAAACAATGTATCGGAATTATTATGCGTGTATGCATTGCATTGTGTTCTCGTTATCGTAACTACCGGTTCATCACGGATGGACGGTCAGTCGGACGTCATAGCTCAACATTAGCCAGCAAACAGGATTATACTGTATAGGTTATTATATCTGCTGCTGTCTGCCTCTGCAAATAAATGCCAAGTAGTAATATTTATCATATATGTAGGTAATCATTGCAACAAATCACAAAATTCTTGGTATTCTCATCCGATTTTAATATAGTTAAAACAAAAGTAAAAATAAGTTTCACTGTAGTTATACTACCAGTTAGTTAACTTTTTGTTCTTACCGCTGCCTGGTTTACAGCACCGTATGATACGTTTTCTTTCTTCAATCCCTTCTCAGCGCCGTCATCCAAATCGATGCTCTCCTGGTATCTTTCGCTCTGAGCTTGTTGTCGAAATTCGTCCTAAAACATGTTTAAAATATTGACACGATATTTGTGCACTTACTCACTTATTGAAATTTGAAAAGAGAACTAATATTATAAATGTCAATATATGGATGTATGTTGTTCAATCACGTCGTAACGTGTCAACCCACAGAAATCTAAATAATAAGGTGTCAACCAAAGAGGATACTTTATCTAAGGTGTCAATGGATCGGGTTGAAATTTGAAACACATGTGGATTATGGTCTGGAAGACTACTTTTTTATCCCGGGGAAATAACAGGAACGGGAATTACGCGGGTAAAACCACGGGGCGCTGCTAGTAAAAATTGTCCCTAAGAAAGATCAAACAAAACTCAAAACAAACAGGGGAACTCCTCGTTTCGAAGCCAGTTTGTTTTGGTTTCAAACGTTACTATTCGAAAGGTAGGTATAGATTTGGAGATAGAAAACTTGTTTGCCGGACACTATAAGTAAATTTATTTAATACTCAACCTGTTCCTTCAGCTCCTCCAGTGGGATCTCCTTGAAGCTGGAGACGGTAGCGCTCACGCAGATGACAAAGATGACAGTGATCAAGGAGAATACGGCCCGTACATGCCCGCCGAAGATCTCACCTAAACACAAAGAAAGAATGCAAAAAAACATCACATAACTGATAAACATTCTAAACAGAAATAATTTCATTTTCTCTGACAAAACAAAATATACATATCTTCAATTTAAAATGAAACTCAGAAACTCGACTATATGTTATATTTTTTCTGAAATTTATAAAATAAATTAATCTCTTAAGACGATGTCTTTAAAAATTAATTAATAAATTTATAAAGACATCGTCCAGATAAATGTAAGTAAATTTTAGTTTTTTTTTATTGATATTTCATAAACCGCCACGCCGAGTTCGATACAATTTACATGGAACTTGGAACCAACTCTGAAGCAACATGCCTGCCACATAACAGCACAGTGACACGCAGCTATTGGACCATGTAGAGCCCAAATCATTACCTAGCACTGCACTGCGCTGGTCACCCAGAGATCTAAGATATAATATCTCTAAGCCCTATAATTTCACTGGAAACATTGCCCTTCAAACCGGAACAAAGTAATGTTTGCACTTTACTGGTTGGCAGTAGAATAACTGGCAAAGGTACTTCCCCAGGCGGACTCTGCTAAGAGTCCTACCACTACTTGAAACCGGAACACCTTGATGAAGGTCCATGTCTCAAAATGCGTCTCAAACTCGTAAAAACTCGCATCTATATTTTTTACAAGAAATACATACGTTATAAAATTGCCAATTTTCTTAATAATTGTCAATTTAACCCTTCCCAAACGTAATTAAGGAACCTAAATTGCGGACTAAACCTCGATAATATCGTTTAGCAATAAACTTAGTATTTCCCTCGGAAGTTAGTAACAGCTTGAGGGTATTCCACAAACGTGTTACTTGAAACTTCTAGGGTGGAAATCAATTAAGGAGGCCGTAAATGTGATGAGGTTCACAGGAATGAGCGAGCTACAGTTTTACACTTTTTTAATTTACTAGAAAATGATTGCTATAAGTATGAAAATAAAACTGTATTTTTATTCATAAACGACTAGTGATCACTCCTCGCTTCATCTGTGAAGGTAACAGATAAACGTAATAAAAAATATTATATGTAGAAAACCACAACAGTACTTATTTCGAATTGAGATTTTTTTTTCTAATAAGTAAGTAAGTGCTGTGGTTTCGGGGATTACTTCAAACATAATTATAATAATGATTTAGCGGTTCGTCTTTATAACATTAGTAGTGACTGGCCAATACATACCCCGCGATTTTAGCTGTGTATGACCAATATCATATATCAATAGCAAAAATATTTTTAGAACTAAATCTGTTTTAAGATTTAGAACTCTAGTCTTAATTAAAATAAAAGTGTCCAAGTGCGAGTTGGACTCGCGCATAAAGGGTTCCATAATAAACATCAAGTAGCATAATATACAAATTCTTGTAGTTAATTCTAAAATTGATCGATGTGTAATAATACTGTATTTATGACGATTCCAAAAAGCTGCTTACTAGATCTTGTTCAAACCAATTTTCGGTGAAAGTTTGCATGGTAATGAACATAATTATTTTTTTTTGGCATTCTCTTATTTTAGAAGTTTAAAGGAGGGGGACACATTTTACCATATTTGGAAGAGACTCTCGCGCAAACTATTCAGGTAAAAAAAATAAAATGTACAAATCTCAATATCATTTTTAAAGACCTATCCAGAGATACCCCACAGGTAAGGTTTTGATGAAAAAATATTTTCGAGTTTCAGTTCTATGGGGCAAAGTATGGGACACCCCAAAAAAAATTTTTTTTCTATTTTTGTGGGATAATCTTAATGCGGTTCACATAATACATCTATGTATTTACCAAGTTTCAACTAAATAGTTCTTATAGTTTCGGAAAAAAGTGGCTGTGACATACGGACAGCCAGGCAGACATAACGAATCTATAAGGGTCCCGTTTTTTGTCATTCAGCTACGGAACCCTAATTAAAAAACAACTTACAACCCGCCGTTAGAAAGTTTTTGTTTTTTATGGATAATAAGATTGTGCTTGACCACCGTTTAGATTGAGGTTAAGCTAAGATTCAGTCCACGGTGGAGCGTGCTCGATATGAAGACATCCAAATTGTTTCTACGAAAAAATTACATCTTCGCAGATAAAGAACTCTTACACTTCATAAGCCCCGAAGCTAAGTGGACAACAAATGAGAAGCGACTTTGCTCTGTCAACAAGACTTAAGAGTTCCCACATTTATTGAAAGTCCTGGTCATGAGATTGTACCTAAGTTGCCGACAAAAGAACCTCTAATTCACACGATGGCACAACATGAAATTGTTAATTAATCCTGAAAGTTACCACCGCGTGTTAACAAAAAGGTGATGTAACTCATAAGTATTCCTACAAAAGATCATACCAGCACCGCAGAGCAAATCATATTTTATATTTGGGGTCAATTTTTTGTGTGTTAATTGTCCACCAATATTTATTTATTAAAAATATAGTCTCTTTCTGGTGTTTCTGTAAAAAAAAAGTAAAATGTTTATTGAGGGATTTGAACATAGGTAAGGAGGTTACTCAGTAGATAATTACCTAAAGTAACTCTCAGATGACATCAATACCTAGAATTTAGTGAAAAATCGTTACAGCGGGATTGGCAATTAAATGCCTCAAATATACTTATAACAGTAAACTTTGTGTTATATCCTCGGACATATCTGTCCGGGAAAATAAATCTTCTACGGGTAAAATTTCTGTTGTTATGCTTTTCATACTTTTAAAAGTTAAACACTCATAATATACTTATGGCAGAAAACTGTAAAAACAAAAAGTTTATTTTAAAAGTACCTACTTTAAAGTGCCATGTCATTCGCATTAGTAAAAAGATTACTATAACGGTACTGAATGCTAGCATTCAGTACCATTCAAACTATTAGCTAACACTAATAAATGAGATCGACTAGTGATTTAACATCCTCATCATTCACTGTTGGTCGATTAGCCATGGGCATAGTGGTAGTAGGCCGTTAGTTAATAGTCCACGGGAAAAACATCTTTGTGTACTTACCTAGTCTAGTTTCATCCCAATTGATGCCTCCGAGAGCGTACCCCATGAACCCTCCGAGGCCGGCCATCACGGTGAAAGTGCTCAGGCCTTTGGCATGGTCCTCTGGAAAAAAGGCATTGCGTTTAGTGAGATTGAGCTACGCATTGTCTTGGCTTCCAAAAGTGAGCACAATTAATCATGTCGCTTGAAATTACGTGACGTGTAGAATTTTGAAATATATTGTAATTAATAGCATTTTTTTCTTTTGTTTTCCTTGGTATGTAATTTTAAACGTTGGAAATAAATACACATCATATTATGTTTATGTTTTCAAATTAAGTTTCAGAAAACGCTCAAACTTATGTGCATATTCTGGCGGGAAAAGTCTCTTATAAAAACGTTAATATGTTCATGAAGATTACATATTTACTTTACAACGTTCAATATACATCGAATATTAAAATTGTCATAAGCAATATTTTTACGTACGCTACGAACGTTTCTAAAATCTTAATCTAAAAGTCCATTAGCAACAATTTTCTACTACTTAGTTTTACTGGTCTGTTGTCTGGCTTTTTTTGCGCTTTCTTCGTCTAGTTTTCTCACACTTTAAAATTAATTAAGATGTAAAATGTTTAAGTGCTGTCTTTAAAATCAGAATAGACCATAACACATTATATATTAATCAAATCACACAACACTACAAAACACAATTTTTTGCGGTAACTGACATGATTTTCAAATATCGAAACGACAACATATCACTATTTCCCCAAAATCACATCACATCCCGAACCGCGTTATTTGACTTGACAAGTCCAATTTTCCACCGGATTCTCTCGCTAAATATTTGGAAAATTCAAATATTAGTCTTGAGATGAAAACGTTCTACATAACAGAGATAGAAGTTATAGAGTAAATATTGGATCAACTTCCGAATGCCGTGTACACAAGGCATCAAAATGTCGCACGCTATGTGCAATTTAACATAAGTACCTACCTGTGAGCACGCGGCTTAGACGTCATAAACTGGGCAAATGTTGATATTGTTTTAATTTTTTTACTGTTTATTTTTTCTGTGAATGAGTACTTTTCTACGAATGGTACTGTTACTAAGAAAGTTTTGAGTATTATTGACATATGTTTATTGACTTAGATGTTGATGTTGTTTCATAAATTAATTGTTTATTTTATCTGTGAATGAGTAGTTTTTCTAAGAATGGTACCTAAGCTAATGTTACCTCTCCAGGCTAGTTTATATAGAGAGGGTGTACTCTAAATGTAAAAGAAGTGATATGTGTAATTATAGCCAACTTTAATCATGCGATCGATGGTGCAAAATCTTAAAATAAAACATGAATGTTATGTTTCAATAATAGGTATTTGTTTTTTTATGTTTTCTGTCAAAATCACGTGATAGCGGTGGTAGCAGTTTTTGGAATGTTTTTGTTTCACGAACAATGTCTAAAATAAGTCATGAAATTGAGCAGTTTACATTGAGTTTACATGTTCTCACAATTTTGTCCAGTAAATTTTATGACACGTCAACAGAAAAAATAGAAATACTCTATCCGATCCATAACTAATACTTACTACTACCGTTCTATTAAATAAACTACAGAGTAGAAATTCAACATTTGTAACCCTAAAAGTAATTTAAATACATGTTCAAAATCTTTTTACGTAAACTCTACCCGTACCTATCTTAAATTTTACTTCGAGTTCATGTTCAATCATGTTTAGCCGTAGTGGGAAACCCGAAATAGAGTTAGCAGCAAGATAAATCAATCACGGTCGGCCGTCGCTGATAAAGCGACGTTTTTTGGTTCATCACTCTTCTGCGACGGAAAATACGACAAACACACACCGAGTCACATGCTGTGACGCGGCACGCAGACAAATATTGAAATACATTCCAGAGTATCAATTAAACTAGGTTAAGGATTTTAAAACTGATTTTTCATACATTTATCTCGTAAACACTCTCTACTCAGCGACTCGTGATTCCGAGAAAAGTTTAAAATTATCTCACCCAATTTGAGTACACATGCTTGTTTATTTAATTATCATGTGAGTAATTTGTATTTCTAATTATAAAATGTTTGAGAGGCTTATTCCAAAGACGTAATCAATTTGCTATCAGTAGGGACAATGAGGAAAATCAGTCGCGTCGGTCCACTTCAGATGGTACACGAGTGTGTACAATTATGTTCACCTTTTTGAAGTTGTTAATTGAATTACTTTCAGTTTCTATTTGAGTGAGTTGACCCATTTGAGCGTTATACATTGTCGGCACGTAAACTGAAACTAATCTTGGGTATTAGTTGAAACGGGGCTTCAATAAATCGTGGAAGGGTGCTGAATAAAACCCGACCTAGAACTGTCACACTCAGACAGATAATAACGCGGAGAGTTTTTGTGAAATCTGTAAAATAATGTCAAGGATTTAGAAAATACTATCGTGTGTGCCATTTTTGCTTGTCTCCTACTGAGCCAGATTGATTTCATTCCAATTCGGAGATACATTTTTGGCTTAGTTTGGCTAACTAAGTTTAGCTTAGCTATTATTTTTGTACTAACTTAATTACGCTTTTCAGTAAATTTCGACCAGCCGTAACATCAACCAAACCTCATAAATTAAAACCTACTGAACTACTTACTCTACCAGGAATCCGATTAGGTAAACTAAATAGTATCGAAGAAGGAGTTACTGATTCGTGAATCGAAAGCTTACACTAAAAGTTATTGTATCTGTGAAAAAGTTATCCTATTTTATCCGCACGATCAGTCGAACACGATTATATCAAATAAGAATACTACCGAAAAGAAACCTTATTTCAGAGATAGCTTCTTGGAAGGATACGTCTACCAATAGGTAACTAGTCTATATTTAAGTTAAAAAATTACTTCACTTCACTGCACTACACTTCATTCAGTTTTTTAAATTGGTAACATATAGTTTTAACAATTATTAAGAATTTTAATTTAGGGAATTTTAATTTATTCCAACTTATACAAGTTGGAAGTTGATTTTATTATTCTTTTCATATTTTAGAGTAATGATACGTGCCTGCCCATAACAACCAAGTCCAAGTAGCTATAGCTATAGATAACAGCATTTAAGTTTTTGAAGTACGGCAAACTTAGCAATACTTTTCTGCGTAACTCTTAAGTAATAAATAAAACCTGGGACGGTAACGTCGAGGAGATACGCTCTCGCGGGGCTCTGGCAAGCATCAGCATCGAAGTCCAGGAAGACAGTCCCCAACACGGTGAACACGACGCCCCAGGGGTGGTAGTTGGTAGGCGGAGTCTCCAGCACTGAGCTGCGAGGCCCCAGGGCTGATGGTACTTCGGTCTGGTTGAGGGGGTTCTCGTCCCCCAGAGCGTAGCCTATCGTTTCTCCGTTTGGCACCAAGAGCAACCCTGGAGAAACAATTTCTTATTACTCAACTGGTAACAAGTTAGCCATTGATAAATGTGTATGTACATGCTCGTTGAAGTTTAATTTTCAGTATGGTCATGTAGTCTAATTTAAAAAAAATTAAGAGTGACAGAGCAGAACGTTTGCCTGTTGGTAAGCAACACGCCTGCTCATAACAACACAGGGACACGCAGCTATTGGAACATGAAGTGTCCAAATCATTACCTAGCACTGCACTGCGCTCGTCACCCAGAGATATAAGATGGCCCAACTCTATCCCCTGTAAATGTTTTAGCACGCAAACGAAATCTGGGGCGAACTGGAAAAATGTTTTGAAAACTGGTTTGTAGCATGAAATTTTGTATAGAGACTGGTGGAGAGTACTTTGAAAGAATTTTATAAAAACATATTTATCTACAGAATATTTTTTGAAGTGAAAACTTCTTTTGACGCACCACAGACAGATTTTCGTGAGCTGTGAATTGAATTCCAGCGTCACGCTCGGGAATGATTAGAAATCTTCGGGTAAGCTCGGGGCCTTCTAGAAATGCTGATCACTTCTATCGGCAGTTCCTATGACTGCCAATTTTATGTTCTATTTCGCACCACGTACAAGTATGTACCTAGTAATTTTGCGTTATAAATTAGAAAACCTGTAATATCATTATTCTAGCTTTTTTCCAATATTTACGGTAAACTTACTTACCTAGCAACACTCCAACTGACATCAGCACGATAAACGGCCTTCGTCTCCCGTACTTGGATTTGCATCTGTCGCTCAAAGAACCCAACAAGGGGGTCATGAAAAACCCAATGAGGGGTGACAGGGCCCACACAAGAGTCATCTGCTGGTGGGGCACACCGATCTGAAGTAACGTAGGAGACACGAAGGCTGTCTCTCCAGCGTAAGAGAACTCGATGCCCATGACGGCAGCCGATATCCGCATCAACTCGATGCGACTTTTTCGTCTAAAAAATTGAACAGTTTTTAAATTTTCATATAAATAATTTAAATTTCTTCTAAAAAATAAAAACCGATTTGAAGTCAAAATTAATACCTGTAAGACACTCAACTAATGTTTTATAAATTACTAGCTGAACCGTGCGCGCGTTGCTACGCCATCTATTGAAAATTGGTCGTACCAATTCAAATTTTGAACAAATTCTGTTACCTTAGGTTCTAATGACGCAACGTTAAACTATCTTTGGACGCAACCTTTAAAAGATAGACACACGCTGTCACGCAACGAAAGCTCTCAAAAAACAATATTTTTCCCCGTTTGATAGTTTGATGAACATGTTGATAGTTGATAGTAGCGTAATGTTAAATAGCATATAGCCTTTCTCGATAAATGGACTATCTAACAGAGAAAGAATCTTTGAATTCGCACCATTCGTTCCCGAGATCCTTGCGTTCAAACAAACAAACTCTTCAGCTTTATACTATTATAAGTAATAAGTATAGATATGCAACCAACTAATCACACTCTTCCAATGAAACAACGAGGTTACGGGGTAAACGTAACTATATTCAACGAGGTTACGGGGTAAACGTAACTATATACTAAAAATATATTCAACTGATTTTATGCAAATTCAATATGTAATAAATATATAGATAACTCTTTATTGTGACACAAAAAAACAGAAATATTACAGAAGCAGATTTGAGAAGAAACACTTATGAACTAGCAGCACAAATGGCGCCCTTATTGCTGAAAGCTATCTCTTCCAGGCAACCAGATTAAAAGAAATTCGCCTACATACCTACAAGGTACAATTTGAGGCAACATCTAATTGATATAATAATTAATATAGCACACCTCCCTCGTCTTTACACACACTGTGTGGGATGAAAAAATATTTAAAGTTTAATCAATTCGACAGTCAAGAGAACGGTGACTACTGCAGGCCTACTACGAAGTCCGATAAACGATATATCGGCTGAACTTATGGACGTTTCCTACCTCGAAAGACAATCTGTCGTTTGATAACATCGGCCGTTTCGTTCGATCCGACCCATCTGACCTAAGTATATAACTTCCGACCGAAATGTATCGATCCGAATGTTTTTCCCGGTAGGCTACAATCCGTTTCAGCTGTCGGTCGGATCCGATCATTCGGAGTTTGTTTTCGTAGTAGACCTGCTGATCCGAAGCTCCCGGGTTCGAATCCCACGAGCACCACTGTCTTTTCGAAGTCTTGTGCATAGCACAGCTAACATAAAAACGGCGAAGGAAAACATTGTAAAGAAACCGACACGTAGTCCTCAGAATCTTTCTAGGTCTAGGACCAGCGTGTTCGATTATGGCCTTAACTCTCTCCTTGCGAGAGAAGGCCCCGCGGCCCAGCTGTGGGATCATTTAGTAGGCTACTTTTGCATGTTAATTCATTACATTCATCGCCGTTACAAAACATAACTTAAACACAATATTGTGTCTAAGTTCGTCTGTTGACACCTCAGACAAATAATTATGCTCTAAGGTCGACACAGACGTCGAAAATGTACACAGTTTTGGCGTACGCAGACCATGAGTAGGTAGCTGTTTTAATAAGGTCAGAGTCAGAGTTTGTAAAACAGAGTTTTCTGACGACAAAGAAACGTATTTTTCTTTCTAAAATTCGTAAGTAAGTAACCTATGCTAATTATCAGGTTCTTACATATGAAATTGTTGTTTTGTCCACTTTGATCTCAAATATCTTCTACTATACATAACTATATAATACACATAACTATATACCTACTATATAACTTACTTATGCTTTTGTAATTCATTTGGTTTTTCCACTTTTGGTTTTTTCTTTCGTTTACTCAGTTTACAAATACACAACTTGAAATATCGCGTTTTTTACGAGTAGGTCCATCGTGTCGTGGCACCAGTGCTGCAGAAACGGCTCGAAGGATTAATGATGTATGTGGCAGCGGTATCGCAAAAGAAAACACAGTGCATTTTTGGTTCCAACAATTTCGTTTCGAAATTACAATAAACTAAATACGACCAAAGTTAATAATGACGAATTGAAGGCTATTAGAAGGCGCTTATTGTGTAAGCTGATCCATCGCAAACCACATCTGAGTTAGCTGTCGGCTGCGGTTTTATTCATAAAACTGTGAAGCAAATTAGGAAGGTGATAGAGGGTAACTTGAAAGAGTACCTCATGAATTGAGGTACCCTTTCAAACGCGCGTCGCTGCTGTGTTACTTTACCCAACCTGCACAATAATGAAGGGATTTAAATGGAATCATTGCCTATTATGAAAAATGGATCCTGTACAATAATTGGAAATGCTCATCGCATTGGCCGAACCCTAGTGAACCAGCTAAATCCTGCCCCAAGCGAAAATGAACTCTAAAAACTTCTAAAAATCTAAACGAAAATATTACCAAACTAAAAAAAATAGAGGCAAAAAACAAATTAATTACGATTTTCAAAACACAAAAGCATGTATAATTTTGAAATAGCTGTATAATTTTGAAATTGGGATTCCTAACTAGAGAGAAGATACTTGTGATCAAAGTGGTCAGTAGGTACGACAAACCACCAATTTCAAATTTAAGGACCTAATATGTAATTAGATTTTATATTTAAGTCTTCTATTCCTACATTTAAAAAAAAATACTTCAATATAAAAGGCATGGGCCCAGGAGTCCGTGGAGATAAAACAAATTATTTTATTATAACTATAAGTAACTAGATGATTAAATTCCACTTCACGATTTCACCTACGCCAGGTAAGAGTATAAAAAAGCCGGGGACCTAGTGGCTAGGAAGTTCGATTTCACAATCGATAAGTCGTAGGTTCGAACCCGCCTGCACCTCTTACTATTTTTCCAAGTACGATTTTTCCAATACGAGTTCATCATCGCCACTGGCTTTGACGGTGAAGAAAATCATCGTGAGGAAACCAGCGTGTCCCAAGTAGTTATCTTTTGAGAATATTTGGCAACCCACACTTGCCTGACGTGGTATAATACCTTGACTGGTTTGTTGTAAGAAAAGGTCCGAATCCCAGTACCTATGTATGCCCTATGGGTATTCCTAGTAGTGGAAATTTGAAGTGACTACTTCCACGGCCAATTAACAACAAATCTATTTCGAGATTTCAGTGATGTAATACCATATTCACGGTAGTGTTTGTTGCTAAATAGACGTAAAGCCAGATAAAGTCTTTGTCTTGATGGATTAGTTCAATGGACCGAGGTAAATATTGAAACTAAAGGGAAAAAATCCTATTCGGCTCAGTATGAGATAGAGCTTCGAGCTCGGGAAATGGTTTTTCAATATTTTAGCCTGCATTTTAGACTATTTTAACCGACTTCAAAAAAGGAGGAGGTTCGCAATTCGTTTCTACAAAAAATTTTTTTTTCCTATGTTACGGACAACTCTAGTAATTGTGAACCAATTTTGATGATTCTTCTTTTTAGTGGTAGTTCACGTTTCAGAAATGATTTCATATAACTTTTATTGAAATCGGTCTAGCGGTTTTTGAAATGTGAATAAAAACTAAAAGTTACTTTCATTAAGACGACGTAGTTAAAGCTTCTTACGAAATTTAATCGAGTGTCTGAATTAAATTATTATTGCAAATTGAAGTCGGTTTTTGTTTTTTCCGGAGGAACTAAATTATTTGTGTGTTAGCTCTGCCAATTATGAATCGTTTTTTTTTTGTTTGGTAAAGTAAAACATCACCCATAGAACGTAGTTTTTTAAAAACTTTTGTTGTTTCATGTAATTTATAAAAAAACTACAGCACCTATGGATTCAATTTGTCAAAGATGATTATTATACAGGATCAAGGAGCAAATTTAAGCATTTGTCATATTTTTAAAACCTCGCATTTAAAAGTGAACTTTTGCGTAACATGACGCAGTTACGTTCTATTGCTGCTGTCAAAAAGAAAATAAACGGTTGGATCTATTATAGTGAGTTTGATTTTTGAATGAAAGTTGCTTGTTTTGTTATTTTGTTTTTCAGAGCACATTTTTTTATTCATAACACCTGTATTAATCGGAAAGAGCACGGCTCTTTCATACTAACTTACTACTATCATACTATCATAATTGGTGGACATTTCACACACAATAACACCGTCTGACCCCAAACTAAACAAAGATTGTTCTATGGAAGCCAAATAGCTGATATAATACTCACATAGTTGTATTTTTATTATTAATTTTATCTATTTATCTTTTCACTCTCGGTTTGAAGACACCCTATCGTTTAGTTAAATTTACTTACATAGTACTTAATAGGTATCTATAAATATTATAAATTTAGTTTATTTCGCAACGTAAGAGTTAAAACCACTAATTGGTGGTCTACTTACCTGAACAAATCACTGTACTCGCTATCCTGCCAGACCCTCTCCGGGACGTCATCCGAGTTCGGTATCCCAAACAAGGACTCGGCCATAATCTCCCTAACTCCCCTGGGATGCTGCTCTTTCCACCTGGACCATCGTTCCCTGTATCTGTCCCTGGCGCAGTGGAAACGCCCAGTCCAACCCACGTAATCGTTTAATTTGTCCGCCATTTTCGAACGTTGTAATCAAATTTGAAAATGGAATATCACATTCTGATGTTACAGATTTTTCTGCGTTCCGTTATTTGGAATTTAGAACAAAAATGCACAATTTCAAAAATGAATCACTAAGAAACCAATTGGACTTTACTCAAAAAGTTTACGGTTTCCGCATTGGGATAAGCTTAAGTAAATTTTCAGAATACGACGGATTTTTTGCGAGAAAACCACTTGTTGGTACAGGATTTATACTTGTTGCGGGAGTTAAGTCACCGTATTTTATGTTTGTTTTCGTTACTTATCTTTGTAATCTAGAAATTATTTTAAAGACTTTATTTGTGTAACTTGCATTAAAAGATTCAACTGTTTTTACGTTTACGATTTTAAGAGTACACATAGATCAAATATATTGAACACATTTTTATCTTCAATTACTCGTATTTGCAAGAATGTTTTTTTTATTTAGTGTAATTGATTGAAACTTCACTAATACCGTCCAACAACTCGAGCACTCCGAATAGTTCAAACTTCGACTTATGCAAGATGTGCGCATCTGAAATTTTAATGAGCAAGAGTTTTCCAAGTTCGATAAGATGCGTGGTTGAAGTTGTTTTAAAGATGGGATATATCGGAAGTTTGCGGCGGTTCGGTGGGTACTGGGCGGCGGTAGCGGCCGCGCGCTAGGGCGGACTGTAGCGCGCGCGCCGCGCCCGCCCGCCTTGAGACGATGGTCACGGCCGGACGATCACTAGAAGTGACATTATTTTTATTATTAATATTATTTAACTTAAGCTAGCTCTGGAAATCTAGGGGAAAGTTTACTAATACCGTCCTGTTGACCGATTGATGTAAAGCTTTGTAAACACCTGGAGAAACTGTCTCATCTTTTAGTTAAAGGACCGATTGATTTAAAGTTTTGTTCACACATATATATACTACTAATCTATCTGAGCTTTTAGTACGAAATAAGCGAGTAGAATAATTTCAGTGCCACGGTAGTACAGTTTGATACTTACTTACTTCCTAACAATAATTATAATTAATCATAACATTCATTTTTTAATCTGATAATAATTGAAAAATAAACCCACAGATGACATTAAATGTGTGTCAAATGTACAAAAATAGGGTACCGGACTGGGTCAAAAATACACCATCCTAATTAGTCCGTCAGCTAGATCATGGAAAAATATTGGACACGTATTTTTTGTTTTTTTTCATAATGTTAAAAATCGTCAAAGATATAGACCATCAAACTTCGAGAGTGGGGGGTCGCGACGTCACTCGTGAGTAAAAATCGTACTCACAAGTGACGTCACACGAAACTTCGAAGCGCTGTATCTTCGTCATTTTTTGTTTGTGAAACAAAAGAAAAAATACGTGTACAATATTTTGTGGCAATCTAACTAACGGGCTACTTAGTTTTTTTGAGGATTGGGTACAGTATTGTTCTATTTACATTTTAACCCAACCTACCTACTGCTATGAAAGTCTATTAATGAGACATTTTCAGAATTGAAAACAGATTTGAGGGATAAGAAGATAAGGCTGAAAATAAATGTCAAATTATTGACTTATCAAACATCTCTTCTATTAGAATGAATAAAGTAGCCAAGTGCGAGTTGGACTCGCCCATGAAGGGTTCCGTTGCAGCAAGTAACATAATATACATAGTACACATAGTTCTTGTAGTTCGTTGTAACTTTGATCGAAGTTTTAATAATAGTGTATTTATGACGTACTAAAAAAAAACTACTCATCAGAACAAGTTCAAACTAATTTTCGTTGGTAGTTTTCATGGTAATGTACATCATATATTTTTTTTAGTTTTTTCATTCTCTTACTTTAGAAGTTAGAGGGGGGGGGACACACATTTTACCACTTTGGAAGCGTCTCTCGCGCAAGTTATTCAGTGTAGACAAAAGTTATATTAGAAACCTCAACATCATTTTTGAAGACCTATCGATAGACACCCCACACGTGTAGGCTTGATGAAAAAAAATTTTTGAGCTTTAGTTCTCAGTATGGGGGGCACCCCTAATTTTTGTTTTTTTTTTAAACTTTTATAAAAATCTTAATGCGGTTCACAGAATACATCTACTTACCAAGTTTCAACAGTGTAGTTCTCATAGTTTCGGCAAAAAATGGCTGTGACATACGGACGGACAGACAGACAGACAGACAGACAGACAGACAGACAGACAGACAGACATGACGAATCTATAAGGGTTCCGTTTTTACGTTTTACGGAACCCTAAAAATAGACACAATCTTTGGTAAAATTGAGACCTATTTTTAATTATAATATTTCACTAGTGGTCTGCCCCGGCTTTGCCCTTGGTACACAAATTAATATCATATAGCACTCAAGGACGGTACCACGCACCACGCGCAAGGTGAAACACAAAGAGTGAAAGATTTTTTTAAATCGGTCCAGTATTTCCTGAGATTAGCGCGTTCAAAGCAAAAAACCTTTTCAGCTTTACGATATTGGTTTAGAGATTTTGAAAATGCCTCAATAAACAAGGGAATTAAAATCACAATAACGATTGAAATTAATTCTCTTTGCTATCAGGTAAAAACAAAACAAATAATATATCCTTAAAATATTGCATTTCCATCGTTTTTATGAAGGCACTTGGAAAATAAACAATTTATCACAGTCGCTTCTGACGTTATATCTCCGAGACTCGCCTCGGGGATTACGCTTATTGCGTCCCCACAGACGTCCTGCTGATTGTGTCCTCCGTGCCTACCCGGCGCACAGAGTGTCAGGTTCCTAGTAATACGTATCTAATATGAAATAAATAAATATTGGTGGACATTTCACACACAACACCTTCTGACCCCAAACTAAGCTAAGCTTATGCTATGGAAGCCTGATAGCTGATATAATACTTATATATTTTTAACTACATACTTATTAAACATAGAAAACACCCAGGCACAGTACAAATATTTGAATTCATTACATAAATATTTGCACTGGGTGGGGATCGAACCCACGACCCACGGCTTCGCAGTTAGACTTACTACCAACTAAGCCACCAGAGTAGCCGCTAAGCCACCAGAGTACCCAGGGTACTTATGAGATTCAATGTTGGTCGACATTTCTCATACAGGACCAACTAACCTCAAACTAAGCAAAGCGTGTACTGTGGAAGCCAGATAGCTGATACAACACTTACCTACGTAATATACATAGAAACACACAGACACAGAACAAATATTTGTATATATAGGTTTTAAACTTTCGCGATTTGTACACATAATGTTTATATAGTACGGGGCTTAATCACGATATAAATCATTGTTTAATTACCTCGACGTTTCGGCAGTATTACAAACGCCGTGGTCACGAGAAGACTGAAGAAATTGCGGGTTGTCTCATTGCGAAATGAGGGGATCTCAATCTACCCTCATTTGGTCTTCAAAACATCGCAGGGCTACCAACACGACACACAACACTAACCGTATCACCAGGCTTCTCCGAACTCACTCCACGATGCGTACATCTATCTACGACAGGATTCCACGACGCTGATTACCGAAAACAGCACTGTAACCACGGACGTGACTGTAACACTGCCGAATCGTCGAGGTAATTAAACAATGATTTATATCGTGATTAAACCTCGTACTATATAAACATTATATTTCTATTTACAACAAACACTCACTGACACTGGGTGGGATTCGAACCCACGTGAGCTTTGCAGGCAGACATACTATCAACTTAGCTACTTAGTCAGCAAAGAATAGCAGGACTTAAAGTTATTTTACAATTTAAAATGCAAGCTAAAATCAGTTAGAATCGGATTTTTCTTGATAGGTGTCTTCCAGCAAAGACCGCATCGTAGCTTATCATCAGGCAGGCGAGATGGGAGATGCGCACCTATTATCGACAAATAAGAATGTTCATACTGTGAAAAATAAATATACACAAGACTTAATCATGGTCCAAATTCTTATTTCATTACCTCGGCGCTTCTGTCGAGTTACAACCGCGTTGGTGACTAGAAGATTGAAGATCGTAATTAACCCCTATGTTGTTTACAATAAGAGTACAAATCGTGAACGATTAAAAACTAAACAAGAAATCCGTTCTTTACGGCGTAACTCATAGCTTAATAGTTTTTCACGACACTTTATTTTCATGATAGTAAATCATTTTGATAAATATCCCACCGGAATCAATAACTTTAACAGGATGAAAAGAAAAATGAAATTAATCCATGTAATGTTTCCTACGTACATATTTAATTTAACTCAAATACATTCGTGAAAACATAAGAATCCACTTGAACAAACACAATCTCTCACATTTATGATACGAGTATTAGTGTAATCAACCCAATTAGCAGTCAGACTAAAATTACAAAAAAAAATATTTCATGGTTAGAACATATAATTATTCCATATTCTGAGAGCTGGCAGTAAATTTTGGGTATGTGTTTGAGGCAAGCTTAAAACTTGCCACGTTGTTCTCCTATAATATCCCAACACGGAGCTGGAGACATGGCTGGTGAGTTGCGCCGCAAAAGGAATCCCTCTGTGTTGACCACCTGGCAGATAGAAAGTCCCACCAAAATGCTACTCACCAGTACCTACATAAGAGAGCTATGTGACAAGTTTTCAGCTTGCCTCAAATACCTACCCAAAATTTGTTGCCAGCTCTCTGAATATCGTTTAAATGACTCCGCGTCAATAAACGACAGCTTAAAAATTATTTGGGTATTGTTTATCCAAAAATAATAAAATCGCGATTAAATGTATTAAGAATGGGGTTGTAAAAAATACTTTACTATGCTCTAACTACTAAAAATTTCAAAAGATATCGTTTAAATCATGCGTTTGCGGAGGAGTACACTATCATCACAATCACATCACCATCATTGAACACGCTTTTTTATGTAGTTACCTATTAGAATAATTGACCAAACATACGCTGTTCTGTCTAACTGCCGTTTTAAAAATGGACTTCTTTTTGACTAATCATCTCTCTTTCAGTTTGTTTGAAGTCATAAATTGTATTTTCAAGTTTTTTACTTTACTCAAAATTTTAAAGCTCACGTAATCCTTTCCAATTTAATAAACATCCCGTATGTTACAAAAAGTTTAGAATGTTATAAAGCTATTTTTTGTGGATATGTCCCAAACAAAACGCACGTTGAATGTTTTTACTCTTTCCTTGTGAGAGAGGGCCTTAGGACCCCACCAAGCAGTGGAAATATGTAGGTAACATAGTTTATGCTAACTCTAACAATAATTAAAAATGCACAATTTTTACACCAATAATCATTGGGCTAGCAGCTGGAGACTCTGGAGTCGGTCGAGAGACTTGTCAAAAGGTTCATAGGCGTCATTCATTCATTCATTCGCTTGTTCGAAAATAACTTCTAAAATCTTGATCATTGCTGCAAAGTTGCTAGCTGATGCATTTAGGAGAATGTACAACTAAAGGCCGGGTTGCATTTTGATTAGAGCGAGTGTGAGTGCGAGTGCGATTGCGAATGCGAGTGAGTTATCGTGATTGATTACTATGCACTCGCAATAATCAATCGGTGTCCACACGTATTATAAATAATAAATAAAATAAAAATAAAAACTTTATTGCTGAAACATACATTAACAAAAATAGATTTAACAGCGAGCCCCGAACTAGGCGATAAACCTGTGTCTCAGGGCTCAGAGTACGGAATACCTTAAATAAATGTACAATGTTTTGCAAGTAATTCATGAGCAGTCAACAAATTCTACTGTTAATCAGTATAATACATACAATTTCCCAACAATCAGAACAACAAACAAACAAGGATTTTGAAAGTGGACATTCAGTAAAAAAAGGTGCAATAAATGCGTAAAGTGTGCGGGAGAGTTGTACTGTGGTATTGTGTACGTTTGTGGGTGACTATTTGTCTGCAGTGTACTAAGCGTGTGTGTGTAATTATGTGTTGTTGTTGTGTGTGTACATTTTGTAACGTGTGTATGACCGCATTGATTTATGTTTTTGTATGAGTGAGTATTACTTGTTACTACATTTTACAAGAATGGCAATTTGTATCGTAACAGCATTTCAGTCTCATCGTAAGAGAGTGTGAGTAACCATGTCTTAACTATTTTTTTACACTTTGCTAAATTACATTTAAGTATATCACATTTTTTACACACATTATTATAAGTGTTAGGATGAGAAAATGTTGGGCTTCTAAATCCAAGTAGAGACGCATAATTCGGAGTGGCCATTCTAAATACGCGGCAAGTTATCAGCCGATCATAATCTTGTCTGTTCAAGAGTTCTTTGTGGATTTTAACTGTTGCGTTTAAAACATAGAGTTGTCGTACACGAAGTACTTTAATCTCGTCGTAGACTTTGTCTGTGGGGTATCTAAAAGGGAGTTTCAGTGAGACTTTGAGTATGGCTCTTTGCGCTATCTCTATTTTTTTAAAATGAGTTTTGCAAGCACTTCCCCATACCGAGACGCAATACTGTAGTACAGACTGGCATAAAGCTAGGTATACCTGCCTGACAGTGTCTATGGGTGCACAGTCTCTAAGTCTCTTCATTACGAATATCAGCCTCCTTGCTCTACCAGATAATGAAATAATGTGATCGATGTAGTTTAGCCGGTCATCGATTATCACGCCCAAATATTTTATGGATCTTGTACGTTGAATTTGACAGCAGGAGCAACCTTTATAGTCTGCGGATCCGTAATTTGAACAAGTATGAATTCTTAAGCTCAAACCACCAGCAGGACTACTCACACAGGTCTTAGAGAATGCGATGTATTTCGTTTTATTTATGTTCAGTGTCAGTAGACTTCTGTCCAGCAGTGACGCGACCCTAGCAAGTCCCTTTTCAGCAAAACTGTATACTTCGTCCCAAGTTTTCCCGTGAAATATAATTACTGTGTCGTCGGCATAGGTTATTGTTTGAGCATTTTCAAGACAACAGTCTACAATGTCGTTTATATAGAGAGTAAAAAGTGGGGGGCCAAGAATACTGCCCTGAGGAACGCCATAGTCAATACCTAGTTCACTGCTGGTGCACAAGTCCACTTTAACAAACTGTTTTCGGTCACTAAGGTAGCTGTCAAACCACTTCAAAGCTACACCTCTAATGCCCATGAATTGCATCCTTTTAAGCAGCAGACCCCTCGAAATACTGTCGAATGCCCTTGCCAAGTCTAAAAACACAGCCACACATCTATCTCCTGCTTCTGTATGACAGGATATGACATTGGCAAGTAAAGAGACAGCGTCCTCCGTAGATTTGCCTTTACGAAAACCAAACTGCCTATTAGAGAGTATGTCAAATCTGTCCAAGTGCGCAGTGAGACGCTGGTTTACTACTTTCTCAAGCACCTTAGATACAACACTTAGAAGAGCTATGGGTCTATAGTTCTCAGGCAGGTTTTGGGCTCCACTCTTGTAAATAGGACAAACCGCGGCCATTTTCCAACAATCTGGGAAAACCCCCGAGGACAGACTACAATTCACAATGTGCGTTAGAGGGACCAATATAGAGTTGAGAGACTTTTTTAACAACGAAACAGTAATTCTGTCTGGACCCGGTGCGCTATCTGTCCTTAAGCTTAGAATAAATTTGGATAGTTCAAAAGGATCAGTCGGACTCATAAACATCGAATCGGAGATACCGATTCCGGGATTGTACATCGATATTAGTGCATCGTGCGTAGTAGACATCTTGTGTAGTATATTTTTAGCCAGCTTGTTACCTACAGACGCAAAATGCTCGTTGCATAAATTTAACGAATCGCGTGGGCTACTTTTATTAATATTCAAGAGCTCTGAGGAAGTGTTGTTGTTTGTGGTAGAGTAACATATACTTTTAATAACTTTCCAAAGTTTTTTAGTGTCATTTTTACTGTTTTCAATTTTATTATTATAGTAATCATTTTTGATTTTTTTAATTAATTTGTTACAAAAATTTCGATATCTCGAAAAAACCAAGCGGCGCACCGGGTCGTTTGGATGAGATTTAACATCTAAATGCAGTTTATCTCTATGACGCATACATTTGAGAAGACCAACTGTTATCCACGGTTTTAAATTTTTCCATCTACGCGCAATTGAAACCTTTTTTGTATGCTGTTGTAGTATATTGCCGAGGGTATTGGTGAACTTTGTTACAGCGACGTTCACACAGGTCTCAGATGTGACCGAAGACCAGTCGAGCTCATTTATATCCGCCACTGCTGCGTTCTCGTCTGTTTTGTACCTGACTGTTTGAATGGTTTCTGAGTCGTGAGAACAAGATATATAAGCCATCACAATATCATGATCTGTAATGGAGGACTCACATACAATGCCTATGGAGGGTAGTGATGTTTTTATAAAGATGTGGTCCAAGCAGGATGAACTTCGTGTTGGATTAGTAATGGCTGGGAGCAGACAATGAGACGCCATGAGACACAAAAATTCTGTAACCTGTTGGTTAGTTTCATCACATATATTGATATTTATGTCTCCTGTAACGATAACTGTTGAGTATTGTCTGAGAGAGCTTAGGCTTAAATCAAGGGAATTAAAAAATGCAGTGAGATCTCTAGTAGACGGAGACCGATAAACACCTAGTATTGTTGTGTTTTGGTTTATTTTTATTAGGATCGAGTCAGCGTCATCAATTTTAGAAGATAATACCTGCGCATTCAGAGCCTTCCTAGAGTAAATTACTACACCGCCATTTTTATTTTGTTGCGATTCTGAGCGGCATTTACAGTAGCCTGGAATCTCATCAATAACTTGATCATCCGAAAGCCAGCATTCCGATAGAACTATTACGTCTAAATTCACCTTAAAACGCTCTAAAGTTAATACAAATTTATCAAAATTACATTGAAGACTACGGATGTTAAGAGACATGATTTTAAAGCTGTAGTTGACACATTTTGCTAAAAAAATATTGCATAACTCGACTGATTCAAACGTGTGGCATTTTATTGATACAATTTCATCAATTTCATCTACTACGCTAAGTAACGCCATTTCCAATACAATTTAAAGGTGACTCATGTAACATGTTATAATCTATAGACATTCTATTAACGAAAAGTTCCACACGTACAAAAACAGTAGTGCGAGTTTGTGAATTCAATGCAATTAAATTTGTTTTGTGAATAATTTGATGTGTGTGTCCTTGTGTATTTGTATTATGTGTATTGTGTATAGTATTATTGCACGAAAGGAGCAATAACACACAACTACAAGCTAGCACAACGTCAACAGTACAATGATAACTCATTTTGTTTACCGATAATAATAAAAGTATGATATAATATAGCACTGTGGCGCCTGCCAGTTTTTTCACCTCAGCCACTCGTCTGGTCGGAACCTGATTCTGGATTTTGTCTTCCCAGTATCTGTTTGAAAGCTTCCGGTGGAGGTCCTGGTTGAAAGTTTTGTGGGTCGAAACATTTATCCATGGCATCTGAGGAAGCGATAGCAATTGCGGGATGCCCTTCTTTTCTTCGAACGAGAACTGTCCCGTTTCTTGTCCAACAGTACTTAAACCCGGCTTGATGGGAGCGGAGTCTAGCCAATCGAAATAACTGCCTATTTTCGTAAGTCAGGCGATCATTGACATATATTTTCTGACTCCGGCCAGTCACTCCAAGGTCGACACTAACGATGGTTCGTCGCGCTTTAGCTGCTTTTGAGAATTCATCTCTTTTATGTCGGCAAACAAAACGGACAACCACCGGACGGGGGAGCCTCGGAGAAGCAGAGGTGCCATCATTTTCATTAATGTTACGAGGACCCACTCGCATCGCACAGTCGATGTCACAATCTTTTATGGTCGTGCCGATTTTCTGACCTGTCACCAGAACCAAATGCATTAAATTCTCTGCTTTGTTTTCGGGAATGCCGTGGATTTCCAGCTCGTTTCTAAGTCCCTCCTGCGCTTGTTTATTTACTTGCCTCTGCAGCCCAGACAAAGCCGTCCTCAGGGTACACATTTCCACCTCGCGGGCTACTTCGCGCTCCTCGAGTGCACTGCACTTAGAACTGAGTTCGTCTAGTCTGGAAGTGACATGTTCGGAAATGTGTTTAAATTGGGTTTTTAGCTCTCCAATATCCTGACGCATGAGTCTCATCTCTAGTACTAATGACTCCAAGGGGTCGGGGTCGGGGGTAACCGCGGGCGAGCACTCCGGCGTGTTGCCCTTACTGCCTCCCACGCTCGAGCCACCGGCAGACGGTACTCGCAACTCACAATAGTGCGCGGACGCGCTGGCGGCCGCTCTAACAGGCGTATTATCTGACTTCGGAATGTTGACAGTGCAAAGAGGGCAAACGTACTTCGATCGAGTCTCCTCCGGTAGGTTCCGCAAGTCAGTCACATTGACGCAGGCTGCATGGAAACAACTACTACATTTACTGCATCTCAGCTGGTGCACAGCGCGAACTGATTTTGTGCAAGCCGCACAGCTAGACAACTTAGTAATATTCGACATTATTAAATACGTAAGAAGTTAGCGGAGTCAGCGACAGTCAATAAACATAAACAAATCGGCTCAGCTGTTGTGAATAGATGGGCGAACAAAGCAGCAAGGTCGAACGCCGCAGTGCAAGCGATGCAAGCGATGAGTCACTATCCAACGGTCGCCGGAGCGAGCGCACGCGCAGCTCGGCAGCGCTCGGGTCCTCCCGGGGCAACGAAGTGATGACTCAGCCCGGCGCAGTGCATATGAATACGCAATGCAGCGGCAAAAATAGGCCGTTGATTTAAAACTTCGTATAGTATTTTGCAAGTATCTTCAAAATCCTTTGTCTAATAATCACAGAAGTTTGGCACCGCAATCCTTCACTTGTTAACTACACTTTTTGTAACTTTCACCAATACAGCTTCACTATTTCCAACAAAATCGTTTTAATGATTACGAACGAATAGAAAATGATGTTGACTTATCGAGCGTATAGCGACATAGGCCTCTCCTATAATACGTCACTCAGCCCGATCCTCGGTCTTACGTTTCCAACTGTCACCAGCCATCTTTCGTATATCGTCACTCCATCTGGTCTCAGGGCAGTACGTTTACCGATTCGCGGTCTCCACTCCAAAACCCGTCTACCCCAACGGTTATCGGGTCTGCGACAGATGTGACCGGCACATTGCCACTTCAGTTTGCTAATACGCTGAGCTATGTCGGTGACTTTAGTTCTCTGACGAATTACTTCATTACGAATGCAATCCCTCAGAGAAACTCCAAGCATAGCCCGTACCATAGCACGTTGAGCGACTTTGAGCTTTCGGACCATTTTGATTGTCAGTGTCCACGTTTCAGCACCGTAGGTCATAACTGGTAGGACGCACTGATTGTACACTTTTGTTTTGAGACTTCGTGGGATGAGTGACGAGAAGACTCGACCAAGTTCGCCAAACACTGCCCAGCCCAACTGGATTCTTCTCATGTCCTCACTCTCAAAGCTCCATCTACCTAGTTCGAGCATCTGCCCAAGTAGACATATCTCCGAACAATTTCGAGAGTGGTTCCACTTACGGCAATCGGCCCCGGAGCAACGAGCTTGTTGCACATGACTTTGGTTTTATCCAAATTCATCCGAAGGCCGATGCGTTGAGAAGCTTTAGCCAGGCTGTCCAGCATCCACTGCATGTCCTCCAGCGACTTCAATTGAATAAAACACATCAAAATCCGTTCATCCGTGTCAGAGCTAGTGTCATATATACTCAGAGAGGTTAAACTGTTTATGCATCAGAGGTAAAAAAAATCGTCCTGTTTCTAAATCGATTAAAACAATTCTTCGGCCAAGCTCCACAACTGGCTGCAACAATACAGCGCCAATCCGCCAGTATATACAAACTGATTGTCCCGACTTATTGCTTTCTTTCTATGTTTAGATTCCGTTTATTCGACATCGTTCACGGTAACGTGATCTGTATCGAAATTTGATTTTATTGATGCCAATTTTCCCTCGGCGTGAATACGCTTCACGGCTCGTCGTGTCGGAGAATCGGATTTGACTTCGATGCTCTTTACATAATGTACGTTGAGGTATGGAGATGTTATCTACATTTGGTTTGGAGATTTACCTAAATCTTTTCAACTCATATTATTCTTTTCGGGATTAGGACGAAAGTTGTTTTCGATCCTAAGTGGTGTAAAAAATAATCCATTTTATGAAATTAGAACTGCATAAGCAGGCCTCTAAATGTTCCCACTGCTGGGACTCGGGGCCTTTTCTCGCAAGTAGAGAGTCAAGGCAAGTCCACAGCGCTGGGCCAGTGCGGGTTAGTGAAATTAGAACTAAATGTAAGTATTCAAAATGATACATTTATTGTATCAGCGAAACAATCCATATAATAATACAACATTTATTTATTTTGGGGCTAGATTTTGTTGTGTTAAACGGTGCCGACCAGTATTAATTTCCCACTATTTCAATAAATAAATATTTGTGGACATTTTTCACACAACACCCATTATAATGTTAATTGCAACAACAATATGCAATAAGAGTACTGTATTCGCATAGCTGATACCAATTTTACCGTGCGCATCAACGGACGACCCCATCGCCACCACTACAACAACAGCGTTGGGGTCAGCCGAGGCCTCGGCTCTCGGTGATTGTAAATACCGAGATAATTAATAGTAGAAGTAAATATTTGCACCGAGTACCAATAACAGCCCTGTCAACATCACTCTTGAAGCTATGATCTCTTCCCTCCCTCAGGATAAATCATCAGATCTATTAGCTTATGGTCAATGCTAAGTCAGCCAACACAAGCCCCAATTGATAATAATAAGTGAGACGACATCACAGAAATCTAAATAATAAGGTACTAGAAGTCGCATGACCGCGTGACATTGTCGCCGCACAGGTGACTTGTAGGCCACCAGTGCTCGAATTGTAGTTTAGTCTTGTTCGAACCGGCAGGCGTGAATCATCTTTAAAAAACTTGTGTTATGCAGCATAAACAACTGTGGAAGTTCTTCCACAACTTGCAATTTTACCAATAATGAGATTACATTTCACTGATAGGTATTTTATTTTATTTTAATTGTATTTTTTAATAAAATAAACGGAGCCCAATGATTCACTATGATAGTTATAAATTTTTGGTGTGATCGTCATTTTGCATACCATTGCTGCATACATTAATTAACATCTAAAGTGTTACAAGCATAAACAGCAATGTAATGTAAAATTAAAGATATCGTCATAACCTCTAATCTTCCATGGTACAACCGCAGGTAGCGATTGTGAGTTAGTGCTGTGACGGTCCAATTTTACTTTCCCAAAAATAAACGATGAAAATTTTATTTTAAATTTTACATAGTTTTATCGATAAAGTAACATAATAAATCGATAAAAGAAATTGTACGCAATTAACATTACACCCGTACGTACAATCTTTTAATTCGCGGTAAACATTACTTCATAATTCATTAATTATTAACAAAAGTATATACATACTGGCTATAACGCGCGATTGTTCGTCCGTGCAAAATAAATATTAAGATAACTGAGGCAGTATTTATCTATTGTAAGCTTTTATTTTTAAGACTTTATTAGGTTTCATACAAAATCAGCGAGCAACATGGAAGGGAGTAGGCATACACAGCGTTTCCCCTCTGTCAAAGTACAAGTCCGCGTGGACCATGGAGTTTGATAATATACTGTGGCGTGGAATACACTGAGGGCGGGGCTAGATTTGTGAATGGTGCTTTATTTTTTATGTGTTAGTGATTTGGCTGTGTGAGTATGGTCGGCAATGGATCGGTACAGGTATGTTTTGTATGTAATAGTGCGGCTTTACGCTAGTGTGCAACTTTCCCCTCCCGCAAGAAATGACAGAAAGATTTGAACAATATTTTTTAGCAAAGGCTACTTCCCTTCCGTGCTTGCGCGGAAGATCGAGTTGCTCGATGTACAAAATATACAACAACCTTTGTTCTTCAACTATACCTAAGCCCATGTGGTGTCAGAATTACATAGTTCAGTTTTCGAAACAATGGTATACCCCATGTGACTCACTTATTTTATAGGTAGGCATATTGACTTTGTTGTAGTGTAATACACCTAATTAATGAAATCAATAATAACCTTTATCGAATGTTAAAATTGGACCGTACTTTGAAATATCGATATGTTTTAATTTTTGTCAAGCACTAGCGTATATGTGAAAAATTGTTAATTTTTCAATGTATTAGTAGGTTCACTGATAAGCGTTTATGGATGTGTGTGGTGCAATCACAGACCCAGGTTGATAATGTGCAGCTATTGGTGTGTGAGTGGAGCTCTATTTGAATACTACGCGCATGTAGTAGTGATCGCGGGGGTAGGGGAAATGTGGCGACAAGCGTTTTGCAAATAATTTGAGAGTTATGCCATTTCTATTACCTTATTATTTAGATTTCTGTGGACGACATCAATTTTATTTGCAATAATCAGTAAGATGACACAAGATTTCTCCTAATAATTATAACATGTCAGTCCTCAGCAAGAAACTAAAAACCACCCAGCCGATACTTCCATGGTAAAAAAAAAATTGGTTGCCTGTAAAGTCGGTATACGGGCGAAAGTTTTACGTGACAACGACTTTGAGTGGTTAGCCCGCCTAAGAGCGAGAGAGACAGACATAAAAAGTGAAAGGCACGCGTCCCTCTCACTCATTGTGAGCGCATAACGTGAGCGGAGCGTAACGCAGTTTCTTTGAAGTGTCACCCGGCAAACCAATTTATAAGACGTTGTCACGTCAAAAATACTCAGTCAACCAACTCTGATACAACTTCATTAACAACGTAATTCTCAAAGAATAAGTCGACCTAAGTACATCAGATAATAACTTAAAGAAAAATTGTACATTAGCTCTACACACGGGCTACAAATTGCCATAAGTAAGATCCTCCTCGCTAGGACCTCCTTTGTAGTCCAGTCAACAAGTGCTTTTTAGGTCAAATCTAGATATTTTTTGAGAAATTTCAAAGCCCGGTCTCAAAAATTGCAATAGTGTTATAAACAATTTAGTGAAAATAAAAAATGGTGTTTCGTTATTTGCCAATATGTCAAAAACTATTTGAGATACTTCCAATTTAGTAAAAAATTCAAAAAGAATACCTCTTCTAATCCATTAATTCGGAAAGCCGTACAAAAATCATGCGACAAGGAGAAATTATCGAGGGTTGCAACCAACCCTCTTCAACTGCACTCAGTTGGACAGCTTACAAGTGACGGCATAATGCCTAATCTTATTACTTTATACCCTTGTATCATCCCACATATATATATGTATGTATAGGTATCCTGGTGGTTCATTTGACCCGTAAATTTTGTCCAAGGGCCTGTAGTCTTATAATTGATCAGGTTTATAATTCTTCTAGATGTAGTTGTAGTTATTTTCTGTTTGTAGATATTGTTTCACCGAACACTACATTCAACACGTATTCAAAGTTTATCTTAATTTCAAGTTCATAGACAGATCTTATCTCCATCGTATACGTGTTGGCAACCCACTCCTTCTGTGTGTCATCGATACCGGTGAAATTGATGAGATACCTACGAGATAATGCAACAAAAAGTTAGAAAATGATACATAGATGAAACGTTTTGAAAAAAAAAATGGCAGATAGATACTGCCGGTAAAACGGAAAACTTATAACTCATTATAATTTGAGGATCAGATAGCACTAATGTAGTAAGATACATACGTCACCTGTACAGTTTCAGATACACTACTATTACGTATGTTTGTGACGCAAATTCACAAGATTTCAGCCATCCAAAATGTGTCTCAAGGTGGCGGTTTGCACCGCGACCGCGACAGGAGACCGAGACACGTGGCGCGAGACAGAATGTCTACTCTCTTTCTACGAAAACGTAATTTCGAAATAAACTCACGGAGTAAAATCAGATAAAAATCCGGTTTTACTTTGATCCCTCTTTCCGTCCGTTTAAATGTTCTGAGCCTATTCTAATTATTAGAGTAAGCTTAGGACATTTAAATATCAAACAATGTTCGATCGGGCGAAACGAAGTAGAACCGGAGTAGGAAAGTCGCGAGTTTATTTCGAAATTACGTTTTTCGTAGAAAGAGAGTAGACGTCGAGGTGTCGCGGTCGCGGCGCGAACTGGCGCCTATACAAATCTAGAATGTCAAGTGCCTGTCGCGGTCTCCGGTCGCGGTCTCCTGTCGCGGTCTCATCGCGAATTTGCACCTTTCCGTTCCGCTGCTCCGCCACCGCTACGACGCTACCGCCCGACATTAGCATGTAGTTAACGTGAACCTATAAGTTTTTGCCCTGCCAAAAAATACTCAACGAGACTAAAAAAGAACTACTCACTTCAAACACTATTACACTCAAAATCAAAGTGAAACTCAAAATAAAATCAAGGTAAGTATGTTTTAATAAGTAGTTGTGTTGCTTACAATCAGGTGCATGTCTTGCTCGTCTCGTCCCGCTTAATTATGCATAAAAAATATAAGCAAATCTTACAAAAAAACTAATTATATTTCACCACACACACAAAATTAATTTTAATTTTTGTGTAACGTAATGTTACTATATTTTAAAATTACACTAATAGACAAAATAAGTTAAGTTACGGCTGGTCTAGTCGGGAGAACGGCGACTGCCGATCCGGAGACCCCGGGTTCAAACCCCACACGCACCACTGTCTTTTCGAAGTCATGTGCGTAATGCCGCTAACTTAAAACGGTGAAGGAAAACATCGTGAGGAAACCGACATGTACCTAGAATCTTTCGAAGTCATGTGTCATCCGCCAACCCGCACTGGGCCAGCGTGGTGGATTATGGCCTAAACTCTCTCCTTGCGAGAGAAGGCCCCGAGTCCCAGCAGTGGGAACGTTTAGTGGGCTGTTGATGATGATGATGATGAGACAAAATAATATAACAACGCTACATAAACAGATTGGTCATTACATCAAATCAAGATTAACCTGATTGCTTAGAGCTATCTGGTAGTGGTAGTGAAAGCCAAGTTTGATTGTTTGTTGCTCAATCACATTGAAACGTCTAAACGGATTTGAAACTTGAAACACAGATTATTAATGGCACATTACATAGGCTTTTATCAACTAAATTAAAACAAAACACGTACTTCAGTCATGAAACGACAGGGTGCTACAAGCACGTGATATTTTGAAATAAACAAAGAAAACACACTGACATATAAACCTATATGTATTTCCTTATACTAAGTAACTAGGTCCCAGTCTATATGCATTCCAACAACAAACATCAATGCTCTTGAAAACGTGAATTCTAAGCCTATTGTTCCACAAAATGATTTACAAGTTGTCATAAATAATGGGACTAATACACTTTTGTTTGACGAAGGTAAACATGGCGTCTCAGAATGAAAGTAGCAAATACAGATATATGTACAAATGAAAAACATTACCGTCGTGACGCCAAGAATACAACAAAGCCGAAGCCTAGGGTGTTGGTGTTTATATCAACACTATAATATGCACCCCGCGGTTATCTTCTTATATATAAAATTCTCGTGTCACAGTGTTTGTTTCCTTACTCCTCCGAAACGGCTTTACTGATTTTAACCAAATTTTATATGCATATTCTGTAGGTATGAGAATCGGCTACTAGCTATTTTTCATACCCCTAAGTGACAAGGGTTGTTCACTAAGGCAAAACAACGTTTGCGGGGTCAGCTAGTAACACTATAATATGTAACTGGCTTCTTAATATCGTAATTTTTTTTTAAATAGTTTATTTTCACCAAATACGATGTGTGGACGTTCATGACCCATTAAAGTTAATGGGATAAAACATAGCCTGTGCGTGTATACTGCGTGCGTGTATTTTGGGGACCGTGTCACCTCCGTCCGTGGGGAAGCACCTGTACACAGAAACCCCCCACACGTGGTCCCTGGGTGGTGCAAATCGGGTGACAAACATACCGGTGGTAGGCTTTGGCCGTGGCTGGTGACCACCCGCCAGACTGAGTCGTGCCGCCAAGCGGCCTAGCCGTGTTCCGGCATGTAGTCTGGTGACGCCGTTAGGGAAAACGGGTCAGAACAGTTGCTGCATAACTGCAAGACCAGATAGTTGCACACCAATACTTTACATCGGGAAGCTAGTCATGGAGGGTAGCGGGATCCGAGGCACGGTTTTTTGCCGCTACCGACCGCAGATAGTTGGGGGCCCAAGTAGTGAGCTAGCCACTCATGAAAGGCTGCCCCGCCATCTAGCGAAAAATCCCGGGATGCGCTATCCTGCCGGTTGGCGACCGGATGACAAGGCCAGATAGACATCCCCGGGGGGGCTCGGGCGTCCCCGCAGTCTCCAGACTAGTTTCCCATTGGTGTATTTGTGTTGTGTGCTGTGACCGTTGGTTGGCAGTGTGCAGCCTCGTTCTACTTCCGTTTTCCCACCGACAATCACTCTCAAAAACTAATATGAAAAGTAAAAACAGAAACATAGTGAAACAGCGGCTGCACTCCTTGTCTCTCAAAGTGCACCTCACTAATATTCGAGGTCTGCACTCTAATATCACCCCAGTCCACCATCACCTCGAGACTGAGCAGCCGTCACTCTTGTTTCTTACGGAGACGCAGATAGGATGTCCGTCGGACGTGGCGTACCTAACCTATCCAGGGTATACCTTGGAGCACAACTTCAAGCCGCGTGCTGGAGTGTGCCTGTACGCCCGTGACGATATCTGCTGTCGGCGTCTCCGTAATCTTGAGGACACCAGGTTCTCTGTTCTATGGGCGCTGATAGACACAGGCATCGACAAAATTGTCTATGCCTGTGTCTATCGGTCGCACAGTGGAGATCAGGAGACAACTCGGCTCACCGATTATTTGAGTGAGGCAGCGGACGCGGCTCAGCAGAAGTACCCATCAGCCCAATTAGTGTTACTGGGGGATTTCAACGGCCACCATAAGGATTGGCTGTACCCATACCGGGACACTGACCATGCTGGGCTGGAAACGAGAAAGCTGGCTTTGTCGTTAGACCTAACCCAGCTGGTCCAAGAGGCGACACGGGTACCAGACGTTGAGTCGCATACTCCCTATTGCTTAGACCTTCTGCTGACAACTGATCCAGACCGATACTCCGTGGCGGTATATTCGCCGTTAGGCAGCTCCGACCACTGTCTGGTGAAATCAGTATCCGTTTACCATCCGCCCGATCTCAGCCCCAGAGGCAACCGGCGGCTATGGAAATACAAGTCAGCAGATTGGGACGAAATGCGTTCTTTCTTTGCATCTTACCAATGGCAGCCACTGTGCTTCTCTTCTGGTGACCCGTCAGCCTGCGCGGATGCTGTGACTGATGTAATACGTACGGCTATGGAATATTTCATTCCATACTCTGACGTTTCATTATCCAGCAAAGCTCGCCCATGGTTCGGTTCTCAATGTAAAAGTGCTGAAGCATCTAAACATGAGGCCTACCTAGCCTGGGTTGATGCTCGACAGCGTAAGGCAAGGGATACACACCGCAAAAAGAAAGCGTTTAACAGGGCTGCTAAGGCATGCAAAAGGGTTCTTCAGAGGGCTCGATTTGACCACATTAGTCGAATAGGGAACAAACTAGCTTCGTATCCTGCGGGTAGCAAGGCGTTTTGGTCCCTAGCTAAATCGGTCGAATCGAACTTCTGCCGCTCTTCACTGCCTCCAATGCTGAAACCTGATGGGGCGCTGGCTCACACCGCAATGGAGAAGGCAAACTTGTTTGCATCTCAGTTTGCGGAATCTTCGCGTCTAGATGCTGGTAGTGCGATTCCTCCTACTCCACCTGGCAGTCCGACTTTGATGCCGGAAATGCATATTCGCCAAATGGAGGTTCGTAAAGTGCTACGTAATCTGGACGTGAATAAAGCCAGCGGCCCGGACGGAATTCCTGCCCTAGTGTTGAAGGCTTGTGCACCTGAGTTGTCTCCTGTACTAACGCGCCTGTATAGACTCTCTCTCCAAACTGGGCAAGTACCGAAATCGTGGAAGCTTGCTAACGTGCAACCTGTGCCCAAAAAGGGTAGTCGTGCTGACCCTGCCAACTACAGGCCCATCTCGGTCACGTCCATACTCTGCAAGACTATGGAACGTGTCTTAAACCGCAGGCTCCTGGCATACCTAGAATCTAACGACCTCCTCAGTGACCGGCAATACGGGTTTCGCCGAAACCGGTCGACTGGGGATATTCTGGCGTATGTCACTCACATCTGGAGTGAAGCTATCGAGAAACACGGGGAAGCACTTGCAGTCTCCCTGGATATCTCGAAGGCTTTTGACAGGGTTTGGCATGATGGCCTTATTAGCAAGCTTTCTAGTTATGGTTTGTCTCCAGGTTTTATTGCGTGGATATCGGACTTCTTGAGAGATCGGTCCATACGAGTTGTCATTGATGGCTGCTCGTCGGACCAAATGGGTATCAATGCCGGAGTCCCTCAAGGGTCGGTACTCTCTGCGACGCTTTTTCTGCTACATATCAACGATCTGCTGAAGCCCGGTATCTTTGGGTACGCAGATGATAGCACCGTTGTGGAGAGTTACATGTCTAGCGCGAGAGCCAGCGGTCAACAAACTAAGGTATTGAGAGAGAGTATGGTCGAGCGTTTGAACTTGGCCCTTGAGGCAGTCTCTGAATGGGGCGAAACCAATCTGGCCAAGTTTAATGAAGGAAAGACGCAGGCGTGTCTGTTCTCCGCAAAAAGGAGTCAATTTCTACAGACTCCTACTTTTCGAGGTGTATCCGTGCCGGTTACTGATCATCTTGAGCTTTTGGGTGTTACCCTGACATCTACACTCAACTTTGGCTCATATATCGAGTCCAAGGCTAAATTAGCTGCAAAAAAACTAGGTGTCCTCTCAAAGGTGCGAAAGTACTTCAAGTCTGAACAATTGCTTTTATTATATAAAGCACAGATTCGCTCTTGTATGGAGTACTGTTCGCACCTTTGGGATGGATCGGCTAAGTATCAGCTTGAGGCTCTGGAATCGATCGAGAGGCGGGCTAAAAGGCTCATAGGCAATAATTCTCTTGTGCGAAAAAGACTGCAAACTCTTGAACATCGCCGGAAAATTGCTAGCTTATCGGTTTATTATCGGATACACTTCGGAGAGTGTGCATCTGATCTGCATGATCTAATACCACCTAGCCCTTTTTTCTATCGGACTTCTCGTAACTCGAAGAAGCGGCATCGTTTCATGGTTGATGTTCCAAAGACACGAACAAAGAGGTTTGACTCTACTTTTGTGATAAGAACGTCTCGACTGTGGAATGAGTTGCCTGAGTGGGTTTTTCCCGATGGTTATAATCTTGGTGTCTTCAAATCGAGAGTGAATCGGTTTCTTCTAGGTAAGCACGCTCCATCTTAGACCGCATCGTCGCTTAACATCAGGCGAGATGGTGGTCAAGTGTAAACCTATAAATGTTAAAAAAAAAAAAAAAAAAAAAAAAACTGTATTTAAAAATATTTTGTTCCATTCATTTTTTTCAGCAATTACAGAGTTATGTGGTTATAAAAACAAATACACTTAGGTCGACAAACTTTCGCCTTTTTCTTTTTTTTTTTAAACTTTTATAGGTTTACACTTGACCGCCATCTCGCCTATGCGACGATGCGGTCTACGATGGAGGGTGTTTACCTAAAAGAAACCGATATACTCCCTCTCGATTTGAAGACACCAAGATTATACATATCGGGAAAGTGGGAAAAACCCACTCAAGCAACTCATTTTCACAGATGTTCCTATCACAAAAGCAGAGTCAAACCTCTTCGTCCGTGTCTTTAGAATATCAACCATGAAACGGTGCCACTTCTTCGAGCTACGTGAAGTCTGATAAAAAAAGGCAAATTGGTATTAGATCATGCAGATCAGATGCACACTCTCCGAAGTGTGTCCGGTAAAAACCGATAAGCTAGCAACTTTGCGGCGATGTTCAAGACTTTATAGAATTAGCGTGATAATTTTAGCCAAATACGATTCACATAAATTAATCACTTAGCAGCATATAGCATGAGCAGTCCGCCAAATATCCCACTGCTGTCTTCTCTGAATCTCTTACAAGGAGAGAGTCAAGGCCGTAACCCACCAGGCTAATCCAGCAAAGGTAGGTCATTTGATGACACTATGGATGACACATAACCTCGAAAGCTTTTAGGTACATGCCATTTCACGATGTTTTCCTTTACTTTTTTTGAGTTAGCTGCATTAAGCACATGACTTTGAAAAGACAGTGGTGCACGCGAGATTCGAACTAGGGTTTCGAATCGGCAGTCGCCGTTTTCTAGACTACCGACTAGAGTGGCCAGTAATTTATGCACCTATTTAATTTCATTCAAGTCTGTTCAGCTGTTACACAAATGTGGCAAACATTTACACTAACATACTAACAAACACACTAACGTGAGCCGTTATATTAGTAAAATAAATAAATAGAGTCCACTAATTGACCGTGAAAGTGTGATCAAATGTGAAACTCATAAAGAACGTAGTCTTCTGATAACCGGCTCCCGCTCGTGCATGAAAATGGCATTGTCAGGCAATGAAGCAACTCGCATTGTTTTCCCAAGGCTGACACAGCATTGCTTAGTGCCTGGTACCAAGTGAATGTATCTGAAAAACGGTTTTCAAAAACATTTCTAGCACAGAGGTTCCTGAACCTCGTGCAATTCTAGCACGAATTGCAAGTTTATTTGTTTTCAGTATAAACATTTAGCACTACCTACAAAAGGCGTTTTTAGGATGCAAATTTACTTGTAAAACATAGTTATAAATTTCGCCATGAGAGGCGGGGAGGCGCCAATATACCAATTGACTTAGTAATATAACTGACCTAGTAGCTTGTTGGTAGTAAGTCTACAAAGACCTGGGTAGCGATTCTGAAACCATTCGGTTGCATCCGACACGGAATCTCATCTCTCGGTCTTTGTCTTATCTGTTTAGCATGACAAAGACCGAGAGATGAGATTCCGTGTCGGATGCAACCGAATGGTTTCAGAATCGCTACCCTGGAAGTCGTAGGTTCCATTCCCACTCAGGGCAAATATGTGTGTGGTAAATACTAATATTTACTATATGTCTGGGAATTTTTATGTACCTATAATAATAGTGTGTATTTACAATTATTTAAGCGTTATTACAGCTATTTATATCTGGCCCTCATACCACAAGTTTTGCTTTGTTTGGGGCTAGGGATGGCTAGGGTGTTGTGTTAGAAAAGGCCACCGAAAAAAATTCAGGATGCAAAATTACATAATAGTACATAATGATATAAGTGCGCTAAGTTGATAATTACAGCCGAGGCGATATTGCTATAATTAGCAGAGGCTGTAATTATCAAAGCGCACGTATGTCATACGACGTTTTATAACATATTTGCGAGGAAATAAATCAAAATTCTGATGACATTTTCTTATAAAAAAATTGGTAGTCATAGGAACTGCCGATAGAAGTGAAAACTTATTACTATAGCTTACTTCGGAAACTACACGGGTGGTTGCGTCAGCATTTCCCATTGGCTCACGCATTTCTAGATGGCCATCCCATGATGGTCAGGCCACGCCCTTTCAGCATTTCCCATTGGTTGACGTATTTCTTGTTCACAGATTAACAATGCGCGCGCATCAGCGCTTTTTGAAGTAAACACTTCTTTAGGCGCGCCTAGACAGATATTTCGTGGGCTGTGAATTGGATTCTAGCGTCACGCTCGGATATGATAAGAAATCTTCGGGTAAACTCGGGACCTATTGGCCATTTAGAAATGCGAAAAGCGTCAGCCAATGGGAAATGCTGAAAGGGCGTGGCCTCGGGATCATGCCATGGCCATCTAGAAATGCATCAGCCAATAGGAAATGCTGACGCATTTCGAGATGGCCATGCCATGATGCCCAGACCACGCCCTCCGGTTACACACCTGTAGTTTCTAAAGTAAGCTATCAAATTCTGAGTTATAAGTTTTCACTTCTATCGGCAGTTCCTATGACTGCCAATTTTTTTTTAAAGCAAAGGCACTGAACCAGCTATTATGACATTACGACATTAGTAATAAATTAAATTGATATTTTTGTGTTTTGTTTTAAGATACATTGCTGTAATTTATGGTCGAAATTAATGGTGCCTAATTATGGTGCCGTTCGTTTTAGACGGAGCATTTTGAAAACGTGCGTTTTACATTACATTACCGCACCAGTACGTAATAAGAAACATTACGATACAGAAATTGATACGATAAGAGACCCTTTACGAGCAAATATGTTATAAATACATATTATGTACTTGACAAAAATAATTCTCAATTTCGCCAAGGATGGCGCCAATGTATTATTTTGTTATTGTACCTTCATTTTAAAAAATGGTTAATTTTGTTAGGCGCCTCTTTTGGCTACTTTAAAAACTATCTCTGACAGTTTTTTTTTTTTTGTTTATAGCATAGAGTGACGAGACGAGCAGGTCATGTGCCTGATGGTAAGCAACATGCCTGCCACATAACAGCACAATAACACGCAGCTATTGGAACATGATAGTCCAAATCATTACCTAGCACTGCACTGCGCTCGTCACCCAGAGATCTAAGATATTATGTCTCTAAGCCCTGTAATTTCTCTGGAATCATTGCCCTTCAAACCGGAACACAGTAATGTTTGCACATTACTGCTTGGCGGTAGAATATTTGGCAAAGGTGTGGTACTTCCCCAGGCGGACTCTGCTAAGAGTCCTACCACTACTACTATTTTGCTTTTGGTTGCTTTTTGAATAGGTAGTCAGAAATTTGGCGGGATTTAAACTTATGATCTTATGTGATTATATTATTTATTATGTGATTATTGTGAAATCGGATGTTCCCGCCACCGTGGTGGGACCACCACGGTTTTACAGCACCGTTGTATATAAGTGCCTAATAATAACAAAACATTTTTCAATCACAAACAATTGACCTTTTCTTTTTTTAGCATTTTCGGGACTATGTATGTATACCTCCTATACATGCCTTCTACTTAGTTGGTACACCTTTGAAAATCTTAATTATTTGTTTATTGATTATTATCTACTACAGCAAAATGCAGGAAAAACTTCAAAACCATTATCACTACAGATAAATTGAAAGATAAATAAAGTGGTCAAGTGCGAGTTGGACTCGCCCATGAAGGGTTCCGTTGCAGCAAGTAACATAATATACATAGTACACATAGTTCTTGTAGTTCCTTGTAACTTTGATCGAAGTTTCAATAATAGTGTATTTATGACGTACTAAAAAAAACTACTGATCAGATCGAGTTCAAACTAATTTTCGTTGGTAGTTTACATGGTAATGTACATCATATATTTTTTTTAGATTTTTCATTCTCTTACTTTAGAAGTTAGAGGGGGGGGGACACACATTTTACCACTTTGGAAGTGTCTCGTGCGCAAATTATTCAGTGTAGACGAAAATGATTTTTAAAACCTCAATATCATTTTTGAAGACCTATCGATAGACACCCCACATGTGTAGGTATGATGAAAAAAAATTTTTTGAGTTTCAGTTCTAAGTATGGGGGGCAACCCTAATTTTTCTTTTTTTTTAATTTTTTTATACAAATCTTAATGCGGTTCCCAGAATACATATACCTACAAAGTTTCAACAGTGTAGTTCTCATAGTTTCGGCAAAAAGTGGCTGTGACATACGGACGGACAGACAGACAGACAGACAGACAGACAGACAGACATGACGAATCTATAAGGGTTCCGTTTTTACGTTTTACGGAACCCTAAAAAGCATCTTATTTAGACAAATACATTAAATACGAAAGTCTACTTCAATTTTGACACGTGATACGTTTCGCAATCACTGATGTTGTGTTTAGAGACGCCGACCAACAAAATTACAAGTGCAGGCTTTGTGCAGCGTCTAATCTTGAGGACACTATAGTCTGCAGCTATAGGATGTTCAGATATATGACGAACATTTTTGATAAATAGAAAAATTAAATTTAGTGATACACGTTGTACTACTTACATTCTTGGGACCAAGTTCTAAAGGTTAAAAAAGATTTCGTAAAGTTTTAACTCAAAAACAAGCATAGTGGGTTGAAGTAGCTACAGACCTAAATTACGTTTACATTATTCGAAAGAAGTAAACAGTAAAATGGTTACGTTAGATATAAGTTAGTTGTACACTGTTGCATTGAAGGTTCTGAGTATTTCCCGTATTGTCGAGGCGGGGAGCTGACTAACCGTGGCATGTTCACGGTAAAGCGAAGAAGAACCCAAGACGGGGCCACTCATCTAACTTTAGCCATCAAGGCGACGGCAACGTGGTCATGTAGGTTACACATTGTAGGGACACCGACGCAACCGAGGCGGGCTATAATTTTAGATGGTAGACATTGTGGCAATGAGGTGGAGGCCGCGGCAGAAGAAGACTGCCGGAGTTAGATAGTCCCACTGTCCTTTCCGATGGTGCCTTGACCGGGTACCACCATGGGATGGTAGATACACTGGGGCTGTTGCGGAAGAAAAACGCCGGTATTGAAATGCGCTGAAAGTCATTATCGCCACAGGTCACAGGTTTACGAATACTAACTTGGCAATCCGTCTAACTTTTTTTACTTTTTAATACTCAGCCAAACATTGGATAAATAAGCCGTATAAACAAACTCCCGGTATATTGCTATCAGATAATCTCATCAGCTGACCCTACAGCTTACGCGTTTCAGATAAATCCCTTATCATCCTACGTCTACGGTGCATCTAAAGCCATTTTCTTGGCTGACACTTCAATGGGGTCTCCAGTCTTGTTACGTAAACGCCAACCTAAGCCCCAAGGCCACATTCCAACCTTGGTGACATCAAAGGCGGTTGTTTCCACCCATCAACCTCGTATCAATCAAGAGATGACAAGTAACACGTTGGTATCTGCATCTTGAATAACAACTGATAAGAATTACCAAGTTAAGATGTTATAGTTAATTTAAATGTATGTATGGCTGTAAATACTTAGCTTTAAGTTTTTAATTTTAATGATTTTATTTGTATAATGCCCTGTTTGCATATAAATAGTATCAAACCGTGTATTTTGAATATCACCGTACTCTGAAAAATAAATTAGGTAGTTAGAAATCTATGTTTTGTTTATGGATATTTAGAATTTGTTTTTAAAGATAGATAGTAATTTATTCCTCTTACTGACTTATCCAACGTTTTTTTTGTTTATGATATTTTAGTGTTATTGTAAGGCCTGTGGTATTGTGCTACTACAGTCGATTCTTGTATATACTTATATTACATAAAACACAAAAAACGATGCCTGATAGAGTTCGCTCTAAGCGATAACGGCTTCCAATTAAAATATTTAAATAATGATATTCATTTTACAGTAATTTCTTTCTGTTTTCTGCCATTTTGATGAAGAAATGTTGTATTGTATTGTACTGTGTTGTATCATCTGAAATAAATGTTTTTTTTAATAATTTAAATGGATAAATATATCATTATGGCAAAATTAATAAGTTCTTTATTGATAACTGTACAATTGACACGTACAAATTGTATACATTGACATGTACCTATAAAAAGCTTGATCAATAAGCCAGCACTTTAATCTATTTTTGAAGCTGCCGAAACTTGGGGCCGATATAACTATTTTGGGAAGAGTCTTATAAACTTCCGGTCCCATAATGTGAGTTAACTTCCGTAACCTCGTGAGTGAGTGTGGTATAACATCCAGCTTGCAGTTGCGAGAATGTCTCTCTCCTCGCGTATTGAATTTAACGATCCTAAATTATTTCTGACATACACAGCCACTTGGTAGATCAGGAGAGCAGATAACGTAAGTATGCCAAGTTCTTTGAAAATTGGTCTGGCGGATGTGCATTCAACGGAACAATTTCTTGAACTGAAAACGGGTGGCAACAGATTTCTTAGCAACAAGAAAAACAATTTTATAATAATGACAGTAACAGTATTTCGCATATAACAACAAAGCAGAATTAGCGCATCGATTTATACTAATTATTTTCAGTATTCATTACATTTATAATAGTATCTATATATCCAGCGTTTGCACGCGACAAACAAACCCGATACTCTAGAATGTTTGCTCTCTACCATTTACCTACATTTGATAAGCTTCCTGTGCTCTCATCTACTATCTAAGAGTGTATAATCAATCACAGATACGGAGCTGGTTCTTGCCACTAAAATATTCGTTTTTCATCTTGTTTGGCAAAGGTACTTCCTTATCAGCAATCAGCACCTGTCGTTATGGTGTCATATGAAACTATTTTTGGAATGTATTACGTAAAGTGTTGTCCTTTCTTTCGCATGACTACTATTCTGTCTTTCGATATTATTTTATTTATTGATTGAATAATAGGCGAACAGCATTAGCTAATATGCCTACATCTCAGTGTTGAAATAACAACTTATAGGTAAATAGCAGCGCGGTGTTACCCGCGAAGTTCCTGTTCCCGTTGTTCTCATTGTATTTCCGGGATAAAAATAGGTAGCTTATGTGTTCTTCCAGACTATAATCTATCTGTGTTCCAAATTTTAGCCCGATCCGTTCATACGTTAGGACGTTATTGAGCAACAAACATCCATACACTGGCATTAATAATATTAGTAGGATTGTCTGTTAAAATGATTTTGACTTTCACTATCCATTTATCCAGTCTTGAAAGAGTTTAATGGCTTTGCTGAAATAACATCCTCAGGCTACCTGTTCCAGTTGTAAACCACTCTGTTGCTGAGGATGTGATGTACAGTGTTTGTCAGTGATGGTGCATGGGACAACTGGGACTTATGACGCAGACTGTCTCTCTTATGTTCCTTTAATCTGTACAGGTTCCTTATGTGAGGGAGGTTATAAAATCCATGTTACAATGTGATCCTACTAATATTTTTTCAAATGTCAAAGTTTGGATGTTTAGATGATTGTTGTTCAAACTCGTCGGTGGGGACGGTTGAACGGATGGGGTTGAAATTTGAAACACATATTGTAATCTAGAATTTAGCACATAAGCTTATATAATATTTATAGTGGGAAAATCACAGGTACCATGATTTAACCGTTCCTCAACTAAACGGACTAAAATTTTAGGCGCTGCTAGACTTTTTTTTAAAAGGACTATGTCATATATATATGCCACTTGGCGTCAAATTTGGTAGTCAGTTGAGATCTACTGACTACCAAATTTTCGGGTAGTACAGCAAGCTTAGAAACTAAACTCACTATCTCTTCTTTAGCACAAACATAGAGGCTACCCAAACGCATTCGTGGACCAAATCAGCGTAGGTACCTAAAAGCAAGCCATATACTTACCGTATCCTCATTAGATACATGCAAATTTGTCTAGTTAGAATACATTATCGTATGTTGTATCGTATTCTGCCATTTTAAGCAACTCCACTGTGTATTCTTAGTGAAGTTGGGGGTAAGTAAGCGACGAGAACTAATAGGATTGATCAGTAAGGCTTCATCAGACGTGGCTAAACTCGACTTAGCTACGTCACATTCGTCGTTTGCGCCATACTTTATACGCAGGCGCATAATTTTGCTAGAAATTGGAACCCAATTAGATTTGCCTAAATGAGGTCAACCCTGATTAAAGTTTCAGGTTAACATTTAAAATCACTTCACAGTACTAGCCTTTACTCCAAAGTTTCGCTTACGTTACCTTGTACTCTATGTTACATCTGAAAAATTTACTGCTTTAACTATGCTGCTAATATTATAAATGCGAAAGTTCAGGTGTTTTTTGCTCAACCACGTCAGAACGACTGAACGGATCAGGTTGAAATTTACCCGCGCGAAAATTTCAGGAACTGGAACTACGCAGGAACTAGAACTAGGTTTCACCACAGGGCGCTGCTAGTCAAAACTAAATCCAATTACGAAGTAAATGGTAACTTTATCGATATCGTTGAATGATTATTTTCTGTTGTGATCAAACTATTGTTAAAGTTTGACTAAAGGCTGGTTTGCATTTTGATTAGTGCGACTGCGAGTGCGAGTGTGATTGCAAATGCGAGTGAGTAATCGCGGCTGATTACTATGCACTCGCAATAATCAAGCGGTGTCCACACGTGTTTGGTACTAATCACTCAACACCTGCACTATTCACTCGCACTCGGCCTAATCAAAATGAAAACAGGCCTTTACACTTATAAAAAAACTTCTGTCACCAGAAAGTCTGAAATTTCAAACGAACATTTGCCATGCTCGAACAGTATTCGACTCAAACAGGTTACAGGCTTGTTGTAGATTAGATTAATATCGAATCACTAGTTTTGAAGTTTATCAGTAACAAATAAACAAACATTTTAATTTTTATCCATACACTAGCGGCCCATTCCGGCTGCGCTCGGATATTGTCATTTAAAAACTATTAATCGAAACAAAAACTATCCTATCTCTCAAGTTGGACCAGACTGCTCACGGTGTGCTAATTTAATTTAAAATCGGTTAAGTAGTTTAGGAATCCATCCCGGACAAATATCGTGACAGGAGATTTATATATATTAAGATTCATTTTGATGAGGATTAATACCAAGGTACAAATGAAGAGCCTTTTCAAGAGGCGGCATATATAAATTAATATTTAGAATAAAAAACTGCTTACTGTGACATAACTATAATATTTAGACATATGCTGTCGCGACACTTTTTGTAGATAATAATGAGTTCTGCAAAGTCGTAGTAAATGATTTTGTTCTATCATCAATAGTTTTCGCAGCGCACGCGACGTAAGGAATTTTTCAGGTCATTTTTTTACACCTTATGTTACATTATTGGAGTTTTAGTAAGGATCCCTAATTTTTTTTTAAATATAATATAGCCTATGTTACTCGGGAATAATGTAGCTTTCCAAAGGTGAGAGAATTTTTGAAATCGGTCCAGTAGTTTCGGAGCCTATTCATTACAAACAAACAAACAAACAAATTTTTCCTCTTTATAATATTAGTATAGACAACTACAAACAATAGTTTGAAGTACCTACTGCGTGGTCGTTTTGAGGAAGAACAATAAGTATACGTTTAAAACGCCACTCTAAATGTAAAAGTAACTAAAAATAGTTTTATTGTTTGGAGTGATTGAACGAGCAGAACATGTGCCTGATGGTAACCAACACGACTGCCCAAAACAGTACTGCGTCACGCAGCTAATGGAACAGAAAGAATCCATCCAAATCACGACCTAACACGGCACTGCACTCATCACCCAGAGATGTAAGATGGTTTATCTATGACCTGTGTATCTTTTCTAGAAACGTTACCCTGTAAACGGACCAGGCGATAGAATAACTGGCAAAAGTTTGGTCCTTCCCCAGGCGGACTTTGCAAAGAATCCTAAATCTAACAAAATCTGTCTCGCATGTTGTTGAGCATCTTCTTTGCTCTTGTTTCTGAGCTTCAGTAATACCTAAGTAATAAGCCCGTCCTTCAGACTCTTTCGTTCTCCCTGAACGTTGTTTCAGTGTGTGTGTTTTTGGAAGTGAAAACTTCTTTTGGCCCGCCACAGACAGATTTTTCGTGGTCTGTGGATTGAATTCTGGAATTCAATTCACAGCCCACGAAAAATCTCGTCGGAATGATAAGAAATTTTCGGGTGAACTCGGGACCATGGCCATTGGCCATCTAGAAATGCATCAGCATTGCCCATTGCCTATCTAATTGGCTAGTCCAAATCATTGGCTAGCACTGCACCGCGCTCGTCACCCAGAGATTTAAGTTGTTTTATCTCTATGCCCCGTAATTTCGCTGGTGTTGGCACCCTTAAATGATAAATGACCATCTAACATCAGCTAACTGCAGATGATAACGGGTTTGTTTTTATTTAGTATTGTGTATGTTTTTAACTGTATTTTGATATTGTAGGTACATTTTTAAGCCTGATGACAAGAACGTAGGGAAACTTTTTTTTATTAATTAAATTAATATTCATGGGCTCCTGGGGCCTTATTATAGCAAGCTTACTTGATTTGTCTTCATGTATGATTGTCATTTAGAACGCATGAACATGGAGATTAGGACAGAAGGGCTTTAAGTTCGAGTTCCACCCTACTTCACAAATATTCCAATATTATTATAAGAAGAGTTATACTTATTATTACTACTTACTGTCACTAGGCCTAAATCTAATGGGATACGAAACATTACAAAAAGCGTACGTTCGTTCAACCTTCTACAAAGTTCATTGTAATAAAATATTGAAGCTAAAGAAATTGCACTTCAAGAGAGACGACAAGTCTGCTAACGAACATGTGAGCTTGTCAATTAGTTTAATTTACATGCAAATTGGCGAGTTGTAAAGAGGCTTTGTCACGCATGGAGTTTTCGTGTGGTGACCGTCTGAAGTATTTGTTGTCTAGTTCCTCTTCTGTCAGCTGGTCGACAGCAGCTGCTTTGTGGGTATAAATATGACGATCATTTGGTCAATGACAATCAGCCTATTTTTAAAACCTTACTGAGCGCTTGATCGACGCGACGCGTAACTAAAATACGGTAATTTATTTGACTCAACCTTAGATAATGTTATGTATCCTCTTTGGGCTCAACTTATAAATATTGTCAGCGTGGTAATACCACCAGAATGCTGGACACGTCTCTGACTGGTAATGAACTTGAGCATCTTAATAATTATCTCTGGACTTTTATCAATCTGGAAATGCGTAACTGCACAAATAGTTAGTAAGTTTTGGTTGGTAGGGCCCTGTATTTTTTGCAATAGCCCAAAGTTTGACGGGTTGTAGAGGATATCAGAAGCCAATCACCACTGGTCCCGTTCTAAAAAATATTACTGTAGTGTAGGTTTCAGTGAGCTTTGTTGTGTTATAGTAAAGGTTTAAACCGTGAAAAAGAAAGCATAATTAAAAAAAAAAATTGGCAGTCATAGGAACTGCCGATAGAAGTGAAAACTTGGAACTCATAATTTGAACTCTATCTTTATTAATATATTTTTTAACGCTGTAAGTAGAGCTCCGCGTGGTCGCTACGGCATAGACGCGGCATCTTAAAAGTCGGTATATCATCTAAAATAGAAATACAAAATTCGTTAAGTATCATTAGTTAGGAAATTATTAAGGAATAAAAGAGTGATACTTACATTTTTTTAGTTAAAAATAATTTACGATGAAACAAAAACATTAACGCGCTATTTTGCAATCAGTGTAAATCGATCTGTTAAACTTTTGACAAACGGTATCCACTTGTCAATTCGGACCAAATATATAACTAAAATTATAAACAAAATTCCTGGTCAAGATTATTTATAATAGATCCAACCGTTTTTTTTTTTTTTTTGACAGCACCCATAGGACGTAACTGCGCCATGTTACGCAAAAGTTCACTTTTAAATGCGAGGTTTTAAAAATATGACAACTGCTTAAATTTGCTCCTTGGTCCCGTATAATAATCATCTTTGACAAATTGAGTCCATAAGTGCAGTAGTTTTTACCCGACTGCGCGACGCAAAGGAGTGGTAATGTGTTTAACAGTCTATGTATGTATGTATGTATGTATGTATGTTTGTATGTTCCTTTGAGGCACTATACAGACCAAACGCCTGGGCCGATTTTTATGATTCACACGTCAATCGATTCCTCTTAATCTGGCGAGTGACACTAAAGACATGACATTAGTGTAAATTCAATATGGCGGATTCAGGACGCCATATTGTCCAAATTAAAAAAATGAAAATCACCAAAATATGTCAAGAGGGGTACCGTTGAATAGGTATTTGAAAATAATGTTTAGCTTTCTCTCAATGTTTTTCGATTTGACTGACCGTTTAGGATGTATATCGATTTAAAGTTGAGTAACAACCATTCTCACATTTTTAGGTTTTTAGGTAGCAGAAAACTTCGTATAACTAACTGTACGTGTGAATGTGGATGGACATTATATACTAATGTATCTAGTAGGCATCGATATAAATCAATAGATGTGCCCTGAGCACCTTGAAATTGGTAATAAACTGCGTCTCTGTATGTATCGTAAGTGGTTTACAAACAACCAATCTACTTGACCCCTAAAATCGCTAGCGGCGAGATCTGCTGTGGTTCTACTTATTTTGGTTGTTGACACCGAATAATTATAGGTAAAAAAGTCCGGCGTTCACCGCGTCCTGCAACCGACTAGAACGGAAAGAGTGAGCTCACTCTTCCCAACGTTGACATGATTGCGTGCGCCGTGAAGTTTGGGATGGGGCCCATCTTGGGTTCTACGATCTATGCTAGTAGGTATATTGGACTACCTTTTTTTCGTACGTGCAGGTACGTGATAGTGGGAACACGGAACCGCTCTCGGATTGTTCCGCCTCGGTCGCCCATCTCCAACTTCAAACGATTTAGTAGGTACTCACCGTCAATCGAAAATCTATACTAACACAAAACTATAATAAATAATAATAATAATAAATAAATATTGGTGGACAATTCACACACAACACCATCTGACCCCAAACTAAGCAAAGCTTGTGTGATAAATATGAATTACATGCAGTAGAAAATCCTACATATTATATCAGTAGAAACGAAGACATTTGGTCAACAACCAAAAGATGCATATTATTATGTTGAGCATATTAACATTCACAACATTGTTCATAACTAAAAAGTATAAAATAAAAAAATCTAATTTAAAAACTCAAAAACCCGACTGCGTAAAAAGTGAACCAAACTACGTACATTCAATACTAACGTGCCAAGCGGGTTTTGCAAATTGGTGTGAATAAAAAAAAATCTAATTTAAAAACTCAAAAACCCGACTGCGTAAAAAGTGAACCAAACTACGTACTCGCATACTAAAAAAAACTGAAAAGAATAAAACAAGCATTTAGATTTCTGGTGGTCTAGAATTCTATAATATGTTATTGTATTAATACTATTGAAATATATACAATATTTTCTAATAAAAGAACATTACAACTGAACAGTCGGGATCCATTGAACAATTACATTGTATATCGAATAATAATGGATCCCGACTGTTCAGTTCTAATGTTCTTTTATTAGAAAATATTGTATATATTTCAATAGTATTAATACAATAACATATTATAGAATTCTAGACCACCAGAAATCTAAATGCTTGTTTTATTCTTTTCAGTTTTTTTTAGTATGCGAGTACGTAGTTTGGTTCACTTTTTACGCAGTCGGGTTTTTGAGTTTTTAAATTAGATTTTTTTTTATTCACACCAATTTGCAAAACCCGCTTGGCACGTTAGTATTGAATGTACGTAGTTTGGTTCACTTTTTACGCAGTCGGGTTTTTGAGTTTTTAAATTAGATTTTTTTATTTATAAATTACATAAAACAACAAACGTTTTAAAAAAAATTCGTTCTATGGGTGATAGCCATAGAACGTAAATTTTTAAAAACGTTTGTTATTTTACATTACTTTTGCGTAACATGATGAAGTTACGTTCTATTGGTGCTGTCAAAAACAAAATAAACGGTTGGATCTATTATAATAGGCCAATCGTACGTCCACTATGAATCAGTAATTTCTGCGTTAATCTAGTCTCTATTACAATAACCACTGAAGTTAACAAAGCGCACGACACATTGCGTGTACTGAACGTTACAATCAATGGGTTTTAATGGTTTTGTTGAAGGCAGGATTCACGATAACCAATGAGCAAAACACGTGTGTTTACTATTTTTAACACCCGACGTAAAAACGACGGGGTGTTGTAAGTTTTACGTCGTATTTCTAGTGCACATTCATGTAAAATGGCAGATTACATATTTTTTACATATCCCTTAATATGGTAACCAAAAAATGTTAGGGCTTGACTAGCAGAATGTTAAACACTATGATAAATTTCAAATCCAAGATGATCGCAACCACAAAATGGTGAATTACATATTTTTTCATAACTCCGTCAATATTAATATCAAATGAAAAGGCTTTACTAGTAGAATACTATAGTTATGTATTTGTCACCATACAAATGTAAGCACCGTCATATTATAAAATCTAAAGCCGTTAGATTATAAACTAACATAGCCTATCGTAAGATTATATAGGCAATGAATCTTCGTCATTTTTTGTTCGAGAAACAAAAGAAAAAATAAGTGCACAATATTTTTTAATAATCTAACTGACGTACTTATCCGATTTTAAGTCATCTCGCCTCCTGAACACTAGAAGCCATGTCTTTAAAAATTTCAACAAACTTTTTTGTTGCTTTCCAACAACGACAAAAATTCTCACTTTAAAATAATAAGTAAAATTGTTACTAAATAGTCGTAGTAAACCTACGTGTTTGAAATATTTTTAACAATCTATTCAGTATTTAAAAAATATGTATGTCCAAAAATAATGGACATTGTTATTGTATATTTAGACCCCCTTATAACATACGTCATCAGTCCAATTTCCACCCTGGACGAACTTTCTTTGCAATGTAGTACACATACATTTATTTATTCATGTATTTGTTTTAATCTTAGCTTAGCTAATGTTTTTACTCTAAAGTGTTAGTGAGTTTAATATAGCTATCTATCTAAATACCATTGGTTTTAGCAATGCTTACCCAAAACAAGTCAGCTGTTGGTCAACTCTGAATACGTTAAGCACCCTAGCAGTGCTAGGGTGCTAGGCTAGCACCCCTAGTGGTACTGAAAGAGCAACTAAGTAAGCGCTAGCTCAACGTTTTTTTTTATAGTATGGATTGACAAAGCGAGCCGGACATGTACCTGATGGTAAACAATACAGTAGAATGCATCCATGGGAACATGAAGAGTATTGTCCAAATCATTGCCTTGCACTGCACTGAGCTCGTCACCCGGAGATATTATTTGTTTTAGCTCTTTGCCCTGTAATTTCACTGGAAACCTTGCCCTTCAAATCGGAACACAATGATGACTTCACAATACTGTTTGTCGATAGAAAAACTGGCAATGGTGTGGTACTTCCCCAGGCGCACTCTGCAAAGAGTCCTACATCTACTAAGTTTGGTAGACAGCAAAGGCCACTTGAAACCACCTGCCATTGCAATATTTGCAATAGGGTCTTTAAAAAAAACCTAGCCAAAAGAAGCCAAACCTCTTCCATACATTTGCTAGCGAATCATCATCATGCAAAGATTTGACAGACACAAGACACTGACACTACGTATTCATATCTTCCTACTGAAGAATCTCGTAAACTACGCTTGATGACTGTTTATCGTCTGCCATTCGTCAGAATTAGCTTTTTGAACGAAGAAAAAAAAGGTTAAACGTACCATTACTGGGTAATTTTGTTGCATGCCTTTCTCGTAAAAAAGAAAAATCACCATAGATTTAACTAACACAAGCTGGATATGATAGTTTCTTATCGCCAGAGCCTAAAATATGAAATCTGAATCTGACACGGGCGACAGATTGTAATAAATAGGTAAAGATATGCACGTCTTTGCTACCTAAATGAGCTTCCTTCAGACGTCTAGATAACATGACAGGCTTTATCTGAGTCTTGAACTGGCTGGCAAGGCCTTCTGATTTAAATTTAATAAAAGCGAAAACATTTTGACTGATGTAATAACTGTGAGATATTAATGTTATAATCAAACTAGACAACGTAGAATAGTTGTCCTAACATCATAAGCCACAGCCTTATTTATCCCACAGCTGGGTATAGATCTCTGGCTTTTATCAAAGTCTGAGTTCTTTATTCAGAAATGTACAATTTACATTTCGATAAATAAAAAATGAAAACAAAAGAAACAGCACACACATTGTAAGTATGTAATTATTATACATTTTCAATACACATTTTCAAAGTTAGAAATGATCAATCACGTAACTATATTATAATAATTATCGTAAAGAAAATTGTCAAGCACTATAATACAAGGTATAATATAATAGGTATGTTTTATTACAATTGTACTGACCCATGTCAATCAGTCTCTAGGTCTTGAGCCAATCGAGTCCAATTTTACCCGCAAAAAGGCGATGTCATCGAGCTATCTTGCAGCTGGACGTCCTACACGCCGCTTTCCTTGCCTCGGCCATCACTCAGTTACAACTCTATTCGACGTATTATCACCGAGTCTAGTGACGCAACGTTAATAGTTTTGCAGACTTTTTTGAAAATATCACCAAGGTTTCACCGGGAACGAAAAAAAACCTTTTTCTAAGTGCGAAAGGACTCAAAATAATATATTACCCATTTTTTTTAAATTGCGTAGATCATCCCCAACAAACATTTTATAGGTCGCCACAACGTGCCGATTCTTACTTTTGGTTCTATACGCTGGTCGCAAATACGTCACTATCACGTTAAAAAAACCGAAAATGGGCCCATTTTATACGAATCAGTGTCTTAATAGAGTTACGTAGCAGTCGTATAACTAACGACATGGTCGTGTAGTGGTTGTATAGACGTTGTATAAACGTCGTGAGATGTTCTTTTCGTCGAGTTATGATGGTAATTGCCGCTACTTTAGGACATTTTATCGAATAAGTAGCATCCACCAGGACTTTTATAAGGGATTTCGATGTAAAGTGATTGATAAAAAGTAGTGTATTTAAACTAAATCGACAATTTACAATCTATGTTAGTTATTACTTGAAAGGTGATCGCAATTTCGTCATAACTATATATTACATCTTTGAAACATGTTCAAGTACAGAAATCTGTTGGGAAATTAATGTTATCGGGTGGTTTAAGCTACTTTTCTCAATATAGCTAACGCGCCTTATATATTCGTAAAAATAAGCAATATTTTAAACTATATTTTTAATGAACGTGCTACCAGCTACCTGTATACGACTTCAGGTGTAAGACACAACCGTAATACAACATTTAAACGACTTTCCATCCCGGGCGCTTCTTTCTGATCGGTTTATTGTCAGCCATATTACCGAAATTTTTAGGGTCTAGTTGAAGAAAATTTAATGTGAAAAAACCAAATTCTTTATTTTAAAATCACAATTTTGGATTTCACACAAAAACGTGACATCACCGTTCGGTATTTTCTATGCGTTATTGCGTTTAGGAAACTGGTTTCATAACAAAAGACACTTTAAATTTAATGGGCTTACCAATGGTAAAATATAATTTTCTAATAAATTCATACTTTTAAAATGGACTTACCCATCCAACTTTGAATGATCACAAAGTAATTTAAACGCAAGATATAAAAATTAAAGTTAGTACATTTTGTTCCAGATAATCATCATTGTCATAATGAGAGTTAATTTAATATGAAATTAAAGGATCAGTCGTCATACCCGTTAGGTAGAAAAGGTTGTTATCTTTGAAAGTTTGTGTATGATATATGTTTTTTAAATATTAGCATTCGTCACATAAATTTGCACTGGGTGGGAATCGAACCCACGACCATCGGCTTTGCAGGCAGAGTTACTAAGTCACGAGGCCAGTTAGGCCAGGATTGTTAATAGTTTTTAAGCTCTTAAACAAAATTCTTTGTAAAGCAAGGTTTTACTCTTGCTTTAATAAACTATTTTCTACAAAAAATTAAACCGACTTCAAAACCACAAATAGGTACTCAAAATCGTAAAATAAACTGATATCCTACTAATATTATAAATGTGAAAGTATGGATGTTTGGATGTTTGTTGCTCAATCACGCCGTAACGTATGAACGGATCGGGCTGAAATTTGGAACACAGATTATAGTCTGGAAGAACACATAGGCTACTTTTTATCCCGAAAAATAACGGGAACTACGCGGGTAACACTGCGGGGCACTGCTAGTAATTATTATAAGCGCCACTCACTCATTCATCTATTTGAACTCGGTGCCAGCCTAGTCAAAAAGCTAGTACTTAGATAGATAATGATACTATTCTATGCACGTAGTAAGTAGCCATAAAATATAATATATAATATTTATATAGGTAGTATCTATCTACTATCTGTTAGACTTGGCTGGCACCGACTTCAAATATGGTAGATGAGTAAGTAGCGCTACTATAATAATTATAAGTGATACTGGCTTCTAATTATTATATCAGTTTATTTTACACTTTTGAATGCCTATTTGTGGTTTCGAAGTCGGTAAAATTTTTTGTAGAAAATAGTTTATTGTACCCTTTTTAGTGCAACCCAAGTTTACATTAATGCTATTACACAATTTTGTGTTGTCAGGATCGCATTACATAACTTTTGTGAAATCTACAACCACACAACGGAAACGTATATACAACGAACACCATAGACACTGTATAGCATGTCATAGTTTAGGCTATTTTCCCTATTCTTTATGTCCTCGAAATTTAAAAATTTAATAATGTAAAGGAGACGGCCCATTTTCCATGGGCATTTGCCCCACAGCAAAAGTGCAGGAGACTCGACCAAAATTGGATCATTGTATAGGATTTTTAATGTATATTGAGAAAATGTTGGCGCCAACGTGAAAAAAACATGTCGCCTCATTGTATTATTTTCTTTAACTTGTGTATTTTCGAGTGGCAATGTGCAACATAAATCGTGGGTTATTACAAATTACTATTTGATGTTCGTGAACGTACTTTTTTGACGATTTTTAGTAAAACTTGAAAATATTGAAATACTTAATATGGGTAAACACAAAAGGCGTGCGACGCCAAAATAAAAAAAAAGTGAACAAAATTGACACAACATCCGATTCGTTCGAAACTCGATTCTAAAAAGAATGTAAAATATGCTCGATTCGTTCGAAACTCACACATCGCGTTATTTTTTTTCAACGTTTTAGTTGATATCATGCAGAATAAAAACGTTAACGGTTCCTCAATATATTTTAAAAATCCTATACAATGATCCAATTTTGGTCAAGTCTCCTGCACTTTTGCTGTGGAGCAAATGCCCATGGAAAATGGGCCGTCTCCTTTATATGGGACCATTCGGGAAGCATACCCAAAATATTTTTTTAAAATCGGTTCGGCCATTAACGAGAAATCAGGTAACAAACATAAAAAAAAATACTATTTAGCCACTAGATCTACTTTCTGCGTTTTAAGCTACCATATTGTTTATCATATTGTTTACACCCACACTCTGCACAGGACTTAGGTAATTCTTTCGATTTCAAAATTACATTTTGTGCGGAACCATCTACAGTTTGGTTAGTCTTGACATGCCGTGTAGAAATATTTGATGTAATACAATTAGACGTAAGAAGCTAAATTATTATACACTAATAGAACATCGAGTCATTTAAAAGTTGTGTAAAAGTGCTCACATTTGCTTAAAATCGTAAAGAAATGCAATTTATCACTCTAATACGATCGTCATGTAAAAGTAGTTCTCGCGACTCTAATACAATTAATGTCGGGGTAAAATACGTATAAACGTTATTATGGCGACGCACTGGTTAATACTACTGAAAGTTGTATAACAGTCTTGCAAAGCAGTCGTATAGAAGGTTATACGATGTCTATATACGACTACAAGTTGTATAAAGATAAAAGGCACTAAGTCGTGTTACAGGCCAAAATTACTTCAGTGCGATGTTTATAGGATTTTGAATCACGTTACTACCACTTATACGACTAAAATGTTTGTTGGGTCATTCCAATATCAAAATTTCTCAAAGCGTGCCGGCTGTTGAACAATCCCGAGAAACCTTCGTAATAACCTAATCTTTATTTTTACGAGTAGGTACATACCTGTTCTAATTCTCTACTGGCATCATCATCATATGCTTACCCTGGTCCACTGCCCTTTGCATTATACGCCACTCATACTTCTCCACGGCTTTACTGGTCCACCTCCTCCGATTTTGCTTCTCCAGCCACTGCCTTCTGCCCAACGTATATCCTCACTCGTTGAGCTTCAGGGCATTTTACTTCTCGATTCAAAGTTTCTCAAGTTACATATACGATGTACCGGTTTAAAAACATAGTTTTCATTAAAATTACAAGGTGCTCAGTTGAACCTAATTTTATGAGCAGAGTTCAGTGATTTGAACTTTCATCTTCAAACTACTTCGCAATTAAGCCTTGTTATGGACAAGCGTATTACTACTTACATTCAGGCGCAGGATCTATTTACTATATTACCCTACTAGGCAGTAATAGAGTAAGATCCCAGAGCTGCCAGACGTCACCTATTTTCTAATGAATGAAATGTGGAAGATTGAGTAGAGTTAGTAAGTACTAAGAACACATGCTTACTCGCTAACTTGCCTAGACGGCCAATTTTGAGATATGGGGTAATGAAGGTACATACAAACATTACTTACTTCACGTATTTTCTAATAAGTGATTTTTACGTATGTTGTATCCAATATCTTTAAAAACAAGGTCCTAATATACTCCCAGACACTTTCCGTCGGCCGTTTTGCTTAACAACCCCAAAATAATAATTTAACTTCACTTAAATTCTCATGCTCCATTTGTAAATATGTTCGTCAGACAACTATTTTAAAGCTTTTTCCAATAAGACAGACCAATCTAAGGGGCCAATCATCCACTAAACTCAATGTTAAGTCAATATTTCCTAATAAATGTCTCACTCAGTCTCACCCATAGAGACATAGTTGAGTTTAGGGGATGATTGCCCCCTTAGATTGGTATATCTAAGCAAGCTAGCGAGTAACCATGTGTTCTTAGTACTTAATACTAACTCTACTCAATCGTCCACATTTCATTCATCAGAAAGTAGGTGACGTCTGGCAGCTCTGGGCTATTAAGTTATAGTCCAAGGACTATAACTTAATATGTCTCATCACACAATCTTCTAAATAATCACAGGGATCCAAATCTACCAGAAATAAATATCAGGAATTCCCATAAATCAATAAAAGTACGAAACAAAAGGATGTGGCATGTATTGAAAAGTATTTCGTAACATGCAAAGAGGGTCGAGGTCCCGCATAAAATATTGTTTGTTTCCTCGTGTCTCGGTATTCCGGTCTCGTGCGCGGTGACCCTACCGATGTTACGTGGCTTGTTTATTACCTCACACCTTCACGGCTTATACTTCGCACCCTTAACTGTTAGTTTATCGTTAGACTTCTTTGTAAACTCTTTGGTTGGGGAAAATATTATGGATTCGCGTCACCGACATACGTAATGTCTGTAGCTTTTTTTATTATATAGTATAGAGTGACGAGACAAACAAAAAACCCGACGCTTTTCTTCACTCAAGAATGGAGGGGTGTCCATCCCTACGCTTGATATTCCCTCGACTGAAGATTTTTGTGAAAGTCGCTTATTTTATTAATAACTAGTTTTAATTGACTATTTTACTAATCCCATTTGTTATCGTAATATCAAACTTATTTTATCTGAAATAAGGGCGATATCAATGATAATGTCGCCATTTGTTTTTAAGGGACGTTTGGTTGGTAGCTATATCCTCAGGTGTCTTCTAATATCTACCAAACTTTAAGCAAAAGCAGAAAATTCAAGGCCCTGCAAATAAAGTGAACTTATTAGTTTATCTTTATAAAAAATCTGGGAATAGCACATAGACTACATGTTATAGGGAGTCCGTGTCTACACAGTAAGAAGGATATCACATAGGCTACATGTTATACAGAAGGATATCAGGGGTGATATCCTTCTTACTGTGTAGACACGGACTCCCAATAACATGTAGCCTATGTGCTATTCCCAGAACCAGATTTAGAGGAGTGGAAGCCCCGGTGCCGTGCTTCGTTGGCGACATTGAAACGTTAAAGTTAAAGCGATACGCTGTTTGAGGAATAAATACGCTATTGTGGAAATATTGCGGATCAGCTGAAATGCTGCGATCAGTAGTTGACGGTCTCGTGCCGCTCTTTTGGCTCTCATGCCTGAGTTGTTATTGCGGAAACGGTAACTACGCAGGGAACACCACGGGGCGCAACTATTTTATAAATAAATGCGTTTTACGAAACACAAATTTAGTAGATATACGACTATGCAAAGGAGATTCAACTTTACTTTTTTTTAATAATCTCTTTAGCGCTGGTCGAACGTAGACTCGGTTGGCACTGGACTGAGGACGATGGCATAAAAACAAAGAAGCCAAATACGCCCCAGTCGTGGGATAAAAAAAAGGCTGTGGATGAGGATTAGTTTGTTAGTTTAGCGGGGGCTTTTCCGCACCTAGCCTCTTTATTGGGCCATTGTGCGTGACTCATACTTCCCTTTACTCCAACCAGCCCAGGCTGTCCCAGAAGTGGATGAGGATTATGACGAATGTTATTTATACATTACATGTTGTAATCAAATACTCACAGAGATTTGCCTTAATTCTGCATTTAGTTTCCTTAATTGCTCGAACGCAGTCTACTCGTACGCACTTATTGCTAAATATATATTATATTTAAACATACGGTGCTGCCGCTTGCACTAATTCAACGACTTTCATTTGAAATTTCACTCTACCGCAAACTCAAGGGGAGATCTTGGTTTAGTCGAGCAAAAACAAGAACATAAACCTCAATCTTTTAATCACGTCCGATTTGATTTATTTTATCTTTGAGTGAATCGAAGGATAGTGGTTGGTGAATTCAACTAATGTCTCCGCTGACCTTGTGGGGCCACTGTCAATGCGATGCGACTGCAAATGATTTAAACAATGTGATTATGCCGAGATTTGCCTGATGCTACAAAATAATCAGGAAAACACAAAGTAATATAGGAAAAAACTTATATATATAATAGCTGATATAGGCAGCAAAGTAAATACTAACTATTAGCAAAATAGCTATAGGTATACTTTTGAGGTAGAACTCTTTACAGTATGCCTGAGGGAGTAGGTACTTACCACACCCTTCTAAGTTATGCTACTGCCAAGAGCTAATGTGGAAAAATTACCGTGTTCCAGTTTGAACCAAATTATTAGTAGGTCAAAAAGTTAGGAGCCATCTTTAATCTCCGTGCGCCGAGTATACCTACGAGAGAGAATCCCGCCATTCTGCCCCCTAACTAAATCGGCTATGGCTTTACTATTGCTGTCTCTATCATTTCAAGGGAAAATAAAAGAGAGAGCACTGTCAAAACTAAGACAGTTTTAGTTAGGCGGTAGACCTTCTGAACCCTTCATGTTCAAATATTCAAATAGCTTCGTAGCACTGTTCTGTTATGCGTCGGCGTGCGGGTTACCATTAGGCATATTTGTATAGTATCCTGCTCGACGCATTAAACTGAATTACAAAAAAAATCTTGGTTTTGTAGGTTGAAAAAAACTGACCATAAATTCACATGTTGGGAAGCGTTACATCATGTGATATGAAATGAATTTAGTTATCATTTTCTCCTTACATAATATGGCTATTAGCTACCTAACTAGTTTTATCTATAAACACTTAGATTACTTTCTTTGTAAGTTTTTTAATTGAATTCACTTGACCGCCGTCTCACTTGATGCTAAGCAACGATACGGAAATTATGGAGCGCGCCTGCTTCACTCTCGACATATAACATTTTATCGCGATACAGCACAAAGGTCATTTTATATTTTTTTCTCAAGCTATGGAATCTCTATAAATAACGCGATTATAAACTCGAAAGTAAGTTTGTTTGTAACGGTTTCACGCAAAAACTACTGAACCGATCATCAATAAACTTTGTAAACATAATCCTGCAGGTATTAAAAGTAACATAGGCTACTTTTTATCCCCGAAAAATAAAGGGATTGAATACTACGCGGGTGAAATCGCAAGGCACTGCTTTTAATGTAGTAGACGTTTCTACACGCTATACAGGCAGTGTCATCCTTCCGTAGGAGCGTCTCAGCGCCGCAATAACTGCGCAGGCGCCGCCATACAAGGCAGTGGTTGCACTTGACCGACGCAAAGCCTTGCTCGGCCCTGTACCGTGTCGTACACTCTACCAATTGATAATAACACGTTTTTTATAATCCTGTTTACATGATGGCTAAAACTATATCTTCCAGATATAGTTTTAGCCATCACATCCATTTTTTAGCCATCATGTAAACAGGATTATATTAGATAGTGATTTCTACTTGTATATCCAAAATACCGAAATTCAGCCATAAAGTAATATGAATCTACTCTTAATTTGATTACAGGCTTGAACAATAAACAAAATAATATTTATGCGTGTGCCAAATACATGGTGGTGTTTGTAATGTTTTTATTGTATAACATATACTTATTATGCATGATTTTTATAAAATATTGGCATTCTTTAAAAATATCAAAAATTCATCATTTTAAAAATTTGTAATGTAATGACTTAAATAAACACATTTAATACGCTTACACTGCAATGTAGGTAAGCGTATAAAATGTGTTTACGTGGACCCAATGAGCTAGATCAGTCTATCCCAAAGTGGCGATAACGCCCCCTTGTGGGCGCTGCAGGACTAAAAGGGTGGTAAGAGACCCAGAAAAAACAATGGCGGCGATGTGTAGTCTTGAAGTCCGTTGTGTACTACCTACTAGGCTCAGGTCTCAAGCTAACTCTTGCGGAAATAGTAAAAGTCTCGTTTAGAATTATTAATGTTTAATCTCCGCTAAAATAGCTCACCATAAAAGTACGTGAAAGAAGGGGGGCGCTAAAGAATAATTTATTCTCAAAGTGGACAGCAGACAAAATAAGTTTGGGAACCCCTGAGCTAGATCAAAATAATATACAAAAGACCCCTTCAAAAGATCTATAAAAAAGGCTACAGTAGTATACGTCTATCTCTTAGGAATAACCCACAATCACCATTTTTATTAGTATATTTAGTATCAGCTTTGCACCCGTGCGAAGCCGGGCGGGTCGCTAGTACATACATGTATGTATGTTGTAGCAAAATGTTTTTTGTAGTCTATTTAATAAATAGAAGAGGCACACGTGTCCGTAGAATGTAATACTTAAAAAACCTTGTACTTACAACGTTACTCACATAATCATATAATAACGCTCATGTTATCATAAGCTTCCAACCCGAGCTCAAATATTACCTACTTAATTCGAAATACCGCAATTAGCGAAATGAACTTGTTATTACCGAAACAATCGCCTTATCGAGCTTCATTATACGGAACCCGCGCAGCATCGCTCGAGGGAAAACTCTGCTTTTAAATGAAATCTCATCATAGATAATTGAAAATAAATAAAAAGTTTGCTTTCGTTCCTTCAATTTATATAAAGTCTTAGCGATCCTTGGCTTTTTTTAGACGAGCCGTCCTGGCTCTACTCTGTTTCTACGAAAACGAAATTTCGAAAAAACACTCGCGACTTTCCTGCTCTCGTTCTACTTCGTTTCGTCCGATACAACATCTCTGTTCGATGTTCTAAGTATACTCTAATTAGAGTAGGCTTAGAAGATTTAAACGGACAAAACGACGCATCGAAGTAGAATCGGAGTTTGAAAATCTTTTTGAAAGGAGTTTATTTTAAAATTACGTTTTCGTTGAATTATAGTAGACGTCCTGGTGGTCCAGGACCAGGTCATAGATGGGAAATCATTATAATTTGGTGCTTAGCGCTGTATTCAGAACATTGTTATTATTGTAGTGGTAGGACTCTTAGCTGAGTCCGTCTGGGGAAGTACCACACCTTTGCCAGTTATTCTACCGCCAAGCAATAATGTGCAAACATTACTGTGTTCCGGTTTGAAGGGCAATGTTTCCAGAGAAATTACAGGGTTTAGAGATATAACATCTTAGATCTCTGGGTGACGAGCGCAGTGCAGTGCTAGGTAATGATTTGGACTCTTCATGTTCCAATAGCTGCGTGTCACTGTGCTGTTATGTGGCAGGCATGTTACTTACCATCAAGCACATGTCCTGCTCGTCTCGTCACTCTTTATTTAAAATAAATAAAAAAATAGTATTCCAACGTTTGATTACCATTACTTATGTATTACATAGGATTCATATGACACATTATTTCAATTTTTTTCTGTAACATTTTTGGTTTCTATCGCCATTTGCTTCACTCAATTTAACCATGGTGTCATTTTGTATATCTAAATAAATAAATTACTATTAGTGGACAATTCAGACACAACAAACACTATCTGACCCCAAACTAAGCAAAGCTTGTATGATGGCGGCCAGATAGCTGATATAATACATATGTAGTTTTAAATACACACTTATTATACATAGAAACACCCAGACACCGAGCAAACATTTGAATTCATCACACAAATATTTGCACTAGGTGGGGATCGAACCCACGACCCTCGGCTTCACAGGCAGAGCTACTACGCACTAAGCCACGAGGTCATTTATTTTTGTATTGTAGATAATAAATAGTTCTAGCAATTTATTTATAAACGCGAGCCAAAAAGCTATCCTAATTGTTAAGTAAAACACTTTAAAGAGACAAAATTACGCATAAGTAATGCGAGGATTTTAAATCTCTATACCAACCATGTATTAAACATATGACTTTCTTTACACTAGTCTTTTAACGGAATCAGGTTGTGAAATTCACGAATTTTTTTTTTCGATTAACACGGTTACTTAGCTCTATTTGAAGAGCATTTAAAGAAAAAAAATCTCTTTTTTTATCTGGCTTCAAAAAGGAGGAGGTTCTCGGTTTCGGTTTAAAGTTTTTTGAAGTGAAAACTTCTTTAGGTGCGCCTAGACAGATTTTTCGTGGGCTTCACAGCCCACGAAAAATCTGTTTTCTAGCGTTGGATAATGGTAAAATGGGATATTGGTAAAATTGGATTCTAGCGTCACGCTCGGGTATGATAAGAAATCTTCGGGTAAACTCGGGACCATGGTCATTGGCCATATAGAAATGTGTCAGACAATGGGAAATGCTGAAAGGGCGTGGCCTGGCTATCATGGCATGGCCATCTAGAAATGCGTGAGCCAATGGGAAATGCTGACGCATTTCTAGATGGCCATGCCATGACGGCCAGGCCACGCCCTTCGGTTACAGCCGTGTAGTTTCCAAGGTAAGCTATCTAATTCTGAGTTATAAATTTTCACTTCTATCGGCAGTTCCTATGACTGCCAATTGTTTTTTTTTTTGTATGTACCTACCTATGTTACGCTATGTAGATAATAGTTCAGATGGAGGTAGAGGTCTCATATAAATTTTAGTGTAGTCGTTGTAGCAGTTTTTGGAATATCAACAAAAACTAAGATTTGCCAAAAACTATTAAATTTAATCCAGTAACTGAGTTTTATTTTGAATCGAATTCGGTTTTTGTTATTTCGGAGCAAATTTAAATGATTAATTAACTAATTAGTAACTCCCGTGTGAAGAATTAAATGTTAAACGTATTTTTACAGTTTGGAGTGACGGAACGAGCAGGTCATGTGTCTGATGGTAAGCAACACTCCTTCCCATTACAGCTGTGTCGCGGAGCTATTGGAACATAAAGATACCAAATTATTAGCTATCACTGCACTGCGGTTATCAACTAGCAAAATAAAATGATTTATCTTTATGCTCTGTAATTTATCTGAGAACATTTCCCTTTAAACCGGAACACAATGATGTTTACACATTAATTGGCGGTTCAAGGTACTGTAATATTTGTCCTTGTTATGTCATGTTAAAACATAGAATTAGAAGTTTTTCGCCTAGGAAAAAATACATCCAAAATCTATGGTTAATAATCAAATAGAACGCAGTTGTTCTGTCAATGGGACTTAAGTTTGACTACATTTTCGTAATAAGAATATCTAAACCGTAGAATACGTTGCCTGAGTTGGTATTCCCTGAACGATATAATTTGGGTATCTTTATATTTTTTTGTAAATAAAGAGTGACAAGACGAGCAGGCATGTTGCTTACCATCAGGCACATGCCTGCCACATGACAGCACATTGACACGCAGCTATTGGAATATGAAGAGTCCAAATCATTACCTAGCACTGCACTGCGCTCGCTACCCAGAGATCTAAGTTGTTATATCTCTAAGCCCTGTAATTTCTCTGGAAACATTGCGCTTCAAACCGGAACACAGTAATGTTTGCACATTACTGCTTGGCGGTAGAATAACTGGCAAAAGTGTGCTCCTTCCCTGGTGGACTCTGCCAAGAGTTTGTTCTATGTTCAAGTCTAGTGCTCCATCACAGACCGCATCGTCGCTTAACATCACTAACAACAACAACATAATAAATCAAAACTCGAAATAAAATGGTAAATATACTTAAAAAACAAACAGATGATAAAATAAAAGTAACATAAAGTGAACATATAAATATGTATGTTAACAACATTGAACTGAAATAAACTAAGCAGGTATTCATTCAGAAAACCACAATGATCCAAATTAAATATTATTTGTTCTTTGTTTATGCGGTTTCATTGAATAGAATGCACTGCAAATTGAGGGTGACGTCAGCCCTCTCAAAAATATCTTATCGCGTCTTGTCAACTTCAGTTTTCATACAACTTGATGCCGAGTTTATTTGTTGCGTAACTTTACCGAATAAGTCATACAAATAAATTTAATGTATTTTTACTATGTGTACAATGTACATATTTAAATTTAATGTATTTTTACTATGTGTACAATGTACATATTTAAATTTAATGTATTTTTGTGTAAAAATTGTGCATCTGTATTTTTTGTAACCGTAGTACTTACTCCGAGGTGCACATCTGAGTAAGTACGTTTACATTCGCGTCAAACAATGACAATGACGATGATGATTGTTTGATAGGACATTCTAGCTACTACCTAAGGACACCATGGCTTTGTGAATAATTCAACAAGTAGGTATATAGAGCATTGTTTACAAATTGCTCTGCAATTTCCACAAATATTAGCAAGTCTACTCGAACAAGTTAAAGAGGCTATAAAACGGAACGAACCACTTTGCAACGTTAACTTTTAAATAAAGCCGTTCGTAAACTCCTTTCTTTAAAGTCCTTAGACTGTCATGAAGTGAACGATCCGCTACGAAAATATCAATTAATTTTGATAGTCTGTGATGAACTCTACTCTATCAAACAGAGTGCCGCGCAATCAACTGGCGATTTTTATTTATTTTATTTATAACACACAATGATAGGACAAGCATGACATTTACCTGATGGTAAACAACACGGTTGACTATAACAGCAACCACGCAACTATTTAAGGCTGTAAAGTCCAAATTATAGCTAGGTACTGAACGCCCAAGTAGTTCTTTTTTATTAATTATTTTGACTTGATATCCATCAATTACAATAACACATTAACTATATTACTAATGTTATTTTTATTCGATGATTACTTAGAAAATCGTATACATAATAGTACATTATGATATAAGTGCGGTAAGTTGATAATTACAGCCGAGGCTTTATTGCTAGCTCGAGCCGAAGGCGAGAGCTATAATTAGCAGAGGCTGTAATTATCAAAGCGCACGTATGTCATACGACGTTTTATAACATATTTGCGAGGAAATAAACAAAACTCTGACGACATTTTCAAATAAACAATACAGCGAAAAAAAACGCGCGGAATAATATTTACTTGATCACAGATCACAGCACAGAGTAAGTAATCACTATGGTTCACAGATTAGTTGGCGCCTTTTTTTTTAAGCAACGGCACAGAACCAGCCGGTATGCCATTAATAATAAAGTAAATTAATATTTTTGTGTTTTGTTTACAGTAATTTATGGTCTAAAATAATTAAATTAACGAATTTAATAATTCTTTATTATATTTTACCTCTCAAAGTTAATTTTATTCATAAAATGTTGACCACACTTTTCTGACATAAAAACTCTTTACTAAGATTTAAAAAGGTACAGTTCGTTTTAGACGGAGCATATCTCTCTACCTAGTCTGTGGACGGAGCATTTTGAAACCGTGCGTTTTACATTACACATTACAGCACTAGTGCGTAATAAGATACATTACGATACAGAAATTGGTCCAATAAGAGACCCTTTACGAGCAAATATGTTATAATAGTACATTATGATATAAGTGCGGTAAGTTGATAATTACAGCCGAGGCTTTATTGCTAGCTCGAGCCGAAGGCGAGAGCTATAATTAGCAGAGGCTGTAATTATCAAAGCGCACGTATGTCATACGACGTTTTATAACATATTTGCGAGGAAATAAACAAAACTCTGACGACATTTTCAAATAAAAACAATACAGCGAAAAAAAACGCGCGGAATAATATTTACTTCATCACAGATCACAGCACAGAGTATGTAATCACTATGAATCACAGATTAGCAATGCGCGCGCATCGGCGCCTTTTTTTTTAAGCAACGGCACAGAACCAGCCGGTATGCCATTAATAATAAAGTAAATAAACTTTTTGTGTTTTGTTACAGAAAAATTAAAGTAATTTATGGTCTAAATTCGATAATTCGATTGAATCGATAAAAAAAATTAAAAACATAATACTTACCGGAGATATTAATATCAATATAGCGCAAAATGAGTCATCAGATCCGGTATCTGCCCATTATCTAAACTTAACAGCTGAGTTCGGCCTATTACCTTCTCACACATTTCCAACAAGAAATGAAGCATGCTTGGATCATTTGCTAATCAAAACCAAGTCGAAAGCTGTATCCATTGTCGTTCAAACAGTCATAACAGACCATTACCCTATACTACTATATCTTTCTAAAACTAATGCATCTCTCCCTAAGATAAAAAACCGCATGGTACAAAAAACTGATTACACGAGAGCTGCTCTATCATTAAACGAATATGACTTGTCCACAATTTTGACTTTGACAGACGCCAGGGAAGCTACCGATGCTTTAGTCAAGACTCTCGGGAATACCATACAAAACTCTACAACAATAAAAACAATATCTCGTTCGAAACAAATTTATAAACCCTGGATTACTCCGGGTTTACTCAAATGCATCCGTAATAGAGATAGTATGCACCTTAAACTGAAAAAAGATCCTAGCAATCTAATTCTCCACCTAAGTTACCGGCGATATCGAAACTTTTGTAACTCTCTTCTAAAGAGACTCAAAAATAATTATGAGCGATCTGAAATTGAGAAAGCTTGTAAAAATACTAAAGAAAGCTGGAAAGTTATTAAAAAAATTGCTAACCTGACCCAAAACAAACCATCCCCTTTGGAGCTCTTAAGGACGGAGACGGATGCAAAAAAATCTGTAAACGGAGTTAATCGGTTCTTTGCAAATGTTGGCAAGAATATGGCTGAATCTATTATTAGAACTACTATACCTCCTAGCGTTACTGCTTCATCTAAAACTCACGGTAAATCATTTGTTCTGCTGAATACAGATATGGAAGAAGTTGAAAGAACCATCCTCAGCCTTAAACCTAACTCAGCACCGGGATGGGATAATATAAATTCTAGATTCCTCATACTGGCTAAAGACAAAATAGTACCAGCTCTAACTCACGTAATTAACTTGTGTTTGGCCACAGGTGTTTTCCCAGAACCATTTAAAAAAGCAATTATATTGCCCATTCACAAGAACGGGCCTCGAGACGTGATAAATAATTATAGACCTATTTCCATACTCACAGCTTTATCAAAGGTAATAGAAAAGATCTTAAACAAACGATTGACCCTTTATCTAGAGCAAGAAAAACTGCTATCAAATTCACAGTTCGGTTTCCGCGCAAGTAAATCTACTGAACAGGCAGTTTCTGGTATGACAGACTACATAATTGGTAATCTCGACAGAAGGAAACGGTGCTTAGGTATCTTTCTTGATATGGCTAAGGCCTTCGATAGCGTCTCTACCTCACTCTTGCTGGAAAAACTAGAGATAATGGGAATAAGAGGGATTCCACTGAAACTTTTTCGATCTTACCTAACAAATAGGACTCAGAGAGTAAAAATAGATGATATCATTAGTGATGATGAGCCTATAACGTACGGAATTCCTCAAGGATCCATTTTAGGTCCTACTCTCTTTCTCATCTTCATCAACGACCTTTGTGAGCAGAATCTTGGAAATGGAAGAATTTTTGCCTTTGCCGATGATACAGCCTTAGTTTTTGAGGGTTCTACCTGGGAACAATTGTATGGTCACGCAGAACTAGGACTGCAAACAGTAATTTCATGGCTACAGCTTAATCTATTATCCCTCAACGTGACAAAGAGTAAGATCATTTTATTCAGGGCTGGGAAAAAAACACCTAATAGAGACAATTTTACTGGACTTCAGGCACATACATGTCATATGACCCTAAAGGGGGGTACCTGTGACTGCGCTTACCTGGAACGAGTAAGCAATGTCAAATATCTGGGTGTCATTATTGACGATAGGCTCTCCTGGGTGCCCCATATTATGTCTGTGGCTTCTCGCGTAAGAAAACTCATTTGGGTTTTTAAGTCTCTTAGAGATGTTGCGCCATTTAAACTGCTTAAAACCGTTTACTTAGCTATCTGCCAGTCAGTACTTGGATATTGTGTGTCTGTATGGGGTAGCGCTTCTAAAACACATTTAATCAGAATTGAGAGAGCAACGTTCGGTCCTAAAGGTTATGATGCGGAGACCGTTTCGTTACTCTACTGAGTATCTGTATCGGGAAGCACAGGTATTGACCGTCCGTCAACTCTTTATAACGCATGCTCTACTTGCACAACACAAAATAATGGAATTTAACCCTGAGTTTCCGAAATTCAGACTGTGTAAAGCTAATATATGTGAAACACCTAGAATATACACATCATTTGCGCAAAATCAATCGTACTTTTTAAGAGCATACCTCTATAATAAAATTAATACTGTTTTAAACATATACCCTATGAATAGGCATTTATGCAAGCAAATAGTAACGAAATGGCTGCTCCCCCATACTTACGACGAAACTGAAATTGTGCTGAAAGTGTCTTACTGAAGTAATCGTTTATAATAATAATTTGGGTATTGAAATAATAAACTCTTGGGCTAAGTTGAAATATTAATCACGTCCTCCTTCCCCTCCTCTCCCCCATCCTACTGTTCCTAGCCTCTCTTTAGCATCCCTTTCAAATTACCTCTATCAATTATAATGTAATAAATAAAATTTATTAAAAAAGAATAGAATTAATTACTCTAGCATGTACACAATTTTGATATTCCGAGTTACATTAATACTCCACAGTGTTCTTAGTACTATGATAATAATGTTAATACAATTAATAATTTTACTATTTCGAATTAGAATTGCATGTAAACATTGATAATAATTAACATATGTTATTTAATTACTTCAATCAATTTATTTTCCTAATCCAATAAAATTAATATGTGGTTGTCTAAGTTTATATAGTCGGAGGAAGGCCTTGGTATCCCATCGCACAGGATAATCCTAGTTTGGGTGCCAAGTTCGTCTAAGTTTGCAGATATGTACGAACGATTTACATCTATGTATTCTTTGATTTACCAATGTTTGTTGATGAAATAAATGATTTGATTTTGATTTGATTGATAAATTTATTAAATTAACGAATTTAATAATTCTTTATTATATTTTACCTCTCAAAGTTAATTTTATTCATAAAATGTTGACCACACTTTTCTGACATAAAAACTCTTTACTAAGATTTAAAAAGGTACCGTTCGTTTTAGACGGAGCATATCTCTCTACCTAGTCTGTGGACGGAGCATTTTGAAACCGTGCGTTTTACATTACACATTACAGCACTAGTGCGTAATAAGATACATTACGATACAGAAATTGGTCCAATAAGAGACCCTTTACGAGCAAATATGTTATAAAATAAATAATGGCCTGCTTTAACAACCAAATATATAAAATAAAAAAGTTTCATTGTGTATTACAAAACTTGACTTGAGCTCAATCTTATCTTATGGAATCTTGCCTCGTTGAGCTTATTTGATGGCACAAACGGCGAACGTTTCTACACCAATTTTACTGTAAGTACTCAATTGAAAGGCTTTGGGGTCGAATACCACATTAATGTCGCATAGAACATATTTTTCAAATGCACCAGTAGTCTTGAATTCTTAGCTTCGATTTAATGTTAAAAAAGAAGTTAGTTTAGTTTATGTACATAAATTTAGGGTGTAGGTACGTAAAAGAAAGACGTTATAAGGATAAAAGGTAACTTAATTGCTGATAACTTAACAGGTTTACTGAGTAAACAGCAACTACGATATTGTAACGACAAAGTAATCGTCAGCAGTGAGCTGCAACTCACTCCTCTTTTTTTTGAAATGAAAACTTCTTTTGGCGCGCCTAGACAGATTTTTCGTGGGCTGTGAAATGAATTCTAGGGTCACGCTCGGATATGATAAGAAATCTTCGGGTAAAATCGGGACCATAGCCATTGGCTATCTAGAAATGCGTCAGCCAATGGGAAATGCTATAAGGGCATGGCCTGCTCATCATGGCATGGCCATCTAGAAATGCGTCACCCAATGGGAAATGCTGGTGCATTTCTAGATGGTCATGCCATGATGACCAGGCTACACCCTCCGGTTACACCCGTGTAGTAGTCCAAAGTAAGCTATCAAATTCTGAGTTATAAGTTTTCACTTCTATCGGCAGTTTCTATGACTGCCAATTTTTTTTATCTTCTTCTTTATGTCGATACATAGAAAGATTAGTCAATCAACACCATATATTGACAGTCCAGGGTGGGCCAGGTGTGAGCGCAATCGACATTATCGATCAAAACAAGCGCGGGAAGGTTTCTTCTCTCCACCCCTGTCTATTTCGCTGTGTGTTTTTGAAATTAAATGTTATTTAGCCACTTTAAACAGTTTTGGGAAAATCTAACGGGATCAGTAATGTAGATATGGGATATACAAATGTACCGGCGTAGCGGCGTAGCGTCGTAGATTCGAGGGAGCAGTGGAGTGGAAAGAACACGATAGACGCTTCTAGAATGGATGATATCTTGTAAGTAAGTTCTATACAGGACTTATATTGCAAAATTAGTGATGTCTAATACTAACATTATAAGTTATACGTTTTCACTTCTATAAGCAGCCCTTATGCCTACCATTTTTTTAAAGGATTTATGGGAATTGATCTCAAGTCAAGTCTCTACTGAAATTTCGGCTATCGCAGAATGCGCAGGGCAATATTAATTGAAACGTACTAACTCGAGGTTTGTGTCATGGGGAATCACTATATTACAACGAAGGAGCTAATTACACGTACCATTGTAAAATTACAAAATAAATAAATGTTTATTCATAGTGACATGTGAGAAAATTTGACATAGGTGTTTTTATAAATATAGTCTTTTATGGAACACTAGCTACAGCCCACTAGTGGTAAATAATTTTTTTCACTTTAACTTATTTTCGCCAAATACGGGATAAAAAGTACCTATATGCCTTATGCAGATTATGTACATATAATACTACGTATTTCATTTCATTGAAATCTGTTTCAACGAAATTCTGTTTTTAAGTGGGTACAAACAAATATACAAACTTTTCCTTCATGGTGTTAATATGAAGATGCGATTCCCCATCTAGGCGACATCTTTGATGTGGGAACCAGCTACGACTCTCCGTTACTTTGGTTCAACCCTAGTTGCAAAAAAAACGGATAATATCGTCATTACAAATACGGAGACAACCCTTAATTTTCAGAAAGCTTTTTCAAACAAAAATAACATTCCGACATGACTTTAGGGTCATAGTAGGATTGAACATAAAGACGAGTGTAACACGCGGCGTTTGGTTCAGTTCTCTACTTCTGAAAACTCTCGTAGATAAACTTAGTTTTTACATAATACATATTCATGTTGCATTTTGTTTTATAGTTAAAAACCTGATTTTTTAAAAATTCAAATGCAAAAATTTTGAAAATGTAAAATAAGTTTTTCCGCGAAGTTACATAACCGTCCGACGACACAGATCAGCGGTGACCGTCAGATAAGAGTGTGAGCGATCGCGCTGTCACCGGTAGCGACGACAGCGCCAGCGACCTTATCGTTATCGTGGAAGGAATCCTCAGCGTGCGCGGGCGCCGGTCCGACATTCGCACAGAAGCCTCAGTAGGCAGCACGCGATCCTTGAGGCGTGGAAGCGTGCCCGGGCCGCCTGAAACCATCACCCCTACTACCCGCGTAGGGTGACGATGAACGACCGGTAAACGTGACACACTGTAACTCGTTAACGTGATCTCATTCAGGACTTTATAAACGTGAAGTGAATAACGTTACACGAAAATGGGTGAGTTTTGCGTGATTTTTGTTTTCAAAAATATTTTCTAATTATCTATTTTTTCATCGAAATACTTAAAAGTTAGTGTAATTACTAAATTAATTAAATATGTATAAGTACGTATTTTGTCGTCGTGGTATAGAGCAATAAACATTCACGATATTTTGTAGAGCAAAAGCATAGAATTTTTAAACTACGTATAAAACGCAAGAACTAATTTCATAAAGCCATTTGCAATGCATTCTCTAGACACAAAGATCATCCTTCCTGCGTGACCTTTTTATTTTCATATGTATAGTAAATGCTTTTCAAAAACTAACTAGTTAAAATCACGTCGTCTAAGACAACTTTTTGCACTCTGATAATAATGGGCATTATTCCTAATGTTCTCGAGATGTCTTTTTGTACAATTTTGTCCGGATATAAATTTTAAATCGTTCGTTGGTACGGTTGTCACTCATGATCTACAGTAATTGTTTTTGACGGGTAGTTCACTAAATATTAACATTTGACCGTTACCGCTTCAAAGTTTGAGTCATCTGACACTTAAAACTTTTAAGTTACATGCGAAAATAATAACCGTACCGCATTTACAATCATTTCATAGGAAAAAGACGAATAATAATGATAAGTCAATCAAATCTATAAAAGCAGTTTAAATCATGAAAATCATGGAGTTATTGGTTGTTGGGGGTGTGTTTTTGTGCTCAACAAAAAGATTATCATTGGATAATAGAAAACAAAAAACAAAAACTCAACATAATATATTCTGACCCTAAAATATACCAAAAATAGAAATTAAATTATGTCGGTAAGAACTAAATCGCAAAAAATCGAGTCCTTATAATGTAGATAACAGAGTTTGAGAGGAGAAACCATATTTTACAAATAGTTTTCTTAATGAAGTATTGTGTAGTGATATCTTGTGTCACAATAGAGAGTTTTCTATGTATGTATCTATACTTTCATCGGTAAAACTTGGGGTTTTCTTTTACTAAGACAGAGCTTTAAACGAAGAATGTTACCTAACTTTGAATACACCTGGATGTAAGCAAATACCTAATTACTACGATCGCAAAAACATTTAAAATTTCATAAGACACTGGTTCTTTAAAATGACATTGTATTTATCGCGTAAGTGTGGTGATGTTGTAATTATGAACGGTCCGTCTCCTCGGTGTGGCCTTTCGAAGAGGAAGCTCAAAGAAACAATTAAATATTCAAAATTGTAATTTATTCATGAAATTCACGTCGATGACGCGAAAAAGCAAAGAATAGAGCACTAAATTCATAAACAATAATAACGTCGTCATCGAACTCAGAACTGTGTCGCTCTTTTCATTGAACTTGTAGGTTCCGCGTACAGCTAAAATCGTGAACAGAATTTTTCCAACTATATTTGTTTCAGTAAATTTATCTGAGAGCCTAAATCGAATGGTACAGAAATCTCATAGTAATTTACTTCTATATGTCTACGGTACGGTACGGTACTATAGAGTTCAATTTGTGACATGATTCCATTTCGCGAGTGAAACATTCGTTTTTACTAGCTGTGACCCACGGTGTGACCCGTGGCTTACCAGTTTTAATTTAGTACAATTTAAGAATATTTTTACAAACTTAAATGACATTATTATTTATATCTAATCAAAAGCGTAAAAAATAAGTTTCAAGCTGCTACCTTCAAAAATTGCACACAACATTTCCATACAAACTTTCATCCCCTATTTCAACCCATTAGTAAATAGGTACTCTTTTGGCAAAAAAAAAATGCGTTTGTCTTTTCTCAGGCACCAGACTATCGTTTTACCAAATTTCATTTAAATCGGTTGAGTAAATTAGGTGTAAAAGCGTTGTAGACAGACATACCAAGTTACTTTTGCAGTTAAGCAGTAACGTTTGTATTCCGATTTAAAAAGCTGTTTCCAGATAAATTACAAGGCAAAGAAATAAAACCATCTAATATCTCCAGGTGACGAGCGTAGTGCAGTGCTAAACAGCGAATAAAATAACCCTTATTATTACTTTTTTCTTTTTAATTAATCACAGATTTAAAAAAATGATACTTTCAGTCGAAGATTTAATATTAAACAAAATTCATAAGCATATTAATAATTTATGAGAGATGAATAATCACTATTATACGGAGCCCGCATAGTCATTGGGAAGTAACCCATAAGAAGGTCTTTTAAGGTAATAAATTCTTTATCTATTTAAGAGCATAATTATCCATATTACGTAGGTACTTAGGTACATTGTAGAACATAAAAATAAATTACTTGACTGCAGATTGACGCATAATCTAACCGCTTCGCCGTTTTACATTATCTATTTTTTTACAACAGAGTGACTACAAGAGCAAGTCATGCGCCTGATAGTAAGCAACTTAGCCTTCTTAGCCCTTAGGGCTAAGAAGGCTAAGTTCCTTCCCATAATTTCATTGTGCCACACAGTTATTTGACTATGATGAATCCAAATCACTGCCTAGCACTGCACTGTTTGTGACTAAAAGATCACTTATCTTATTCACCTGTAATTTCTCTAAACATTACCCTTCAGACCGGAACACAGTAATGTTTTGACATAACTGCTTAACTGTTAAATAACCCACAAATGTGTTGTAGGTGGTCTCTGCAGAGAGTTCTAGGTTGATAAGTTTTGCCCACAAAAGTTTTAAGAACATTTTTGGAATACGGTAAGATAAATCGCCCTAGAAATATCAAATTCCAAAAGTGAGTTTTTTGCGAAGAGTAAGTACTTACTAAGAAATGAAGTCCCAAAAAGGTCCGCACAGGCCATTAAAGTCCTCTGAAATTTATGACGATGATACCGCGAGTACATTATAGCTAGCTATGCTGAAACTAAGTATATATATAATTATATAGTCCTCCTCATCGATTTCGATGACGGCGACCTACTCGCTATTATTTCTAGCTCTAATGTGGCTCGCAAAGTCAAACTTGGTTTTGAAGACTCGATCGCAAATGTTAGAATATAGTTGACCCGATGCATCATAGGTATAGCTGTAGGAAGGCTTAGGTCTTGATTTCTGAACCTGGCGTCTATGGTCAAGGTCCTCCAGGCGATATCCCTCAAACACCTTGACTCGCTTATGAACGGTGTTCCGTCACGACGATCTACGAGCGGCAAGCTCCTCCCAGCTCTCCGCATCTATGCCACAGGCGTTAAGATGCCTCCTGAGCACGTCTTTGTACCAGCTGGGTATATTTTTAAAAAGTCAAATTTCTCACTATCATACACATATCACAGTTTCACGGGTAAAGCAAGCTCCAAGTAAAATATATTTCGAGGACATCAGATATCCGTCAACTCGCACTTGGCGAGTATGGTAAATTATTGACTTGTATTAGCTCGTTCAACATTATATCCATTTTGTATCCGAGAAACTCTATTCCTTTTACTAAAATAAAAATAGCTTAAGTTAGTCTTCGTAACATCAGCTATCTACCGGTAAAAGTCACGTTAAAATCGGTTCAGCCGTTTCAGAGATCAGCGGGAACAAACAGATAGACAAATCAAAAAAAGCTTTTTTGTGAAAACCTCTTAAAAATAGGTACTTCATTCATTGAAAATCTATTAATTGAGAATTACAAACAGACAAAATGTTGTAAATTTACATAGACGGAAAAATTTGAACTAAGTAGAATGTTATTTGAACAATAATGGAGTCATTTAGTCCTCATGTCATGTCTATTTATTTGAATAATGGATTATTTTTTTATTTATTACCTTATATTTATCACGTATTTTATTTTAATCACGTTTTATAACGATTCAGAATAACTGAAACACTCCCTCCCTTCCATAGCATTCTTAAAGAGATTTTACATACATTTTTAACATAGTTAAATGTAATTTTCTGCCTGAATGTTTTCGTTAACTTTAGAATTTCGTAAACGGGTTCTGTTTTGTTTGTTTCAACGGAAAGAGGGTTTCTTCGGCAAGGTTTATGATAAGCACGCAGATTTATTGTGGTCAACTAATATTCATATGTGGTCACTTATCCTGCAGGGCTAGGCAGCGCATCCCTGCAAAAGAATTTAGAATTAAATTGGTACAGCTCCCTCTGACGGTTGTAAAAGAAACCATTTTTCCGTACCGTTAATTCGTACGGCGCATCTTCAGCCTTCCTTCTTATTCGTACAGCTAAAAAATTAAATAAACTGCCGGCTTCACTACCTACTGAAAAATATAACCTAGAACGTAGAACTTTTCAAATACAGAGTGAATACCTATGTATCTTCTAGATCTTCAGCGTGCATCACCTGCGTCAACACTATCGCGTACCATTATAAGTTATGGTGGTCAAAAGCGGGCTTATGAGTGGTAAAAAAAAAATATTTGCTGGCGTTTACACGATATTACTGGTATGTTATTCGTACTTCGTGTACTAAAGGACAGGCAGTTAACTGGTAATATTGTAAACATAACATAGGACTTAATGACGATCTAGATTCTAGATCATTATTTTATTACCTCTACGTTTCTGTAGCGATATGCTTACGATATGAGATCAAATCGCGAAAATTTAAAAACTATTTAATTAACTGCTAAGTTGGACGTGTTCTTCTAGCGTCCAAAAAATCTAAATTCCACCTTCTCACCGTCCTCAACCTTGGTGCGACGCCGGATACTCTTAATGACAATTAATTTCTGGCAATGACTTCATAAAGCAACGTATCTCAGTAAGGCTGCAGCTTCGCTAAGCGATCCCGCTAGTTAATTAATACTCGGAACGCAGAACTGATGTATTAAGCCGAAAGCGACGCGCTGATCTCACTAATCTTACCATTATTTACTCATTCACTCTGAAATCGTGAACCAAATCAACAGTACCAATTCATCAAGTAGTAGTGGCAGGACTCTTTGTAGACTCCACCTGAGAAAGTAGGAATCTACCACGTTTGTGCCAGTTATTCCACAGAACAGAAATCAAGAAGAAGTAGCAAGTAGGCGGGGCAATCGTAATACTAAGTAAGCGCAATCTCCGCATACTTAGAGAGTACGCCCACTTCCGAATACTTAGTCGTGCTCTGCCACTACTGCAGTACTCCTGAATCCGCGATTTTGAATAAAAAGTAAGCAGTCATGCCGTATTGTGCAGTTATTGAGTGTAAAAACGATAGCCGTGCTAAAACTTTATCCAAAGGAGGCATATCGTACCATCGGTAAGTCTTATTTTATTTATTTTTGATTTTTATTGTAAAAATAAATTAACATTAGCTTAAAGAGAGAAATGATTTAAAGGAAGTCAACTTTAAAGTCATTTTAATAAGGTCCATTTTCATTCAAGCTATATATGATATTCTCGATCATTCTATGCATGCGAGTAGCGCTACTCAGTAGCGCTACTCAATTAAAGATGGGGCAAAAGCTGTTGAAATTGCTAATATCGATATTTCTAACTTGTACAGTTTTGTGAAACAAATATATTATCTTTTGTTATATGGTATTTGAATAATTTAATTACATTTTATCATTTCAGTTTTCCTAAAAGTCCCGTTGTTAAGGAGAAATGGATAGAAGCTACAGGAAGGCAAAATTGGTTTCCTTCCAAAACAAGCACGATTTGCTCTGAGCACTTTTTAGACAGCGGTTTTATAATAAAAAAAAAGGAAATAGGTACTGCCCTGTTGCCCTGTTTTTGTTGTTGATTTTTATGTATAAACTTTTATTAGTTCGAGTATTGTTTTTACTGAAACCCTGTTCCTTTTCTATATCCCTTTTGTTTATTTTAGTCTCCTCAAGTTTCTATTCATGGTTATAAAAACATCTTGAATTTTTACTGACAACAACTTAAATGACAAGGTCGTCCCTCAAAGAAAATAAGTATTTCCTTACATTGTGAGTTCGATTCCCACCCAGTGTGATGGATTCAAATATTTTGACTGTATCTGAGTGTTTCTATGTGTAATAAGTAAGTATTTATTACAGCTATCTGGCCGCCATATTACAAGCTTAGCTTAGTTTAGCGTCAGATGGTGTTGTGTGTAAATGTTTCACGTATATTTATTTATCTCTACCTCACTCAAGAAAAATATCATTCGACTAAAATACAAATTTTAGTGCTACTTGCCAAGACTAGAAGAATTTCATCATTACTTTATTTACTTAAGATATTTATTTAGTTTCCTCCGAGTATTTTTGTAGTTTCTTCCTAGTAATTACGTTCTTTTACAAAACTCTGTTACGCTACACTCTAAAGTTAATAAAATTAAGATGGTACATGAACAAATTTAATCATAATATTATGATTACATTATACGATAGGTACGTAAACTGAATAACGTAATATCGATAATTTAATGAAAATGCTTAAGCATTGTCTTATCTCTATTAGCACGACCGGCTTATATTTACGAATCCCTTATTTTAAAGAATGTTCCGTCCGTTCCTATCCGTTCATAGTTGCATAAATTACATAAAGTGCCATCTAGTATGAAGTAGCAGAACTAGTGAGCACTAGATGTCACTAATCTTACAATTAGTGACATCTAGTGCGCACTAGTGAAAACAACTTACATTTTTGAAAGATAATAATAGTTACCACCTTATTCTATTCTACTAAGGTTGAGTTTAGAAAGTTCGTAGCACTGATGTATGCGATACGCCCTAAAAGTCCTGATAATACATAATAAGCGACTTAGTCTCATTCAGGATACGGTACTTTTTCCTGTAATTAGATAAAATTGAGTTATCCAAGAAAGTCGTAACAACATTTTGAATAGTTGAAAATAACAGATTTATTGCGTTTAGCAATAGGGTTCATTTTTAGGTACGTAACTAAATGCAATACATCATTTTAGGTTCGTCACTATGGGACAAATCACTAGCATTGTTTCAATGTGTTTAAAATATATCAAAACCACGTTTGTGTGCAAACGTGATACGGTGGTTTTCCTAGTGAGATTCAGCTACGAGCCTTCTACTTGATTTCTGTTCTGTGAGTTATTCTACCGACTAGCCTTAATATTCCACACACTTCTGTTCCTGTTTGAAAATCAATGTTTTCAGAAGAATTACTGGGCAAAGAGATAAAGCATCTTATATCTGGGGGTCTACCGCCTAACGAAAAATGCTTTGACGCTTTGACATTGCTGTCTCTTTTCTTCTCGCTTGAAATGAAAGAGACGGCAATGTCAAAGCGTCAAAGCGTTTTTCGTTAGGCGGTAGAGGCGCTGTTGTTGGTAATGATGGATTTCCACTTGACCGCCATCTAGCCAGATGTTAGCGACGATGCGGTCTACGATGGAGTGTAACCTAGAACTTACCAAGAATATGTGCAATGCTACGCAGGGCTACGCATTACCAAATCACTTGGTATTCTAATAACTGCGTTACATTGAACTATCATAGGCAGCATGGCGCATATACCTACATATGTTGCTCATACCGTGATCATATCCTACTATTATTATAAATGCGAAAATGTGAATGTTTCGCTATTTGTTGCTCAATGTCGTCAAAAGGTCTGAACGGCTCGGGTTCAAATTTGGAACATAGTTAGATCATAACCTGAAATAGGTAGCACATAAACGTTTTATCAAATATTGCAGGTAATACCGCGGATCGTTGTTAGTACCTACTATAAAAAGGAGATTAATTGTCTTTACCTATAGTATACCACAGAGCCGGTTTCCCCCCAATTTGCAGCAGCCGGCTAAGCGTCGAGTGGTTACGAATCAAGCAGATTTTTCACGGTTACCCCATAGTGCAGTTGTGATACGCATGTCTTTCAGCTTACTGAACCTGTTCTGCGTAATGCCGTGTAAGATTCGCGGTACAGCTGTGGGCCTGCATCGGACATGAAACGCGTTAATCATCCTCAAGGAGACGATAAATTAAACCGGGACGGCCCTTGCGCAATTGAGCGATCTGCCGACACTTGGCGACAAATTGAGGATTTGGAACCTGCGGTGCTAACAGCGGTGCTGGCAGCGATTCGCTGTTTCACAAGTTCATCAGCCTGCGAAGCGTTTCTATTTAAAAACTCTAATTCGTTTCGCTAAATCATGTGATCCGCTATAATTTGACTAAACATAGTAGAAAATAATGGATACGATTACATGTCATTTTAAACCACTCACTGAGCTACAGGTCGTTATAGTAAGCAGGTGCTCTAAGTTTTCCTTAACTGTTAAAGTAATAATGATTATTTACGCACTCGGGGAAATACACAGCGGAGAAGATCCTATGCGGGTTCTTATGCAAGTTTTGCCATTTAACTAAAGTGGTTATGGTTTTGTTATTGCCCTATATTTTCGCTTGAAATTAAAGAGAGAGTAATATCATTAAATACATATTCGTCAGGCGGTAGGTCTCCCGCGACCTGTCTCGGTCTCCTGTCGCGGTCTCGGCGCAAACTGGCTCCCATACAATTCCATAGTGTCAAGTGCCTGTCGCGGTCTCCGGTCGCGGTCTCGTGTCGCGGTCTCATGTCGCGGTCTCAGCGCGAACTTGTACCTTTAAAAGGTGTGCATTTTTTCGTAAAACTTACTCCGCAGTTGTAGTGGGAAAATAAACATTAAAGTTATAGCACTCGAAATTATAAATCAATCTAAATATTTGGGACCTATATCGTATTTAAATAATGCTTTCATTACTTTTTTACTCATTCATTCATTGCAAATGCATACCTACATTAAAGGATGCTTAATTTACTTGAAATTGTGATTTTGTTTCCTGTGGTTCAACTTTATAAATAACTAGCAGTGTCCCGCGGTTTTACCCGCATAGATCCCCTTTCCCGTTCTTTTCCCGAAATAAGAAGTAGCCTATTTGTTCTTCTAGAATATAATGTGAACTAAAAACAATTCCAAATATGAACCAGATCCATTCACACGTTACGACGTGATTGAGCCACAAACATCCAAGCATCCAGATCCTAATTTTAGTAGGATTGTTTCATCCTGATCTCTCTTTTAAAATACTGTTTTAGAATAAAATTGAAAACCGCTTTTTCTAATGTTGTATGAAGCTTACATAATTTTTTGTAAAGAATAAAAACAACTACTTTTCATACAAATACAATAGATTTGACGTATAAATAAGCGAAATGGTGCTATAGCGAACAGTACTGATGCTACAGTTATGAAATTCTTTCATGTTTTTATCAATATTGGCACGCTGTTAACAAGCCCTATAGGGGCAAAGCGACCTTCACACCGTTGCAATGTCGCTATTAGCATATTTATAATTTTTATAACAGACTATCCTCCCACCAGTAAGAGGTGACAACGCATCATATTAGTTTCCTGCGGAGATACCCCAAAAGATCGAGGGTTTTGACGATTTAATTTTAATTTTAAGAGGCTTAGAATAAATATAAAAAAATTTAACCTGAATTTTTGTTGCATTAAGTATTAGGTAAGCTTTTTAAGCTGTTTAAGAACAAAATAGTAGACAAGTGAGACGTGCGTGCACTTTATATTTTTTTTACAGAATGATGTGAAATTATATCATCATCAACATATATAAAAATTATATAATTAGTTATTATTAGTACTCTATCTAACGTTGGACCCATCTATTTATATATATACTTAACTACTAGTTAGGCACACTACGCCAATAGGATCTACTTAGATTGGTAACATCAGGCTGACCGGATTAAGCTGAGTTTTTACTAAACTTAGAGATAAGTTGATAATCAAACATGAATTTTAGCACAGAGTTCTTTGACAAAAGGTATAGTACGCTCTTGCGTATCTGGATATGTAAGTCATACATATAGTATATTGCAAATATTTGTGTGATGAATTCAAATATTTATACTGTATGTGGCTGTTTCTATGTATAATAAGTATGCATTTAAAACTATATAAGTAATTATATCAGCTATTTGGCCACAATATTACAAGCTTTGCTTAGTTTGGAGTCAGATGGTGTTGTGGGTGAATTGTCCACCAGTATTCATTTATTTATTATATTTGTAGCTTACATTAACACTATTTATGCCTAATTACATTAATGAACGTCTATGTTATTTTTCTGCCACATAGCATTACATAAAATACCAATAGATATCTAAAAATAATAAATTTAAGCTTCCAAAAAAGTTCCCACCGTTTTTTTTTCCTCACAAGATTTTGGCGTTACAGGTTACGCACATTAGGAATTTCGCAACTTTTTGCGATCACTTACATAACTGCTGTAATAATTACGTAATTTTGATTGACAAAGTTATTTCATTTAAATTGGCCAAATTTGAACGTTATTAAAATTCCATAGGCTACACAAGACTTTTTGTGGGCCAACATTGTTCAAGTTCACGAGTTGTGACCGTGACTTTGGCACGCAACCTACTTGTTTCATATTAAGTGTGTCACAACAATGTGTATACTACAGCTTAAGTGCCATCATAGAGACTCTTTATCTCTAGACGGGGGTCACTGATGGTCAGGAAAATTCTTTTAGTAGGCACTATTAATGTCTTCTGATTGTAGCCTATTTCATCGATTAATACAGGGACTTTTGTAGATTTGTAGATCTGCGGCTTTCATAAAACAAAGGAAAAGCACACATCACAGTTACATTTAATGACTTTCAAAACCTACTTTGTATCAAAAACATGCCTTAAGGATAATTTGTAATGTCTCTGTGAGTCTCTTGAGTCATTTTGATGTCTCAAACGTCAAAAACTTCTATCGTCTCCATTTTACTTAAAAAAATAAGTTCTTTGGTTCGCAAAATGCTTAAATAAGTTTTTAGAATACGGGAATTTTGTATAGGATTATTTTAGAGTGTTTCATCCGAATTTTGAAAATATTATTATAATTCTTATAAGTAGTTCAAACATACATTTTTACTTTAAAAGTTTAAATTTGAAGAAGAATACATTCGAAGTACTTTAGTATCCAAAAAATGAACTGAAAGAGAAAAAGTGGTTAGATAGCTGGAGAAATCATTAAATGAATAAACATATAACCCGTAGTACAAAATTGGAAAGGTATCATATAAATAAACGGTGCATTTCGAAATTGCATCCTTGGCGCACACCAACTATTAAATTGACCGTGTCATTGCCACACATTTTATTTGTCCGACACCTGTACACACTGATAATGATAAAAGCCTTATATTTAGTCATGTCACATCTGATTTATTCACGGCAAAGCCCTTCATCTTGCGTTCATTGTAAATTGATTAATCATACAGTTCTAGCAAGTAGTAAACACGCTACTGTTAATTTATAATAGATAAGATAAGGAGACAATTGTTGACAACAGTTGCATGAAATTGGTACATTTAGGTGAACTGGAATGAAAGTATATATCTACTTAGTGATAATAATAAGGAAATTCTAATTAGTTATACCTAATACCTAGTTTTTGTAGTGGTAGGACGCTTAGCAGAGTCCGCCTTAGTACCACACCTTTGCCAGTTATTCTACCACCAAGCAGTAATGTTTGCACATTACTGTGTTCCGGTCTGAAGGGCAATGTTTTCAGAGAAATTACAGGGCTTAGAGATATGACAACTTGGATCTCTGGGTGACGAGCGCAGTGCAGTGATAGGTAATGATTTTGACTCTTCATGTTCCGATAGCTGCGTGTCACTGTGCTGTTACGTGGCAGGCATGTTACTTACCATCAGGGTCATGTCCTGCTCGTCTCGTCACTCTATATTTAAAAAAAAAACTATTTGAAAATCATGCCGTAAATTAATGAATTTTCGTAAATACACCGCGAGACTTCATCTACATAAATGTATTGATAAACACATACACGTAAGACAACTTTGGGTATTATTATTCTTTAATACCGATTATCTATAATAAAAGCACATATGTAGTAAACTACTCATGGGTCCATACAATTTATTTTGTCACTCACTAAATTCTAAGGTACCAATGCAGATATAAATACCTAGGCGTAAAAATCCACTTATGTTGGTAGTTATCATGAGTGGGACCTTACATTTTAAAGAAATTAAGACAGGATAATTAATAAAACACTTAACACACAAAAAAACATCTACTACTACTGGACAGAGCCGTTACTAAAAAAACTAAATTACTGCACTATACTACATACCTAATTAACTACTTATACTAAGCTGTCCTACTCGTGCCGTCACTGTACCTACCTACTACTATTAACACATCCGAATTATTCTTATACTAAACCTACCGATAAAGGTATCTATAAAAGGTAACTATAATCAAGATGATCAAGCCCACTACCCGTCGGAAGCGTGTCCAGCAGGATTGCGACATTACCCCGCTGAATGCTGTGTAAAACTCGCGAACCAGCTACACTCCGAACTTTACCCCTTATAAACCCTTCGGTTACTCGAAAGGCTTTATACTTATAATTTTTCAAGTCTCAAACCACACACGAACGTCTCTCGTCTCTCGCAACATAGGAAAGCAATAACAAACGATAAAAAAACGTTTTTCAAGCAAACAATTTCAAGCTAAGGACGGGGGCACAAACTCATTGGGCACAAAGTCTCGTAGATCATAAATCTATCTATATTCTTAAAATATTTCAGGCGCTTTTAACCCGCAGCAAACTTTAACGGAATAAAAAATTGGCAGTCATAGGAACTGCCGATAGAAGTGAAAACGTAAAACTCAGAATTTGATAGCTTACTTTGGAAACTATGCGCGTAAAACCGGAGGGCATGGCCAAATAATCATGGCCATCTCGAAATGCTGACGCATTTCTAGATGACCAATGGTCATGGTACCAGGTTCACCCGAATATGTCTTATCATTTCCGAGCGTGACGCTAGAATTCAATTCACAGACCACGAAAAATCTGTTGCAAAACACGCAAACTCTCACTCTATAATGTTAGTGTGATAAATATTCCACAAGCATTTTTAAATCAAGAAAAATGTTATTCGCTAAGAAACTCTACATTTGTCCTATGTGCTACTCGAGACTATAATCTTTCATCTATCAATTCCAAAAATCAGGCTAATCCATTTAGGTCTTATGTAATTAAGCAACAAACATCTAAACATTTATATTAACTGTTATTTGGTACCTTGCAGGTACCTAATTCTAATAAAAGCGGCCAAGTGCGAGTCGGACTCGCCCATGAAGGGTTTCGTAGCAGCAAAAATGTTTTATATTTTTATTTGAGCTGATTAAATTAAAGGATTGAATTCGATAATGATCAAAGTCAAAGTACTTTATTCATAAATGTACAATTTACACGTCAATTAATAAAAACATAAAAAGAAAAGAAAGCGCATACAAATTGTATACATTGTATGTATGATTTTTGAATACGTTGAATACGAAACAAAAAACTTCTTACTAGATCTCGTTCAAACCAATTTTCGGTGGAAGTTTGCATAAATATGGTAATAAGAAATATAACGTACATCAAATATATTTTTTTGTTTATCATTCTCTTATTTTAGAAGTTACAGGTACAGGGGGTCAGGGGGTCTACTTTGGAAATGTCTCTCGCGTAAATAAAACAGTTAACATTTTAGAAAAAAAAAATTTAGAAACCTCAGTGTCGTTTTTCAAGACCTATCCGTAACACACATATCCAAAACACGTTTGAGTTGCAGTGGTATGGGTATGGGGAACCCCAAAAATTTAATGTTTTTTTTTGTGTGAAAATCTTAATGCGGTTCACAGGATATCATCTACTTACCAAGTTTCAACAGTATGGTTCTATAGTTTCGGAAAAAAGTGTCTGTGACATACGGGCGGAAAGACAGACAGATAGACGTGACAAATCCATAAGGGTTCCGTTTTTTAAATTACAGAACCCTAAAAATCAGGGAATAAAACTAAATATAATATTAAATCCTACACTTAACACAAGAATCTTCTAGAGTGTATCCAAAATGGTTATCGCTTTCCTATTGTTCTCTGTTTAATTACGAACGAAAAGAGAGAGGATAATAGCAGGGCTATAACAACTTAATTAGATGGTAGAGGTGCTTGTGACAATAGGTTGTCGCATGCATTTGTTTGCCTGTATGATAACTGTCAAGTGGCCATATCTAAACCGACGAACGCTTAATGCACAGCCAGTACCGTAGAGTAGTAGATAATTTTCAGTATGCAAACACTTAACACCTGATTGATTGTCCAAAACTAATCATTAAATTAATAATAGAAATCACAAACTGCACAACTGAACCATATCTTTTGCCACAGGACGTATAACTGTTATTTCATGTTTCTCTACATTCGTCGGTAGCCTGAAAGAAGTCTCTTTTTGTGATAAGGTCACCATTTGATCCCCTAGATTTAATGCTTTGATATTTCATTTTGTATTGTCGACAATTAAAGTTTACAAACCTATCTATCTAACTTTTGAAATTGGTCAAGAAAAACAATTGTATTTTGTAGTAACATATAAATGTTCCGTTTACGGTGTAACGTTGTTGATGTTAAATATCAGACGAACTTACTTTACACACTTTATACTACGCTAGAATTATTAATTACCGGATATTTACCGCGGTTATAATGCGGAGCGAGTCCTCGATAGTATTATTTTAGGTACAGATGTACAAAAGTATCTCTCAGTATTTGCATGAAACCGGCCTGTTCCCTGAATATTTAATGTGTAATGTGCAATGAGCCACCCTGGTAGATTTAAGTCCTTCACTCTCCACTTCTTGCGAGAAAAGACCCTGAGTCTCGACAGTGGGAATATTTGGTAGGAAACCGGAAAACTATCAGCTGTCACCAAACATACCTTTTGGACGAAACAAAATGTAAGCAGTTAGGTAGTTATATATCATTTTCACGAATTTAGGATGGTCCCTTAATAAACGTTGTTTGATGACATAGAACATGGCCGTTTCGCCATCACACACACTCCCCATACGTACCTGCCTGCCAGCCCTGCATACGTACTAATATAAACTATCGCGCAAAAATATTGTATTAAAGACTAGGTACTTAGTTTTACATAATTAGTAGGCCCCAATAAATTGTAATTTGATTGTAATCGTACTAATACTATAAACACGAAAGTTTGCGAATTTGTATGGATGTTTGTTACACTGTCACGCTAAATCTACTGAAGGGATCTGGATGTAATTTTAAACATCAATAATAATTAATAGTCTCAAAATAACACATAATAAGTAGGTTATTTTTTATCCCGGTAAAATAGCGGGACCTAGCGAGTGAAACCGCGGGGAGCGACAGTTAAAATTTATAACCAGTAACCACTTACCATGTTAGACATAAATTACATTAATATTTCTGTCGGTAACATAATTTTGAATTGTTCAAATTATAAATGTTAACACTGGGTCATGAAAAGCGATGGGCAGAAACGATTGTCATTGCCAAACTAATAAACGGAAAAAATACAAAAAATGGAGCTATTATTTCAAAGTGTGACTTGGTTTAATTTTCATAAGCCTGGGTGCTGTGCTGAATCACAACGCAATCCGAACGATTTGGGCACGGAATAACAATCCTTCTTGTCTCTGTTTTATTCTAAACGAATGAGGCAAAGACTGAGAAGTTTGATCGTGTCTAGGTCATTCCGATTGCGTTATGAATCAGGGTACAGAACCCCATACTACAAATGATTTCTAAGCAAAAAAAAAAACTCTAAAAATACATTTATCAGATAAACTTCCCGATGCACTTGAAACTTGACACTATCAGGTATAAGACCGAATAGGTAAGCTGTAGGTTACCGCAGAATCTTGTTATCAGATACAATGCACTTCAATTTTAGAGATGCCGTTACGAAATCCATGTTTTACTTAAACAAGAACATTTATCTCGAATAAAACTACTCGTATACGATCGTAGGGTTTATGTAAGTAAATAATCTAAAAGAGAAATAATAATGGCTCATCCTATTAATATTATAAACGCGAATGTATGGATATGGATGTATGTTTCTTGCACGTTCACTCAAAAACTACTGAAAAGATTTGGATGAAATTTGGTATATGGATATATAATGGTCTGGAATAATACATAGTCTCATTTTATCGCGGGAAAATAACATAGGTAGGTACGTAGGTGAAACCGCTTCTAGTATATCATACAAATCAATACAAATTACAATTTGTATCTGTTCTGTTTGAGATTTGTCATTGGTAAGGTATTATTTACGTATTGAATACCTACTAATCCTAACCCCACAAGCAAGGAGACATAGGACATACGAAGGAGTGCTACGTATGATATTCGTAATGCATTGTACGTATAGGAGTAAGTAATGTTATGAACTTCGTGTTTTATAATATAAAGTGACGAGACGAGCAAGAAATGCACCTGATGGCAAGCAACACGCTGCCCACTACAGCTCAATGACACGCAACTAATTGAACATGAAAAGTCCAAATTACTGTTTAACCCGCCACTGCACTCGCCGCCCTGAGATATAAGATAATTTATCTTAGTCCCCTTTACTAGCTATGGACATATTGCCCTTCAAACCGAAAGTCAGGATTACACATTACTTGCTTGGTAGTAATACGGATATATCTGATTAATACTACTGGTAATATTTCTGGATAAATAACTACTGTTTCTCATTAACTGCTATTGTCGTAACGATCACGGCTATGACATGAAAACGGACCGTATTTTTTCTAAAGCCTGAGATAAATATGAAGGTAGTCATTTTGTTGTCTGTAGCGAATTCAAACATTTACATTTTGTCGGACAGTTGAGGGTAGTTACACATCAACAAAGTGACAGTTGTCGACAAGGACAGGAAAGTGGATATTTCCAACAATACTAATTTGCAAATGTCAAAAACGTCCGTGCCATTTTGATTCCAATACAATTAGTGTTTGCAGTTCATAATGGTTTGCAGAGATAGACAGATATCTAACCATTAATATGAATAGCGTGCAATGCTGAATACAAATCACATCGTTGTTAGTTCCTATTTGTTTATCATAGTTTAATCTACACTTATGCGTGAAGCTACAAAATTAAGTCCCTTAAGAACATCACGAACGCGGAGGAATTGAGATTTAGTATCCCTGGAGAAAGTGCCAGAAAACTCCGAATTAACAAATAAATATGTAGAACAATTCCAATTATGCTTGAATTTTCAACTACTGCCGGGCCACTGTCGATTATAATCTAAACTTTTATAGTGTTGTGTATTAGTGAACTGAAAAAAATATTTGCGTCCTAACTGAAACATGAGCGAAGAAATTCACATAACTGTACGAAGAAAGGCAAACGGAAGGATTTTCTCAGGTGTTTCCAAGTTTTGAAAAACACATTTGAAAGTTTGAGAGGATGAGTGGGTAAATTTTGATGTATGCTTGATGTTCTTATCATCTGGACGGGATTAGCACAGAATCGAGAGGAGTGGCATCGCGAAAAGAAGCATACCTACGCCTTGCAGTGAGTGATAAGGATATAGATAGATAAACATTTAACTAAAACAAAAACTCGTTAATAAAAACACATAAAAATTTAGTAATATTTGGCAGATTTATCGCTAATAGCTCTGCATGTCTGAAGAAGCTGAGAAGGATGTTATGATTGATATTCATTCACGCAAAAAGTAATTCAAGCCAGATTAAAGTGAGATTTAGTTGGAACTTTGCAGTCACTTAGCTACATCATTATAATACACTAGTAGGAATAGGATAAACTATAGGTAATGTGTCATAGTAAAAAGAGCGGGCGGCCGCTAATTAAGAAATATCGGTATACATTTCACACACCTAACCCCAAAGCCCCAAAGAGTGTAGGTACTATGGGAGCAAGATAGCTGTTATAGGGAACACTTATATAGTTTTACTAGCAACTCCTTGCGGTGTTACCCGCGTTGTTCCCGTTCCCGAAGTTCATGTTGTTTTTCCGGGATAAAAAGCCGGATAGCCTACGTGTTCTTCCAGACTATAAATCTATCTGTGTTCCAAATTTCAGCCCGATCCGTTCATACGTTAGGACGTGATTAAGCAACAAACATCCATACATTGACATTTATAATACTTATTGGATAACAGGATAGGATTAGTAGGATAAATAATTAGGTATTTAAGATACATAGAAACACGAAAAGCTAACATTACTTCTAAATTGTAGCAAAATACAAACGCTAATGAGGTATTTTTTTTGATTCCAGGTTTGGACTTCTTGGAGCATGGAGCGGACTTCGAAGCCGCCATTTCGGCATCAGGTACGTCACCCAAAATGTTTGATAACAGATTGTTCCACCACATAAACAGTCAAAACACATAAGTACCCATTTGCGTATGTTTCATGCTCATTTGGTACATGAATTACGTTTTGGCGAGTTGTAAATAACCGTTTAGGTACGGACTGTGTACGGAAAAATATTATACGGAAACTTCAGAAATAGAAGAACATGGCGAAACTTCTATATCTATGTTGTAAATAGAACAGGTGTTTCGTAACTATCGTAAAATGATACGATCTTAGTTTAGGTGTTTACATAGGAACATAGGTATATGTAGATACGCTTACATTACTTATTTCATAACATAGAGTGACGAGCCGAGCTGCTCATCCGTTTCATGAAAACACGCTTACCCATAAAAGATCCTCAAAAGAAATAAAAGATACCAGAGAGAACCTTAAAATAAAAGATGCACCATTTCCACTGCTTCGCTGGACTACGCTGATGTCTGTTTTCCCGATCTTAGAGAAGACCAGATTCAAAAACTTGAGCGTCTCCAAAATTACTCTATTAGCTTTATTTTCGGTTTACGTAAATATGATCGCGTACCTATCTCATTTTCGTGCCAAGCTCAAGTGGTTACCCATTCGTCTGCGTCGTAATGCTCACATTCTTTTCCTTTTATTCAATATTTTATTTAATCCCTCCACTCCATGCTACCTCAAAGAACGATTCACTTTATGGCGAGACTACCATGCTCGGCCACTGAGGTCAAAAACTAACTTGACCCTGAATGCCCCAACTGCACGTTCTGAGATGTATTATGGCAAATCCTTTGCTTTTCAGGCTGTCCAGTTATGGAATGAGTTGCCTGTTTCTATACGAAAATCTCCATCAATGGATTCTTTTAAAAATAACGTAAAAAAGTTTTATTTGTCAAAGCTGGAGTCACAGTAATCTAATTATAATATTATCTACCTTTTCTGTCAAATTTACAACTTTCTAGTGCAATTTTATTTTTAAGAATATACATAATATGTTTCATGTTTATCAATTGTATATATTATGATCTTTGTATATTTTATGTAGGTTTACTAATTTATTTGTCGTATTCATATTATATATTAGTACTAGCTGACCCGGCAAACGTTGTCTTGCCATATAAATTATTTCTAGGTAATTTCTAGTGATTTCTAGTGATAAACGATAATGGATCAGTTATCGACGAGCGGGATGAAAAATTATTAAATTACTAAAATGGCTATTGAAAAATAGGGGTTGGTGATAAAAGGGTCAAAATTTAGGGTTGTATGTATTTTTAAACGCCACATTATAAAAAAATAAAAACAAAAAATTTTGTTCGAAAATTAAAAAAAAAAAAATTGGGGTGAACAACCCTTGTCACTTAGGGGTATGAAAAATAGCTAGTAGCCGATTCTCAGACCTACTCATTATGAATATAAAATTTGGTTAAAATCAGTAAAGCCGTTTCGGAGGAGTAAGGAAACAAACACTGTGACACGAGAATTTTATATATAAGAAGATATTTTACAAGTATCGTAAGTATTAGTATGTAATCTGTATTCGTATATAATTGTTTCTTTTTAGTGTATGTAACTAAAATATTTTTTGATACACACCCCGCTTTTAAAAGTGTTCTTAGTAACCATTTCCATCCTAAGGTTGCCTGGAAGAGATCGCTTTTACCGATAAGGCCGCCGCTTGTAACACTAGTTTTATTGTTTTTCTCTCTTGTATAAGTGGTTTTTTTGTTTATGGTGTGTACAATAAAGAGTATCTATCTATCTATCTTCGGAAGTTTAGTATAAGCAGACTACTTAATGTTTTCACTCGTAGGACTTGGAGTCTTCTTTCACAATCAGAGAGCAAGCCCTAATCATAATCCATGACGCATGACACTTTGGCGGGTTGGCGAATGACACTTTTTCTAGAAAGATATCTTTCGCTACTTTTCTCGCGATGTTTTCCTATGCCGTTTAAGCCAGCCGGTGACTAGCAAACTAGTAGAAATCTTGGAAGTGTAAAACAGACGATTCAATCAGTATCTTTGGAAACATTTTGTTGCTATACATGGTTACAGAAACAGCTGTACAAGATTGTATTTTGGACTCGACAGCCTGTTTGTAACATTTGTCTTTTTTTCTATATTTCACGGTCAATAGCAAAAATTTTATAACAATGATAAGTAGTACGCGGTCTTTTGGCTTCGTAAAGATATTCTAACTTGCCCTGCATAGTTCAGTACGTTTAGATATACCTACATCTACATTTATGCTCAAGATAATATGATAGGAAAAATCACTTAAGAACATTATTATTGAGCGACTGATACACATCTACTGAGATAAGTCACCGGCTATGAGTAACTTATTAACTCTCCATAATATAGTGTTGTACCTTGTCATGTCCGAGCAAAAAACAATGGGTGATAATTTGTGATGGGTTGGTGGATTGCACTATTTGTCAGCGTGGCTTATGCCAATCTAGTCGTAAAAATACTGTACGTAAAATAATATAAACAGTAGTACTTTGGAAACTATCACATAGTACCTACGGCAAAGGTTTATTTTGAGCAATTAGGCTGGTCAAAATGATAGCTAATAATTACACCTATGTATTAACAATGTAACACTGACCTACATCTAAAATGTCGTTTTCTTTGATTCCAGGATTCGGACGCTTCCACTTCTGCCTTATGGCCATCTGTGGGCTGATATACGCCAACACAGCCATCGGAATCACCATAGTGTCGTTCGTGCTTCCAGCCGCGACATGTGACTTCCAAATGACATCCGCTGACAAGGGCTGGTTGACCGCAGCCCCCATGTTAGGTAAGCTCACCTTATAAGGAAACTACATTAGATTTATTACAATTGGTGACGTGAAGCTGTAAATATGTAATGTGAAGTATGTCCTATTAAAAGAAACATACGGAAGTAACGCTAATAAGGTTTCTTGATGGCGCTAACTTTATAATTTGTTTCCGCTCGCCCTTAGAGGCTTGTTAGTCCAGTACAAAGATATAGTGCATAAATCCATGAATACTGGATTAGGTATTTTTATATTTATTGCAACTTATCCGCACGAGAGTGTAACCAAAAAAATTGAGATAATCAAAAACAACAGATCTCTTAGTACCTAAATAAGCGTAATTCAAGATGATTTCATAGGAATTTGAATGACTAAACAGATTACAGAAAAAAATGTTAATTAAATTTGAAGACGGAACACTTTTCCATCATTACCTACTAGACCATACATGAACACCTTTCTTTAAGTTCGATTCTTAGTTCTGAATATTATCTATTATATGGTTATGATCCAAGTAATAACTATAATAAGATACAAATTTCGTTTATTCCAGGAATGGTCCTCGGATCCTACTTCTGGGGTTGCTTGGCCGATACCAAGGGCCGCAAGACGGTGCTGGTTTCCACCCTGCTACTTGACGGATTCGTTGGCATCATTTCCTCTTTCGTGCAAGTCCTGTCTATCTTCATGGCTTGCCGCTTCATCAACGGTTTCGCGTAAGTAATCGTTTAGATACTGTTATTTTGATCAAAATTGAAGGTCCTCACGAAGGGCGTCAACGAACCTTCGCAGTCAACAAATTTCACTAAAGCATCAACTCTGGCCTCATAAAATAGTTACATATTTCACAAAATTATGTACCGAGCCAGAAATAACCAGATTGTTATGGTTACAATTCTGAAACAATCCGATAAATTATACATATTTAAATCAGCCAGCTTCTTGAGAAACACATGCGTTGAAGCACGTGACTGCGTATCAATTAACGAGTTTTCGCTATCCTTATTGTTAACAGCAATAGAAGCTATGAAAATTATACTAGCGAAGACAATGCAAGCAAGAAATCATTCTTTCCGACGCCTTTACGTCGTAATCGATTTTAAATACTCCATTCTCACATTCCCCTATTAGACAACAATAAGACCTTTAATTAGATCCACGTCACGAACAACTGCTGACCTTGTTCAGATTTTATAAAGTAAATAAATACATTTTACTTCTATTTTATTAATAAAACATATAGCAATTAAGCTAAGTCTGTATTCGACTATGTTCCTCCTTCGTACCGTAAACACTTCATGAGTTCAGTAGACACCTTAAAAAATGTGGAAGGCTTTATTTACCAACAGTAGTATTACCGAAATCTTACAAACTGGAAACCACGGGAAAACCTAAGAATGAAAAGGTACTTCCTGGGATAGTTCCACATCCACTAAAGACAGGGTACTATGAAAATATTTTGCTGTCTCGAACTGTGGATGCTGGAATGCCATATTATATTTATTTCTCTTGACTCCATAGAACGTGTGGCTTTAATTTATCATCATCATTTGTTTTATGTTAATTATATTTTCATTCCAGGGTTGCCGGAGCTATGGGTATTTGTTTCCCATACCTTGGCGAATTCCAACAGACCAAGTACAGAGAGAAGATTCTCTGCTGGATGGAAATGTTCTGGACTCTGGGAGTCATTCTACTTCCTCGTGAGTAATTTTAATCAATGTTATAAGTATTCTTGTGTTGTTTACTGTTATTGTCTATTGCCGTAGTTGACGAAGCGTGTTAAAACAACATTTGGATATTGTAGTGATGTCTATAATACATAGGCAGGTACATTTAAACATATATACTGTGCATAATAGATTTCAGTTCAGCTTCCAGAAAAGGAAGATGTAATTAAATTTCCATTATTTTCCAATACCATGTTCAATTTCTTTATTATTTTAATATGGCAATTTTATTTAATATTATACCTACTTCTAAATGGCGTGCTAAGACTGATAGGTTGACTAGAGATATCATCATATTTTATGTCGAGTATTGCTGAACAAAATATAGCTACAATGACGCACTACGTCTTACACTTCACTGTTACACACATGCAATTAAATTACATAGACGTGACTATAATCAATAAAAACTAGTGTTATTGGTAGAGCTGGTATCACTGCAATCTATCTCTTCCACTTTGATATAGAGGATTCCAAAAAGACTTCAGAGAGGAGAAGCATGCATGCAGTGCAAAATTGCCTGTCAAGGTGTAATGGACAGTTTTTTCACTGAGTAGGTAATCCCTGATGGATGTCGTCAAATTAACAGTGAATAGGTTTTTCCTAAGTAAGACCGCTTCGTTCCTTAATATCTAGCGTCTGGCGTAAGTGTATCGATATATAGAACAAAAACTTTGCAGTATTGTAATTATACATTTCTAACTTTTTAGTGATCGCATGGGCCATCATCCCCATCGACGGCATCCGCATTGACAAGGGTTTCTTCACATACGACTCGTGGAACTGGTTCGTAGCGGCCTGCGGCGTCCCTTCGTTGATGCTGGGCTTCTGGCTGCTCAGCTTCCCCGAGAGCCCCAAGTTCATGATGGAGTGCGGCGACTACGATGATGCCCTCGCCTGCCTCAAGAGCATTTACAAACAGAACACTGGCGATGACCCCGACAACTATCCCGTTAGTATATAAAAAATCTTTAGACTGAGCATCCATATGACGTGTGCTAAATAGCTATAGACCAATAGCATGTGCGCAGAAAACTTTAGTCTGTCGAAAGATTATCGTTTTCGCGTTTAGAATATTTTAAGTAAACATGTTTTATGTCGTGTTTTTATTTTATTTAAATTTTATTTTATTTAAAACATCGTAGAATGTTTTATTGTTTAGAATAGAAGAAAACTTTACAGTCCAAGTAATGTTTAATTCCCCACCCTCATTTGTCTTTCTTAGCTCTGTTTCATCAAGTACAAATATCGTTACAAAATTATTACTCTTTTCAACAGATCAAGAGCCTCAAGGAGAAAGTGCGAACAATCTCGGTGGCATCCCAAAACTCCCAGAAATCCGTCCGAAGCCTCAGCATGCGCAAGCCCAAAGACCTGAAACGCCTGTTCAGCGAGATCTGGGTCCAGACCAAAGCCTTGTGCCGACCCCCCTACCTCAAATACACTGTTCTGACCTGCCTTATTCAATTCGGACTGACAACCAGGTAACTCATTAAAATGTACATCACGAATTCCATGTTTCGTGTATCGATAATATACCATAACTAAAATATTCATACCCTACATGTGTGAATATCAATGCCACTTGTATGTTTTTACTTTGTTTCATGAGCGGTTTAATAGCTCGCAATATTTTAAGATTCACGAAGTTTTGAAGCCTTATGCTAACGATATGTATAAATTTTCCTATTTTTAAACTACCTACTTGTTGGTTGGTTACTGCAAATCACAACAACACACTTATCATAATGGTATATGCTGGTAATCAATACATGTATCTACATAATTTATACTTGTTCCAGTTACTACACCCTCATGATCTGGTTCCCTGAGCTGTTTAACCGCTACGAAGACTTCGAGAGCAAGAACCCCGGCGTCTCCGCTTCGGTGTGCGACGTCTCTGGCATTGTCCTCGCTGAGGAGGCCTCGGCTGACCCCTTCGAGTGTACCAGCAAGATCGAGAACAGCGTCTACATGCACACCCTCATCGTCGGTCTGGCTTGCATCCCCACCTCGCTGTGGCTGCCTCTTTGCGTCCACAAGCTCGGAGCAAAGTTCTTCTTGAGTAAGATTTTTAATATTCAAGTTCCTAGAACACTTTATCACCTAAACGATAATTTCACATATTTAATGAGTTATAACTAACCTACCTAATTTTAATTACGTTTTTGCAACCGGTTCAATTTTCCGACCATTTTAGAGGAATATAAAAGTAACTACTGTACTTCTTACTTACCTAGTACGTACGGCACGGTACGTTTAACTACGTTTCCAGATAAATTACTGGGCTTAGAGATATAACACCTTAGATCTCTGGGTGACGAGCGCAGTGCAGGGCTAGGTAATGATTTGGACTCTTCATGTTCCAATAGCTGCGTGTCTCTGTGCTGTTATGTGGCAGGCATGTTGCTTACCATCAGGCACACGTCCTGCTCGTCCTCGTCACTCTTTATTATAAGAAAAAAAGGTAGATACAAATTGTCAATCAAGGTACAATAAAGAACAATATTGTCATCAAAATAATCATGGATAAGTTATCCAGCCCCCTCTTGAGAAGGTTCTTCTTTCGCCAATTTTTCCTATCTTGTGACCTGGTTAATAAATGTAAACTAAACAACAATTTACCTTTTAGTTTTCAGTTTGGGTTTCGCCGGCGTCGTGACCGTCGGTCTGTACTACGTGCAGAACTCTACCCAGAACCTGGTGTTATCCTGCATCTTCGAAGCCCTGACCTCGCTCGCCATCAGTCTTGTGTTCTGCGTGCTTGTCGACTTGTTCCCTACAAATCTTAGGTAAGATGCTACGAATACTTAATCACATAATCAGAATGAATAAGAAGAAATGTCTGTCTGACAAGAGAAACTCAACTTGCAAATGGAAACTAGTAGTATTATTACTTTATACCCTTCTATCATCCTACATAGGTCTCCTGGTGGTTCATTTGACCCGTAAATTTTGTTCACGGGCCTGTAGTCTATATACATTTACCATAAGTAGTAAAACTTGTGCTATCACTCCCTAGAACCATCGATACCCATTTCACCCTAGAACAGTTTTAATATTCCAAACATCTCGTCTCGGGTGAATTCACACATTTCGTCAGACCATTATTACTAGTTCAGAGCCAATAGGTTCACATTCGACACTGTAATGGTGTTATTTTTTGGACCATATAAAGTTTTTTTTTTTTTTGTTAATGGCTCTATCCATATAAAGTTATCATTACTTTTGGCTACTATTCACGCGACGACCATTCTGTCAGAAACTTATTCTACCATGACTAATCGTCTGTTTTAAACTTTTTTCATTAATCTACACATGTCCAATATTAGAAAAGCAAAGGTTAATCTAATTACTAGTTAAGTCATACAAAATAATTAATTTGTGTGTAATTTTATTCTATTTACCGTTTACCGAAATAAATGATTTAATTAATTACTATTTTCAACGTAACAATAATAATTTTCAGGGTAATGGCAGCAGCGCTGTCCCTCACAGCGGGTCGAGGCGGCGGTCTCATCGGCAACCTGTCCTTCGGTTACCTCATCGACATCAACTGTGTCATTCCTATCGCTGTCTTCTCAGTATTCCTTTTCAGTGAGTACCTCTACCAGTCTTTTAAATATTAGTGGTCCTGAGCACATTGGGATAGTGGCGCCTCAATGGCATAATGAAGCATTTGTTTTGGTGAAACAGACAAAGAACGTAGATATGTAAAGTTTTAGCATTATTTTTATACGGTAAGCCTGATATTCAGGCGAGAGTATCCAGGGCGGATCCAGCTTTGGCTCCAGGGGGAGTCACATGGCTCTAAGGGGGGGTCACATGGCTCTAAGGGGGGTCGCATAGTCTAGTCATGTCACAAAACTGGCGGATAAGTAGGTACATGCATGCTTTTTAATCAGTGGTTCACCTAGGTACTGGACCCAGCCCAGGGGGGGTCATTACACCCATGTTGACATCATTTGATTCAAACAATCATAGCAATAAGACTTTATGGTATTGGCCCTGTTACCTTTTAAGTACGCTAACGTCTTGAATGAATTCTAAATAATAGCCTGCATATCCGAGGTTTTTATATACTTCAATTTGCATCCAAATTCAATAATCCATTGTACGGTATATATAGCACCAAACATTATGTTTGTTATTTAAAGAGTTACGCACTTACTAACTTACGATGTAGATGCGCCTATAATCGCAAAGACGTTTCCATATAAAAATATGAATTAAGAAAATGAAACATATCGTGTTCGATATCGTGTATCGTGTGCTTTTTTACGTACTTTCATAATTTCAGAGCTTGTTTCAATGTACAACATTAGTACAAAAATACCAATTTAAAAATCGTTTAAGAATCATGTGGGTTCAATAATTTAATATCGGTCCAAAACCCCTGGGTCAAAAAGTAATATTGTTTTTGCTAAGTTCACTATTTACTAACGACTATATTTTCTGTTCCCAGGTGCTGCATTACTCTGCTTCTTCTTGCCAAAGACGGGACAGGAGGCCCTAGACTAAGCCAGTGTCTCGAACTAGTGCAATTAGACTGTCTACATAGCCGTGTGGTCACAACGTTTGTGTCACAGTACAAAACAGTATCGACACTCGCTACAATCTCGTAGATGCTAAGAACAAGACACTTTGAATGGAAGACTGTCATTGTTCGTAATATACGGTGGCTCTACAGATATGTATCCCGTGAAGTCATCAAAGATGCAAAATGGGCGAACGGTGCAGTTACGAAAATCGAGTCACTGTGTAACAACATTTCTCGCTTGAGCGAGAAGCGTAGACGCGTGTGTGATTTCGAACGTACCGGAGTTTCCATACTGTTTTCTACTTGTATGAGTGGTGTACATATCATTTAGGGTGTAAATATTGTGGACAAGTATTATTTATTTTGTGTCGGAAGGTGTAAGCCTACCACAAGTTTGTTACCGGTTACTGTGTCGCAGTAACAATCATATCGTTATGGATGTAAGTGAACATACAGTATTTTAGAGTTGACTGTGTAATATAATTCAATTAAATTATTATTAAAGATTTATTTCCCTTTACGATTAACTGGTTGTTTCTATTTATTTATTTTATTTAGTCTAGAGGTAACGTAAACGGGTTATTCTTTCATTTTACAGCTGGTTAAGCCCGACTTAAGTTTCAGCCGCTTTCGGCGGCCTTTTCTTTCAGAGGACGTGCATACCGCAAGACCGCGTTGGGTTTCTAACGCGGCTGAAACTTAGACAGGCATTATGGACTATATCAACCGTCACTGGTGAATAACCCGTAAACTAAGATCATATAACCACTGTGTTAGTTTTCGAAAACTGTAAGGCTAAAAAAATATCACCCTGCGATAAAATAATGGGAATAAATGGTTTACTTTCCATATTTATTTTGCTGATACTGCTGATGGATGATGGTGCTGATTGGACTATTTCAATGGACACGTATGAAAACTACTATAAAATCCCAGAGGATGTGGGTGTTTCGTCATCCAGACCGGACATTTTCCTTTTTTCTAGAGCTACGAAACGCATAGTTCTTGTAGAACTTACCGTACCGTGGGAAACTAATATACCTAAAGACCACGCGATGAAACAAAATAAGTATTACGACCTTCTAAACGAATTAACAAAAAACGGCTATGTAGTTAATTTATACGCTGTAGAAGTAGGAGCGAGATGTATACCAGCAAAATCTCTCTATAACCTGCTATTATAGAAGTGCAGTAAGTTCTATACTAGAACGAGTATTTAAAGCTGCACTAGTAGGTTCATATCAGATTTGGCTGGGCAGGGAGAGAAACACAAGTAGTGAAGGGGGGAGTGTTGATGTACGCGTAACGCGTAACACTCTTGCGAGTGTACACAGAAGTAAAAACAAAAAGGCTTATTACACTTGGCTAAATTTAGTCGACTGAATTCAGAAGCATGTTTAGAACGAAGTTAGAAGCAAGCAGTCCTCGCTTCTGAATTTAATGTGCTAGGTTACTGACTGCTATTCACACAATTTAACCAAGCGTAATAAGCCTAATACATTAATGATAATAAATAGTACATTATCTATGGTACAAGTTTGTGAAATGTTGGTGATTACCAACCGCTGAGGCGCTTTTGAGACCTGAGCCGGAGGCGCAGGATCTTAATACAGCCGAAAACGGTAGTCATCAATACACACGTGTATGTATGATACACGTGTTTATTGATTTCTCAACAGTTTCTCAACACACTGTGAATAAAATAATAAAAAGAAATTCAACAATGAAAACGGGTTGTTAAAAATGTTTCGTTATGGCGGATGGCGGAAGAAAATATCAGTTTCCAAATGCGCGCGCAACTAACAATGGCGACCAGCCAAAAGACTAAAAATATAAGGTTTCTTTGTAGGGTTCCGTAAAACGTAAAACTGGAACCCTTATAGATTCGTCATGTCTGTCGGTCTGTCTGTCTGTCTATCTGTCCGTCCGTATGTCACAGCCACTTTTTGCCGAAACTATGAGAACTACACTATTGAAACTTGGTAAGTAGATGTATTCTCAGAACCGCATTAAGATTCTTACAAAAAAAAAAATTAGGGTTGCCCCCCATACTGAGAACTGAAACTCAAAAAATTTTTCTTCATCAAACCTACACGTGTCGGATGTCTATCGATAGGTCTTCAAAAATGATGTTGAGGTTTGTAATATAGTTTTTGTCTACACTGAATAATTTGCGCGAGAGACACTTCCAAAGTGGTAAAATGTGTGTCCCCCCCCCTCTAACTTCTAAAATAAGAGAATGAAAAAACTAAAATAAATATATGATGTACATTACCATGCAAACTACCAACGAAAATTGGTTTGAACTCGATCTGATGAGTAGATCTTTTTTAGTACGTCATAAATACATTATTACTAAAACTTCGATCAAAGTTACAACGAACTAAAAAAACTATGTATATTATGTTACTTGCTGCAACGGAACCCTTCATGGGCGAGTCCAACTCGCACTTGGCCACTTTATTTTTGTTTTCTGCGGCTACAGTTTTATCCACGTACAAAATGTGGAATTTTATGTTTTCTTTATTACAAAGAAAATAAAGGTTGCATTTCACTGAAAGTTTAATTTTTGAACACGTAGAAGTTAAAAATATTTTTCTATTGAACATTAATTCATTTGTTCTATTGAACAGGATCTTTTTTGTATCGAAACTTTTTAAAGAACAACTCAACACACAATACATTTTCTCATAAAGGGGCTCTAATTTCACTGAAATTAGGCACAAATGACACCTGTTATCAAACTGTGACTTTTTCATTGCTATTATTATTCACACGTGATTTATAGTTCTTTTTATTCGTTGAGTTGCTTTGTTCTTAGTTTCGATACAAAAAGAAAATATGTTCGATAGAACAAATTAATTAACGTACCTATTGCTTGCTCATTTCATATAACTTCGTATTTAAATAGATAATTTCAGCTAGTATGAGTATGAAAATAAAACTATCACTCAAATACAACTTTTGTTTGTGATAAAGAAAACTTTAAATTCCACATTTCGCACTTGTTTGGCTAAATCCGCAGAAAGCCAAAAAAAGATATCACATTGCTTTACGCTTTAATCTATGGCTGATCGCCATTGATAGTTGCGCGCGTTTATGAAAACTGATTATTTTTTCCCGCCATAACGAAACAATTTTCATTTTTTTTTTTCACTGATGAAATTATTTTTATTATTATTTTATTCACAAGTGTGTTGAAAAACGTCGTATGATACACGTGTGTATTGATGATTACCATCCTCCGCTATCCACAAGTCCTTCGCTAAGGTTCGGGTCTCAATGGCGCCTCAGTGGTAATCACCAACATTACACACTTGTACCATAATGTACTATTATATCCTAGTGCCTACATAAATCTGAGCGTTATTCGCTATCGCGTGCATTAGAAAAAAATACCGCGCGGATTTCGCTCAGGTAAATTGTAAGAAGTTCCATAGGAATCTGTAACAAAACTTGTACAGTTTAGGGAGGCGGAATTAACGCATAGTAGGTACTCGGATATCTCTACCGCTCGCGGTAGCTAATTTCGCTCAGGTCTAAACAGGCCTTCATGCGCCGTTTACCCGTTGTCTCGTATTCTAAATTGGACCACGTGACTTGTTCAATAAAAAAAAACATATACAAAGGTACATAATATATTTAAACTTAAGTTTAACAAAATAGATTACAATTTACATCAAGTTTAACAGTAATATTTTTTTGTGAAATAATAATAATAATATATTAGTGGAAAGCAATCACAACTTCTAACAATATAATTAAAATTAATTTCGAATTGCGTACCATAACTAGATCATATTTTTAGTAAATTTGGAGGTAATCACTAAAACGTAAGAAATCTTGGTACAATTTAAAAGCATTGTTTTACATAATATTTTGATTCACATACATATTACAAATGAGATACGACGTGAAAAAAAATAGCAATACGCAAACTTTTCAACCAGCGGTCAATGACGCATTTTCAAAAAGGCAGATATTAATGATACATGTTTAAAAAAGTATAGTTAATATAATATGTACCAGATAGTTTATTAACTGTATTTTTTTAATTTCTGGAAAATAAACACCAACTGAGGCGCAATTGAGAATTATTATTGACAAGCCTTTTACTTTCTGAAAAGGCCTCATTGCACAATCGCCTCATCTCACTCGAACTTAATGTACATGCACTATATATTCGAGTGAGACGATCCATGCTTTTAAAGCTAACTAAATGGTTTATGGTCTTGCTATCGCTATTTTATCATTTTCCGTTAAAATGCATTAATAATAATAGATAAATAATCGGCAAGGACCACGGAGCAATAATAACAACACGACTGACGTCTGTTACTGCCATTGTCCGTTTGAAACGTGCCTATTAATTGGTGATCGATAAGTCGATGCGCAAGACTATTCAATAATTTTGCTCATCTTTATGCTCGTTGAATACAGTTATAATACAATATAACCTACAACAAGCATTGAATAATATCGTGTGGCTCAATGTCGTGGTGTCATTACACTATTTATTTATCTCAGGATAGAATGTTTGCCTGAGTAAATAGAATCTTCGACATAATAACCTGCCAAGTACGTCATGAACCAGGCGCAGTATAGGGTTTCTTAATATGTGTTTTAATTAATGGAATTTCTATCAAACTTGTTCTTCATCAAGAAAATTTCATTTGTTGGTCCACTACTACTCGTTAATGTATAAAGCCTACTTTTCTTTATTACTCTTTTCCTACTGGGGCCTTGAAAATGCAACATTCGATGACTTTGAAAAGGTATGATAGAGATCTCTGCAATTATTTCAAAAGTTAGGGGTTAAGTCACCCTCAACACGCCTGGTGAAACAACGTGGCACTGGGCTCTAAAAAATCGGTATGCAACAAATCTTCTACGTTCATTGTTACAAATAGTAAGTTATATGTAACATTAACTGGTGCCTGGATAGCCTTAGAAAACAGTTACAGCTGAATTGAAGTCCGGTTTAATTACGTGATTCGGCAAAACCTTATTATACGAGCAGTTTGCTTCATTGTAATGATTCATGAATAAAATCTAGCAGACCACAAGTATGTAGATACAACAAATACTATGTGCGTTAATACGAAATTCCAACCTTATCAGATGAAGAAAGATTGCCAGCAACACGTCACATTGCAGTAGGTACAGCCTTAAGCTTGACATTAACATTTAAAGCTAAGGCTGAGAAAACTGGGTTAGAAAACCGTTGATCACGTACAGTACGACCAACTTTTATACAGAACATACCGTTGGCGCCACGACAGTAAATGATGCTCTTGCAAAATTAGACAACTTCAGTTCTTTAATACTCGTAACTCAGTAGTTCCGCTTTTGGGCGACCTACGTATAAGTTGGTAGCATTGTAATCAATGGGAGATTTCATAAGAATTAAGATTAAACCGCAATTTATAACTATGCGTACACTTCAGTTTTAACACCTTAGTTTGGCCAATCTCTTGCGTTAAATGATTGGAAGTTTCCACAACAGTTTATTTGGTGAAGAGACACAATTCTTCAATTCTTTCGTTTTAGCAATTTATATCTCAACTTTAGATTAATCGATCAGCACGTGCTTTTCAACCATGAGGGTGATTAATTTCTCATATTTTAATAATATTATAGCGTTGATGACCTTGACTGTAACTGTGGGGACTATATTGAGGGCTGTTTATGACTACATAATTATAATTAAATTAGGCCACTAACAGACGGCGTATTTTAAACGGCGTATTTCAGACGACGCGCGTGTTTGCGCGTCAAACGAGATTCGATCGCAACCTTGTAACCTAAACGAGCGATCGTAAGCCGCGCGTCTACTGCGCGTATGCGCGCAGACACAGGGATACAGACGCACTGTAGTCGCACGTAGCTTCCGCGTTTTGATAAAAAAAATTATTCCGTTGTACAATGATGCCTCTGCATCTTTGTACGCGCTTCGCGCGGGCGTTTGTATCGCGTTTTACGCGCATTTGAATCTTTACAAACACAAAAATCGGCATCTACGCGCGTTCCTGAAACGCGCGTCGTCTGCGCGTTTACAATACACATGTGCTAGGGCCCTTAAATGTTTTTGCAATGATCTGTAAAATTGGAGTTTTGCATGGACAATGTTTCGTAGATCTATCTTATATTTGGGCTGTGTGACTCGCCTGTCGATCGGCCCGTTAGCGCGTGGTGGCGTGCGCGGCGCTGGGCACCTGCGGCAGGCCGAACTCGTCCACCGGCACGCCGTCGCGCGTGCGCACGCTGTCCGCGCCGGGCTCCTTGTCGGGCGCCGCCGGCAGGGTCACCACGTCATCGAGGTACGACGCGTCGTTGTCGAGAGCTAGCTCGTCACCTGGAATTTTTATTACACGTTAAATACAACACAAATCATTACAAATGTATTGATTCACTACCAGTGCTACACGGTTTTATCCGCTTAGTTCCCGTTCCCGTTGTTTTCCGGGATAACGGGATTTCGGGGATAAGTATATTATTTCAGACTATAAACATAAACAGCCCACTAAATGTTCCCATTGACACGTGTATTACTATATGTTTGAAATAAATTAATTATCAATTATGTGACGTCACACTAGGGAAGGGAAATGTGACAAACTGTGACAAGAAGGGGGGAGGGGTCAAAAATCACGAAATGTGTGTGACGTAGTCTATGGATGACTCCCAATAAATATCCCAGGTTCCCAGGTGCTATTGCAATCTATTTTCTAACTATATTTCACACATTAACCTGCTCTGGTCTGTCGTTCTCATATGATTGAGCAATAAACATACAGGTTTTGACATTACATTTATAAGTATAATATTACTATGATTGTCATAAGTGTTACCTAAAGCATCAAGTTCTGCAGCCAGTTCGTCGTCATCAATCTCAGGAATACCGTACGTGCGGCCCATGGCTTCTTGCACCTCGTCGGCCTGCTCGAGCATGTCTGCCAGGTCATCGTTCACATCCTGGAAATTAAATCAAAACTGATGTAATTTTTTTTATTAATTTGACATAGGTATTTTACATGTTTGTTATTTACGGTTATGACGTCAATAACTGATGTAAATGAAATTATTATATCTAAGATTACATTTACTTTTAGAAATTAATTCATAAGAAAAAAATGTGAAAAAAACTTACATAAAGAATTAGTAAATAGATCAGGTTTTTCGGCACGGTTCCTTTGTACCAATCGTAAGCAGATGAGGACATGAGGTGTATGTTAGCTATGGCGACATAGTGATGTGAGCGATTAGACCCGTGCTTTGGGTGTAAATTGACACATTTTATTTATTGAAGTGAAAACTTCTTTTGTGGCACACCACATTCCGATTTTCTATGGGTTGTGAATTGAACTCAATCGTCACATTCATAAATGAGAGAAATCTCCAGCAGGTAAACTCAGATGATCTAGATCAGTGGTTCCCAAACTTATTTTGTCTACTGCCCACTTTGTGAATAAATTATTCTTTAGCAAACTGATTTCATACTTAAAAACCACTATAACTTTAAATTACATATTAGGGGAGATTAAATATTCATTCTAAGAGAAACTTTTACTATAACCCGCAAGAGCCCTTACTTGAGACTTGAAGTCCTGAGCTCGTCTGGAGTCTAACACAACAGACTCCAAGCATTGTGTGTTTTTTTACACAATGGCCCCATTTTTTTCTGAATCTCGTACCCTTTAGGCCTGCAGCGCCCACAAGGGGGCATTATCGCCCCACTTCAGGAAAGCCTAAACTAGATGGCCACGGTCCTGGCCATGCCCTACTGTTTCACCCACGTAGTTTACAAACTAAGCTATCAAATTCTGAGTTTAAAATTTTCACTTCTATTGGCAGTCCGTATCACTGCCAATTTTTTTTATCCTAAGAGTTTTGAGTCCTGTCAACTTATTATGAGTACCTCAATAGCATCAATATTGATTTTCTTAAACTCCTTCTTCATTTGTGTGACACCATCCTTCATCGCAGCGACGGTGGACTGAGTGTCCTTCAATGTCTGTGTGGTGTAGTTAGCTTGCTCCATGTTAAATGACTGATTTCTCAGGTTTTCTAGCTGGTTCTCATATCTGAAATAGGTTTGAAGATAGATAAATTGTAAGCACTTTCTCTGACACAAACCAACAAGTAACACAAAAAACACAGTATCACTAATTAATTTTTAACCAACTTCAAAAGGAGGTTTTCAATTCAGTTGTATGTTTTTTCAATTGTATGTACGTTAACCGAAAGCACCGCCAATCAATTGATTTTGATGTTTTTTTATTTTTTACACCTATTACATTTATTTCACCAACAGTTTTTAAGAGAAAAATAAAGTTATTATGAGATTAATGGTTACACTTCCTTTTTTACACCAAATGTTTTTTTGTTTTACATTAGTAAAAAAGTTTATTGTTACATAGAAGTCTTCACTTAAATATAATTACCAAATCAACTAATTTATGAAGGTAAGTACAAAACCAGAACAGGTTGGTGACCACTAATCCCACACTAGGGTGAAACATAGGTTTCCAGGTTGTCTTATAATATAGATTTCAAAGAGTGTCTATGCTCACTAGTGTCTTACTTGACATTAATGTAATTGTTTACATAATGTTTGTAAAATAATTTCAATCAGTTATTTTGGTGGCCCCAGTTACCTACAGAACTAACTCGCTTTGCATTTAATCTCTCCAAAAAGCAAAAATAATCTTTGCACCTGAGTATTCAATCTCAAAGATCTCAGTAAACTTGTAGTAGTAGGTAACTGTTTACATTTATTTATTTATAGATTTATACACAAAATAAGTAATATGTGTGTATGTATTTTGGAAAAAAATCACACATTCATTATTTTTTTAATTTTCAAACCAAAAAATGAAAAACCTATATTTTATGAGATGTTGGAGACGTATATTAATTTATGCTCATGATAATATGCGATTGGTGGACGGTGTACAAACTTCTCACAACAATATTAGTGTAGTTTATAAGCATGAAATAACAAGATACCCACGCTTTCTTTTGCTTCAGCACTCTCATGGCTTTTTGTTTTACTGAGTTCTTTGCAGGCCCTTCCCTCATTTTCGCCATCTGATCTTTATATTTTCTAAGCTCCGCATCCAATTTTTGCACCTTTTGTTCAATACTGTCAGCTCTAGAATCTACCTGTAGAAGATAAAGCATGGAATTATAATTAGTTTCATCATTGAACATGAATCATTGGGAAGTCAAGTCTATTGTAGCATCGATAAAGCAGACTTACATTTTTGATGCAATCCGAAATACTTGGCCCAGGCTCTTTGGGCTTTCCTCTACCAAACAGTCGATTCATTATTTAGGATTATTTGTGTGGTTCTGGGCTATATAATAACCAATACTCAAAAAGCAGAGTATTTAATTCAAAATCGCAAAACAAACTAGTTTTTATTATCTATTATCTATTTTCTTCAATGAAGTCCAACAACAATTTTGACTTTTTGACGCATGAGCCGATGACGCATGACGCATATCGCATACAGTTACATTGATAGGGCATAGGGACACGCAAGAAGTATCGATACATTCTGATATCAAATACATTCCATTTGATACTAATACTTTTGTACGCGATATTTATAACAAATACTCAATAAGGAAGTTTCCAATTTTTTTAGTTTTGTTTTTAGTAAATCATAATAAAACCCAGTGTTTTTATATTTCAAATATCTCAACATAATTATGTGGAAGTGATAAAGTTTTTCCTTCCCATTTTAAATTTTAATATATATATGACGTGCGGCCGGCCAAACACCGCGATGAAGTCACAAGGCTCGATCGGCTCGCGAAGTCGCTAACGACGCAGCGCCCAGGCGGTTGGTTGCCGCAGCTCGTAGTTAATACTCGTTAGCTCAACACAACAACAGGTATTATCATGTAAAATGAAACTAAAATACGTTATAAGTAATGCATCGTGCCTTAGTGAACATACACAAAGGTGATGATGCGACGTCCGAAAACTATTCTTTTTCGTAGTCAAAACAGAAAAAATACGAGATAAGTGGTCGGAAAAATCAGTGAGTATCAGCAGGCCTACTAAGAAGTCCGATAAACGATATATCAGCCGAACTTATGGACATTTCCTACCTCGAAAGACAATCTGTCGGTTGATAGGATCGGCCGTTTCGTTCGATCCGACCCTCATGCGACCTAAGTCTATAACTTCCGACCGAGCTATAACGATCCGAATGTTTTTCGCGGTAGGCCGATTTCTCCGATTCGACTCGATCCGATTCAGCTGTCAGTCGGATCCGATCATTCGGAGTTTGTTTTCGTAGCAGGCTGCAGGCCTGCAGGTACTCATACGAATAGCAATTAGATGTAAGTATTTATCTAAATCTACCGATAGGAATATATTTTTATTTGGTGAAAATGTTATTGTATAGTGTTATAGTGTGTATTTATGTCTGTTTTGTTTATTTGTTTGATGTTACTGCTTGACCCGTTGAAATTTAACTAGACATAATTATGGATTTATTTAAAAATATTTAGTTTATCCAAATGTCAACTGCTAGCTTTTACTTATATTATACCTACTGGCAAGTGTTTGGTAGGATTTAGCTTTTGTTTAATTATTTTTTTAAGACAACATCATAGAATAGATAATATAGACAACATACTGTTTCTGAAAATAGACATTACCTCATAAGTGTGATTTATTTATTTACTTATTTATTTAAGATTACACGCTTTACAATGAAGTAGGTAAATTGGTGTGCCAACGCAATACACATTATACCCTGTGTATAGGGTGTTGCGTATGGTAGAAAAGTGTCTTATATAATGTAATTGAGTATAGTAAAAAAATATTTTTAAATAACTTATGTAACATCATTAAATGTGCAGAGGTTGTTAGATCGGTGACTTTGAAACATTTTGTCATGCAGAAAGTCGTCTATTTTGTAGTAGCACTTTTTTAATATAATGTCTTTTAGTATTTGTTTGAATTTTTTGGAATCGGTTTCCTCTCGTAGATTTTTCGGCAGGTGGTTAAAAGTTTTATACATCATAATGAGGGCCTTTACGGACTATCTCTAGCTTTGGCTCCGGAGCAACTATTTGATGGTTTCTGCGAGTGTTTGCGTTGAAAGTGAATAGGTTCGGGTGTTGTTTGACAAATATTGCAGCCTCTAATATGTACATACAAGGTAGAGTTAGTATTTTCTGTTGTATAAAATGAGGTCTGCAACTATCTCGTTGCCGAATGTTCATTATAATTCGTAAACATTTACCACACACACGTAACACTTTTGTATGACGAAAATTTCACCTGCATCGGAGCTGTTGCCCCAAATTATAATGCCGTAGTTCAGCCACGAGTGAGCGTATGCGTAGTATGCACTTTTGGCGGAATGAATATTTGTAGTTTTCTTTAATACTGACAATCCGTATGTGAACTGTGATATTTTATTTTTAATTTTCTTTACATGATTATGCCAGTTTAGGTGGGTGTCTAGGGTCATGCCTAAAAGTGTAGTCGACTGTACTTGTTTTGTATTTAGTGCGTTTTCAATTATAGAGAGGTCTATTGGTTTTCTTTGCGATGGGTGGAATTGAATTAATTTCGTTTTAGTTTTATTTAGTTCAAGACAATGTGATGAGATACAGGAGTTTACATTTACGTGTATCTCTAATATTTTTTCAAGAGCTTTGGTGTCTGAGGGACATTTAAATAGAAGAGATATGTCGTCAGCAAATAGCACGCATGGAGATTCTATGATATCTGGAAGATCATTGACAAATATTAAAAACAGTATGCCGGCTATAACACTTCCTTGAGGTATGGACCAGTTTAGGGTGTTTGTATCTGACAGTATTATTTCTATGGTACTATTTGTTGTTTTATGATGTATTTCAACTAATTGTTTCCTTTCTGATAAATATGATTTTAACCAGTTATACGGTTTCCCTCTTATACCTATTATATGTATCTTTTGTAAAAAAATATCGTGTGAAATTTTGTCGTATGCTTTTGTCAAGTCTAATAGAAGAGCTATTGCGTATTGTTTTTCTTTTAAAATATCTAAAACCTGCTGTATGAAGCTGTAAACTGCTAGTGCGGTGGAAGAGTTCTTGCGGAATTCATATTGGTGTTTATTCAATAACTGGTATTTTTCAAGAAATGCGTACATTTGATTAGATACCACTTGTTCAAATATTTTGGATATTGCAGGTAATAGGGATATTGGGCGGTACCCATTGATGTCATTTGAGTTTTCGCCTTTTTTTGGTATAGGTTTTATTTTGGCTATTTTTAATTTATCAGGAAAGCATTCTTCAGTTATTGATTGATTTATTAGAGCTGTTAGTAATGGGGTTAATTCTTGAGCACATTCTTTAATAAGCGTTGGAGGGATGTCATCCACTCCACAGCTTTTTTTATTTGGGAGGTTCCTGATTATTTTAAGCACTTTATTATTAGTAACGGGTGCTAGAAACATTGAATTAGTGCTGTATACTGATTCTTGATTTATTTTGTTTGTACTAATGTGGGACGGTTGTGTTTTGCCAATGGCTGCAAAGTGTTTATTAAACAGGTTAGCTATGATTTGTGGATCTTCAATTTCTAGGTCGTTTTCTTTGATATTTTTGTTTTTATTTCTTGTTTTTATATTGGTGGTTTCTTTAATAACGTTCCACATTGTTTTTACTTTATTGTTTGACTTTTCTATAGCTTTTATATAACATTTTCTTTTTGATGTTTTATTACTATTTCGTAATATTTTCTTATATTTAGTATAGTGTTTCATTAATGCCTCATCGTTTGTTTCATTAACGAGTGTTTGCAATATTCTCTTGTGTCGACATGACTTTTTTATTCCTACAATTAACCATTTGTATTTTTTGTTTGGTTTGATGGTTATTGATGGTTATTGATTGCCAAATAACCGAGGTAGATAGGTACCTAATTACTAACGCTTCAACCAGAGCAGGGGGGTGACACTAGCTTCCGATGCGGACATAATGGCGCTAGTGTCGCTGTAACCATTTTGACCGAAATCTTGAAGCTGCTGTCATTTTCCAATTATTATATGTCAGTGTAATTATCAAACGGTGAAAAAGGTAAACGGTTGCTCGCTGGAAAAACGTTAAGATTCAAAAATCTTCTTCAGTCGCCATCTCTCTACCTAGTCTGTGTTCAGTCGTTCTTGAGTCGTTTTGTTATGGTTCTGATCTGTGTTCGTAATTGTATACTGAGTATTGAAATACGTTATATTTTGTGTTCTCCTCGCTCTCGTAGCTTGAGTTGAATTCACAAAATTACGAAATCATACTTTGGCGCAATCAGCGGTTACTGTACAGGGGTGTGACACTAACTTCCGATTCCAGCATTATGGCGCTAGTGTTGCCGTAGCCATTTTGAACGCCATCTTGAAGCTGCCGTCATTTATTCAATGTCAGTGTATCAGTGACAAACATTACCGTTACGAACTGTGCTGCCAACCGATACGATTTAAGAGCTTATTAGACTACGCGTTATACAGCACTCGTTGGGCAGACTGTCTTAGAGTCTAACTTTTGAGCTTGCTATTACACCAGTCTGAACAACGAGCGCTCAAGAACTTTTAATAGTACTTCTTTTTCTTTAATGCATGCTATTATGGTATTTATTATTTATTAATTTAAATAAAAAAAAGAATTTTAAGCATTTAAGATAGGTAAGATAACAACGAGATCAAAATTAAAATTATGGTATTCGAACTCCAAATACCCAAAACACAAAAATAGAAATTACCGCGAATACCAATGAACCAATCACGAACCAATGAAATGATATTTTAGAGTATATGTCAATGTCAGTGTCATGTATTTGTCGGTCTAACAGTCTTTGCCAAGACTTTGCCTTATTACACTACAGTGCCACCAACTTAACTGTTCAGGTGGGCGAAATGGGAACTACAGCCGCGTCAGCCGCCATTTTCTAAACGTCATTCCACTGTCAGTTGATGTCTAGTGCGAGTGCTCCCGTGTTATTTTATTGATTTCATTGTGAAAAAAGCAAATAAAATGCCGAAACCTCTCAAAAGTGATGCACGGCTAATTATTTTAAAAGTTTTATTTTTTATGAAAGAAGAGAAACGCCTCCAAGCTCCATTAATACCATTTGAAAAGTTGAATGAACGCGTTGCTGCCGCGACAGGTCAGTGTAGCCAGATATGGAAATTTTAATCACTCATTTAAAAAAAAAATCATTTTTATAGCTGGTGATTATATTTTAAAATATATAAAATAAGCTAAACATATTCAAATAAAATTGCCACCTGAGTATATTTTAACCGACTTTAAAAAACAGGATAATAATTATCCTGCTATGTTATTGCTATGTTCGATTGCATGTTTTTTTATGTATGTTCACCGACATCTCCGTCAATTATTATTGTGGATTGATTTAAATTTGTTTTTTTTTTTTGTTGAAAGGTATACTTTTTAGGTGGTCCACACAGTAATTATTTCGAAATCGATTTCGTAGTCAAAATTTTGTTTATTATTTATCCTGATTGGTCGGAAACAATCTGAAAGTAATGTTAACTTTTTAAAGCGGTTGCTGTATTTTATTTTATGGTTGTTCATTAAAAAAACCTATAAAATATTAAATTGTTCTTTTTGTTACAGGTGTTTCAGAACGGTTTGTCTACAAATTAATCAATGAAGAAAAACAGGCTCAAGAAACTAATTCAAAAATTTCTACCCCTGGCAAGAAAAGGGAAAGAAAAACAGGGAAACTGGATATTGATGATTTTGACATTGGTGTTATAAGAAGAAAGATACATGAGTTTTATTCAGTAAAAAAAGAAATTCCGACCTTACCAAAGTTACTGACTGTTCTCAGGGAAGACATAAATTTTCAAGCAAAACGTGAAACTCTTCGAAAATTGCTCCACAAAATAGGGTTTCGTTTTAAAAAAACAAAATCGAATAGAAAAGTGCTGTGTGAACGCAACGACGTAGTTGCCTGGCGGGCATCCTATCTACATAAAATTAAGGAAAATGAGCGAGGAGAAAAAAAGCCTGTTGTTTATTTAGATGAAACTTACATACACTCGTCTCACTCAACTGGCAAATGTTGGCAAGGTCCTGAAGTTGACGGCGATTTGGAACCAGTTTCGAAAGGAAATAGGTGGATCATTGTTCATGCTGGCGGACAAGAAGGTTTTGTCGAAAATGCCCTTCTCGTTTTCAAATCAAATACAAAAAGTGGGGACTACCATGACGAGATGAACAATAGTAATTTCAAAAAATGGGTTCTTGAAAAATCACTGCCAAATCTGCGTCAACCCACACTTATTGTGATGGATAATGCGCCATATCATAGTATTTGCGTAAATAGGTGTCCTAACTCAAACCACACTAAAGCTGATATGCAAAAGTGGCTGGTAGAAAACAAGGTCGAGTTTTACGAACAAATGACAAAGCCTCAGCTTTACGAGTTAATAAAAAGAAATAAACCTACACCTGAATATGAAATTGACAACATATTGAAAAGCCATGGTCATGACATTCTTCGATTGCCTCCTTATCATTGTGATTTGAATCCAATTGAAATGATATGGAGCTCGATGAAGAGGAATGTAGCAGAGAAAAATATCGGAAAATCAAGTGCACATATGCCTCAATTGATTGAAGATGCATTCCGCAAAATCACACAGGCAGAGTGGAAAAACCATTGCGATCATGTAAAAAAAATTGAAAATGAATACAGACAAAAAGATGCGTATTTAGATGAACCTTTTATCATTCAATTACAGAGTGACAGTGAAAGCGATTCGAGTGACTCCGGAGATGAATTGTGGGAATCAGCAGATGGTTCAGGAACATCGACCGGAATTCCTGGAGTGCGGCCGCTTGAGCTCAGAGACCATGACCACAATTATTTTTATAAAATATAAATAAAATCCTATTGTGCCGCATTATTGTTTATTTATGTAGTTAATAAGATTCATAGCTATATGTTATATTTATTTATTTGTGAGCCTGTCGCAAATTTTGACCTGTTTGATCACTATCTCACCTGATGGTAAGTGACGATGTGATCGAAGCTGGTAATTATAATTAAGCCATATTGAATCTATACTATGTTAGTTAGGCTTTGTATGATTGATATTGTAGTTTCTTAAATTTTAATGATATCTATAGACTGACTTGCAAGACATGTTTTAATTACCTTTGTTTCTTGGTGAATTTCTTATATGGCAATACCAAATTCTCCACTAGCGACGCTGTCAACTGAACAGATAAGATGGTGGGACTGTACTCGTTATTCAGACTGTAAGCCAGTAAGACTCGCCGAACCCGATCTTGCTGTCTGAACGCAGAGTCTAACAGTCTGACGCTTATTACACCACTCGTTATGCAGACAGTCTAGAGAAAGACTGTCTGCATAACGAGTGGTGTAATAAGCTCTTTAGTACGATTTAAATCTATATATATAAAAGCGAAAGGTCACTCATCAAGGAATCTCAGAAACTATAGGTGCTAGGAATCTGAAATTTTGCATGGAGATCTCTTTTAGCACGTAGGCGCTCGCTAAGACGGGGTTTTGCGAAATTCAACCCCTAAGAGGGTGAAACAAGGGATGAACGGTTGTATGAAAATTCGTCTAATTAAAGTTATCAAAGGAGACGGCCCATTTTCCATGGGCATTTGCCCCACAGAAAAAGTGCAAGAGACTTGACCAAAATTGGATCATTGTATAGGATTTTTAACTTATATTGAGGAACTGTTTATGTTTTTATCCTGCATAGCGGGGTTTAAAAGATATCAACTAAAACATTGAAAAAAAAATAACGCCGCAAGTAGGTAATCAAGAACGTGATTATGTACTTACTACTAAAATAAGGTAGTACATTCATTACTTTGCGACGTACTGTGCTCAGAATAATGTCGACTCAACACAGAGAAGGACCGGAGATTCGGCCAAACCACAAAAAAATTACAAAACCTTTGGAAAAATAAAGAAATTCCATGTGTTGTGTGAGTTTCGTACGAATTTTTACTGTACCATACTGTACGTATACTTCAACTGAGCTATACTGAGAAAAACATAGCTGACTTTGATTATAAACTGTACACATAGGTACAAATGAAAGGAGTGTTCACCGTAGTACTTATTTATTGGGTACTGACCCGAAGACATAACACGAACTAAACCTTAACAGGCTTATTTAAATTCACATAAACTTCGCTAGCGTGTTTTAACGCCATACAACGCCATCTAGTTTGGTTTTATGGAACTACAGTACCTTAATACAAAATTACTTATACATAGTCATTAAGGTACTTTTTAATCACCAATTTGCAATCCCCACTTGGCAGTTTAGTATTGAATGTACAGTTTGAATTATTTAATTATATGTTATTTTAATTAAATAACTTGTTTAGGTCTCCGGGGCTAATTAAGTACCTAAACTTGAAACGACTTGGGGCAGAAATGAGCCGTCTCCTTTGTGTCTAGACACTTAACACGAAGCAATTAAATGTTTGTTCTATCAATTTTGTAATTTCAAACTGTACGGGGGTGAAATTGGGGTTGAAATGAGGGATGAATGTCAATATGGAAGTTCCCGACCGTTGAAAATAAAACCATGAGACTCTGTAAATAAACACTTGACACGAAGCGAACGAATGTTTGTTCTAGCAATTTTGTAATTTCAAACTGTACGGGGGTGAAATTGGGGTTGAAATGGGGGATGAATGTCAATATGGAAGTTCCCAACCGTTGAAGATAATACAATGAAACTCTGTATATAGACACTTGACACGAAGCAAATGAATGTTTGTTCTATCCATTTCGTAATTTTGAACTGTACGGGGTAAAATTGGGGTTGAAATGGGGGATGAATGTCAATATCGAAGTTCCCAACCGTTGAAGATAAAACCATGAAACTCTGTATAATAAGCACTTGACACGAAGCGAACGATTGTTTGGTCTAGCAATTTTGTAATTTCAAACTGTACGGGGGTGAAAATGGGGTTGAAATGGGGGATGAATGTCAATATGGAAGTTCCCAACCGTTGAGAATAAAACTATGAAACTCTGTATATAGACTCTTGACACGAAGGAAATGAATGTTTGTTCTATCCATTTCGTAATTTTGAACTGTACGGGGGTGAAATTGGGGTTGAAATGGGGATGAATGTCAATATGGACTGGACGTTCCCAACCGTTGAAGATAAAACCATGAAACTCTGTATATAAGCACTTGACACGAAGCGAACGAATGTTTGGTCTAGCAATTTTGTAATTTCAAACTGTATGGGGGTGAAATTGGAGTTGAAATGGGGGCCGAATGTATCTTACGCTTTCAAATCTAAACAACTGAACCGATTTTGATGAAATTGTATACTATTGTTTAATTATAAGCTGTTTTAGTAACCGTAAATGTGTCTGGGTATACAAATAGGTACTGCTTGAGGTACCTTAGTATATATTTCGTGCGGACGAAGTCGCGGGTAACAGCTAGTTATATTTATAAGATCTTTTTGGCTCATGTGCGATGTACGATTGCAAAGTCAAAATCGTACGCAAAATATACGATCTTTTGAATGGATTCTTACGAAATGAAGTTGTTTTTAATCAAGTTTCGGAATAAACCTAACAGTTTTCTAATCAAAAAAAGTTTGATATCTATAGTATCTTAATGTCATAATGTTTCATCATATTTATATAAAGTGTTATATATATAATGCGACAGGTGAGCATAACATGGATGGTAAGCCATAACAACCTAGCGCCACGCAGCGTTTGAACATGATTTGGACTCATAAATCATTACCTAACACTGCAATGCGCTCAACACCCAGAGATAGTTTAGTAGTGGTAGGACTCTTTGCAGAGTCCCCTTGGGGAACTACCACCTTTGCTAGTCATTCTACGGCCAAGCAGTAATGTGCAACAATCACTGTGTTCCGGTTTGAAGGTCAATGTTTCCAAAGAAATTATCATGGATCACTTTATATCGCTGGGTGACGAGCACAATGCAGTGCTAAGTAATGATTGGGGCTCTTTGTTCCATTTCTTGTGTTCCAGTAGCTGTGTGTCAGTGTTCTGTTGTGTTTGCATCAGGCACTTTGCTCGTCTTGTTGCTCTATAATGTACAAAGAAACATTGTAAACAAAAACAACTCTACAATCCGCAACATGGTGTTAATTGACGACAAATACAGTTGAAAATTATAATTCAAGTTCATTTTAATCGATTTACGGTAGTTTATTTAAATTACATCATGGCACACTATTATTTTTGGAAAATACTTTCGCTTGTGGCATAGAATAGATAATATAGATTCAGATAATCGTACTTATCTGAAAAGTAATGTTGGCAACACTGGTTTTTTAATCAAAATTTTCAAAAGTTTTAGTTGCCTTTCGAAATTGTATATTTAAATTGTTTTACGTTATATTTCGTGTTCTCCTCGTTCTGTTAGCTTGAATTCAGTTACAAACGTTAAGAAAACCTACTATTAGTCCGGTCAATTTAGACATTCGAAGTTACCTAAATTCACACCAAGCTGAAAATCGGTAAGATTGTTTAAAATATCATAAAAAACAAAATTTGAAAGTTCCCCATCTTTCCCCTGTGAGTAAAAAGTTTAATTCAAGGTCAAAGGTAAAAAAATGAGTTTATCGCGATTTTCAGCAAAACGGTAAGTTTTATCATAAAAATATACAGACAAAAATTGTTGATCATAAAATTATCTACAAAAAAATGTCAACACTTTTTTTTCTACGAGCCTCCGTTTTTGAGATATAACGATTCAAAAAGTTGTAAAAGTTGTAATCGTCATAATTTGCACACGTTTCCTCGCCACCTATGATGATTTTTTTTTTAACTTCTATAGGTTTACACTTGACCGCCATCTCACCTGATGTTAAGCGACGATGCGGTCTACGATGGAGCGTGTTTACCTACAAAAAAACCGATTCACTCTCGATTTGAAGACACAAAGATTGTAACCATCGGGGAAAACCCACTCAAGCAACGTATTCCACAGCCTAGACGTTCTTATCACAAAAATAGAGCCAAATCTCTTCGTTCGTGTCTTTGGAACATCAACCATGAAACGATGTCGCTTTTTCGAGCTACGAGCATTCCGATAGAAAAAAGGACAAAGTGGTATCAGACCATGCAAATCAGTTGCACACTCTCCGAAGTGTATCCGATAAAAAACCGATAGACTAGCAATTTTTCGGCGATGTTCAAGACTTTGAAGTCTTTTTCGCACAAGAGTGTCGTTGTCTATGAGCCTTTTTGCACGTCTCTCTATCCATTGCAGAGCCTCCAGCTGATATTCAGCCGATCCATCCCAAAAGTGCGAACAGTACTCCATACAGGAGCGAATCTGTGCTTGATATAATGTAAGCAACTGTTAAGACTTGTAGTACCTTCGCACTTTTGAGAGGAAACCAAGTTTTTTGGCAGCCAGTTTAGCCTTGAACTCGATATACGAGCCAAAGTTCAGCGTAGAGGTCAAAGTAACGCCCAAAATCTCAAGACGGTCAGACACCGGCACGGATACACCTCTAAAAGTTGGAGTCAGTTGGAAAGGGCTCCTTTTAGCGGAGAACAGACACGCCTGCGTCTTACTCTCGTTGAACTTGACCAGATTGGCATCGCCCCATTTGGACAACGCCTCAAGGGTCAAGCTCAAACGTTCAATCAGACTCTCTATCAGTAACTGAGTTTGATGCCCAGTGGCTCTCGCGCTAGATATGTAACTCTCTACAATGGTGCTATCATCTGCGTACCCAAAGATACCGGGCTTCAACATCGTTGATATGTAGCAGGAAGAGCGTCGCTGGGAGTAAAGACCCTTGAGGGACTCCGATATTGATAGCCATTTGATCCGACGAGCAGCCATCAATGGCGACTCGTATGGATCGATCCCTCAAGAAGTCCGATATCCACGCAATGAACCCAGTAGACAAACCATAACGAAAAAGCTTCCTTGTAAGGCCATCGTGCCAAACCCTGTCATAAGCCTTCGAGATATCCAGGGAGACTGCAAGTGCTTCCCCTGGTTCTCAATAGCTTCACTCCAGATGTGAGTGACGTACGCTAGAATATCCCCGGTGGACCGGTTTCGGCGAAACCCGTATTGCTGGTTACTGAGGAGGTCGTTCGATTCTAGGTACGTTAGGATCCTGTGGTTTAAGACACGTTCCATAGTCTTGCAGAGTATGGACGTGACCGAGATGGGCCTGTAGTTGACACTACCCTTTTTGGGCACATTGCACATTGGCAAGCTTCCAAGAATTCGGTACGAAGAATACGTACAATTCGTAATTCGGAACGCGTAACGGCTAGTCGTGTTTTGTAAATTTAAAATAAAATAATTAGATTTTATAAATTAATGATGTCTGTTAACCTGGAATTGATTGACATGACAGTGAAAAAGTGCTTATCTTCAACTGACGCAAGAATAGACCAACTTCTAGCAGCCCTAAAGCGTCTAGAGCAGAAAATTGACGACACTCAAGGGAACCCCAGCTCAAACAACAATAGAGGTTCATCTCGTCTCCAAGTGATCAACAGCCAGGAACAGCCGCCGCAGCCGCCATCTATTCATGGATCAGCTGGTTCGGTCCCCCCGGCACCCGCCGCCGGCGCCGCCGCCCGGGACGGCAGCGCGCGCGCCCAGCGAGCCGCCGCGCGCCGGGGCCGGGCCGGCCCGACCGTCGAGGTCAAGCATGATAAGTTGACGCAGTCCTCCGCAGCACCAGCCGTGCAGCAGCAGCGACCCAGCATCACCCCCACTGACACTGTACGATCCACCGGCGCGAATGTCGGGCCGATCGGACAACATGACCCGAAACAGGTAGCCGGTTCACAGGTTCCACAATTTTCCGTATCGAGAGAAATTACTAAAACAAACTCGGAACAACAAAAAGGAAATACACCACTTTCTTCGGATTGGAAGGTAGTCGGAGAAAAGAGACGGCCTCGTCGACGAGTCGTCTTGGGATCCGGGGAGCTCGACAACGACGTGCAGACAGTTGAACGAATAAAAAAACTACACGCGTGTTTCTTTCGCCCCGACACTACCGAAATCACTATAAAAAACTTCATGACTAAGAAAAATTCATCAGATAATTACAAAGTTCAAAAACTAAAATTGAAACATGGGCACTACGCCTCATTCGCAATTTCCGTCCCATCGAGCAAAATGAATTACTGGCTGGAGCCACAGATGTGGCCACCGGGGACGGAGATCAGCGCATGGAACTTTCGTGGAGGCGCGCGGCGTGCGGCTGGCGCGCCGCGCGACCGGCCCACTGCCGAGCGCTGCGCCGGCGCCGGCCGCGCGCGCACCGGCCGCGAGCCCCCGCCCGCGCCCGCCGCCGGCACCGGTCCCCACTAATGCGCGAACTAACGGCGCCAACGATTCACCTAGCGTCGCAGCGGACGGCTTTGTCGTTTGCCATCAAAATGTACAATGTCTGAATAATAACACAATAAATCGCATAGACGTCCTACTTAAAGACCAATTTAAATGTGGTGTATTAGTTTTGACTGAACATTGGTTGACGTCTGACCAGTTGAGATGTATTCATCTTAGTAACTATTCAATGACCTCTTACTATTGTAGACCTACAATTAAACACGGTGGGAGCTGCATCTTTGTACGTTCTGACTTAAATTCCGAACAATTAGATGAATATCGTGACCTGTCTCGAGAACAGGTGTTTGACGTCAGCGCCGCTTTTATCTCTGATTATGATGTATTGGTGGTAGGCATATACCGTTCCAACCTCACGAATGTTAACGAGTTCCTCCCGTTGTTCGATGCATTGCTGAGTAAAATAAGCAATGAACAATACAATGCCATAATCGTGGGTGACATTAATATTGACTACGCCGTAGATTCATTATCTCGCAGGAAACTTAAAGATATACTCGTAGCACATAACTTCACCCAGTGTGTAGACTCACCAACCCGTGTGGCCGGTACGAGTTCGACCATAATTGACCACGTATATACGAACTTGCCTACCGATCGAGTAAACACAAATACAGTCGTATCAAACGTCGGCGACCACTACGGTCTGCGTGCCTGCATTCGTAACGTTACAAAACCTCGCATGCCGAAGCACATACAGCGCCGCGTCATAACACAGGCGCGCACACGCGACTTTGTATCAGCATTAGGCAACGTTGACTGGACCTCACTGCTCGTGAAGCATATTGACTGCAATATGCTCGCCGATAGTATTATCAACATTATAACGGGACAATTTTACATTTTCTTCCCTATTAGATACGTACCCGTGAGGAAACCCGAATCGAATTGGATTACGAATGAATTAATTCATTACAAATATTTAATATCTGACATTCACAAATTAAAAATACAATTCCCCTTAAATAATGACATCAAAATATTAAATGAAGATTTTAATCGGACGTATAATGACAAATTAGACTATGCTAAAAAAAAAGTATTATGCTGAACAAATCCAATACAGTTCAAATAAATGCAAAACAATGTGGTCAATTGTGAATAGAGAAGCGGGGCGATCGTCGCGCAGTAGCGTGGACTTCACGGACCTACTTAGAAAGGATGACGGCCTCACGTTCACGAATAAGTGTGAGATTGTTAATTTTGTCAACAAGAATTATCTGACGGCTGGTGTCCAAGCCGGCGCCCCCGCCGCGCGCGTAGGGGTGTGTATGTCTGTTCTCTCTCGTACCATACCGTACAACGATTGTACATTATACTTGAAACCTTTTACCTATGATGAAATTATCAAGATCATCAACATGGATATTTCTCCAAAAAGAACGACGGACTGCTACGATTTATCTATGTCATTGTTGCGCAATATATCATACGTAATGACTCCCGCGCTTGTGGAATTGTTTAACCGGTGCATGCGAAATGGCAGGTACCCTCAAGCACTTAAAAAAATAAAAATATGACCCGTCTACAAAGGTAAAGGAGACAAATCTGTCGTAAAAAACTACAGGCCTATTTCTATTATCCCAGTATTGGCGAAGGTTCTCGAAGTAGGTATAAACAAAAGACTCATCCAGTTTTTTGATAGTTGCAGCGTCTTCACGGACCGTCAGTATGCATATCGTGCGGGTAAGTCTACCACGGCGTTGGTCCGGGAATTCATCAGAAAAGTGTTGCAGGGACGTGAAAAAAAGTATCAAGTCGCGGCAATATGCTGTGATTTATCACGCGCTTTCGACACGGCGGACCGCAGCTTGATTAAGGCTAAACTCGAACACTACGGTGTCCGAGGGCCGGCTGAAGACCTTATGGCAGACTTTGTCACTGACAGACGCCAGAGGGTTTTTGGTGACTCAGGCAAAGTCCAGTCAGAGGAGGGTATCCCAGACCTGGGAGTCCCGCAAGGATCATGTCTTTCGAATACGACTTTTTCACTCCTGATGAATGACCTACCCGGATCAATAAATGACGCCGACGTGTACATGTTCGCGGATGATGTTGCAGCTCTCGTGGTTGCGCCTGATTTAGGAACTTTAAAAGACAAACTCGCAGTAGCCGCTCGGCAGCTTCAGGGATGGTTTGGGATGAATGGGTTTGCTCTTAACTTGGAAAAATCGTGTTGTATCCATTTCGACCTAGCAAACAGACCACAGAAATCCTTGGCAGTAGCAGTCGGAGACGTAACCTTACAACAAGTCCCGTCCGTGAAGCTCCTCGGATTTCATGTGGATCGCGCTCTGAAGTGGGATACCCACATAGACGCGTTGTGTGCACGAATGGGTCAGGCGTGTTTTGCTCTCGGGCGAGTTGCCGCGTCAGCTCCCAAACGTGCCGTGCTGTCCTGCTATTTCGCCACGGTTCACTCCCTGCTTATGTATGGAACTGAGCTATGGGGTGAGGCGGCCGAGTCGGAGCGAGTATTAATCCTCCAAAAAAGAGCTATTCGGGCTATTGTTGGAGTTAAGTGGGATGTGTCTGCAAAGCCATATTTCGTAAAACTCAAAATATTGACGGTACCTTCCATCCTAATATATCAAGCTTGTGTATTTGCGCGATGTAACACGGATCTTTATGAGAAATTTGGTGCATCGCGTGATCAGAGCACGTTGAGGTACAGGGGCAGACTGAAAGCACCTGGGCACACGCTCGCGAAATCTGCGAAATCGATTTACGTACGCGGTGTAATTGTATACAATCATCTACCGGAACGTATAAAGAATGCAGCATCATATGACATTTTTAAAACTAAATTAAAGCTTCTTCTAGAAGAAAAAGCCTACTATACGGTTAATGAATTTTTGAATGACAAATTAAACTATACATAATATATGTACTTGCAATGTACCAATTTTAATATTAACATTTGACGTGTAAATTTTGTTAATTTATTAATAAAAATCTGTATCTGTATCTGTATCTGTACTAGCCCAGTTTGGAGAGAGAGTCTAAATAGGCGTGTCAACATCGGTGACAACTCAGGCGCACAAGCCTTCAGTACGTTCAGTTCTGGGCCTGGATACGTTAGGTACGCCACATCCGACGGACAACCTATCTGCGTCTCCGTAAGAAACAAGAGTGTCGGCTGCTCAGTCTCGAGGTGATGGTGGACTGCTGAGAGATTGGAGTGCAGACCCCGAATATTAGTGAGGTGCACTTTAACCGACAAGGCGTGCAGCCGCTCTTTAAACTTGATTCTGTAATTGACTTGTTTCATATTTGTTTTGAGAGGGGATCGGTGGGAAAAACTGCAGTAGAACGAGGCCGCACACTACTGGCCATTGGTCACAACACACAACACGAATACACCAGTGGGGAGCTAGCCTGGAGACTGCGGGGACGCCCGAGTCCCCCCGGAGATGTCTACCTGGCGTTGTCATCCGGTCGCCAACCGGCAGGATAGCGCATCCCGGGATTTTTCGCTAGATGGCGAGCCGCCTTTCATGAGGGGCTAGCACACTACTTGGGCCCCCTACTATCTGCGGTCGGCCGCGGCAACCGCGCCTCGGATCCCGCTACCCTCCATGACTAGCGTCCCGATGTACAGTATTGGTGTGTGACAGACCGGTCTTGCAGTTGTGCAGCAACTGATCTAACCCGTTTTCCCCTAATGGTGTCACTAGACAACACGTCGGAACACGACTAGGCCGCTTGGCGTCGTGACTTAGTCTAGTGGGTGGTCATCAACCACGGCCGAAGCCTACCACCGGTAATTTGTCACCTGATTAGAACCACCCAGGGACCACGAGTGAGGTTTCAATATATAGGTGCTTCCTCACGAACGTACTCATGCATATTATTATGATGATTACAACTTTTTGAATCGTTATATCTCAGAAACGGTGGCTCGTAGAAAAAAAGTAGAAAACAATTTTTTGTAGATAATTTTATGGCTTACAACTTTTGTCTGAGGTATTTTTATGATAAAACTTACCGTTTTGCTGAAAATCGCGATAAACTCATTTTTTTTACCTTTGACCTTGAATAAAACTTTTTGCTCACAGGGGAAAGATGGGGAACTTTCAAATTTTGTTTTTAATGCTATTTTAAACAATCTTAGCGATTTTCAGCTTGGTGGGAATTTAGGTAACTTTACTATTATTTTTTGGTCTAATTTGACCGGACTATATGGCGTAATCAGCAATGACTGTTCAACACGGAATCGCGAGTGTTGTTATATAAACTGTGAATTAACCAGCCGCACGCATCGTCGTAAAGACATTCTAAAAAATTACAACTTGAGAAAATTGTGATTCTCCTTTCCCGTGAACGTCGAATTCAGTGGCCTAACAAAAGAACAATTAGTGAATAAACGAGTTTGCTAACTATCTATTGATCTATAACCTACAAATACACATCATATTGCTACAGATAAATATGTCGCCCGACTTGTCTATTCATAGTAATACTATTTCCTTATTATGTACTGAGAAAGAAATAAAATAATATAAACGAAATGGTTTTTTTTTCTGTTTTTCCATAAAATTAATAAAATGTTTTAAAAGAACCTGTTTGTCGATGTTTTTGTAAGCACATCACTAATAATCGATGTCGAGAATTTGTATTTTCAGCTATTTGTGAGACGTCACTGTTGCGATTGCGACGCTAGCGCTTTTATGCTGGCTTCGGAATCGGAACTAAGGGTCACAATACTGAAGATAGTGATCTGTGTACCGAAGTGTCCTATCTGTAATTTAATTAAAGTGATTTGTGTTACTCAAAGATAGTTTTACCTCAACTGTACAACGTACAACATGCCATTGGGCAAGAAGTACTGTGTTATGGACTGTGGATTAACAAGTCGCACGCATCGTCTTTTCTACTTTCCAAGAAATGACAACTTTAGGGATTTGTGGATTTTGTGGCTCTCTTTTTTAACACCCGTGAACGTCGGATTAAGTGTCCTAACGAAATATCAATTATTGGAACGAAGTTCCTTATCGCGCGTTATGAAAGGGAGCTAGACGGAAAAAATTCTCACGAAAAAGTTGTAACGTTTCGTACCTATGACGTCATAGAATTAGAAGAATTAGAATACGATAACAAATTTCACCCTTATTAATAATGACCGGTTGGCGCAATTAGTAAGTAAGGGGTCACCTATGAGGATAGGTGCCCCCGGTTCGAGCCCCGGTAGTTAGCACAATACTTTTTTTGTTCTTTTTTCTCTCAACATGCTTTTTGTTATTTTTTTCCTGAGAATAATAGTTTTTATAAAGGATCCCTCTTATCAACGCATTTAATTTAAATCTAAGTATTTTCTAACAAACAATAACGAAAAAAAAATTCTATTGGCGATTTATCACTACAAACTGACTCTTGCGCTTAAAAATAGATGGCGTTGCACAATCCCTATGAGTATTTGGTTAGAGGCTAGACCAACACTTCTTTCTTTTGAACAACTTTCGACTTGCTCATCAAAGTTCCTATAATTACCAATAGGTGGCGCAGAACTCAAAATTTAATCAGCTGTGGATTGTATCCTACTCTAGTGTCATAGAAAATCTGGAGAGGTCACTACCGGTACGATAATTTTGTTCTTTTTTTCCTGAGAATTTATGTAAAGTAATCATTCAGAACCGCAAAATAAACCCGAAATACAGTTATTTGACGATTTTCTTTCACTTTTGTCATATTCTCTTCCATTTACAATGGGTTTCATCCTACTATATTCAGCTGCAGGCATCAGTCACGAAACTGTTCCATTCATCCAGGATTACACTTTACGTCGTAGTTCAGACGTAGTACGTCACGTTGCGTGTAATGAACTGATAGTGTGATTGGACGCTACCTACTACCACACCCCGGACACTCGGCCTAAACTCCATTCAAACGGTGAAGTCGACATACCTACACTCCAACTCCAACTCCAACTCGTACAACTACGCATATGTCGTTCGAACACATTTACGCATGTGTGCGTGTCATCTAGGATTACTAAATTATTTTATGGAATAGCTGTGACCCGTGATTTCACCTGCCTGTGTTAAGTGGCTTACAATCTTACCTAGTTAGTGTTCGATCTTTAATGTAGGTAAATATAACTTTCATCAACAATCAGAAGGGAGAAGATTTAAAACAAAATAGGAGATAATAAAGGTACTATGGACGTATTGATTTTTAGTTAAGTACACTTACCCAAAGAGAAAACTTTATTCTGACAATATATTAATTAATCACTCCACATATCGCGTATTTCATTATAGGTAGGCTAGTCACAGAACATTAGATTAGGTACAACAAGGTTCATAAGTTGCATTTTAAAGGCGTTATCACAGTTCACTAGGTATATCAGAGTATCATACACTAGATAGACGAAAAATTTGGTACCATTTTGTTAAATAATACAGCATCATGGTCGTATTCTCATAGAAAATTATCGTCCGATATAATAACCCTTCGTTGAGTCCGCCTCGCGTCCGCGAGGGGGAGGAAGCTTGAAATTGGCGGGGGGTGGGGAGTGTCCGTTCTATCTATATTATCTATTCTATGCTACTACCTCAATATGGGTATCAAATGAAAGGGCTTGACTAATAGAATACTATGCACTATGACAAATTTCAAATCCAAGAAAGCTGCCACCACAAAATGGCGAAATACGTTTCACTACTCCCTCAGTATGGATATCAAATGAAAGGGCTTGAATTAGTTCAATGTTATACAGATTACAAATCAGAGGTAGTTGGGGGTAAATCAAAATTTTTGATTTTGTACTTGTTTTTCCACTCGATTATTTGTCTGTAATATTTCATCAATGTATTGTAATGATGTTGTCACGTTATATACTATCGTATATTATATTATTAAATTATTATATATCGTAATGTTCATGTAATATCGATTGGTGTGATTGACGCATATTTCGACAAAGGAGACGGCCCATTTTCCATGGACATTTGCCCCACAGCAAAAGTGCAGGAGACTCGACCAAAATTAGATCATTAAATAGGGGTTTTAATATATATTGAGGAGCCGTTAATGTTTTTATTCTGCATAGCGGGCTTTAAGAGATATAAACTAAAACGTTGAAAAAAATAACGAAATTCCTTGTGTTGTGTGAGTTTCGAACGAATCGAACATATTTTACATTCTCTTTGGAATCGAGTTTCGAACGAATCCGAGGATGTGTCAATTTTATTCACTTTTTTTTTATTTTGGCGTCGCACGTATTTTTGTTTTCCCATATTACGTTTTAAATATTTTCAAGTTTTACTAAAAATCGTCAAAGAAGCACGTTCACGAACATCAAAATAAATAATTTATAATAATCCACCATTTATATTACATATTGCCACTCGAAAATATATAAGTTAAAGAAAATATACAATGAGGCGACATGTTTGTCAAAATGACACAAGCACGTGAAAAACATGGCTGACTTTAAGTACAGTCATTAAAGTACTTTTTATTCACACCAATTTGCAATCCCCGCTTGGCACGTTAGTATTGAATGTACAGTTTGCATTATTTAATTATATGTTATTTTAAATAAATAACTTTTGTAGGTCTCCGGGGCTAATTAAGTACATAAACTTGAAACGACGTGGGGCAGAAATGAGCCGTCTCCTTTCATTCGTAAAACTAATATTTGTACCTAGGCAACATTGGAAATAATATGAGTACTGTTTCTAAATGCAATCCGAATGGATAACATTCGGAATGATAATAATGAATCATTGTTATAATGTTTATATACTACCTCAATGCTACTCCTTAAGGGGGCGCCTAAAGCCAGAAAACGAAAAAAGGACATTTTCGACGCCGCTCACTGAAGTTAAGAAACTAAAAACTATGACAAAAAAAATATTGACGTGTGGGTACAATCAAGAAGAAGCACAATAACCGAATAGAATTTTAAAAATAGATCAGAGTTTTTTACAATAAAAAAATAAAAATGACACCGAAAAAACCCGTTTTAATTCGAGTACTCGAAATTATCAGCGATGACCCCACATTATTTTTTGGTAATAAAATTCCTATTTGTACGTTCTAGTAAAGTAACCGAACACTTTTTTAAATTTATGTTTAGTTATTGAGTAATTAAATAAAACTTTGTCAAAAATGGATGCCTGATTAAATATTGATTTTTCCTCCAAACTGTGTCATGCTATTCTCGACTTTATGTACATCACATTAAGAAACGCGTCGCGCGGGTGAAATCTGATTTTTTCCTGGCTTTAGGCGCACTCTTAAGTTTATGTTAACTTACATTATATTTGTTAATAAGTAATAAAAAAATATTATTATAACTTAATTTTTTTATTACAATTCCTTCACTACTCTGCCCCCGTTATTGTAATTACAGTAAGTCAGAAAATGTAACACGCGGGAAATCGCACTTTTACTTAAACTTTTTAAAATGTGTGTATCTCAATAACTATAGCAGATAACTCAGAAATTCAAACAGACAATAAAATATATATTTACGTAGATTTATTCTTGATAAATTTGATTGACTTAATGCTAGTGCTTTTTACATAATTTTAATGAATGTATGTCTATTTACTACTTCTGTTAGCTCAAATAACACTTTCTTAAACATTTTTACAGTAACTCGATAACATACTGTAAATATGTTTAACAAAATGTCCGGTCTATTTAACTTACTGTAACTATGTTCACTATTACTTCTATATAAAACGTACGAATCCAGTGATTTTGTGAAAAATTGTGTGTTTTGATATTTTATTGATATCACCAGTAAAATTAAAATAAAGTAGAGAGACAGATTAGTTATTTAATTTAGTACATATTTAAAAACATCGTCAATTTTTTCATATTTTGAGAGTTTTTACTTACCATTACTTTACTTTGACTTTTACTTACCATTTTCTTACTTACCATTCAGTTTACATCTATGAAATAATCTTCCTAATTTATATAATATAGTAGCAGCTTTTAAAAAAAACAATAATTTTATAACAGAATTTTACATTTATTAAACAATTAAAATTTCACTTAATGTTATAACAAAATTATTATTATGTTTAGTAAGAACTCAGTCTTTACCTAAAAATTAAATATTTGAGAGATAAAATAATCTTATTTGTTGATTAACTTTTCTAATTAATAACATGACTGTGTCGAAAACTACTCATAATTATCCTAATATCAGACATGTTTTATTTATGTTTAAATTGTTAAAGACTAAAAATTATTATCAAAATTTTAGTAGCATTAACAAAGAGACGAACTTCTTAGCATTCCATGAATTCACCGTGCGGGTGCCGGTCCATCGTGCGGCAGAGAGAGAAATCCTGAATAGATCCCGAGACTTGTGACACGGGTATAGGTTTAAGGGGCTCTTTCCGACGTACATCAACACTCACCTTCACTACTCGCGTTTCTCTCGCTGCCCATACAAATCTGATATAAACCTACTAGTGCAGCTTTAGATACTCGTTCTAGTATAGAACTTACTGCACTTCTGGACAAGCCAAGGTCTTTCAGCAGGTCGTAATACTTATTTTATTTCATCGCTTGGTCTTTAGGTATATCAGTTTCCCACGGTGCGCTAAGTTCTACAAGGACAATGCGTTTCGTAGCTCTAGAAAAAAGGAAAATGTCCGATCCGGATGACGAAACACCCACATCCTCTAGTGCTTTTCACACGTCTCTATTTAAATAGTCCAATCAAACTTCAAACTGAGCTGAAACTAAAAAAACCGTCCGATCTCTCCCAAAAGGCAAAAGTGATTCAGACCTTAAATCTAGACTTCAATTCCAATAAACAAATTTATGGCAGGTGCACAAGTATATACATCTTGATTGGGTGCAAGAAAGAAAAGGGAAGACCGAGGCATAGGGAAAACCTTTATACAACAAGACGAAAATGATGGTTACAAAGTCCACGCTATGAATTTGGAAATGCAAAGTGAGTGGTTAAACATAGGAGAGTTTTGTATTCTATTAGCTCTAAAGTGGCGCACCTTGCTCTATGACTGTCTCCTGTTATACTAAAATTTATCTAAATGCTTTCCAAATGACCCTCCCTGACCAGAGTAACTTGGTAAGGTGGGAAAAGCCTCTGAAAAATGTTGCTATACTTGTGGAGAGGTAATACGTATAGCAAGGCACATATTGGTGGGATGCAAGGTGCTCCTTAATAGGGGTCATTACTCACAGCGCCATGACAGAGTACTTGAAATCATACAAACAAAAGACAAATTAACATTGTAAAAGAAGGCTCAAATTCAAACTCCAAGATCAAGACTTACTCAGTTCTGGGTACAGCACCTGATTGGACTATTTTAATGGACACGTATGAAAAGCACTATAAAATCCCAGAGGATGTGGGTGTTTCGTCATCCAGAACGGACATTTTCCTTTTTTCTAGAGCTACGAAACGCATAGTCCTTGTAGAACTTACCGTACCGTGAGAAACTGATATACGTAAAGACCACGCGATGAAACAAAATAAGTATTACAACCTTCTATACGAGTTAACAAAAAACGGCTATGTAGTTAATTTATACGCTGTACAAATAGGAGCGAGAGAGGTATACCAGTAAAATCTCTCTATAACCTGCTGAAAGATCTTGGCTTGTCCAGAAGTGCAGTAAGTTCTATACTAGAAGGAGTATCTAAAGCTGCACTAGTAGGTTCTTATAAGATTTGGCTGGGCAGGGAGAGAAACGCGAGTAGTGAAGGTGAGTGTTGATGTACGTCGGAAATGGGCCCCTTAAACCTACACCCGTGTCACAAGTCAGATCCCGAGACTCGGGATTTCTCTCTCTGCCACACGATGGACCCGGCACCCACACGGTGAATCCATGGAATGCTAAAAAGTTCGTCACTCTTAGACTAAAATGTCCCCTTCCAGCTTGAACGTATATGTGATGTCTCTTGTAGATACGCGGTGAAGAGTTCCGTATTTTATGTTGCGAGACGCTTTCTTCGTAGTCATAAAAATCAGAGAACATCATTTCTTTAACAATCGTTTTCATGGAATTCACACTTTTAACACGTGCAACATAATCATCAAAATCACAAACTTTCGTGTTACGATCCAAATATCTAAACATAATTACAGTAACCATCGAATTTACTGTTAGATTGAGATACATAACTTAAATTTACTTATACAATGTATTTAGCATACAACACTTAAGTAGTTTTACTTTGCTTAGCATTAAAAGGTGTGTTCGTCTATGGTGAAGATTTTGTTATCATAGTTACAGTATGTACATGTGTTCACTCACTTACTTGAACTATGCTTACGGATTGGCATTATTTTTACGAATCTCACAAATTATAAGGAGTGTAACTATACTAACTGTGATTATATGTTGAGCAAATACTATAATGGTAATCTCAGTAAGCTTAGTTACCGTACATATGATTAAGAAAATATGAAATAAATAAAAACATATTATAGTAAGTTTACTTACCGTCTTTATTCTCAGGAACGGTTGAATCTTGATAACATTTACTGTGATTGAGCTTATGGTATCTTTGTTAATAATTAAGATATCCAAAAAAAGAAAGATATTCCTAGTAGGTTTTAATTTAAGTATCACAGCGCTGTAAAAAAAGTTATAACACAAGTAACCTGACTTACTGTATTTATTATAACGGGGGCAGTACTGTCGTAACGCCGATGGATATCGTGTCTGCCTCCACTTATAACGTTGGCCTCAGATTAGGGAGGATTACCCGCCTTAATCGACAAGAACTTCGTTCCATCCGGGTGTCCCTTGACACCTCTCAACTTTTTTTAGATTTAAACGGCGGCACCTTAAAAAAATTAGTACAAATAAAAAATTCCTAAATACTATTATTCGTCTCGTCAATAGTCGAATTAAATGTAGTACAATAGATTGTTTTGGTTAAAACTCATAACTTAAAAAAATGATTATGCGAAAGTTAAATTATGACACTATACATTATGCTACATTAATAGGCTTGTTTCCACTAAGAATGAATCGGATGGATTAGATGTTCTTACTATTGATTATGATAAACAGATTTAAAAAAATAAAACAGTTTATAAAAAGAAGTAAAGATTATTAATATTTTTGTAAAAGAAAATCTTAAAAAATAGGCATTGAGTCACGTGACAGTGAACACCAATCAGAAAATGTGACGTCACGCCGTGCTAAACATCACTTGACATTACTAATGTTGCTGACATTTTCATAGAACTAATATTAGTTTATTTTTTATTTAGCTTACTCTTGGTCATGGATACTGGTTCTTCAGCCGCTTTACTCAACTAGTTTGTTATTATTTTACCACTATTATTGAGGAAAATTATCAGTTTTTTTTACATTTACATTACCACCATTATACTGTGTCAAATACTTACATTAAAATGATCTTCACATAAATACATTCTTGGTTTAGTGGGCATCATTCCTCCTCGCAAGCGTTAGCCACTTTTTTCGTATTTGTGGATCGTTTAGAACATAGATGAGTAATTTGTTTGGTGTATTTATACTTGTGCTTGTACACTGGGGTACTATGCAGTTATTGTAATACGAGGGATTCATTTTAAATTAAAAACATTGACAACGTCCTTACACAAACACTTAGTTTTGACCACGGCGTGACGTCATTCAAGACGCCATTACAGTCTGGAGCGTTTTTGTGCAGAAATTTGTTTGATTCTTTGAAATGCAAAATACATATTGTAAATGTAAGTTTTTTTCAAAAATATAGATGTTTCGGAATAATATAAACATAAAAGCTATATTATTAACCAATTTTTAAAATTTTGTAAACTAGCCTATTACGACAAAGTAAATTAGGAAAACAAAAATGCGTTTTAAATGGGCACCCACGTAGGATGCTAGAATGTCATTGTCACTTTGTCATTCAGTATATCTGTCATTGTAATAGAGGTTAGAAATTAAAAAAATCGCAGTTCGCATTTCGGCTTCGTAGTATTTTGCGATTTGCGATGTTATGTGTTGTGTGTCTTGCACTGATGCGGTATTTCCAAAATAAATAATTACTTTACTACGTAATATAGTTTCTTAATTTAGGAATAGTTAGAAAAACACGAGAAATATATACAAAACCTCCAAAAACTACAAAACGACTAGGCAAAGTGTCATACAGTATAAGTCTATAAGTTGTGTCTAACCTCCAGTAAAAGTTCTAAAACATTTTATGTATATAAAATCAACTTTCTCACACTTGCTGAACTCTTGGACGAAACATTTTGTCACAATTATGGCAAACAATGGAATCATCTATAATATGGTGAGATATTTTAGGGTTGATTATTAATACAAATGGTTTACGACCTGAAAATGACCACTTCTAAAATGTGTCGCAATTACCTATGTTGAATATAAATGATCAAGTTTATACATTTGGCCATTAAACTATATGACGCCTTTGATAATGCTATAGAAATTAGAAAAGTAAGGAGTCATATAATTATAAGGTATTATTATTAAGCATCTCTATAGTTTATTTACTCCTTGATTTGTTCATTGTTATTAGACAAATAAAATTATTGAATGACAATTTTAACTTTATAGTTTTCAAGCTAAAATAGATGTTGAAAGAGCAATTATCCTCACCTAGGCACTTAACTAAAAATTTATGGTCAGGAATAATTATTTTTAACATCACAAATAACTTGGCAACAGGTCCTTCTTCTCCACTGGGCACCATGAGCATGTGCCCAGGGCCCCATAATGTACCGAGCCCCCCTGGTCTCTACTATATTACAAAAGAATAACCAAAAGGTACTTTCTACTCTCGCCTGAAAATCAAGGTTACTGTACCTATAGAAATAAATATAAAGCTAATCCTTTGCATATCTACAAGTTTATGGTCTATTTAAAAATAAATGCTATATTATGTTCATAAGAAACTCATTATCTCAATATGCCCAGGGCCTCTAATAGGTGAAAGATGGCCCTGCCTGGCAATGCAGCTGATGAAATTCAGTCATTATTTACTTATCACTATTATTATTGGTACTTCACCACTTGTTCCATAAATAAGAGTGATCAAATACTCTCAGGATATAATAAACAAATATAAATATTGGTGAGTATTTCACAAAAACACAATCTAACCTCAAACCAGGCGCGGTCCCAGCCTCGAATTTTGGAGGGGGTCACCAGTACACAGCCTCAGATTTTGGGGGGGGGGACATGAGTAGAAATACAATAAAACGAGTAAAAAAGACTACTAGTACCCTTCCATTTTGATGTAACATATACGATTTTGGGAGGGGCCATGTCCCCTGTGACCCCCCCCCCCTTTCGGACTGGGCATGCCTCAAACTCTATCCAGATAAAGATAAATAAACCTATTTACAAAATAAATAAAAGGGAGAAGATGAAGGTATCAGGAAAGCTATGCTCAAACACAAACCCGTGTTGTATAGATAAATAAAATAGTACTTACCTCACAATATTTAATGATTGTAGTAGAACAGATTCCATTATAACTGATACTACTACATATCATTAATTTTAGGTGAAAAAGTTAAATAATATCTTCTATATGCAGAAAAGTCATTGTGTGTTGAATCATGCAAAAACATGGTACTGGGACATAAAGGAACTGACTTCTCCAGCACTGAAAGACAACCTGAAGTATGCAGTTTTAATATTAAACAGGCCGATTACAGCTAACCCAGATGTTATGGAGAACTTTTGGAATAATGGTAAGATGATAAAAGTGTACCTGTATGTTTATTTTACTTTAAATGTTTATTCTTCCTCACATATTTCAATCATAGAAAATGCTGCTAAAATGTCCTTGCATGCAAAATGTTTTATTTTATTTGACTTTGAATATTTATTCTTTACCACTTACCTATTTCAAATATAGAAAGCTAGCAATAAAATATTAATAGGATGCTGATCCTGAAAGTGTCTGCATTTTGTATGGTTATTTAATTTATCTTACTATAATAAATCTATTTTCTGCCAGTTCTTTCAATTATATAAAATCCTGCCAAAATGTCCTTGAATGGTGTCATCATCATCATCCACAGCCTTCTCTATCCCACTGCTGGGTATAGGCCTCTCTCTTACTTTGCCATCTGCCTCGGTCCTGTGCCAATCGACACACATAGTATGTTTGTTTATTTATGAAATGAAAAATTTATTTAACAAACACATACATGTTTATTTTAGTGTGATGACATCCTAAATATGTGTATTTGTTTTATTAACTATATTATTTGCTCTTTTCAGCGAATGTTAGGATAACTGTAGACGGTGGGACAGTGCAATGGGATCGATACATTAGTAAACTGCCACAGGAAGTGCAAGAGACATTGGAACTGCCCACACTCATAACTGGCGACTTCGACTCTATCACTACGGAAATATTAGAGAAATACAAACAGAGAGGTTGTAAGGTGAACTTAACACAGTATTATACACACCTACTTGTCTATATTAATACTAAGCTCAAACTGATAAGATTACCCTGATATAGACGGATTAGGAATATCTTAACAGTATGAGAGGAGTGTTTGATATTTTCGCAATTTATCTATGAAGTGCTGGCTAACAAATAGTATTGAATGCTTTTGCGTTTTAATATTTTATTACTGAATTTAATAAATAATATAGGATGAATTTTTTTTATGTTATGATTTTTGTGAACAATTTCCTTGTTTACCTATCTAAATGTATGTATACAGAATGCTTTGTACTTATTTAAATTATAGTCAATATTATAAGCAAATTATCTTAAGCTTAAGCTTCAAGTAAATTTATCCATAAAGTTGATTTTTGGACTCAACAAAAAATATTTTGTAAAACTGCCCTTTTTCGCAATTTCAATGTTGGCTGTACAAGCATTCCACGTAAGCATGCATTTGAAGGGAAACATACTTGATCATTATAAATGTTAATTTTTGCAGGCTGTGCATACTCCGGACCAAATGTATACGGATTTCACAAAAGCGTTGATGGAGCTTAATACACACTGTGCAAAACATGAAATGGAGGTTCGTATGTTTGAATATGTATAATATATGTATTTAATAGTATTTACAAAAACTAATTATCTAGAACCAGCTGCCCTACATGGTTTCACCCGTCGATATTAAAAATCCTATCATATACTATAAAATATCAAGATAGTTGAAAGTTTTTTAAACTGTATGAAGATATAACTGGTAGTTCCGAAAATAATTACGTAACGTTACGTGCTTTCAAATAAACAAACCAAAAAAAAGAAATATCTTCAGTTCTATACATTATATGAGTTCATGTGTTTCACTGTAAAATTTCAATTTGTTTGTGTCACAATAAAGAGTATTCTGTCATATATTAGTAGCAAAGCTATAATTTAGCTTGTCCATCAAGGACCGCGCTTCTGACTGATGGACGCCTTTGTATGAAGGAACCTATGGCCTCAGATGACCTCTATTGCCAACCTAACTTTGCGTTACTGCGCCGGACAGAGTAGCGAACTCTGCGAGTACAACGTCTCGTACGACGACTATCGCAAATGGTTTACGATGGTACGACCTCTTTACCGACGATATGAAGTCTTTGGGTAAACTCGGTAAAAACGGCCAGGTAGGTACCAGGGTAACAGGTATAATAGGTACTCGAAACTCTTTACTGTTTAGTAAAGAGTTTCGAGTACCTACCTACTTCCAACAGCCCAGCGTTTATCTCCAGATACCAGGACAACAGAAATATAAAAGAGTTGCGTTTGCCCCTAGGTACCAGTACCAGGGCAACAGAAACAGTAAAGAGTTGCAATATTCTGTATAATTACGTTGATATAAAACTAGATGGCGCAACCATCGATTTAGGTGGCGGTGTTGAAATTATGCGAATGTACCCCTTCGGCCGCGTATGATACCAGAGTTTGGTAACCAGTATCATACGAAGAAAAAATGATCGTCGTAGGATACTGGTATCCAAGTGATAGGATATATTACTTTTCTGATACCCTTCATCATGTTTAGTAACCAGTATCCAGTAAGGAATATAACATTCTGCCTATGAAACCAACTCGGCAAAACTGTGAAGATCGCATTCTGTACCTACGCTTATTGTAAAACCCTCGCTTTATTTAAAACATACAAGAAAAAAAGGAAATAGTTCAACTGGGAATCGTTTATTACCTACAACCTATTGGAATAAAATGGCGAAATGATTTCGATACAATGTCCAACACTAATTTCGTTTACATTTAGCTGAGACATGGCGTCATTTATTTCTTCATCAATTTCTTTGAACTCTCGGCTTAGTTTCGATTTTCTCTTGTATATATCCATTACAGTGGTTTCTTTTCTTAAAATATCTAAGAGTTGAGCCAATGAATGTAGAAGGTTGGCACAGTCGCCTTAATAGATATATTGGACGTAAAAGACCGGCATTGGCTTCAACTCTTAGATATTTTAAGAAAAGAAACCACTGTAATCTGTAATACGAGTAGATATATACAAGAGAAAATCGAAACTAAGCCGAGAGTTCAAAGAAATTGATGAAGAAATAAATGACGCCATATCTCAGCTAAATGTAAACGAAATTAGTGTTGGACATTGTATCGAAATCATTTCGCCATTTTATTCCAATAGGTTGTAGGTAATAAACGATTCCCAGTTGAACTATTTCCTTTTTTTCTTGTATGTTTTCAATAATGCGAGGGTTTTACAATAAGCGTAGGTACAGAATGCGATCTTCACAGTTTTGCCGAGTTGGTTTCATAGGCAGAATGTTATATTCCTTACTGGATACTGGTTACTAAACATGATGAAGGGTATCAGAAAAGTAATATATCTTATCACTTGGATACCAGTATCCTACGACGATCATTTTTTCTTCGTATTATACTGGTTACCAAACTCTGGTATCATACGCGGCCGAAGGGGAATGTACATAGACCTACGATGGTTTAACAAATAATTTGTCCTCTGACAAGGTTATAAATAAATTAGACAATTCGATTAAAAGTAAAAACATTTGAGTCACAAGTTTTCACTTCTATCGGCAGTTCCTATGACTGCCAATTTTTATTTATTTGAATTTCAGTGTATTTGCGGTAGTTCTTAGCAATGTTTGATTAAAGGTCAGTACTCACATACGGTATTTCTCGATAGTTTTACTCGAAGTCGAGTAAAAATCAACGTGTGGACCGCAAAACTCACAGCTCGAAGGCTCGCACCGAGCCGGTTCGATGGAATTAAATGAAAGTAATTTCCTTCGAACCTACTCGAAGCGAGCCGTCGATCTTGACTCGTATGTGTGTACGTGACTGCGAGTGGCGCGAGGCGAGCGTCAGTCTGGTATTGTTTATCGTGATTGAAACACGTGTTTTTAAGAGAAATGGATTTGCGATTTTAACCCAGTACCTCTTTTACGTTTTTTCTTTTCATTTTCTTTGATTTTCTTATAAAGCACTGTAAGACTTGCTAAATACAGCCACCGTCTAGTTTGTTGCACAGACATCCTTTGGCTCGAACGTTTCGGTAAATACTGAACGGCGCGCCTCACTCGATAGATCAATGCTCAATGTGTGGACGAAAGCCCATGCCATGGGTTTTACTCGACAGTTTAGCTCGATCGAGTAATACCGTATGTGAGTACTGACCTTTATATGAGTTTAAAACAATGAGTTTTGTCCGCCTGCACAAAATAGGGGATTAAACATTTTTCACAACCTTCTGTATGTAACAAATTTTAACAAATCACGTTATCGGGTGGAAATCGAAATGTTGAATTATGTTCTTGTTATATTTTAACATTACAGTAGATACGTACTATCATATTTTTCACATTCACAGAAGTTTTATTTATTACGTAAATAAGAACAAACGATTTAAGCAATCTATTCAAACTTCGAAAACTTGGTTCCAAAGCAATAAAAAACTTATTTGTTTTGGTTTGCAAGTTGCAACCTCTGCGATACGCACGACGTTTATTCTGTTTTGCTTCTCACTCTTATTATTATGCAACGGACTTTTTATCTCTTTCACGCTATACCGCGACTTGATACTAAATTATCGACTAGTGTTGCCAATCATACAATTCATTCGTACAGGACTGCTGACTCGTGATTGTGAACTGATTTCGTTTCAAATGAAACACTTTTACCGGCCAACTGTTCCCAATCATTCGGATCACAGTGATCTTTCGGTTCACCGAGTCATTTCAGTAAAGAGCTACACACGTCTAGTTCAAGCGTTTCGTCCTCACTACGAGACTAGTTGGCGAGCGACCTAATTGTGCATGCGGCGGGGATCAAAACCTTTTCAGTCTCGTCGCTTGGCGACAAGATTTACGTTTACGCGGCTGGATATAATTTTTGTACAATTATGGTAAATACTAAACTTTCCTCAAAGTAATAAACAATTTTTTTTTGGAACCAAATGTTTGTATTTTCTTTGGCGATTTAAGCTATATTTTTTTCTAGGATTCTCTTAAAATGTTGTAATGGACATTCGAGCGTACTAAAAAAGCTTTTTGGATGTTTTTCTGCAAATGAAACAATTTACCACATTTTTCTCTGTTATTAATTATTTATTTGCTGGTTGTCTGGCAGAGAATGCTCGCAGCAATAAGTCCGCCACTTGTAGCACTAGTTAATAAGTATTTGTGTAATATTTTAATTTGTTTGTGTCACAATAAAGTGTTTCTATCTATCTATCATGTACGTCATACAAATCGTCGCCTATAGTTTGCGACACCTGGGGGCTTAGCCAAGTTGCAAGTGATTTCTGTCTATTCTCTAGCTACAATCGTTAACGCCTAAGCGTTAGCGATCTTAGAAAGCGACAACGAGGTAGCCAAGTCAACACGAACAAGACGAACGCTCATTCTACAATGACGAACGAAAAAACCTGGACTTTAGTCTATGGTGAGCGTTCTCGAAAACGTCACTGCTGTCATCACGTTCACTTTGCGCGCGCGCATTAAAAGTAAACAAACACTTTAAATTAAAAAATAAATTAAAGTAAATAGTAAAATATTAGTTTTGATATCTATCGGTGGATTTATAAGCTAATTAGTGGCCATTACTTAACACTACCTATTTGAAATTGTGCAAATCTGAAATACTGTGTTAATATTTTAAAATATCTAGTTTATAATGGATACTAGAAATAGAGCTAACTCGGAACAGTATTTGGCTTTATTGGACTTTATGGAAAGGTAAGTTACACGTTAATTATCTCAGTAAAATTAGTCCTATCTTATAATCTAAATAATTTTGTGATAATGAACTCCTTTCTTACTAAGAAATTTGAAACATAAACAATTACGTGTTACGCGACACAAACTAGGCCCTTGAGAAACATACCACTTATATTTCGACCCTTTTACAAGTGCACCTCTCATTGGTGCATCTTTAGTTTATTGTTGCTTTAAAATATTGATTTTATACTAATATTTCAGTCATGGCGATTTATCAAGGCCCCAATCATGACCTCAAGGCAGAATTAAACAGGATCTGTTATGGCAGGAATTAACAGAATTAGGGCTACTCAACTTTACTGGTGGAGGGGTACCTAGTTAAATCAACGTAGAAATGGAAAAAAGTAAGTTGCACAATTATGTTTCCATGTCATAATATCACCTAATTAGGTTAAAATTAATTAACTTAATGGTCTAAAAATGTTTTTCAGGACCAACCATCACCTTTCCAAAAAACCATTGACTCAGGACCCGCAGCTTCGTCGACCGCGTCTTCGCCGCGACGCCGCGCACTATCCGCTCAAGGCATATGGATACAAACTCCTTTTGAGTGTTCCACTAGTGAGTTTGTTAACGTTGAACCAACGGTTAAAATTGGAGGAGGATCGGGAAAGAAATTTACACCAGAGGGAAACAGAAAAGCTTCGGTTGGAATCTAGAAGACTTGATATAGAGGAAAATCGCAATAACATTTTGGCTGATATTGCTACAGCTTTCTATCTAGCTATCAGTTAACATGAATAATGTAACACATCCCTCAACTACAATTATTCTGTTTAGGTAGTAGGTGATCATTATTGATTCCAACATCAATAATGATCACCTACTATGAACAGAATGTTGTATTTTTGTAATAACAATCTTTACATGTAACAATTTGATTTTGTTTTACAATTATAACTTGTAATATAATTTCACTACATAGTATAAAACAAAGTCGCTTCCCGCTGTCTATCCCTATGTAGGTATTCTATATCTAAAACTATGCAATGGATTTTAATGGACCTTTTTTAATACATAGTGATTAAAGAGGAAGGTTTATATATATAATAGATCTTATATTGTTTTTATGTTAGGAAATAGTGAAAAAAATAAACAATGTTCTAAGTTACACAGTATTTTATTGATATAATAGTATAAATAAATGCCTATGCTAAACGCTAGCCCGCTAGCCCCTCAATGCTAGCCCAAATGTTCTAATCATAAATGCAAAAAATAAAATAACCACCTTTACAACTTGAAATTATGGCTTTATGGTATTGTAGTCTAAGATCCCGCTGTAGAACTTAGAGATTTTATATTCAATTTAATAATATGTCATCAAATGGGTTGTCTAAAAAAAATCAATCCAGTTATGATTAACAATTTTTAAACATTTAATTTCAAATTATTGTATTTTTGAAAAAACTGCACACAGTAAAGCCAAAATAATAAGTTGTATAGTACAGTTTTTTCAAACATGCAATAATTTGAAGTGATATGTTTAAAAAAAGTTTTGATTGTTATTAATCATATTCTGGACTGAAATTTTTCAGACAACCCATTTGCAATTATATTTGTTGACATATTAAATTGAATATAGAATACTTTTCATCCAATAACAGTTTGGTGATGGTGATTGTATAGTGGGATCTCTTACTATCACTATTTCTGGGATTCATTGAATCCTACTTACTAAGCTATTCAACATAGCTCTGCCTTGGATTAACTCAGACTGACTATTTGCACTAGATAGGGGAATAGCCATACTCACACTATCATCCACAGTGAGTGCAGGTGGTGGTGATGGTAACCCAGCTTTTAATGCCATGTTGTGCAATACACAACATGCCATAATTATTTTGCTAGCACCATATGGTTGATAGTGGAGTACCCTATCTTTGAGCAAACATCTCCACCGAGCTTTAAGTAATCCAAAGCAGTGCTCTATTGAGATGCGGGCTTGCACATGCCTCTGGGTATATACTTCCTCCCTTGACCCTTGAACAGCATTTAGGATTGGTGTCATAAGCCAAGGGCGTTGTGGATATCCAGAATCACCTGAAAAATTAATAATTGACTTTTATAGACAATATTAACAGTAACAACAAATATACTTTGAAAGGAAAAATTAACAATAAATACTCGCCTAACAGCCATACTTGTTCATTATTTTGGTGCAGTTCACGCATATATGATTCAACTCTACTCGATGACCATATATGTGAATCATGGGTAGCTCCGCCAAACTTTGCATTCACATTTGTAATGCGAAGTTCACTGTCACAAATCTGCAATGGAATAATAGTTATTACTCTAATGTTTCAAAGTTATTTTAGTTACTTTGCCTTTAAAAAATCTACTTTACCATTTGAACATTTAATGAGTGATAACCTTTCCTATTAAAATATAAATGCTCTTCTACATTAGGTTTCACTATAGCTACATGGGTACAATCTATGCAGCCAATAACACCTGGCAAACGAAATTTTCTTTGGAATCTGTAACAATAAATATTACACAAGATTGAAATTACATAGTTATCATTGGAAGCACTACTTTAAATGGATAATATGTCATTTTTATATTAAAACTCTAAGACTATTACTTACTTTTGTTTGATGATGCCTCTATCATGCCTAGTTTTAGGAAATGTTACCCATTTTGCCATGATAGCACTGTGGTTTAAAGCCTCTACAACTTGTTTGATAATACGGCTAACTGTCCTCTGTGGAAAATTATGACTGACTCCAACAATTCTCTGGTAAGAACCAGTGGCCAGAAAGCTGAGAGCACACAACACCTGTAACAGAATTATACCTAGGTCAATATTTGAATTGCTGAGAGCAAGCTCAACAAAATTTTAACTGTGAACTAATAATATTATCATTACATACCTTAAACTCTAGGTACGGATATCTCAACAGTTCCTTTTAATGATGTTTGTCGTCGCAGGTCCTCACAAAGGTCTCGGAAAGTCGCTTTATCTAACCGAAAACGCTTGATAAAAAGGATTTCCGACATTTCATCTATTATTTCCACATAATCTCGATATATTCCTCTAGTTCGACGTGTAATCAACACTTCTTCGTTATAGGCACGCCATAACATATTTAGCGTGTGCATTTTTAATTAAAAATGAGCAGAAATAACACAGAAAAAATAAAAAATAACTACAATTGTCGATCACACGGATCACAACAAACTTATCAAACAGCTGACACCAACGACGCCATATTTATTTTGTCGCTTTCTACAGGGTCTAAGCGATCGCCTGAGTTGGCGTTAACGAACTACGCTATCGTTACGTTTGCGCCTGTCAAATTGCCACTTGGCTAGCGTTTTGTATTGAAAGTTAACGTTCGTCATTGTAGAATCGATTGCGCCTAGTCTATCGCAAATACCAATAGATAGTTTTGTCTCTTGGCTACGATTTTTTCTCTGTCTATTCTCTGACCACGTGATTTATCGTTGTTAGCTGTCATTCCCATACATTTACATAGTTTTCTACTAGCGTTTACGATTGTAGAATGGCATCTTGGCTAAGCCCCCTGACGTACGTCGCGCGCCCGCGGCTCACTGTGGCCACCGTCCGCCTCCGCACCCGCGTCCGCGCTAGGCGCCCGCCCCCACCCAAGCACTGTGGACGAGCACTTAGGCCCGTACTCTGGTTGAGGCCAAAGATTAACCCAGAATCCCCGTACTCTGTCGAGGCCAATGACGCTGTACTCTGGCCATTTTTCGCAGTCTCTGCAACGGACCACAGCAGTAATGTGCAAATTTTTATATTTTTTATAGAACAGAGTGAATAGACGAACAGGGCATGTGCCTGATGGCAAGCAACATGCCTGTCCATAACAGCACAGTGACACGCTGCTATTGTAACATGAAGAGTCCAAATCATTACCTACTACTGCACTGCTTGGCGGTAGAATAACTGGCAATAATAGTGTTGTACTTGCCCAGGCGGACTCTGCAAAGGGTCCTACCACTGTACCACTGACATACTATGCTTTAGAGGTTTAGAGCTTTAGACAATGTATTGAAATGTCAAGCAATGGTGAGTCAGGAGAAGCATTTGCATACTTACAACATTTGTTACGAACACCTCATAATATTGTTTTATATTAATTTACGGGTAACTCACGAGTAATATGGAAAGACTGGATCGACCATATAAAACGTGAATGATCCGGGAATTGATTAAAAAAAAAGTAACAATCTCGTTAGTTTTTACACATCATTATAAAATTTCCAGATGGACTTCGTATTAGCTTATGGACAGTCCTCAGGGCGATTGGATCATGTCCTAGGCAACATACAAACGCTGTTCCTAAACAAAGATCATCAGATACTGCACCCCGAAACCAAACTGTACATCGTGACTGACGACGCGATCTCCTGGCTGCTCTGGCCCGGAGACCACGTGATCACCGTCCCTGATGATACGAGGAAGCACAAACGGGCGTGGTGCTCTCTCGTACCGATCTCGGAGACCTGTGAAGACGTTACCTCGACTGGACTCAAATGGAATTTAGGTTAGTATTTGTTTTGGTAACATTTTCTGTTTGGTGTTAAAACATTTTATGCGACGCGAATTTGTCAGATGTTCTAAAAATGTGTGTATGATCATAACAGGACTATTCTCCGAAACCGAAATATTTTCAAACATGTAATGTAAAAATTAAAAAACTATTGCTGTGTTTTTTATGTGTATTTGGTAGGTAAGAGGGTAGGTGGTAGTAGTAGTAGTAGGTTGTGAGGTGCGAGGTGCAGGGAGGTGGGGGCGGTCAACCGCAAACTCCCCGCTATGGACGTAGTTTTTCACAATCCAAACAAGATAATTTTATGTTGGCGCTGGATAGTATCGACTGGGGTAAAATACGGTCCTAAACAAATCCGCTGTGGCGTTCGCGACGTCCATCGTAAATATAATTAAGAAAAAAGTGACCATCTGTTTTCCTTAAAAAAAATTGACATAAAAATTAGTGACTCATCGTGGATAACTCCCGATGTACAAAACTAAAAATTGTTGTTATTTGACATATCGAAATTTCAAAATCGGACCCAGATAATAATGCGATTACGAGAACGGTTTCAGACATGAATATATATTATAATAAATGAATGAAGGACCTAACGTGGGAGAATCATAAAAACAAACTGTGTGGCCAATTAGGCAGCGCCTGCTTTGCGTTAAGCCGTGTTGCAAAAATCGCATCCGCAGATGTGGTCCGGTCATGTTATTTTGCCACCGTCCACTCCTCCCTTCAATACGGAGCCGAGCTGTTCGGACGAGCTGCGGACCGGGATCGAGTGTTCAGACTGCAAAAGCGAGCCGTCCGTGCTATTGCTAGGATACCGCAGGATGAATCCGCGCGACCTCATTTTAGGAGGCTTGGTATATTGACATTACCTGCACTTGTGATATTTCAAGTCGTTACGTTACGTTAGGTCGAACCAAGCCTTTTTATAAAACCCTCTGTAATGAGACTCTTAGCAAGGGCAGGCACATGGAAGTGCGTCGAACTTTGGAGAAGTCCGCCAGGTTGACACGTGTGAAGGGGCCTACTACTGTTTACAATAAACTCCCAGAAACCGTCACCTCTGCGCCCACTATGGGCAGTTTCAAATTACAACTCAAACGTTGGCTTATCGAGCAGACGTTTTATAACTATGATGAATCTGTAGAGTTTAATTAATAATGTTGATATTGAGATATATTAATTTGTGTGAATAAATATATCATGTGAAATAATGACATTTATATTTATTAATTGATGTGACATTAATTGATGTAAAATGTATAATTATACTACATTAAGGTACAATTTTTATTTGCCAACAATTTTAATGGAATTTATTGTGTGACGTGTAACATTGGTTATTAATAAATGATTATGATTAGGTCGTAAAGTATTTTTCACCTCGTTCCGGCCGTGGTGACATATCAGTCGTAAGAACATCGGATTTCACAAACGTGAAAGACTTAGACATTAGACATGACTGGCCTCGTGGCTTAGTTGGTAGTAGCTCTGCTCGATTCCCACCCAGTGCAAATATTTGTGTGATGAATTCAAATGTTTGCACTGTGTCTGGGTGTTTCTATGTATAATAAGTACATGTATTTAAAACTATATAAGTATTATATCAGCTATCTGGCCGCCATCATACAAGCTTTGCTTAGTTTGGGGTCAGATGGTGTTGTGTTTGAATTGTCCACCAATATTTATTATTATTTATTTTACTTGGTCGATATATCAGCCGAGTAACCTTCCCATGTCTTGCAGTCTCCCTCCTCAACCTCTACACGCACTGCTCACGGGTATGAGAGCGCGTGTAGAAGTTCCCAGTCCCGGCCGGGATTCGCCATCACACAACAAGATGCCACCTAGACAAGTTGTTGTGTGATGCCCAGGGTCCACCACTTAACCTCCACGTAGAGACAGAAATGCGGCTGTAGTGGAGGCTCTGGGCCAAGAGGAGGCGGCTTAGGCAAAATACGATGTCGAGTCGATTACTATCGGAATCCCAACCGGTAATGATCGGCTCAACAGACGAAATCGGACAGACTAGCACTAGAATTACGTTTAAAATGTTCACCCCCCCCCCCCCCCTTATTTTCCTCTTCTTCTCCCAATCCAAGAACTATGTAAATAAAGAAAGATTATTGTAATAACAAAAGTCACGGACCCCGGAGTTTGTGGAGTGTTTAAATTAAATGAAAAACCTCCACGTAATCCTCGTACGTCCTCCCGAGTAATTTACCCCTGGTAAATTTTGGCCTTGTTTTTATCCTTCTGAGAGAAAGACATAATCCACTACTGAAGTCCCAGCGTGTGCATAAAGTGGGCTTATTCATTTAATCATGATTGTATTACAACATCCATTTAATTTAACCATCACTCATTGACGTGAAATCATTTACATTAAGTTTTATGTATCTTTGACATTTCATTTAATTAACAATTTATATGGTGATATGATAACGGCGTTTGCGGGGTCAGCTAGCATAGCAATGGATTAGTATTATAATAGCTATCTGACTGCCATAATACAAGATTTGCTTAGTTTGTGGTCGTATAGATGTGTGTGTTTAATAACTTGCTCTATTTCAATTCCAGATGGACAACCGCTGAAGTTCGGCGAACTAGTGAGCACTTCAAACGCGTTCAGCGGATCGGACAAAGTGACTGTCAGGTGCAGTCACACATTATTATGGTCCATGAGAATACCGAGCTTGACAAGTAAGTAAACACAATCTATTTTATTATATAACTTTTTGCGAGGATACATTTCGGAATGTGTGCAGCTGCGCTGTATGATGACGACCACCTTGCCATTTTCTATTGGACTGCTCAGAGCTCGGTTTACGTTCCAAAGACTGAAACGAAAAACTTTGACTCCACTTTCACAGTAAGATAATAATAGTAATGTGGCAACTGTAGCATTTTTTTTTTTTTTAAATAAAGAGTGATGAGACGAGCAGGACATGTGCCTGATGGTAAGCAACATGCCTGCCACATAACAGCACAGTGACACGCAGCTATTGGAATATGAAGAGCCAAAATCATTACCTAGCACCGCACTGCGCTCGTCACCCAGAGATCTAAGTTGTTATATCTCTAAGCCCTGTAATTTCTCTGGAAACATTGCCCTTCAAACCGGAACACAGTAATGTTTGCACATTACTGCTTGGCGGTAGAATAATTGACAAAGGTGTGGTACTTCCCCAGGCGGACTCTGCTAAGAGTCCTACCACTACAAAAAAAATGCATGCATATATATACAATAGCATGCGTTGCTGAATTCCCTGCTGGTTGGAGTTGGATATTCCCTGATATATAAGCTGGGTGTCTTCAGATCGATATAACTGTAACTCTAAATAAAGTTACATAGAACACATTTTTAGATGACTTCTGCTCTCTGCTCAACTTTGGTCTAGTGCTTAAATTTAGTAGGCAGTAAAAGCCATTTGAGGCTTTAAAAAAAGTGAGATTTGGACGCTGTCTCTAGGTACATTATACATGAAGTATACCTTAAACCTTAAAGCATTACATTTATACAGGGTTATTGGTAATCAGCCTGCATCCTTTTCAGGATATGTTAAGTACATTAAATATGTCAACTTTTGTTCCACAGTTTAAAAAAAAATAGTTTTTTTCCCGTACAAAATAAAAAAATTGTATTTGCCCGGTCTAAAAACATCGAACTCTTCGTAGCAAGAGCGCGCGCACTCTTTAACACTCGATAAATTCCTCCGGGTGATGAGCGCAGTGCGGTGGACTCTTTATGTTCCATTAGCTGCGTGTCACTGTGCTGTTATGGGCAGGCATGTTGCTTAACATCAGACACATGTCCTGCTCGTCTCCTCACTACAAACACATACTCACTACATGCTATAAAAAAATGAAGTGCCGACGCGACGCGAATAGAGCTAAACAGTGCTAGAGAGGACAACAAAAAGTATAAAAATGTTTTATGGGCTATATATTGAGATTGATTTTTAACAAAAGTTGTAGAATATATTGTTTTATTTTAATATGCAGAACATATTATATTAACTGTTTGCTGGCTGTAGCTGATTACCAGTAACCCGGTATATTTTTTTCGTGCATTATAGTGCATTAAGTTTAAGAAAGACTATAATAAAAGATTGTTTTTTGGTGTGACTTACTGTGTTACTTTAAGTACATTAGCCACAGTACATTTTAATTTCTTTTTTTTCAGACCGTGTATGATTTACAAGAGTTAGAAGAAGTATATAATTACATAGAGTTTTTGCAATGCAAGTCCTAAGGACTCAATGAATAGGTAAAATTTAAATAATAGTAACTAGAAAATAGAAATGAACAAAGTAAACAAAGTTGCAAGCTGGCATTGTTATAGAATGGACTGTATACCCCTAAGCATGGTGCATGAAACTGTGACGAAATAACGAGTGCTCATTTACTGGTAAATATTTCGTAATTAATAATTGTAGCTAGAAGACCTCTATACGTAAATTTGTGCGAAATTTTGTTTATGATACGCTCGGAATGTTTTGAATACTCGGAGGCGATCCGGGCCGTCCTTCCCGAGTCCAGCTAGAGCATAGGGCTCTTTCCTTTTGGACGACATAGGTACTAAAAGTGCCCTTTTATATACACCTTTGGAGGCACTGCCTGCCCCCACGTGCCCCCACAATAAAGGCCTGTATGTATATTTGTATATGTAATAGTACTCAAATCATAACTAAATAATGTTATTCCGAAACATGCACTCGGAAAAATCCCACCAAGAATGTGAAAATAGTATTGAACCATTTTTGTTTTATTGATGTTCGTAATTTAATTACGGGTTACCTTATATCGTAGTTGTTCAACTAAGTAAGTCATATTTAAAGATCTTTATCGCTACGTCCTCTCGACTGCTCGGAGCTTGAAAATGTGACATCGTTTCATGGTTTACATTTCTATGACCTGAACGAAGAGGTTTGATGACATTTTCGTTATAAGAACAGCCAGACTGTGGTATTCGTTGTTTGAGTGGGGTTTTCCGAAGGATGCAATCTTTGTAGACCAGCGGGGCTAGCACGGGCAGTGGACAATTACTCCACCGGGAAAGGAAATAATCTCTTTCCCCCTTGTCAATTTTGTCCACTTTCAGAGCACGGACTCGCCGGTGGATAGTTATTCCACGGTGGATATACGGCGGGAGTAGCGTTATCACTTCAGTTTTGCCGTTATAAGAAAATTAAATAATAAAGTGGGCAAGTGCAAGCTGGACTCGCCCATGAAGGGTTCCGTTGCAGCAAGTAACATAATATACATAGTACACATAGTTCTTGTACTTCGTTGTAACAAAAAGTGGCTGTGACATACGGACGGACAGACAGACAGACAGACATGACGGATCTATAAGGGTTCCGTTTTTACGTTTTACGGAACCCTAAAAATGACGTATTAATCATCAGTTTTTCTGTCAACGTTCGCTCTTTTTACTTTTATTTTTTTCTGTGCTGCGTTTTGAGGTTTTATATTTAGGTTTATTTTTGTAAACAACTATAAAACATTTTCTCATCTAAATCACATACCTTAGTATAGAGAACGCGTTTAGACATAAAAATGAGTAATTATATAATTAAAAATTTAGTTATAATATGCTCGCGACATTGTGTTTGAGAGAGATTTACTTATATCCCCACCTCCAAATCAGACGATAGTTTGTCCCCTGTCATAATTATGTCAATTGAAGAGTATTTATCTTCGTTTTCTCGAGTCCGTGCTATACAGCGGGGAGTAGCGGGATATAATGTCCACGACAAACGTCAAGTGGAAACATTTTATCCCTTTCCCCTGTTGCCATGCTATGCAATGTGGAAATGATTATTATATCCACTGACAGGTGGATAAAAATGGTGGAAAGACTATTAGTCAACTGCCCGTGCTAGCCCAGCAGGGTCGATAATTTATGAAACGAAAAAAAAATACAGTAGGATGAAACCCATTACAAAACTCCTCCTTTTGTAATGGGTTTCATCCTACTGTATTTTTATGATAAATATGATAAAAATGAAAGGAAAAATAAATTACGGTCGATGCTAGTTCGGGAAAGATAAAAATAAAAAACCAAAAACTTGGTTATTTGAATTTTTCACCTTAATTTTGAGGTTATGTGAAAATTAAGGATCGACCGTAATTTATTTTTTCTTTCATGTTTATCATATTCTCCTCCTTTTCTAATGGGTTTCATCCTACTGTATTTTTTTTTTTCATTTTTGAAGGCTTCGGCCCAGCGCTTCTACCGCGTAACTAAATCGGCTATCGCTTTGCTAATGCTGTCTCTGTCTCTATCATTTCAAGCGAAAAGAAAAGAGAGAGAAACATCAAAGCGATGACATTTTTCGTTCGGCGGTAGACCAGGGGGTCTATTGTGTCTTCAAGGCGAAAATGAATTGGTTTCTTTTAGCTAAATGCATTCCATCGTGCACGGCATTGTCACGTAACATAAAGCAAGTTGGTGATTTTATCCATAGACTTAGAAGTCACAAGTAAGAATTGTCATGCAGAAATGAGCCATTTCGTATAAAATAACGCCAATTCTTCGACAAAATAGATTTACGAACGAAAGCAAGAGTAATTCCCAAAATAAAAGTATGTAGTACTGATCGTTGAGAATGGAATATTAGGTACATCATAATATGTTGTCTTAGCACTTAGCTCATTTAACCTACATTACCTTTTGTTTGTCAATGAAAATCATCACAAAATAAATAAGTGGTTAGGAATCAGTCTTATTGGCAGAACGCAGCACACAGTCCCCAAGGCTTAACTATCAGTCTGTCTTTATCACTACCTACATACCTAAAAGGGTTATTACACTGGACTAAATTTAGTGATTGAACTCAGAAGCCAATTTAGAACAAAGGTTATTTATTTAGTCAACAGAATACAGAAGTAAGTTTAGAAGCAAGCAATCCTAGCTTCTGAATTTAGTATGCTAGTTACTGAAAGCTATTTATTACACTTCACTGAATTCAGTAGCGACTCAACACTAAATTCAGTCGACTAAATTTAACCAAATGTAATAAGGGCTTACGTGATTTGTGTTATGGCTATAAAATGTCATGTAATTTCTTTGAAAAATATCAGACACATTTCAACAGAACAGATAGACCACGGTCTCGAAAGCGAACAGAACCACTTATAGGTATGTAGGTATATTTATTTCGTAAAGTGAGCGAGATGAGCTGATAGATATTGCTTTACGTGAAAACGAGACGCATATAGAACAAACTACGAGTTCATGATAGTGAGTGCCTCGCTGATCTCAACTACTAATAAAATCTGTAAGCTGTAACGATTGTTCCAGAAGCGTTCTAAGTATACTAACTTTAGTTACCTCACAATACCTCGTTTTTTTTTCTCTATTGTTTTGTTTTAGGGCAACGTACCTATGTATATTAGTATTAGTGTTTAAATATACGAACATGAATTTGTCTCTTTTGAACTATTACTGTTTCAAATTTGTAACTATTTTTGTGCAATATTGCATGTTTGCTTTCATTCTGAATAAGAAAAGAGAAAGTTAGAATGTGTTAAATGCTTTTCTTTTCGAACATATGTTATGTCACCGAGTTGCAAATCTGGCTTTGAGTGACAGTTCCAGTTTTTGAGAAATAGCGTCCACTGACGTATGTAGTATGTATAAAATCTAATAGAAATCGGCTGTGTACATTTTACATAAATGTTATTAATGGTGTTTTCTTATAATTTTCACCAAAGTATTTGTCTTACTAAGCAAAAGCAATGAACTAAATACTGAAAGACCTGCGGCAGATCAGAAGTAACTTTGGTGAAAATTATAAAATCATAAATTATGTTAGAATTTTATTAGCAAACTTACAAAAATATGTATTCACAATTGAATTCAAATTTGTTTTATTATTTTGTGATTATTTAAATTCAAGTAAAATTTTAATTTGGAGGCAGTGCACATGCTATCCGGGTATGGTATCTGTCCGCCGCTCCGTAGTGCTGGTATCAGAATTATATCGCCATTCAATTGAATAAAATTAAAACCCTCGAATTTTAGCTTTATAAAATATAGTGTTGCCCAATATATTAAATATATTGGACATAATTATGTGCAAAATTCTGTTTTCACATTTTATAAAAATATTCGTGAAATTACTTATCTGCTCTACTTTCTATTTATTTCATGTAAAAGTAACTTTACAATTTTCACCCATATATTACAATTCTAGGAGTTTTGTACTTATATACAAATCATAAAAGAGGCGTCTCACTGACGTATATAGCATGAGACTAAGGCCTCAACCACAGTACGGGCCTAAGGCGGGCGCGGGCGCGGGCGCGGAAATTTCAAACATAAACTCTGCGCCATCACTTAAGTTCTCTGACGAAACAGTTGAACTACTTTTATAAAATCAGTTTTGTTTATCGTTATCGTTGTAGAATGCAACAATGGCTCCACTCACGACCGGTCGTGAATGGAGACGCGGATCTACAAAACGCGCCTTTGTGTCCACAGTGCAGGCGGCCTAGCCCGGCGGGCTTGAGCGACTAAGCGGGCGGAGATGTCAAACGTTCATTTGTTCGCGCTAGACGTGGGTAAAAATGAGTCTTTGGCGAGATTGAAATATTTGCATCTGGATCAGTCGATCAGTTGTAAAATGATGACATGATCATTTGTGCCATTTGGAACACTGAGTCAAAATAATGATTTAGATATAGATAGATAGATATGATATTTATAGATAGATTTACTATCTAAATCTTTACTATCTCAATCACATTTACAGTTTTTTACGGCCTTCTAAAAAAAAGGGGTATAGTAATGTAGACGCTGATGTCAGTCTGTCTGTCTGTAGACGCAACAGACAGTCTGGTGCGCCAAAGTTCTCAAAAGGATGGTTCAATTTTGATGCGGTTTTTTGATTTGAAATTCAGTGTCTTTGCGGTGGTTCTTAGTAATGTTTGATTAATATGAGTTTAACATGTTCGCCTGCATAAAATAGTAGACCAAAGATCTTTTCACAACCTATTTCAATATGGATATCAAATGAAAGGGAAAGTAGTAGAATTCTATAACAAATTCTATCAAATCCACTATATCAGGTGGAAATCTGAATATTTAATTATGTTCTTGTTATATTTTAACATTACTGTGGATTGTGTAGATACATACCTACTATCATATTTTTCATATTTGTAGAAGTTTTATTTATAACGTAAATATGAACAAACGGTTTAAGCAATCTATTCAAACTTCGAAAACTTGGTTCTAAAGCAATGAAAAACTTATTAATTTAGTTTGCAAGTTGCAAGGTTGCAACCTATGCGATACGCACGACGTTAATTCCGTTTTGTTTCTCAATCTTAGTACTACACAACGCAGTTTTATTTTTTTCACGCTTTGCCGCGATTTGATACTGCATTCGTAAATTATTGAATATTGTTAGCAATCGTACAACATACAATTCATTCAAACAGTGACTGCTAACTCGTGATTGTGAACTGATTTCGTTCCAAATTAAACACTTTTACCAGGGCATCATGTATGAGTCAAAAAACAAACAAAGAATTATATTTTTTTGCATTGCCTTTATAATTATATTAATCTGTGCTACAATGCTGACTACCTACATAACGGAAGGTTAGTTTATTTTTTTATTATATATGTCGACAACACTTGCGCATCATTCCGCGTCAGACAGTGACAGAGTTACGCGTTAGAAGAGAGCGCAAATGTTTAGGTGAATATCGCGATAGGCATTGAGCGCTAATGCGAGCTGAATTGCACTTTGTTGTGTCCCAACAAGAGTCGCTTTTTATAAAAAACTTTCGCTAAGTGAGTTTGCTGTACTTGAACGAATATTTATTTTGTGCTTTTACCATCCAACTGTTCCCAATTATTCGGATCACAGTGATGTTTCGGTTCACTGAGTCGTTTCAGTAAATGAGCTACTTACATACGTCTAGTTCAAGCGTTTCGTCCTCACATCTAGTTGGCGAGCGACCTAATGCGCATGTTGCGGGGGTATCAAACCTTTTCAGTCTTGTCGCTTGGCGACAAGATTGACGTTTACGCGGCTGGATATATTTTTTGGTACAATTATGATAAATACTGAATTGAACTGTTTAAAATCTGTTTCATTTTTCCGCAAATTTATAAATAATTCCTTCTTAGAACTAAAACTATACAAAAGTTTGCATTTTCTTTGATGATTTAAGCTATATTTTTTCAAGGATCTATTAAAATGTTGTAATGGACATTCGAGCGTACTACGCGATAAAAAAGCTTTTTGGGTGTTTTCCTGCAATTATGAAACAATTTACCACATTTTTCCCTGTTATAAATTATTTCATGTACGTCATGCAAATCGTCGCCTATAGTTTGCGACACCTGACGTAGGTCGCGCGCCCGCTGCTCACTGTGGCCACCCACCCGCACCCGCGCCCGCCTTAGGCCCGTACTGTGGTTGAGGCCTAACACGAAACAATTTTCTGTAATAATTGTTCTTCTTTTTTAATAATTCGATGTTAAAAATCGATCTTATGCCAAGGGCAACATAATTAATGTTGACATGAGATTATCTGTAAAATGGTATCATTTAATAATTGTAGGTAAAACGAAATATTGCTTTTTAGTCATTGATAGTATAAAAGTTTACCTATACTATCAATGTTTTTAGTAAAAAGAATCCCGATAGTGGCTCTCTGATCCAGTTCAAAGTTTGTTAGAAATGTTTATGTAGTCAACAATGTTCCTTTAGTTGTAAGTGCATTTAAATGCATACATGGTTTTGGGTGTTTTATTTTACAATGTTTGTGCACCTGATAATTTATTTATAGCATGTTGAAAATAAACGTACAATGGAATGGTTTTTTGTATATTTTTATTATTAAAAGATTACGCAAAGCGTTTGCTCAATTACACCAACGATTTTCAGCCACGTCGTTTTCAGAATGTCAGCAGATAGATTGCAAAAATAGTTCTCCATTGCGCCAAAACTGGCGTTATGAGAAATCATACAAACACGCAAATGTTTACCTAGGTGGGAATCAAATCTACTACCTCAGTGAGCACACTCATTACGGATTGAACCACGAGGCCAATCTGCATTGAGTTTTAAGGTGTTCACAATAAGGTTCTTTTAATTCGCTGTTTTAATTTTACATAGATACACTTGTTAGCGTTTACAAGTCATTAACCGATACGATAGTGTTCGTACTTCATCTGCAGAAGTTATGTAATACATAAATGTTCAACGCATCGACTGTGGTTTTGAAACACATCGGTAATAATGAAACCCAAGGAAGATCGTTTTTCGGTAAATACGAAGGAATATTACTCAAAGAACACACTATTTAAATTTCTGCTCTACAAGTTTTAAGTCGATGTATTTTTTCGATCGGCGATTTACGCTGTGCCTTGTCAGTCAGTCAATCTCAGGCTAAAGCCTATAGACTTAGTTAAAAATAAAAAAGCGGTCGTTATGTAATACAAACACGATTAGCTGAAAACCATATAAGAGACTCATTAACCCAAATACATAAACCGCGCTATGCTAATTTAGATGTTTTAAATAAATCCACTGACAACTCTGTAACTTAGGACCTAAATACCAAATAAGTAGTAAGTGAATTTTCACAATCGAAATTATTTTTTTGTGATAATCAATCGTTTCTACAATTTGTAAATTGAGTTGGCCAACACAACAGAACAAATTATTTTCATGCTTAGCTAAAAAATACGATAGTGTCTCCTCATCTGTTTCTATAGACACGTGGGTCGGCCCGTAGAGCAACTTTGTTTAACAAATTTACAAAGTTACTTCTCATTTTAGTACGTATTGCATCGTAATAGAGAGGTAAATGGTTTGATTGGAATATATTTGTATGAGCGCGGGGATGAGTCGGCGGCAAGGTCGTGAGGCTGTTTCGCAGTGCTGCCAACCTAGCGGCGAGATCACGAGATATCACTCATCTGCCTTATCATCAGCTGATGCCAGGTGAAAATAACCGAACGGCGGTCCGACCAGTCGGTGTGGGAGTGTGGATCTTTGGATTGGACTCATATAGATATGTGAGTATTTTTTGACTATATAACCCTATATATCGTTATAATTTATACTTCATATACACAGTTAATTGTCATAGATAATTGTATACCTAACGACTTATTATTGTATGTTATGCAAATTAGCTGATCGAAGAGATAACATTGTTTCAGATCAAGCTATAGACTTAGGTATGCGATGTGTAATTAAATCATGGGTTGATGTTTTGTTAATTTCACATTATTTTGTAGAATTAAAATAATCTAAATTATAAGGAGTATTTGAAATAAGTTTTTGTAATAAAGCTTATTTTTTTTAATTACATAACTTACCGTTCATTTGCATGTACAATATTCAAATAGTCAATCAATCATATTTATTGAATAAAAGGCACATAAATTATAATTTTATTGAAATGCTAAAAATTCTATTAATATTAATTCATATTCAAATACACACGTTGACCACGAATTGCCGGATGTTATACAATACCGCGACCTAGGATGGAGCACGCTTACTTAGAGGATAGGTTTAAAGCTATCCAGATTACCTACCTACCCAACGCGAAACAGACTCAGACAGAGTTTTCAGGTAGAATGTAGTCTAAAAACAAGTAAGTACCTACTTCAGTATTGTTGTTACAAGAAAAGTTTTTACGACATTCTTAATTATATATCATTCATTTATTTTGTCGATTTTTGAAGTATATTGAATAACGACTCGATTTTACATGAATTGTACAATTTTACAAACTAGCCATTATTGTATCGCTGTACCTGCTCGATCGCTCTCCATGTTAAACAAGTGTACTATGAGAATGCGCGTATATTCTATAGTTACATGTGTATATTTATATTAGGCACACAGGTATGCATGTGCCCGTAGGTATGGAAACATGGTCCCTAGAAATTCCTATGGTGCGCCGACGCATAACCGCCAGCCCCAAATTACCGCAGTTGCCTACAAAAAGTGTTATGGCGTATGAAATAACGTTCAAATCACGAAGTCACATGCCCGGCGCACCAACATGGCAACACTGATCCTCAGTTCTAAACCGCGCGGCAAACGCGACTCACGTGTGCGACGAAAGCGTAAACCCCACGAAAACACGATCACTGGTGCGTCCAATTTTAATTTACGTTATACCTTAACCGCTACAAAATAAGGACTCTAACCGTGCGTCACTAACATAAAACAACACACCTCATTAATTGCTGTACGCTATCACGAGTTAAATACTTGATGAGATCGAATGCTTTCTGCGTTTTAAAATTCACTACGCCAAGAAATCCTATGTTTTGTTCAAGTGGACAGTGTTTTGTTATAAACTTGTAAATATTTCGTAAGTGAATCCACTTAGCCTGTGAAGTACCTATAAACGATTTCTCAGGTATGGTCTGAGGTATAATAAGATTAGTATAATAAATCCTAAAATAGTTTTTTCCGATAGATCCGATAATTCTATAACTTCCCATTTGTTTAGTCGATCGGCTTTATAGTATTTTATTATTTAATAAGTTCTCATTTTGCTTTCATTGTTTATGTTGTTGGCCTTGTCAATTCAGTTTAACTTGACATCGAAGTGGTGCAATTTTAATTTTATTTGTGATAAGTTTTATCTGTCTCGCTGTTCAACAGTTTTCTATATGTTGTCACGTCAGTGAACAACAGAGGAGAGGTAGATGAAGGTGGAATGATAAACAGTTATAAAACAAGTATATTAAAGAAATAAATAAAGATTGAATAGGATAAAAAGAAAGAAAACGTAACTTAAAATGAGAAAATTTCGAAATTAATTATCTTGAAGGCCAGTGAGTAAATGCTTCCCAACAGGTTTCCTGGATGTAGTTGTGATCAGTCTGGGCTCGCAGATGTCCACGAGGAGGGCTCCACCTAGCACGGTAGAGATCTCTTGCCAGCAGTCCCCGTGGATGTAGCTGCTTCCAAACGAAAAGGGCTCCACTCAGCACGGTAGAGCTCCCTGTCAGCAGTCTTCGTGAAGGTAGTTGCTTCCAGCTCCACCTAGCACGGTAGAGCTTCTCTGCCAGCAGTCTTCGTGAAGGTAGTTGTTTCTGGCTCCACCTAGCACGGTAGAGCTTCTCTGCCAGCAGTCTTCGTGGAGGTAGTTGCTTCCGGCTCCACCTAGCACGGTAGAGCTTCTCTGCCAGCAGTCTTCGTGGAGGTAGTTGCTTCCAACAGTTTTTCAGGGTGTAAGTACTTCCAAGTTATTTCAAGGGATGTGATCGTTGAACGATAGTGGCTCTCAGCCGTTTAGACCTTTCAAGGTTTATTACTGATCTTGATCGCTTGGAAGTCTTTTGTAGGTTAATGTTCTTCTGTTGGAAGCTGATTTCTCACTGACCTTCTCAGCCGATGAGATTCATAAAGTAAACTTTTGATGATTTGAATCTGGAGAAAATAAACTTTATTTTAATATTGACAATTCAAAGAGGATTAATTCTAAAAACTATACAACCTTATGAAAAAGAGTAAAATTGCTAAGTGACAAATAGTTTTTTGACATGTTTACATTATGTAAACAAACTAAATTTTTGGAAAAACGTAATTATTGTAGATTTAGAATAAGATATATGATACAAGAAATATATCACAATAATCAGAAAATTATTGTCCATCGAATGAACACAATTAAAAGGGAATTAATGATATGAAAATTTTGGTATGTAAATATCTAAGAATTCTATGGATAGATGCTAGTTTTGAGATGAAAATAGTGGTAAAATGTACATTTACATATTGTAATCAATATGTAATGTTACAATGTGCAATGTAAATGATAAAGTAAAAGTATTTTATCTACCTTAGTTTGTCTTGCGCTATCTCATTGCACTGTTGGTATTGTAATACACTCCTGTTGGAATGTTTTATTATCTGTTGAACTCAAGCTTTGTTTTATAGTAAACTTACACTTATAACTATTAATTCATTTCTATTTCCCGGGATACCTATTGTTTCACTATCACCCCGGCAAGCTATGTTCCTATGTTCCGCAATTTTTACAATGCTTAACCCGTTTGACGTTTCACATTTGTTTTATCCGTTCTGTTTTTTTTTTCTAAAACAAAAGTAGTTAATGGTATTTCTTATAACATTGACTATAATTCCAGTGATAGTCTTATTAAAATTGGCCCAGCCATTTCAGAGATTAGCCAAAACAGACCGACAAAATTTAAAAAAATCGTCTTTTGATGTCAGTATACCGTGTAGGTATATCTGATATTTCTACTTACATATGCATTTAGAAAAAAACAGTTTTTTGGAATTACAAACATATATTTCAATTTTATTTATTCGTAGGTATAGATTAAACACTGGTTACTTTATACTAGGTTACGCAAATCAGATGTAGGTACTACTGAGAGAGGCATGCTATACCTACCTACTCACCATTATCATAGAATAATGTGATTTGAATTCTAATAGATTCACCGTTATAACAACTGGTTACTATTATACTACAAGCTGCGATCCCACTTTCTGTTCCCACCTGGGAATTGAAGGCTTCTCTCACAAGGAAAAAGTTAAGGCCACAATCCACCATGCTGCGATCATCTGCGTCAACCGTGAAACCGCACTTGGAGTTCGCGGTTGCCGCATGTCTTCGAATGAAGTCTTTCTTTGAACATGCCCGTTTCTTCACAGTGTTTTCCTTCACCGTTAAAGTCAATAGTGGTTTGTACACGACACGATATCAACCGTATCAACTGGCTTCTCCAAACCCATGCCAGAAGTTGCTACTCATCTAAATTGACAAGGTTCTTTTAAAATAAGTAAGTGATGAATGATTTAAGTACTTATTATAAGATGTACATAAAATTTGTGTCCACATAGTCTTAAACCCCGTATAAACAAATCACCATATTTCTCTGGAAAAAAATGTTGGGACCAATATTTGTGCTTAATACTAAGACTCGTAACAATCCACGTTTTTATCCACGTAGTATGTAGTTCCTGTAGCCGTGATTTTCCCACTATTAAAAATAGCCTATATGTTATTCCAGATCATAATCTATATCTGTGCCAAATTTCATTAATATCCATTCAGTTGTAATAAGTGCGTGCGTCAGTTTGCGGTCTTATCCTTAAGATAACTTTAAGATGGAGAATAATGTGTGGGCTGTGGACACAAAAAAACGAAATGCGCAAACAATAAGTAATAAAAGCGGAAAGAAAATCCAATAAATAATTAAATTATAATAAGATTATAACTAAAATTAGCACAGTAGTACCCACTTAAATATTAAAGTAAAAAGTACTAAAGTAATACATTTTTTAGTCCGTATGTACATACTAATACTAGGTACCTACTATTTTTTCTCGAACGACGATACGATTGTAGATTGTAGATTCTCTCCAATTACTCCTCTGAGTCACATTACATATTTTTTTAATTTGCTCACCGATAAGAACGCCGGTTTAGTTTCTTGAGTAATTAAAACGGCTAAGTAAATAGTCACGTGTCTTGATAAAGAAACTGAATTTCAACATTGAGATAAGGTTCAAGTGCCATCTCGAGCATCGAACTTGTTCCAAAGATTAGGTCCTGAGGTGACAATAACATGCTTTTAATGTCGTTTAAGATATATTTTTTCTATAAATATTAACTTTCATATACTTTAATGTAAATTACTTTATATCAATGAACGACAATTACATTATTTAGTATAAATAGGTTATACGACGACGACGATTAAATTATTTGTTATACATAGGTTATTATAGGTCTTTACTTCTAAATGTACCAACCAAAATAAAAAAACATCGCATTTTGCTAATGGTTGAAATAATTCCTGAAACCAATAATGTAAAAAAAATTGCTCCAGCTGATTATAATAATGAGAACATTTTTAATTAGATAGTAGAACGATAAACGAGTATGCATGCCTGTTGCGCCTATTGGTAAGCATTACCTAAGCAACAGGATTCTCATAGCAGCACAATAATTATCCCTTTCTTTTTTAGCCTGTAATTTTTCTGAACAAACAAAAACATGGTAATACTTGCACATTGGTACTTAGTTGGTAGGACGGTTTACCAGTTACTCAACTGGTAAAAGTGTGGTACTTCCTCAGTCGGAGTCGGTAAAGAGTCCTACCGGTACAAAAGCTAGCAATTAGCTAATTACGGGGTAGTTGTAAAATCAATAACTATTACAGTAGCCAATGACTTTTCTCAGCGTTGGTAATCCTATCAATAAGTATATATATATATATATAGTTACAAACTCTATGAAATGCCGTCGTCTTTATCATTTGATGAGACTTGTGAAGAGCTGTCGGCACACTGAACTCGAACCTCTTATCTGACAAGGAATAAGTTGCAAAATTGATTGCCATGATAATATTGTTGTAGGAGAATTTTCTTACAAAACCAACAGTACGGCAGTATCTTGGAAATATATTATGTACACTGTTCATAACATGCATGTTTACGCAATGTAACGAATAACTATTAATACACTGTTTACGAGTTCAAATCGCGAAAGTTAAAAAAAAAGTAAACGTAACTAATAAATTATTATTTAAATCAATCTATTAAAACTCTGAATCAAGCTCTAAATCTAAGGTTTGCAGAGCGACAAGCTTATATTTTTATGCAGCTTAGCTATATAATTACCTATGTATTTGAATGCAGTGTTTAAATGTATACTTGGAGGGGTTGTCATTTGGATAGTAAAGAAAACGTCTACTATCCTATTAATATTATAAATGTGGATGTTTGGATGTTTGTTGCTCAATCACGTCCTAACGTATGAACGGATTGGGCTGAAATTTGGAACACAGATAGATTATAGTCTGGAAGAACACATAGGCTAAACCGGATAAGCATTGTAAAAAACAACGGGAACGGGAACTTCGCGGGTAACACCGCGGGGCGCTGCTAGTAAATTATATTTACGATCATATTTTAGGATAATCTATTTTCTTCAAAAAAACAAAAATCGCCTTATAAGTAAAGTTAAATTCAGACACTCGACCAAATTTCATAAAAACCTATCACCATATCATCTAAATATTATGTGAAAGCAAATTTTAGTTTATTGTTCATATCTCTAAAACTGCTACACCGATTTTGATAAAATTTATATGAGACCACCTCTGAACTATGATCTACCAAACAAAAAAAGATCCATCAAAATTGATTTGATTGAATTGAATTGAAACAGGCTTGGTGGATGATGAATGTCTTCGCTTTTTCCGCACTATATTTTCCTTCAACGTTAAAGCCAATGGTGATGTCAAACCGGTACTACTTTATTTGAAAGCGTATTCAGAGGTAAAGGCGGGATTCGAACCTACGACCTCATGATTGTGAAATAACGTCCTTAATCCATATTTATTATAGGCACAATCCACACACGTATAAATTAAACGTACGTTTTCATAGCTTAAAAAGAGTTACTAGTATTATCTATGCAAAATATACATTTTGCATAGATATTACTAACTCTTTTGCATATAATTTTCCCACAATCATTTGAATAAATATTTATTTTAATAAATTAAACAAAATGAATTTATTTTATTAAATCGACCAAATGAATATTATTACAATTATTAAAAGAAGTGCTGAAAATAAAACAGTAGTTAAACTACTGTTTTATTTTATTTTTCAAAAGTTTTCCGATTTTAAAGATTGAATTTACATTGTACCTATGTGCCATAATCACATTTCACAAGCACAAGTTCAAATTATTTCAGCAGTCTGTTATTACGAGTAGGAAAGGACAACGAAGTTACAGACTTGGAGCTCGTACAATTTTTAAATTATACATTCGTAAAGATCTACACTAACCGTAAAATCATCAGAGGGAGTAACGTTTTAGATCAGAGAAACTTTATCCTTGTCTGTTAATTGTATGGATTGAGATAACTAGAACAATCAGGCTTTAGTGTAAGGTCACCATAATGAGTAAACAAACGAATTCTCTTCATTATTGGATTGACACGATAGAAGCCGTACACCTGAACAACCATATATTACCCTTCAGTTTGTTAAAGCCTCTCTGGCACATATCACAGGTCCTGAGCTATGATTTTTAGAATGAGTCGCCTAGCCCTAGCAGTGATGGCAAAATGTCATGTGTCTCCCTGCTGCGAGGTCAGACGTAACGTTACCGGAATGTAGTAAAAAATAAATAATAGCGGACATTTCATAGACAAGACCAACTGATCCCAAACTAAGCAAAGCTTGTACTATGGTTGCCAGATGGCTGATCTAATACTTATGTAGGTAGACAGTTATAAATACATATGTCTTATACATAGAATATATGTCTGGGGCATAGAACAAATATTTGTATTCATCACAGAGATATTTGCACTAGTTGAGAATCGAACCCACGACCTTCGGCTTTGCAGGCAGACTTACTACCATATATGCCACGGGACCAGTCTAAGTTAATATACATTTACTAAGAATGCTTCATTCGATAATTTTGCCTCAGATGTCATAGTTACACCAACCACTGTTCAGAACTCTGCAAGAGAACATATCTATAAATCCATACCAACATAATATAACACATAATTTTATGGGTAAAGGAACCCTATGGTAGTTCTCCTCTAATCCCTACCCTACCTACTTGGACCAGCCCAGAAGGCACATGACCATACTAACTTAAATTCACTAACTATACGTAGAGCATACCTTACTATACATCACACAATATCTCGGGCATAACTATGTGACTATTCACTATATAAAAGCATTGTATGAAATTGAATAACGGACCAAGCCAAATATTTGCATTACAAGTGACAAGTTTAACATCACGTGCCATTGATCCGCTCAACTACACCTGTACAGCAGGCTGTATACGGCTTATAAAATATTGAAAATAAATCGACGGCTTTTATTACCTTACAATAAAAGGGAGTTACTTAAGATTGTTTTCCCGGTGTTTTGAAAAAAGGTATTTTTATGTTGTTGTGCTCTATTCGAATTTCAACCATGCCACCTCGTATTTATGCCCCTATATTGAAAAAAATGCGATTTCGACGATATCTCCCTGCTGATCACTTTCTGACTCATCATACATATCATTCGAGAATTTGCAAAATTGCCCATTTTTAAAACTCCCAGGAAACTTTCCAGGGAAAACTACCAAATGATTATAGTAATACAGGTGGTCAATGTATTTTGAATATTTTTATTACCTGATATTGAATATGCTTTTAAAATGACTCAAGTTGCATCAGCTGATAGATTTATCAAACAAAAACTTTAATCGAATAATCTTTATGTATAGTCTGCCCGTGACTCCTTCTGCGTAAAACCACGCTAGCCCAGTGAGGGTTGGTGGATGACGCATGAGTACAATGGTAGAGGCGGGATGCGAATCTACTAACTTACTATTATGACCCGCACATACTAGCTAGAGAGAAGTATGTAATTTCGCGCACTTATAGTTTATGTAGAGAAAGATGCAGAATGCTAATATTTTTTTTAAAGGTTGCATGAATTAAATTAGACAACATTATAATCACTTCCATGTATTTGACAATCACGTATAAATGTATAATATCGTGGTGGATTATGGCCTTGACTCTCTCCTTGCGAGAGAAGGCCCCGAGTCCCAGCTGTGGGAACATTTAGTGGGCTGTTTATGCTGCATATATATATATACGAGTATATTATATATATATACTCCTATACCGACTCTTTTGTTTGTTGCTTTATGGTCTAATTTCGACCTTTTGTGTAATCACTAGTATTGATAAATTCAAGAAGGAATTTCTATCACACAGCTAGTGTTGGTAGAGTCTATTAATGTATGTAGCATTAAGAATGGGTAATCTTGTTAGGTCGCTAATTGAACACGCCGAATGTTATCGATTTACAATCACCTATTTATAGCGCTGTTGGTATTATTTCCTTCTGCGTTTTTTTTCTTTTGTGGACCACGATTATATTTTTCTTTATATATCCACAATATTTACTATACATATGCGCAAATACTAAAATTTGGGAGGATTGGCAGGGTTTGACACAAAGATTAATTATATACCCTGGGTATATTGAGTTTGGTTTGACAGCATCTGTACTGAGCGGACTGTTCGCAAATTAGACTGCGTTCGGTAAATATTTTGCTGAAATATTAAAAATAAAATGAAAAAATGTGCACGATGTAGATAACGTCCCTAGAGGTACTTATGCACCTTATTTGATAATAATAATAATGATAATACACAATATAAATTAGATATAGTAGGACAAACAGCTCACTTTATATTTGTTCTGCTGGGACTCAGAGACTTATCTCACAAGCGGGGGTTCTAGGATGTAATCCATCACGCTGGTCAAGTGCGGGTTGTCAAATGATGATCTCGAAAACTTACCGGTTTCCTCACGACATTTCCTTTCACCATTGAAGGCAGATATGACAAACACGTACCTACATCTGCATTTAGAAAAATACTCAGTGATCCAAACGGACTTCTAACTTACTACTTGTGCCATTTTACACGAACATTTTACTTGTACAAAAATTAAGATATATTTTGGTTTATTACTATCGTGTCTGTTTATATTCTCTTAGTTTTATTTTACTCGGTATTGGACGATAAATCAGGCAGATTACTGCTTAAAATTGATTCGTTTCACGTTAACTCATTAGCAACGGCTATTTGCGTTTTATTTCAAGTATCCTCTTTACGTCCGACCATAAAATATTACATGTTTTATAGTCAAAACTTACCTAAGTATACCTACCTAACAAATTCAGCGACAGCTTTCGCGAAATATCTTCCAAGTGCTGGTGAACACGGAAAGACTGCACTTAGTCAAACAGACGGTAGAGACAGATATAATGTAGTGGTAGGACTCTTGGCAGAGTCCGCCTGAGGAAGTACCACACCTTTGCCAGTTATTCTATCGCCAAGCAGTAATGTTTGCACATTACTGCAATGTAGTGTGCAGTAATGTGCAAACATTACTGTGTTCCGGTTTGAAGGGCAATGTTTCCAGATAAATTACAGGGCTTAGAGGTATGAAAATTTTAAATCTCTGGGTGAAGAGCGCAGTGCAGTGCTAGGTAATGATTTGGACGTTCATTTTCCAATAGCTGCGTATCACTGTGCTGTTATGTGGCAGGCGTGTTGCTTACCATCAGGCACATGTCCTGCTCGTCTCGTTGCTCGTTGTCACTTTATGTTACCTACATAAAAAAATAGGTACATACGAGTATTACATGATGAGTAGCGATATCCTGTGGTTTTGCGGTGTAAGTCTTGAGTACCTAAATATTACAATAAAATGGACCGCATCGTCGCTTAACATCAGACTAGGTGCCCGTCAAGTTCAAATTTAATATCGATAAAAAATACGATACGCGAAAGAAAAATACGACGATAACGATATCATGGTTACACATTTTTGATTTTCATAATTATGGGAATGCGTGACATGCATTCGCGAGTACGCATTCTTCCTGAAAAAGGTTGCCGATTGCGCCTGAAACTTGAGTCTGGATCGGAGGAGGAGATTTTATATGATAGGATATAGGAGAAGCCCTTGAAATAAGGGATAATTAATAATGATTAGAATACGTCCTTTTCATCATTTCATCTCTGTACAGTTAGTTCTGTAGTGGTAGGACTCTTAGCAGAGTCCGCCTGGGGAAGTACCACACCTTTGCCAGTTATTCTACCGCCAAGCAGTAAAGTGCAAACATTACTGTGTTCCGGTTTGAAGGGCAATGTTTTCAGAGAAATCACAGGGTGTAGAGATGGGCTTAGAGAGTGCTAGGTAATGATTTGGACTCTTCATGATCCAATAGCTGCGTGTCATTGTGCTGTCATGTGGCAGGGTTGTTGCTTCCCATCAGGCACATGTCATGCTCGTCTCGTCACTCTTTATTTAAAAAAAAAGTTAATCTGTTCAACCTTGGTACCTAGTGGAATTTATTTGCGGTTTGGTTCTGGTTCATTTTACGTTAAATATAGTTGTTTATCTCAAGTGGCAATGTATCAATTGTTTGGCGGTTGGTATCAGTTAATTCCCACTTTGAAGGCGAGCATCTTGCGGGATTCTCGCTAAACCGCGTACTTACGTAAATATACAACGGAACTGATAGTTTACGTCGATATTTATAACTTGTGGCTGGTAAATAATCTGCTACATTGTTATTTGGCCCGTTACGGTTTTTAGTTTATTAACTTTGCCAGATTTATCTGAAGTAATGTGTTGTGATTTGCTCTTTTACTCAGTTTCGTAGAAGAGTCGGTTTTAAATAATTGTAACCTACGCGATGTCCGTCAAACAATTGCTTTGTTATAAATATCTTATTATCTCTACATTCTTCATCACTGTACTTGGCTGTCTTGTTACCTATCCACTTATGTAGTTCATAATGTTCATATCTATATTCGAGTCATTTCTAGCAATATAACAGCTTTAATGTCCATGTAACAAATACTTGCGGCTTTACGCACACCTGACTACCGTGACATTTATATTATTTAAACGTTCATACGCGTATAGATCCTTCCGTGGTTTGAGGTCACTCAGTCGGATATGTGGACTGGGTGACCCAGATAGGTGTACTGCGCCTTAAGGAAGTGTTCCATAATTAACAACTTTTTACTACAGTGTAAATTCAGAAAGCGCGAAAATCAGGGGGCTTGTTTATGAACATTTATTCATATTTTGTGGAGCCCATGTCCATGTTTCTTCCTATTTTTTAAAATGTAGAGTTCTGTAATATTAACTGCAAAATAAATAAATAAAATTATGTGTACTGAAAAAGATGTAGCAAATAGGTAGGTATGTAAATTCAAGAAAGCTTAGAGTATAGCCTAGTTGTGTGTACCTAAATCTAATTTATTGTAGTGAGTTTCATTTACAGACTGCGAAAAGAGTTTACCATAGGAGATAACGACTGTTTAATTAAACTCAATATTGTATCGTAAGTGGTAATCGGCGGTAGATCACTCGAAATTTCATATTACAGCGACGTTCCGATTACCCAGGGTTAATGGAAGGTTACTATAATAAGGATCTTTCAACTTCGCACCTGTTCTGACAAATCCTTTAAAGCGGAACTTGAAAAGTACGACCTTTAGAAGCTTGTGACATTGTATAGAGTATTGCAGGAAAATACTTACTCGTGGGCTTTATTACAAATGTCGTAAAAACTAAAATGTGATCTCGTTTTGCTTCGATTGATCAATCTCACGTTCATTATCGATTCAAAATGTTTAGGTACTCTGATCATGCGGCTTTTGGACGTGTACGTAGATTAAACTACGAATAATTGTAGGTATAGGTATAAGACCAATTTTACAAAAGTAGAAAAATATATATATATTGAATAGGTGTATTTAACGATACCAGTATCTTTATTTCAATAATAGTAATTAAATAGCTGGAAATAATAAATTTAATAATAGCAGTATTAAATACGATTTGGGATGGATCGACGACAGAGTCGCAGTGCCAAAAAATCGCGAAAATTATCAGTGGGCTTGTTCATTGGGACAAACAGACAGAAATACATTCTAATGCGTATAGATGGATACTATGACTGATGGTAGTTTCGTAAAAGTAATGAATTCTATTCAAGCAAATATGGAGGTCCTATATCCTATATTAGGTTAGGTATGTAAAGGTTACAAATATGTATAAATGTCTGCTATCTTTAAATCTCATGCATGAAATTTAGCTTTTAAACTTTCGTGTTAAAAACTCATATTGCAAATTGCCTGCGAAGCCGAGGGTCGTGGGATCGATTCCCACCCATTACAAATATTTATGTGATGAATTCAAATATTTGTACTGTGTCTGGGTGTTACTATGTACCTATAATAAGTATGTATTTAAAACTATATAAGTATTATATCAGCTATCTGCCCGCCATAGTACAAGCTTTGTTTAGTTAGGGGTCAGATGGTGTTGTGTGTGATTAACCAAAAAAAGTTTTGTCAAAGTGACAAAAAAAAAAGAACAGGATTTAATCAAATAAAACATTAAAGAATATTAACTAACACATACATTTAGATCGCGATTCAGTCCTGTGTGTTTTCAACATGCTGAAATGAAAAGATAAAAAATTTGGTAAATTAAGTAAATGACGAGGTAATTACGAGACAGTCTCACGAATACCTACTTATCTACATAAGATAAACGTCAAGGGGAATATGTGTGTAAATACATAAGTAGTTCAAACAAGAGCTAACAAACACGCTGTGGTCATAAAGCCTGATTCAATTCGGTTGAAGCTAGTTGGATTTTACGCAAATAACCAAATTATCCATGCCGGTACGGATGACGAATAACGAGGATATGAAATAAATGGTTTAGCTATTAGACGAATTTTAGAACACGGGTAATTTGGATAACAAAACCACTCTTTCAGTGGCTTGTATAATGTATTATTTCGACAAACTTTACTAATTTCTTAGATAATATGCATGTGGAAATTAACCACTTATAAATGTCTTTTGGACAGTTTTTTAAAATATATCTAAAGTCATTTCGTATAATTAATATGTACCTACTTACAAATATATTATTGTATTGGTAGGTACTTTCCTCATATAACTAGCCACAAATTAAGCAAAGCTTTTATTATGGTACAGTCAAAGTCAAAGTTCTTTATTCATAAATGTACAATTTACACGTCAATGACGTATACAACGCTTTTTGTAATAATGAGTGTAAATAGATACACCCAGACGAAGAACGGGGCAGAAGTTAAAGATATCTTGTTTCAACGCACTAATCAACCAGTCGGATTGAAATGTTGTAAATAAAATAATAATAAAATGTTTTCATACCCCTTATACGGCGTCATCATCATTACCATCTTGATCACTTCGCATCTTTATAAGCGGCCAAGAGCTTCACTCCAATAAACCAATATTCAAGGTATTGGGTTGGCTCTAAGGAGAAATACGTACAGTGACACGTAGCATAGAGGGAATGTCGCATGAGGGAGGGTCACTTCATGGTACGATTTTTACGAACAAGTGCCGTCACAATCCTCCATTCCGGAAGTTTGATGATCTATATCTTTGTTCTTTTTTCGATTTTCAATAATTTGAAAAATAAATACGTGTCCCATATTGTTCTACAATATTTCTGATGGACTAATTCGAATGCAATAATATTTTGACCCAGTAATCGTCTTAATTCCCTCTATGCTACGTGTCACTGTACGCATTTCTCCTTAGAGCCAACCCAATACCTTGAATATTGGTTTATTGGAGTGAAGCTCTTGGCCGCTTATAAAGATAGATGCGAAGTGATCAAGATGGTAATAATGATGACGCCGTATAAGGGGTATGAAAACATTTTATTATTATTTTATTTACAACATTTCAATCCGAAATGAAAAAATGCGTGTACAATATGTTTTAATAATCTAACTGACAGACTTATTAGTTTTTTTATAGTTATCTCGCCTATTGCTATAACAAGTGCGCTTGGTCATAATTTTTCCCAAATTAGTTCAACATCAACTGGGGCTCGCTCACGCGAGTGAAAATTAAAGAGCATGACAATAAGCAGCTTGTTTCAATGCTTATCGTATGTTTTTAATTTAATTTTACGGTTTATGGGTTGTTAGAAAGTTGGGAGAACAATTTGGTATTGAGGGGTTTAAATTGTTTTTTATTTTATTGTATAGTGAAATGTGTGTTTACCAGGACCTTGTATCTGCGATTTCAGTTACCTAATTGCTGTTAATCTTATAGGAATAGCATAGTGCAGTGCCATGTAGTGATTTGGATTCTTCATGTTCCAATGGCTGCGTGATACAGTGCTGTTGTAGGTAAAAACGTGTTGCTTGCCATCAGGCGCATGTCATCCCGTCACTAAATAGTTTAAAAAAGTGTCTGTGATGTACTTATGTAGGTATGAACAAGAAGTTAAAATGTCTTCTCTTTATCCTCGTGCTAAGACATCTTACCAAAGAACAGATATTTTATATTAATTTCTTCAGCGCATGCAGCATTAACTTAAAGTCAGTTACAATGTTGTGTAGTTAACTTCAAGGTGTCACTTTTTCGTGACTTAAAAATGTATATCGTCGTTTATGACTGGCCTTGTGGCTTAGTGGGTAGTAGCTCTGCCTGCGAAGCCGAGGGTCGTGGGTTCGATCCCCACCCAGTGCAAATATTTGTGTGCTGAATTAAATGTTTGCACTGTGTCTGGGTGTTTCTATGTATAATAAGTATGTATTTAAAACTATCTAAGTAATATATCAGATATCTGGCCGCCATCACACAAGCTTTGCTTAGTTTGGGGTCAGATGGTGTTGTGTGTGAATTGTCCACCAATATTTATTTATTTATCTATTTATTTTCTCTAACGCGCCATAATTACTTCAAAAAACTTGTCCTAACATTTACGTCGATCCAACTGCGTCCATTTTTTTTTCTTCGATATTCCGATTAGGAAGTTATTTGTAAAGAAACAATTCCCGCAGAGAAAGATCATGTTCGCAGAAAAACGTCGGCTTTGTCGATCGACAAAAACGGCCGGCCTTGTAGATTGGCCGAGAACTTTAATTCCTGCTTCACTGGGTGGGAAACGCTCGAACAATCATCGAGTTTTTATATCTGAATCATTGGTATTATGCGTAACTACCGCGGACTTCTTTAGTACTCAGATTCACCGGATACTAACTATTAGATCTAACAAAAAGGTAAAGTAAGATAAAGTAATCATCACATAAAGCTAGCAATAATTACGGCAAGACGCAAACGTGGACACTTTTTGTGTCCTGTGTCAGATACACGCTACCGATGAATGTCTTGGACATCGCCGAAAAATTGCTAGCCTATCGATTTTTTATCGGATACACTTCGGGGAGTGTGCAACTGTATTGCATGATCTAATACCACATTGCCCTTTTATCTATCGGAAAGCTCGTAGCTTGAAAAAGCGACATCGTTTCATGGTTGATGTTCTAAAGATACGAACGAAGCGATTTGACTCTACTTTGATGAAATTTGATGAAACGTCTAGGCTGTAGAATACGTTGCCTGAGTGGGTTTTCCCCGATGGTTACTCGCTTAATATCCGGCGAGATGGCGGTTAAGTATAAAACTATAAAAGTAAAAAAAATACTTGTTTTCTATAGAACCAATGTGAAATCATTTACTCCCGGTGCGTGTAAACATTTATTGTGTCGGCGTGGATACAAAAAACGATCAAAAAGTTGTCGGAGTCGGTAACTGGAAACTAAAAGTGTCTACGTTTGCGCAGCGCCTAAATTAACGATAATTAGCTCGAAGGACGCGATAAGTCACATGAGAGGAAATCAATTTATTTTAATAGGTTCTCATGATTTGCTTGAAGCCGTGGTGGCATAGTGACCTAGAATATGCGATTCGCAGTTATGAGGTCGTAGTTTTGAATCCCACTGGCATATCTAAATTTTTTTCAAGTGAATATATACGTCAGTCATAACCACTGGTTTTAAATGTGCAAACTGAGTAAACTTTCGCACATACATAGAGTTTAGGTACCGTACAATCCTACTAATATTATAAATGTCAATGTATGGATGTTTGGATGTTGGTTGCTCAATCACGTCCTAACGTATGAACGGATCGGGCTGAAATTTGGAACACAGATAGATTATAGTCTGGAAGAACACATATGCTACTTTGTATCCCGGAAAAACAAGGGGAACTTCGCGGGTAACACCGCGGGGCGCTGCTAGTCACATATAAAGCTAAAAGGTTCTAACTTCTAACATACTATAATATAATAAAATAAATAAATATAAATAAATATTGGTGGACAATTCACACACAACACCGTCTGACCCCAAACTAAGCAAAGCTTGTGTGCTGGCGGCCAGATAGCTGATATAATACTTATATAGTTTTAAATACATACTTATTATACATAGAAACACCCAGACACAGTGCTAACATTTGAATTCATCACACAAATATTTGCACTGGGTGGGGATCGAACCCACGACCCTCGGCTTTGCAGGCAGAGCTACTAACCACTTAGCCACAAGGCCAGTCTATATATAATACACATATAATATACATATTATGTAAGAGGAAAGTATTGTATGCAAATTAATTTCATACACAGATACTATTGTTGACATGACGACCAAAGTTTACAAAATACTTAGTTAAAAATGAATATATATAACGTCCATTTGTCGATGCTACATACTTATGTACTGAGAATAAGGTTACTTTTAAGTAGGTTTTAATGACTGTGATAGTATAATCATTAGCAGCGTTGGACACTACAATGAAAAGCACTCTGTCGTATGGTCGAGTAGACAGAGGTGGTATCACTATTAGCACTATTCGCTTATTCTGTGACAGCGTGACCAACGGTTCGACATGGTTAGTGGAGTCGGGGACAACTCTTTTATTTATTAAAAAATAAACATTTTACACTCATAGCTCACGAGGTTGAAACTAAACTGAACTTGAAAGTGGTTATGAGCTGGTGAACAAAACTAAACTACGTTATTGGAGTTCTTGCAAGTTTTTCTTTTTTTTCTATGAAGGCTTTCTCGAATTTTGAATAGCAGTTCAATAACTCTCTCAGATTATCGTGACTCTGGCCTAATATACTACCTAAGTACTCTTATATTTTGAAGTGAAAAGTTCTTTAGACACGTTGAACTCTTTTTAATAGGAGGTGGAAAATCTTATAAATTTATTGTAGATAATATTTAGGTAAGTACTTAATATTTTTGATTAAATTTTTGTCTCGTTTGAAAACGCCTTCTTATAGGTAACACCATTTCATTAGACATGGCAACTTAATAAATCAACTTAATAATATTACAAGCTAGTAGTATTAGTGGATAAGTTTAGAAGATATGAATAGCTATGGAACTTTGCATTACTTCGGGATGATAGGTACCTACCTAGTAAGTATATGTGCTGTTCCAAACGTGGACGTCGATGGTGGACGAGCAAAGAACATCAATACTTTCAAATGAATTAATGTTTTTAGTGGTAGGACTCTTCGCAGAGTCCGCCTGGGGAAGTACCACACCTTTGCCAGTTATTCTACCGCCAATCATTCATGTGCAAACATTACTGTGTTCTGGTTTGTGGCAATGTGGTAAGGGCAATCCAGAGAAATTACATGGCTTAGAGATTAATATCTTAGATCTGGGTGATGAGCGCAGTGCAGTGCTAGCTAATGATTTGGACTCATGTTCCAATAGCTGCGTGTCACTGTGCTGTTATGTGGCAGGCATGTTGCTTACCAACAGGCACATGTCCTGCTCGTATCGTCACTCTATGCATAAAAAAAAATTATAGGTAGTACCTATTCATATTACAGATGTAAAAGTTTGTATGTTGGTTGCCCAACCACATTGGAACTTCTGACACAGATAAGTTTGGTACATAAATATAGCGCAGGCTATTTCATATCTCGAAAAAAGCTTACTTCCAGACAGAAATCTTCCTTTTCCACGAATTCTACGCGAACAAAGTCCCGGTCAAAAACTGGTATTACTATAACGCGTAGGTATAAGAAAACTATCATATTTCACAGTTATTATTAAATGCTTGAAATAACTTGACTAAATCCCCTCGGTAAATTATTAATGTAAGTAGGGACTTGTTCTTATCATAGGTATATTTAATGCAACAAAGATAGAGCAATCATTATTATCTGTTTTGCTCCTCTAATGGCGATAACTGCCAGATTGTCACATCAGGACTTCATAATGTCAACAACTTGTTCTAGTTTCAATCGTTGACGTAGATAGATAGATAGATAAACTCTTTATTGCACTTAATAAAACAAACAACTTAAAAAAACAGTCTTAAAACATAGTAGCAAATGGCGACCTTATCGCTAAAAGCGATCTCTTCCAGGCAACCGTGGGATGGAAAAAAAAAATTAAAATAAAAAGACGTAATGGTTAATACAGAAGTAGTAGCCTAACGATCAGAACAATTTGTTTTGAAAACAATTGCGACTGAAATAATTACAGTACTCAAAGCTAGCCCTTGCACATTGCACAAAGTACCTATGACTTATATTAAGTACATGATATAAACTTTCCAATAAATTTAGCTGACTCTGCGTCTACTCTATATCTAAGTCATCCGCCTTTTTTAAATAACTTCCTTATTTCAACTGAATATCTACGAGCACCTAAGTACATAACTAAAAGGTTTTACGTGTCGGCTGAAATCGACCCAAGTTTCAACCGCAATCAGCGGTCTTTTTCAAGAGAGATGTGGATACACGACCGTACATTCTACCTCTTATTTAAAACGATTAAATATCTATGATATGACTCTCACGTTATATTCACTTGAAATTAAAGATATAACAGCAGAAAGGCCCAAACTGTTTAGGTAAGCCGGCGAAAGGCGGGTCGGTCTGCTTAAGATTAATGTATTCCGTAGTTTTACCTCGGTAGGCAGTAGAGGCCAAATGAGGCCAACTGCTATAGGCCTCTTACCCCTTTCTAAAAAAACGTTGGTACCATTCATTCATTAAGTTCAAATTTGCAGCGCAAATCATTTTGATTGGTATTATTTCTGTTTACACTAAAGTATACCTAAAAGTTAATAAATCCAATTTCTTAAATAAACGTTCTTAATTATCTTGAAAGTTAATTGAGAAATTGTTATAATTTAATGTAATTGGAAGTGAATTATCGTAAAAAAACGTGAAAATATCTGTAGCAATGTTCACATGAGTGTCAATTGATAGCGTTCCGCAATAAGCAATCATGGCCTCATGTCCCAACCTTGAAGTATCTTGATAACTTGCTCCCATTTCAATGTGATGTGACCGCGAACTCGATTGTAGGTACGTACTGCAAATACAACTTTAATGGAGTCACTTCACTTGGCGAAACATATTCGAATATCATGAATAAAAATAATTATCGATTATAATTTTTTCAAACAGCACACTGCAAACTCAGAAAACTGAGGAAAATGTATACTATGGCAACCAGATAGATTTAGTATACACTATAGACTATACATATAATTTATTTACACACTTATGATACATAAACACACACAAAAACAATATTCGTATTTATACAGATGTTTGGCCTGGGTAGAAATTGAACTAACGAACTACGGCTACGGTGACCAGACACTTTACCGATTTATCCACGACTTATACACCAATCAATCAAAGTGAAAGATGTTGATTTTTCTTTTCGATGCAATCACGCCGAAACGAATAAATACATTGTAATTTTAAATACACAGTACCTGGGTGACCGAGTTTTGCTCGGCTTAAACACTAAATATACTTAGATACAGATAAAAGGCTCCAAGTAAAAGATTTTCTCCAAAAAAAAGAAGGAACTTGAAAAAAAGAGAAGCCGTCTGGATTCGAACCCGGATCTACTAATTCGTGACCGCCCGACTTCACGCCTGAGCTATATACTGTCTCCCAAAGCAGCGAAATGTATCTTCACATTCTAATGTTAAAATGTGACAATTTTTCACCGTCTAAAAACGCGTCATAAATGACGTTTTTAAAAAATAAAACCTAGCTAGATCGATTTATCGTCCCCGAAACCCCCTGCATACATAATTTCATGAAAATCGTTCCAGCCGTTTCCGAGATTCAGATTCTGTATATATACAAGAACTGCTCGTTTAAAGGTATAAGATGTTGAAGTTCGTAATGTTTGCACATTGGCTGCATTAGTTCCGCTGCTGATATTTTTGTGTTTGGATTAGTTATAGATTATTTTTTGATAAACAGTAAAACATGACCCATGCAAGCCCTATACATTACTGTATTTTCTAAATGCCTACGGCTAATACAAAAATAGCACACAGTTTTTGTCTGCTTGTGTGTTTTAGATGTCATCAAAGTACTTAAAACGCGGGACGAGTTCGTTCCCTGTGATAATAAAATATTTGTATGTTCATTATAGTTGTCCTAATATCTACAACGATCTCTAAATAACACAAATACGTTACGCCAAGTGTGGATCCGCCATAACTCGAGCATTTGCTAAATTGTGTCTGAGGCATGTCCAATTATTTTATTTTATTTTTAGACTTTTTGATTTCAACTCAAATATCCGTATTCCGTATCTAAATACAATTAGTTGATTTATAATTGTTATTATTTTGTTAATTAAAATAGGTAGGTATATTTCCTCATTCATACATTTATTTGTGTACAGGTTTACTCAGAACACTTCGCTAATTTGAAAGGGCAGTGTTGCATAAATCATTAAGAGTAAAGTAATATGATGAACAAAACCACTAAATCAGGCGATCATTTCATAGATCCATCGAATTATTTTTGTATAGAACTGCTATTTTTTATTTTAGCCATTATATGACATCCTATATTGAAAGTTGTTCACAAGTTGTTGTAGTAGTAGTCGTTTCAGCTTAGTACTGTATAGACCCGAATAAACATAACCTTTTATTTATTAATCTTCCACAACTTGCTATTTTTATTTCTAAGTAAATATTTAAATCAATCAATTATTTGTCAATCAATGGGTGTTTCTATGTATAATAAGCATAATATATTTAAAACTATATAAGTATTATATCAGATATCTGGCCGCCATCATACAAGCTTTGCTTAGTATGGGGTCAGATGGTGTTGTGTGTGAATTGTCCACCAACATTTATTTATTTAAAAAAAATATGTTTGTAGGTATGTCTTTTTGTTCTGGTTAATGTTTGAAACGGCTGAACTGATTTTAACAGGAGTTTCACTGGCAGGTATAATAATAAGGGGTAATTAAGGCTATTTTAACTAAAACAAAGCGTAGAGTATCGCGAAATCAAAAAAAAAAAATGACAATCACCGCGAGGCGCAGTTAGTACATTATAAAAATGAAATAAAGAGTATATTAAGGTAATTAAAAAAACACATAGCAGTTATGAAGACCCCTTCTTCATATTTATTCATTGCAGTGTACATTCTTGAGCATGGAAATGAAAAACACATGTCGTTAAAAATATAAATGACAAAAACGCTGACTTCTGCAGCAGGTGTGAAATAAAGGTAGCAAATTCTGTAATATGAGAACGATTGTGCAGGCATTTTATGAATACAATCACGCCTCGAACGAATTCATTAGATTGCCATTGAAAATAAAACGTGATAGGTATACATTTATATCATCATCATCATTAACATCTGCAGTCTGCAGACGTCCACTGCTGGATATATCTCTCTCTCTCTAGCTCCCACAATGACCGGTCTTGTGCCGCCTCCATCCACCGACTTCCCACGACCGAGACAATATCATCGGTCCATCATAATATCATCGATATATGTTGCATCTAAATATCATTAGCTTCTTTATACCTACTTGATCACTACGTAGTTAAGTACCTGTGGTGTTTACGCAGTGACTTTATACGTCACCTAAATATCTTTGTGAAGACGGTGCCGTTTCGCAAATACCCTTTTATCGTTTTCATAACCGCAAATCCCTGGAGGTCACAGACTTTACTTTGAAAATAAGAATATATACTGACTGTTTGAAATCAAATATACAAGCGTGAATATCTGCCGTTTATCGATGTTTTTAAGTTTAGAATAATCACTTATTAATTCAGTTTTATCTTCCACAGAAGCAAAGGGACATAAATAAGCGCCAACATGGGGGCGATGTTCCGAAGCGAGGAGATGGCCTTGTGCCAGCTCTTCATACAGCCTGAGGCGGCTTACACGTCCGTCTCGGAACTCGGCGAGGCAGGCTCAGTTCAGTTCAGAGACGTGAGTATACTACAGATCACAAACATATTGTTAGATACATATTTTTCCTTAGTGCCTCTGTAATCCAAAGTGAACCTTCCTAGATCTTTTCAAAAAATTACCTACTGACACCATGAATTCAATTTTGCACTCGAGGGCGATGAAATTGTTTTGGATGATTTTAAGTGGGTAGGTTTTACGACTAGTTTTATCCGAAGTATCTATTACCTCTAATAAGGTTCTTAATCATACCTTTAAGTAGAGGTATAATTGTATATAGTACCTACTATGTGCTAGCACCTAGTTATTAACCTTTTATTTCAAAAAGCGGTCTACCAGACACTAAAATGAGACGGTTTATCTATAGATAATAATATCTGAAAAACATAAATTTTGGTATTTGACAAGGTCACGAACTTTCCAATCTCTTTAATGATCCGGTTATACAACCGCGTTAAATAATTCTCATTGAGTATGGTTGATTTCTGCATAAACTACTAAAATTATATTTTACATTTTACTGATTTTTATACCTTAAATGAAATTTAATCTTCTCTCGGAAACAATAAAAACTAACTCAATGAACGCCTACCGCAATTAACAGGATAACTGATCGAGGTTATTTTGACGTCACTAAACGACAACCGACATAATTACCTCGGACAATGAAGCAGACAAACGCTACACTTATTTCTGCAACATTAGATAGCTTTGGTACCTACGTTTTTAAATACGAATAGGTACATATTGCGTTATCATTTCATTTATTTTTAAACCAGGCGTTTACACTTACATATGTCAATAAGTGTAAGTGGTACAGCACGCACGATTTGCGTAGCAACGATAGTATAACACCTCGAAACCTTGTTAGCATAAATAGTTTTGACTAATGTTTTTGATACAGTCGAATACGTTAAATATTTTAGTACGGCAAGGTACTAAACTAATTTTCGTTTGCAGTGCAGTGAGTATAGAGTAAGTGAACTTGATTGATCAGTCACGCCGATTCAAAGGTTATCGAGGTAGTAATTTGGGAGGACCGCAGAGGTGTACCGCAAGGTCGTGTTTTCGGCCCGCTGCATGTCGTTGCATATTATGTGATTAAGTATAAACTGTATAAACAATAATTATTGGTGCGCGTCGTCTGATTTTGGAAAAATAATCTGAATTGATCTCAACCAATTATTATTACCTCCTCGGCTAGGTATTGTGCCATCAAAGCTGGTAGGGTAGGGTTAGCGTAGGCCAATCTCATGGTGCGTTTAAACAGCTGCTTCAAATTATGCAATAGATGATAGTAGGCACGTTCTGAATACGACAGTGCGAACATGTCGTAAACTACATTCGAAAACTGGTGGACATAGACATTAGACATATGAGTTAAGCTTCTAGTTTTTTTTGTTGGCGACGTTTCATTGAAAGCGAAAGTGCTCAAGTATTAAGCGCAAGGGAAGTATGTATATGTTTTAACGATGATAAATCCGAAGGTTTAATTTGTTTGTGTCACTTAGATATAGAGTTTTAAATTGTTTGCCACAACACTGAATCGTGTCTTGAGTCTTGTACAATAATGACCTCAGGCTAACAGTCACATTACATGACAGGAAATTTCCTAGTAACGAGCTCATAGAGGTATTAGGCATACTTTCCTGATTGTATGCTTCAAAGTCGATTCATTTTCTGTAACAAGACGTTTTGAAACATTTGGTTAACCTACCTATTGGGTAGGTTAACTAAACATGACGGAGTTAGTAAACTTTAACAACGCAAGCAAAGTATTTGTAGATAACGCATACCTAGATATTTACCTACCTATATGAAATGAAGTTAGCAGTAGACATGGATTAACCTATAGTTATAGACAGTACATTATTTTATTTAATGTAGGTAGGTAAGTGTAATAATAAATCAGTGTAACGGCATAAGTGTAGGTAATAATACTAACGAGGTATCTAGATGTACCTATGTTACATTATTTAACAAAAACGTTCGGAATCCTGTTATCCTAGTTAGTTATAATTGGGAAAGTTTCGATGTTTGTTTCTCAATCACGTCAGAACGGCAGAACGGATCGGTTTGAAATTTTAAACAGTTAAAATATAGCCTGGATGCGTAGAATAACACATAAGCTAAAATACAAATAAACCTGTGTCAGAATATTTACGAGCAAATAATAGATTGCCAAGAAATAATTTAAAATTCATAAATGACAAAGTAAAAATCTCTTCAATTACGTGTCAATAAAAAAGCATGTGTATTTATATATTTATTTAACTAGTACCTAAATCATAAAAAAATATGAAAACCAGAAATTTTATTTATTAGAAAGATAGAATGACTTAGTCACTACATACTACATTCTTTTTCACTCTCTCACAATAAAAGTATACAAACTTTCGGTCATCAATTTCATCCAGTCGTCTTCAAATACAATTTGGTTTTGCATCGACCACGTTGAACTCACAAAGAGATCGCGGTACCATGACTGACGTCGCATACAGTGCTACAGTCCGCGAGGTATAAGCTGAGCTTTGCATTAGTGTGAGTGATCACATGCATACGCATCTATTACCAAAAGTACAGTCAGACAACAAACTCTTAAACAACAAGCTGACATTAACTATCCAGGATCAATATGGTCATTGCGAAAAGAAGTATCTCTTTTAGGATTCAAATGGTCAAGGACAGAGAATAACAGAATTTTTTTAATGGAAAAGCATGAGATCCGTCACCTACGTATAACTTATTTACTTAAAATTTCCGAATACCGTATTCAGGGCAGGCCTATCGTTTATACCAATATACAATTGATACTGCATAATAAACAACGATTTATTGAATATAAAATTGACACCTTATTAAGAGAACATGGTCACAGCGTCCTGCGTCTGACTGTACTTTTGGTGATCACTCACACTAATGCAAAGCTCAGCTTATACCTCGCGGACTGTACCGTTCTGCACTTACAGACAACAAACAGCTTATGTTTTCTCATCGTATGCAGTATGCACTAACCGGGAATACATTTTAAGCTACATAACTACATATAGAGATCCGGCGCAACATTTCGCCCACGAAGTACCTATCCTACTCATTATAAATGCGAAAATTTGTATGTTTGTTGCTCAATCACGTCGGCACGCCTGAACGGATCGGGTTGTTTGAAACACAGATAGATAGTCTAGAATAACACATATACTACTTTTAATCCCGGGAAAATAATGGCAACATGAACAGCAACTACGCGGTTGAAACCGTGGGGCGCTGCTAGCTATACATAATCTGGCCAACTCGCCTGAGGAACGTCTAACTTCTAAAGAATTATAACCGCACCTTACTAAGGCTAGATGAACGCATAACACCCATAGATATGCTTGTATAAATAACTTAGGATAACTTTTGGAACTTTCTCCAACAAAAGGGTACTTGTCCTCTTGCGGATAGGCGGATACCATACGCAGGGAGTAGCCTCCAATTTGTTCTGCTCTAGCACACTGAAAATAACGATAATGGGCATATCAAAACCGAGTAGTGTATAGGTAAGACTTTTTTGCTACCGTGATCATATAACAATATCGATTCGGTGCACTCATTTGGTCAACTCTACAAAACATAGTCCTGCAGGTCTACTACGAAGCCCGATAAACGCTATATCGGCCGAACTTATGGAAGTTTCCTACCTCGATAGACAATCGGTCGGTTGATCGAATCGGCCGTTTCGTTCGATCCGACCCTCATCTGACCTAAGTCTATAACTTCCGACCGAGATGTATCGATCCGAATGTTTTTCGTGGCAGGCTACAGATTCGATTCAGCTGTCGGTCGGATCCGATTATTCGGAGTTTGTTTTCGTAGTAGACCTGCAGGTTTTGCTACTTTGTTTCAACATAAAATCCCGCAGGCTCGGGACCCTGAATCCAGTTAGACCGGTTCGTGCGAACTGACTGATTTATGCGACTACAAAAAAAAGACGCGTCGTGAATTACTTATTTAAGTGACCACCTTGTATGTACAACCTTAGTGTCATGGCCATACAGGGAAATATTACTTTCGAAATGTTCATCTCTGAAGATCGATGGTCTCTCCAAATAGAGCACAAAACATTTTTTTCTTGTCTTTTTGAGTGACACATTCCAGAAAGAAGTTCATGTTTACATACATACATGATACATACCCCATCGCAACAGTAAATTAATTTATAAATAAAATACATCTTATATATAAAATTCTCGTGTCACAGTGTTTGTTTCCGTACTCCTCCGAAACGGCTTTACTGATTTTTACCAAATTTTATATGCATATTCAGTAGGTCTGAGAATCGGCTACTAGCTATTTTTCATACCCCTAAGTATTAGGGGTTGTTCACCCCAAACATTTTTTTTTAATTTTTGGTAAAATTTTTTTGTTCTTATTTTTTTATAATGTGGCGTTAAAAAATACATACAACCCTAAATTTTTACCTTTTTATCACCAACCCCTGTTTTTTTATAGCCATTTTAGTAATTTAATCATTTGACAGTGAACTCCTAAACGACGGGACCGATTTGAATGTTTTTTTTTGTGTGTGTCTTCGAAGATGCTTTAAATTCACAAATAAGCCCGGCAGATGGCGCTGCAGACAGTGTCTAGGTTATGTCCGAGCGAAGCCGGAACGGGCCGCTAGTTTTTACATAAAAGAAACACCAAACCACAAAACAAACATCCATCTTCATGACAAATCAAATCAAATGTTTGTCGTAGGTATGTGAGAATCAAATCTTGGACTAACAAGTAAAATCACAGACTTACTAGCGACTGAGCGCCGAAGTAAATCCATGTCATCTAACTCTACATACTCGTACAGTAAACCATTATAAAGTGCAGGTATTGGTAGTATCCTGATGAATAGATTCGAATATTGGATCCAACTCTTGGACAAATGGGACCAAACACTTATTTCCTAGAATTAACATACACACTTAATCTGATTAGCGAGATGGCATCCGGCTTGTCGGCGTTTTGTGATGCTAATGCTGGCAACTCCAGCCAATTTACGCTAACCAATGTGCACGGTAACCATGTACCCACGCAATGACTGGCTTAACAGGCCCATAATAATTGCATGCGACGGGGTCGCTCTTGCAAGTTTAAAAATCGATTCTTAGACAGATCCACGTCTGTATTTTGCCGTTAAATAATTATTTAAATATTAAAAAATATATATATGTTATAAATATAATGTGAAATTCAATGGTTTTAAAATCGTTGGTAAATTATGTTTTTTAATAATAAACTATGGTCATTTTATGGAAATTGCCGCTGAATTAATTAAAACATTAGTAAGCTATGTTGAATTATTATAGCGAAATTGAGACTTCTTTATAAAAGTTTAATGACTTGAATAATATATCTACATATTATGTTGATTAGAAAATAGAGTTTTACATTTTGAAAAAAAAGAAGATTAATTGGGGACGTTAGACAAAGTGCGAATATAATTCTTAGAAACATATTTTATATTATTTTTTATCTCTATATTGAAATAATCGTAATCTTACTCTAAAATAACGATACTTTTATTCATTGAATACACCAATTCAAATTTTTACGCGTCGAATCGGGTTGTATTATTAAAGTGAGTATGTAGGTACCTACACAATCAAAATATAAAGTCGATTGATTAAAATATTAGAACGACAACATCATTCTAGTGATAGTAAATATTTCCTAGTCATTTGATTTTTTAGGGTTCCGTACCCAAAGGGTAAAAACGGGACCCTATTACTGTGATTTCGCTGTCCGTCCGTCTGTCACTACGCTGTATCTCAAGAACGGTGATAGCTAGATAGTCGAATTTTTCACAGATGATGTATTTCTATTGCCGCTATAACAATAAAAATAAACTAAAACACATATTTAAAGGGGGCTCCCATACAACAAACTTGATTTGTAAACCGTTCCTTGCTCGATACTAATAACGGTGACGTTTTAACTATTCAATGAATATTTAGTTTTATGTTCTGTTTAAATATAATCAAATAAAATAAATAATTAAGGGGGCTCCCATACGATAAAAGAGGGGTTCGCCGTTTATTTGCTAATGGTAGGTATGGAACCCTTCGTGCGCGAGTCTCACTCGCACTTGACGGTTTTATTTTAATTAAATTATCTGATGTTAAACAATACCGCCTACGATGTGTAGCACGCTTACTCAGTACAACTCCCACATTTTGTTTACGCGGAACACAGAGTAAAGTGTTCTACAGTTTCTGAAATAAATAAAACCCAGAAGAGCTTTGCAACACCAACTCATAAGTGTACAATGCAGGTTGTATGCAGTATAAGTGCACGTACCTACCATGGGTTGCGTCAGTAGATCATAAAATATTATGTCTGAACAGTCAAATAACTTTAAACGACCCTTACTGACACACATCTTTATGCTGCCATGAGTTTCATGGGTGGTCGGTGTGAGTCGACCTCTTGTTTGAGTAGTAGATCTATTCTATGGTAGTAGCGTACTTGTATGTTATGTAGAGGTATACGTATACCTACCTATGTCCAACCAAGGCTATGAGTTATACGCGGGATGTCTTCCTTGTATAATGACGGGACAAAGGACTCATTGAATAACCCATTTTTTTTAATATCTGACAAGTCATTATGTGAAATCAGATAATGATTATCAGAGATCCTCAGATTTATTGTGATATAATTGAAAAATCTAAGCAAGTTATATGTCAGTTATCAGTTTGCAGTTTGTCAATCAATAGGTAGATCACAAATTTCCCCCTAAAATTGAAAAAAATATCGAGTTTGAATTTGAGCATTCTAAAATTTAAACCACATTTTATGACGAAGAACAAAAGGTTAACAATGATTACGATGTGCCGTATAGCAAGTACCATTTTATAGCTCTTGAAATATGAGCTAGTGCTATTGTTTATTTAACAATCGTAGTACGAACTTACAAACATTACTCATATACCGTTAAGTACGAGTATATCGCGTTCAAGCACGAGATGAGGTAATTCTAGCCCATGGTTAATACATTGCTTCCTCATACCTTGGAATTTCTTCATAGTATTTTTAATTCGCATTGATATACATAACTATGTATACCTCGAGTATGAAGTATTTTGATTAAATAGTTTAATTGAATATGAAACGTCTTGGTATGTTAGGTAGTTAGTGGGGAGGTACCTAAGTAGGTAATTAGTCTAGTTAGTGTTAGTCCGGAATAGGGATTTGTGAAAAATACTAATAATTAATATAAAATTGCATTTTAGAATACCTACTTAGAGAATAACCAACCTAGCAAAGAAGAAAAAAAGGTTATTCGGTTTCTATAGATCTAGACAGTAAAAAGATGATTAGGGTTTAATAGTAGGTACCTACTTGTATCTCTCTAAATCTTTCTAACCCTGTCGTTGAAGCAATAATGCCATTTAAGTAAATATGCAATTATGGATAGGATAACGTTTGGGGCGTGACACTGCCATGAGTTAACGGCTGTTGTACTTAATATGAGTAGCTTTTATGCCAGAGAAATAGGTAAGCCCTTTCGTTGCGAATCAGTTCAAGAGGTGAAACTTATAACAAAACTTTTACGTACAACGTATTTAATTGGGTAAACGGGAAATTCACGTGTAATATGGTCGGTCAATCCATGCCAAACGGGCTGCCATCGCGCGCGTGCACCTTGAAAAAGGCCGTCGGACGCGGCCGAAACTCAAGAGTCGGATTGACCGACCATATTACACGTGAGTTTCCCGTTTACCCAATTAAATATGTGTAACAGCCACGTTAATTTTAATACTAAAACAGTTTTACGTATGTATACGTAAAAGTGTAGCTATAGCTATGTGTTTTATGAAATGCCATATATTATTTTCAGTTAAATCCCGACGTAAACGCGTTCCAACGCAAGTTCGTGAACGAAGTCAGACGCTGCGATGAGATGGAAAGGAAGCTGCGCTACATCGAGGCTGAGGTCCACAAGGACAAGGTCCACATCCCCGCCATCAAGGAGGCTCCCAGGGCGCCCAATCCCAGGGAAATCATCGACCTTGAGGTAATCAAATAACGACATTTGTAGGAAGATCTCGCTGACATAAATACACGAGAGATACATGGAGTGCTACAATTTTGACCGTTCATTAATTAAATACGAGTAGGTAGGTACATACTTTATTTCTGATGTATGACCATCATATTTAGACCATTGATAGTGTAAAAGTTATCAATGATTTTTTTTATAGTATAGAGTGACATGACGAGCAGGACATATGCCTGATGGTAAGTAACATGCCTGCCCATAACAGCACAGTGACACCGAGCTATTGGAACACGAAGAATCAAAATCATTACCTAGCACCGCACTGCGCTCGCCACACGGAGATATAAGGCGTTTTATCTCTTAGCCCACTAATTCCTCTGGAAACATTGCTCTTCAGACCGGAACACAGTAATGTTTGCGAACTACTGCTTGGTGGCAGAATAACTGGCAACGGTGTGGTACTTCTACAGGCGGACTCTGCAAGTACCTACCGCTACAGAACTTTTATACTATATTAATTGCATGATTAGAATTCCTAAGTTATTGAGATTGATTTCTATGATTTATATAACTGCGTTATTGTGATGACATCCACTGAAATACTCACAAACCAAAATGCACAATCAGAAAGGATATTAATCTTTATTTTGTCTACCACAAGGCTCACTTGGAGAAGACGGAGAATGAGATTCTGGAGCTGTCGCACAACGCCGTGAACCTAAAGCAGAATTTCCTCGAGCTCACAGAACTCAAGCACGTGCTGGAGAAGACTGAAGCTTTCTTCAGCGCGCAAGAGGAAATCGGAATGGACTCCCTCACCAAGTATGTATTTTAGATATGCAGCGCCATCTATCCAGTGCTAGTTCCATTTTATTTGTTGGCCAATACAGATGCTGCATCGCACAAACGGCATCTTCCACTAAAAACTCTATGATATAATGATGATACAATGATAAAATTCTTTATTGGCCTGCGAAAACTAGGTTAGGTACATATTTTGGTTTTGCACGCAGTTAAGATCTCTAGCTTCTGCCTTACTTGGCATACAGACATGGTCTAGAGACATAACAGGGAAATAGATACTAAAGTAGACAGTAGGTAGCAATAGTTACCGAGTTCTAGGAATAATTATTCATCTTGATTTAAATATCTACGTGGCACTTTAGCATCAGGCGAACTTCTTGCACGTCCGGTCTCGTTTTAAAACGACTCTCTGGAGCTTGTATTAAATATCCAAAATTTTTTTCGTTGTATTGTCTTTTCAGTGTAAATACTGCCATCTTAGCTTTTGATTTGGCTAATTAGAAATCACGTTCATAATTTTTCGAAAATTTCGGTCAGGCTAAGCTGGAAATTTAGGTCAAACTTGAGATTGTTTATAGCTTCATAAAATTACTTCTACGCAATTTCTTCGCTTCGTTTTTATACTTTAAGTCACTGGCGAAGTCTGCTAATAGCAGCACTGTTGTAGGTTGTAGTTTTCTATAGAGTATATTAGTTATCCTTACATGACTACGATTTGGCTGCGTAATTATATTATTTGAAACACTTTTTTCCACCACAGATCGCTGATATCCGACGAGACAGGTCAACAGGCGGCTAACCGCGGCCGTCTCGGCTTCGTTGCCGGTGTTGTGAACCGCGAGCGTGTGCCTGCTTTCGAACGCATGCTGTGGCGCATCTCCAGAGGAAATGTGTTCCTTCGCCGCGCCGAGCTCGACAAGCCGTTGGAAGATCCTGCCTCTGTGAGTAAACGCACAATACTCACTAAAATATTTTACTAAACTAGCATAGTTTAGACTAGAAATTATAAAGTAATATCCGGCTCGAAGGACGAATTCTTCTCACGAGAATCTTGATATTTCTTAGTCGCACTGAAGTGTATAAATAATAATAATAAATAAATATTGGTGGACAATTCACACACAACACAATCTGACCCCAAACTAAGCAAAGCTTGTATGATTGCGGCCAGATAGCTGAATATATCTGTATATATCGTAAGAAGATTGTATATTGTATTGGAATCAATGCATTTGATTCCTGGACCCTTTATGCATGTCTCGAAAGGAACTTTCTTCCATTTTTAAGTCTGTTTATTTCTGATATACTATGGACGGAAGATTGTATTAAGTCTTGCGCCTACTTCCTTTTTGTCGCCAACTGTATTAATCCCAAATTTCCTAGGAGAGCCAAGTCGCAACTCAACAAATTCCTACAAATTCTGTTTCCAGGGCAACGAGATCTATAAGACAGTGTTCGTGGCGTTCTTCCAAGGCGAGCAGCTGAAGTCTCGCATCAAGAAGGTGTGCACCGGGTTCCACGCCTCGCTGTACCCGTGCCCGCCCTCCAACACCGAGCGACAGGACATGGTGAAGGGAGTGCGCACCAGGCTCGAGGATTTGAACATGGTATGGACTATGATAAATGTTCTTAACGCGTTTTTGAACTGAATTGCGCAGTTGTGCTTAAGTTAGTTAGGATCCTGTCTGTGCTGTGTGTTCGATGATTGTCCGAAATTCGGTAGATAGTAAGCGATTTGAAACCAACTACCGAGATACAGATACAAATCTCTAGTGACATATGACTCCAAATCATTATTGGTTAATATCCAACACGTAATGTCATGGTATACCATCTTAGACCTTCCTCTTACAGCGATAATTGATGGGAGTTTCGTGCACCACGACTTTAAACCGTATCATTTAGGGATAGAATTCGCGGTCGCTATACCCGAAATAATCAATGTAACTTTCCTCGAAAAACGTCGCCCTCATGTGAACGACGGAGATCCTTTTGTTATTACAAACTCCAGGATATGGTCAAGAGCTCCACACCGATCTTGACCATTTTAACTTTGTATGAACAATATGCCACAACGATGTGCTAAATGTTCCTGAAACGATTTGTATTTTGGATTCATATGTAAAAGGGCCAAAGGATTATATAGTTGACCGGTTTTACGGATTAAGTATCCGAAGAATTGGCTGCATCGTAAACAATATTAGAAAATTCAGTTTGTTATTTTTATAACATAATAACAGTTATAATTAGCTGTATGCAAAATTCGGGGTGTCGCATCGTTCCAAATACGCCAATTCATAAATAAAACTTATTTCCCCAGGTACTGAATCAAACTCGCGACCACCGCCAACGCGTCCTCCAGAGCGTGGCCAAGGAACTGGCCAGCTGGACGGTGATGGTCCGCAAAATGAAGGCCATCTACCACACCCTCAATCTCTTCAACATGGACGTGACCAAGAAGTGCCTCATCGGTGAATGCTGGGTGCCCACAGCTGATCTACCGAACGTGCAGAAGGCTTTGGTTGATGGATCTGTGAGTAGCTTTGTGTTTACATTATGTCAGCTCTATCAATCATAGTAAAGAGTAGATGGCAGATTTAAACTACGAATTCATTTTAAACACTACCTAGTTACCGTAGACCAAAATGGCAACATTTTTAGGGTTCCGTAAAACGTAAAAACGGAACCCTTATAGATTCGTCATGTCTGTCTGTCTGTCTGTCCGTCCGTATGTCACAGCCACTTTTTGCCGAAACTATGAGAACTACACTGTTGAAACTTGGTAAGTAGATGTGTTCTGTGAACCGCATTAAGATTTTTACAAAAGTTTAAAAAAAAAAAAAAATTAGGGGTGCCCCCCATACTGAGAACTGAAGCTCAAAAATTTTTTTTTCATCAAACCTACACGTGTGGAGACACCCCACATCGGTTCCGTAAAACGTAAAAACGGAACCCTTATAGATTCGTCATGTCTGTCTGTCTGTCTGTCTGTCTGTCTGTCTGTCCGTCCGTATGTCACAGCCACTTTTTGCCGAAACTATGAGAACTACACTGTTGAAACTTGGTAAGTAGATGTATTCTGTAAACCGCATTAAGATTTTTACAAAAGTTTTTTAAAAAAAACAAAAATTAGGGGTGCCCCCCATACTGAGAACTGAAACTCAAAAATGTTTTTTTCATCAAACCTACACGTGTGGGGTGTCTATCGATAGGTCTTCAAAAATGATGTTGAGGTTTCCAATATAGTTTTTGTCTACACTGTATAATTTGCGCGAGAGACGCTTCCAAAGTGGTAAAATGTGTGTCCCCCCCCCTCTAACTTCTAAAGTAAGAGAATGAAAAATCTAAAAAAAATATATGATGTACATTAACATGAAAACTACCAACGAAAATTAGTTTGAACTCGATCTGATGAGTAGTTTTTTTTTAGTACGTCATAAATACACTATTATTAAAACTTCGATCAAAGTTACAAGGAACTACAAGAACTATGTGTACTATGTATATTATGTTACTTGCTGCAACGGAACCCTTCATGGGCGAGTCCAACTCGCACTTGGCCACTTTATTTTCTTTAGTATTAAGCATTTCATTGTACTTAATTCGCAAGAGGAGTGTTGGGTTCTACGAGGTAGGTTTTTTGCATTTCTCTAAATTTTATCTTAAAAATACAGGAATAACACTGTTTTTTATGTTCATCATCAGCGTATAGCGTATACTAGTCCATAGCAGGAGAAAAACCGCCTCCACAATACGTCACTTACTCAATCCTATTTAAATGGCACAATAATTTAAATGGATGAGTTTATAACAAAGTATATACGTCATATTATAATTCCAGAACGCATGCGGCAGTTCCATCCCATCGTTCCTGAACTGCATCGAAGCAGACGAGGAGCCCCCGACGTTCAACCGCACCAACCGCTTCACTCGCGGCTTCCAGAACCTCATCGACTCGTACGGAGTCGCCTCCTACAGGGAATGCAACCCTGGTACGTGGGTAATTCTTTAATGCGAATAAGTCTAAGAATAATAGGTAAACGACGATATGGTTAAAGATGAATCGAAGCACAGCATACCTACCTTTAATTGCTTTTGTATATACTCGTATCATATGTCATATGGTAAATTAAAAAAGAAAAAAAGATGTGTCATGGTACACCAAGTAGGAACGAAGGTCCTTGGTATAATATAGAAATAACACAATTTGCAAAAAAACTTGCTTAATTTAATTTTTTACTGTACGATCATCTGATAAATAAAGTTGGCAACACTAGTCACGGGCAGTATTTACGCGTCACTTCCGTTATATATTTTTCTTACTGTTTCAAACTCAAATTTTTTTTAGTTCGGTCGCGCATTAAACTTCGTAAACCTAAATAATTTTCATATCTTGCGACATTTAGAAGGCCACGGGCCATAGTTTGATAAAATTTACCTACTCAATAAGCAAATATTGAAAAGTGGCGGAAACAAAAAAAATACTTGTGCTCACTAGTACTGTAAGCAATAAGTGATAAATGGACGGAAAATATAAAGTTAAATATTGTTTTTATCTTTTTCGTATTCATTATTAATATGCTATCTTCTTTTCCAGCTCTATACACCATCATCACATTCCCGTTCCTATTCGCTGTGATGTTCGGCGATCTCGGCCACGGCGCCATCATGTTCCTCTTCGCCCTCTGGATGGTGGTCAAAGAGGTCTCCCTCTCGCAAATGAAGTCGAACAACGAAATCTGGAACATTTTCTTCGCCGGTCGCTACATCATTCTCCTCATGGGCAGTTTCTCTATGTACACTGGCGTGGTGTACAACGATCTCTTCTCCAAGAGTATGAACATATTCGGCACTTCATGGTTTGTGCCGTATGACAACTCGACCATGGCAAACAACCTGGCCTTGACATTGGACCCCAAGCATTCGTACGTCAATACGCCTTACTTCATCGGAATTGATCCTATTTGGCAGGTAAGGGCTTTTGTTTTAACTTTACCGTGGAAAAACATTTCATTAATTTCAAATCAAAATTCTAGATTTTTATAGTTTTAGGAATTAATAAGAACAATAACAATTAACTCATCATCACTAAGTATACTCTATACTAAATAATAGACTATTGATGTTTACTACTCCACTGCGGACGAATTCGTTAATAAGCTCGAAGGACTATGGTATTTAGGAAATCATTACATTATCTTTCGTCTACATTCGTTTTGTTCAGATTTGTTGTTTTGACTTTAGAAGTAACTTTTCTAAACATATTACTACAACATAACTCACAAATTGGGTGGATCTACGAAGTCCTGATGATAACTGCTGACACTGAGGTATTTTTTTCAGACTGCTGACAACAAGATCATTTTCCTGAACTCCTACAAAATGAAGCTGTCCATCATTTTCGGTGTCACCCACATGATCTTTGGTGTCTGCATGAGTGTCGTCAACTACAAGTAAGTTTTTAGTACATGTACTTTTGTACGTGTAGAGTATGCCTTGTATTATAAGATTTAGAGTATAAAGTTGTACATTATACAATACCATAAAGCGACACGTTTTCTCTTTTCAAATTACAAAATGACAGCACTGGCAATAGAATTACGCTGGGCTGCCATTGAAAAACATTTTCAGTTTAGTTTGTTAAACTATAATTACTAAATTGATTTTGTTGAAGTTTGTTAATTTAAAAAATATGTTTAATTTGACCGCCATGCGATAAGTCATTGAAACTTTAGAACACAAACAATACGTATTCTCCAAAAATTCTGTAACACAATTATGATTTTACACTTAATTTAATATCAAAACCAAAGGATTTCTTCATACAATTAAACATTTTTTTTGTATTGACGGGACAACCAGAACGCATGCCTGGTGAGAAGCAACACGCCTGCCTTTGACAGCAGTGTTATAGAAATGTAAGAGGATTAATCCGAATGACCTGTACCTAATTTTAATTCGTAAATATTACCCTTCAAACTGGAACACAGTGAGAGTTTCCACATTGTTGCTTAGCTGGAAACATTTCAAGTCTGCACATAACTGGCAAAGGTGTGGTAGGTACCTACTTACCTAGGCGGAGGGGTGTTTTTTGGCCTAGTGTCAATAATACTACTATGATCGTCTTGCTCATACGTTGTGGAACCTTCAATTAAATAGATGTTGATTGTTGCAGCTTCTTCAAGCGTCGCTACTCCATCATTTTAGAGTTCCTGCCCCAGATCGTCTTCCTGTGCCTTCTTTTCTTGTACATGGTGTTCATGATGTTCTACAAGTGGGTCGCCTACAGCACCTTCTCAGAAGGTGAGATCAATTTAATATCGGTATCAGTTTGTGTATGAATTCTACTCCACATTAGCTGCTCTAGCTATAATATTAAGTAGAATGAATTCGTACGAATTACATATGTTTGTGCTTGAGGTACAAACAAAACATAAAAAACGTTTTTGTGCATATAACCAAAAGTATCCAGAATAGGAACACAAGTAATAAAGTAGGTAGGTATTTGCGGTATGAAATGTATATTCATAAATTACTAGTAACGTCCCGCGGTTTAACCCGACTAGTACGTAGTACTGAAAACATTTATATTTTATATTATAGTATTTTTATAGACTTTAATCGCATCTGTATTTAATTCATCAAGGTCTATCCAGTAGTTTCTGCATTAAACAATTTATTTTTTAATTATTTTTATATTTAATTAGCAAGAGTAACAGTGTAAGTGTAATAGTGTAACATACATACAAATTCCAGCAGTTATAGTTTTAGTAGGATAAATATTGTAAGAGTGCACTGGACCCCATACTAAGACGATCTGTTATGGTACCAGGCTCAGGCACAGAGAAAAAATCACAAATTATATTGAAGGCTATATTTTATGTACATACATTACTTTTAAGTATGTATTTAATGCTAGATCAAATGGTTCAAAAACTGGCGCTTTGCTTTTTCACTTGGACGAAGGAAGCCCTTAATACCCTTAGGAGTTAATTGGGTTAGTAGCTAATAGTGAGTTAGGAACCTGAGTTAATACCTAATTAGTGCTAAATCAAGGATCCATATCTACATACTTGACTTAAACTCATTATTCAGTCCAAAAATTTGAACAATTTGAAAACTTGAAGTTAGGAACAGAATTTAAATAATGTACTGTTTGCAGACGAGGCATTCAGACAAGGCTGCGCCCCATCCGTCCTGATTCTCTTCATCAACATGATGCTGTTCTCGTCGACGGAGCCGGAAGAGGGCTGCAAGGAGTTCATGTTCGAAGGCCAGGGTATGGTGCAGCGTGTCTTCGTGTTGGTGGGGCTCTGCTGCATCCCCGTCATGCTTCTCGGCAAGCCACTCTACTTGCTCTCTGCTAGCAAGAAGAAGAGCCATGCCAAGGTAGTTCCCGGCATAGTTTAAACCTCTATGTTACACTCTCCCTCTCTTTTTCTATTCTTCCCGCCACAGTATAAACCTCTGTGGACGACGTGAGCTTCTTTAATTGCACCAGTAAAAACGCCTTTGACAAACGTCTATTAGTAATTTCAGCGCTTTCCAAGATAATGGCTCTGTACTTGAATACAGCTCGTACTCCATGGAAAAATAGCATACCTGCGGTTTCTTTTAGGTTCTTATACATGAATCACTTTAATTTCAATTTCCAATAGCGAAAAAACTTGTAACTGCTAGTAGTTCATATATGTAATAAAATTTCAGAAATACCATTTTGATAGTACAGAATGACGAGACGGCCAGGACAAGGCCTGATGGTAAGCATAGCAGCTGCTGCAGCATTCTGTATCCTAACACGATATAATCTTTCAGCCTGAACATTCCAACGGCAGCGTCCAACAAGGCATCGAAATGCAAGAGCAGACCGACGTCGAGGGAGGCTCGAAACCGGCGGCCAAGGAAGCCAAGGGAGGCCACGGCGGCCACGAAGAGGAACCATTCAGCGAGATCATGATCCACCAAGCCATTCACACTATTGAATACGTACTCAGTACCATCTCTCACACCGCCTCATACCTTCGACTATGGGCGTTGTCACTCGCTCACGCAGGTAAATATGTCTATGGTACATACACCTATGTTGCTATTTTATTCCTTATTCTAAGTATGTTGCCTAATGCTCTTTTCCTTCCGAAAGTAGGTACCCAATACAAAGGCAAAGCGGTTGACATTGTCACGAGGTCACGACAGCGACCACTTACTGTCAAAGTTAGTTATTGTATCAATAAATAAATACATAGCGAATATATATACTTATATATGAATATAGGTACTTTTATCTGATGAAGCGACGCGATCTTTAATTGTGGTAACGATATTCACAAACACGCTGTGTATGTGTGCGTCACCGCGGACGCTCTCAATACCGCCCAAGATTCGGGTGAAGGTATGTTTCCACGCACACATACTTGGCGTGTATTTACACTTGGTCACCACAAGTAAAGCGCGCGTCGCTTCGTGAATTCCGTTAACTAGTTACTATACGCTACTGTTATCATAGATCAAAGGCGACTTTGAGCGAAATAAAAGAAACTGTTTTTATTGTCGCAAACTAATTACCTACGTGCAGTATCAAAAAATAATAACGTTTCTGACTACCAGTTCTCCACTAATACTTAACTGCCCAACCCGCAGAGTTGTCGGAGGTGTTATGGAACATGGTGCTGCAGTTCGGTCTGAAGGACCACGGCTACATCGGCGCCATCAAGCTGTACGTGGCGTTCTGTTTCTGGGCGCTATTCACCCTCGCCATCCTCGTCATGATGGAGGGGCTCTCCGCTTTCCTTCACACACTGCGTTTGCACTGGTAAGACCTCTATATGGACTACCTTCCTTTTCTTTTATTTTTTTTATCATTTCAAGTGTAAACCACACTTGACCGCCATCTCCATTGATGTTAAGCGAAGGTGCGGGCACGATGGAGCTTACTTACCTAGAAGAAACCGATTCACTCTCGATTTGAAGCCACCAAGATTGTAACCATATTTTATTTCTTTCTCGTTTTAAATCAGTCCAGCGTACCTACCCAACCCAAAGTTTCTCCTTAAAATAAAAAGAACGGCATTGGGTCACTTTCATCACACGTCACTCCCATTTCGTCAGATGTCGTAGGTTTAAATTTAAGTACTTAAATTTACCAATCCAAAAAAAAAATATCCAAAATATTAACTACAAATAGTCAGGATCAGTCACATTATCAAGGTGGCCTAACGGCTAGGTATATTTCCCTTTGGTGTACAAATAACTTGTAATAAATAGCCACCACGCAGTCCTTGAACATTTTATTCATTTAAATTATGACATGCGCGATAGCGAGTTTGACTAACAGCGAAGGCAATCAGCCGAAGGTATGCGTCGTATCTTTACAAAATCCATCGGAAGCCACTTTCCACTCCCTCTCAACTCAAATTCTACTTACCTCATTCTCTCATTTCTTTATGTAGATATAATCTGGCAATTCCAACTCTGTGGTCCGGTATTTAAGTTCACTTTTCTTTTTCCAGGGTGGAGTTCATGAGCAAATTCTACACGGGTCTGGGTTACATCTTCCAGCCCTTCTGTTTCAAGACAATCCTCGAGAACGAGGATAACAAGGACGACTAAATACATAAAAAAATAAAACACACGAGCGCTTTCAAATAAAAGCCTTATTGGCCTTGCTATAAGAATTACATTAGTTTGAAGCAAGTTAATGGTAGCAACAGTTAGTATTGTTATAGCTTATATAACATACTTCGTTGATACTGCTGGTCTTGGCGAGTACTTTAACTATGACTGCGGTCATATGACCAGATTTTATTGTAAAAATTACGTAAGTTGTACGTAAAAGCGCTCTTAAAACACGTCCCAGTAATGTAGTTTAGATACAACAGTATTTTTTGATGATTTTTGAAGTGAAAAGGTCACAATTATGATTTAAATAAAATATATTTATAGCATGTTCCATTGTGGTTTTATTGTGCATATTTTTACTATTTACAATACAAAGTATCTTAGAGATCCATGTACAACAAACAATAAGGGAAGAAAGAATACTAGCGTTTCTGGCAAATTATTCCCAGGGCAAATATTGACGAATTTGTACTGATATTTGATGTGTCGGGGTGTTTCTATGTATCTTACGTATTTATATACGTACATATATAGGTATATGAATTGTATTGGCTCGGTTACTACAAGTTTCCAATGCATTGCATAGAGTATTCGTTACGTTACTGAAACGCCAGTATTCGTACTTCGACCAATTTTCACTTGGTAGCAGTGATAAGCCAGTGATAACCTCACTTTAACCTTACTTTATCAAAAAAAGACGTATAAGGCAAAATTATACATTATTCAACAAAAAAATAATTGTAGTCTTGAGTGAAAAGATAATTTATAATTCATATTGTACATTCTTACACCGTATTCCAAACATTTACTTAGGGGGCGTCCATAAATTACGTGAGGTGTTTAAGTTGGGTCGAGTCAAATCTCATCTAATCTTACGTTGGAGAGAGGGGGGTCTCGGCAAATATCACGCAATTTATTTTCCTCGAAACAAAAAAAATATATACTATTTTGGTCCATTTAATCCAGATTGTACATGCTTAAGATTTAATCTTAAACATAATCGTAATACGAACGCCCCTCGGGCTGAATCGACACCGTCGGCGTCGCGACGTCGCACAAAAAAAATCATTACCTACTCAACAACGAAACCATATTTTATGTGTCTGTAAACGACACTGTACTAATTGATATATTTCCTATATCTCAGGCATCAAAATAAACGAATTATTGAGTATTTTTATTTGTTTCATATGTTCAGACTTTGAAAACCATTTTGTGGGTCGAGAAACAAAAAAATAAATGAATACTCAAATAGAACACAAAGAATAAAACAATCTAACGTGTTTATGTAAGAAACCTATATCTTGAAAAATCTCACGTGAGTTTGGGGGATGGGGAAGGGGGTTGAATAAAATCTGACGACATCTCACCAGAGGGGGAGGGAGGGCCAGAAAATTTAAAAAAAGACCTCACGTTATTTATGGACGCCCAACAATAGAAGTCGAATCATATATAAAAACAATATCTTCAGCATGAAAAGCTGAAACGTGGTTGTAACACATTTTTAATAAAACTGTGGTGCCAAACGAGAAAAGGCGACCGTTTCGCGAGTACTGTCTTTTAAAAAGGCCTCTGGATATGGCTGAAACTTAAGACGGCCTAACCGACCATATCACGCGTGACTTATCCGTGAATTAACTAAAGATATCCTGAGTCATCAAACTAGCTTTCTTACTAAAAGTTCTCAGTGACTCTGGAAGACGACAATTCACTTCTGTGGGTAAATCGAAAAAGTTGCATAGAACACGTATTAATAATAGTCAAATTCTCAGTACAAAATTACTAAAATAAAATTTATATGTGCTACAATTGTGTGTGCTCAAAGGTGTGTTTTGGTATACAGGGTTATTGGTAATCGCCTACATCCTTTTATTAAGGGGATGTTAAGTACATTAAATACGTCAACTTTTGCTCTACAGTTTATAAAAATACGTTTTATTCCATACAAAACGAAAATAAAGTGTATTTGCCCGGTCTAAAAGCATCGAATTCTTCGTAACAAGAGCGTGCGCTCTTTAACGCTCGATAAAATAATGTGCCGAAGTGAATATAAGCACTAAACAGCCTCTAAAACGTGCTAAGAGAAGACAACGAACACATTTTTTTGGGAGATGTATTGAGTTTTAATAAAAGTTTTTTGTTTAAACATAAGGAGCATGCCCTTAAACGGATGCAGTATGATTACCAGTAACCTTTATAATACACTAGCGGCCCATTCCGGCTGCGCTCGGATATTGTCATTTAAAGACTATTAATCGAAATAAAAACTATCCTATCTCTCAAGTTGGACCAGACTGCTCACGGTGTGCCATTTTAATTTAAAATCGGTTAAGTAGTTTAGGAATCCATTGCGGACAAACATCGTGACAGGAGATTTATATATATTAAGATATTATAGGTGCCGCGGCAAACAAGTTGACCCAATGAAGTTACCTGCGCATTGCTGCGCAGAAACGTTTTTAAGGTCTCCTTGGTGGAAGTGTACATGCGCGAACTTTCCCCTTCCACGTCAATTTTGGGTCAACTTGTTTGCCGGCCACTTTACCAGTGACATCTACGTTCTCAAATTAGTTTTCGCCTTTTCCAGAATTTCTTTCTTAAGCTTCGGATAGTCGGGATGCGCCTTCAGTATGTGTCGACACACCACGATACACTCCGGGTACTTCTTCAGCTTCAGGTACGCGTGGGCGAGCTTGTAGCCGACGCCCAAGTCGATCTTACCACCGTATGTCCACGCGTTATCGTAGTTGTGGGCGGCGCTTTTGTAGTTCTGATCTTTTTCGGCTAGCAACCCTGTAATGAAACAACAATGACTTTGAACAATAACAAAAGATATATGTATACTAGTAGCTCCCCGCGGTTTTACCCGCGTAGTTCCCTTTATTTTAACGGGATTATAAGTAGCATATGTGTTAACCTGTTAGCCCAGGGTGTCAGTTAACTCCATACCAAAGGGAATGCGACAAATTGGTCATCATAATACACAAGTTACAAATTTTTTCGTGATAGGTCATGTGACATACATTAAGAAAAAAAATTTTTTAATTTGCCATAAGTCTAGTGCCAGCCGTTTAGACGTGAAGAAGTAACAAACATACCCACTCACAAACTTTCGCCTTTATAATATTAGTGTGATATGATAAATAATAAATTACCGAGATACTGATATGCCGCTGCGCAGGAGTTGTTGTGATTCAGAATTTTGGTCAACAGTTCCTTGGCGGCGTCATTCCTTCCAGAACTCACTTGACTATCGGCTACTTCTAGCCAACATCTGGAACAAAATCGAAACTTTAGCATATTTTTTTAATGTAAAAAGAGTGAAAAAAGTATCTTTGACAACAGTGTTGATTCTAAATGTCATAGTTATTTTCTGTGTATTGACCATAGATGAAGATTTTTTTTGCTACGCAAAAAGATCAACAAAGCGAGTGAGCGAGAAATCATTTTCAAGTGGAAATCGCTCGAGAGAAGAAGAGAAAGTGAATGAAGTAACGTCATTACAATATTTTAGTATACCCGAACGTAACAGTCTGATTTCGTCGTGGTGAAAATCGTGTATTTTTTAATTAATCCTTGGATTGCAGACGATTTTATTAAATTATTTATATTATGGCATGCTCTGTGCGTGAATGTGATACAAGACGATATTATAATCCGAATCATTACACTAGTCACCATCACATGTAAATATGATTTTTTATCAGGTCTCCGAGCAGCCTTTGTGTGTCTTTTACATTTGACGTCTTTGGTATTGACAAATTTGCAATATTTAACTATTCAAATATTGACACAAGCATGAATGCGAAATACAAATTTACTCGTAATGCAAAGAAATACTTGTTGAAAAATAGGTTTCTTTCGCGATAAAATGATCTACCCTCATTCTCATTAGTTATTTTGTTACTTATATTTATCATTATCTAAGAATTAGAATTTATCTACATAGCTTCCGTAGTACAAGCTTTACATAGTTAGGTGTAACAATTAGAGTAACAAGTAGAGTGAAAAATGTCACTATTTTTTATATGAAATTTAAAAAAGACAGAAAAATAAGTTCTATTGCCAATCGTACTGCCCGAGAAGTGAAATTAAACTCGTTCTTTTTTTTACCTTTCTAACCCATCTGCCTTCTCAGGACTCCAAGGAATGGACGAAATAGTTCTCTTCAAGATGTTCTTCGCCCTCGTAGGCTGTTTAATGATGTTGTACGCGTCGGCTATAGCGAGTATCAGGTATGGGTCGTCTTGGTAGCCCTCTTCTGTGGCCGAAGGGAGTAGGTCTTGCAGCACTCGCTCGGCCAGGGCTTTCTGCTTCGTGGCTAACTGTAGCAGCGCTTGTAACGAACGGCGGTCTACAGGAGACACTTCTACTAATAGCTTTTCAGCTGTACGCAGCGCGAGTAGACGGGTGTCTCTGGAAATATTATACAATCAAGAAATATAGATAAACTTACGCAAAACTAATTTAAGTTAGTATCCATTCGTAATTAATTGTTTTCAGAATGTCAGATTATAATGAGACTTTAAAGAGTTAAATCTCTTATATATAAAATTCTCGTGTCACGATGTTTACCTTACTCCTCCGAAACGGCTTTACTGATTTATACCAAATTTTTTAAGCATATTCAGTAGGTCGGGGAATCGGCTACTATCTATTTTTCATACCCCTAAGTGGTAAGGGTTGTTCAGTTGTTCACCCCAAATTTTTTTTTTAATTTTTGAACATTTTTGTTTTAATTTTTTTAAACGTGGCATTAAAATATACATACAACCCTAAATTTTTACCCTTTTATCACTAACCCCTATTTTTTAATAGCCATTTTAGTAATTTAATCATTTGACAGTGAACTCCTCCTAAACGGCGGGACCTATTTGAATGATTTTTTGTGTGTGTACAAGTGGATTCGAGGATGGTTTAGATTCACAAATATGCCCGCCAGATGGCGCTGGAGACAGTGTCTAGGTTATGCTCCGAGCGAAGCCGAACGAGCCGCTAGTCTCAGATAAAAGTGATCTTAGACATTGCGATAGCTCTCGTTTTAAGTTGAGTGCAAATCGTTCAAACTATAGCAATGTTAGTCGTTAGAAGGTAAACCTCTCAGACAGTTAGAGAACGCAAGAGTTATTTAGCCGCTGAGGTTTGGAGTATGCAGTGTTACTCAGTTACACGGCTCAATACAATTATTTAAGGGATAGGAAACTACTTTGCCATTATTTAATTTTATATTTAATTTTGGGTGTTTCTATGTATAATTAGTATACAAAAATAAATATTGGTGGACAATTAACACACAACATTGTAAGTATGTATTTACAACTACAATTTTATCAGATATCTGGCCGCCACAGTTCAAGCTTTGCTTAGTTTGGGGTCAGGCGGTGTTGTGTGTGAATTGTCTACGAATATTTATTTATTTATAATTCTAAATGGTTAGTTAAAACTTTTCTTTCTTCTCTCCTGTCAGACTATCCAATCTATGACTTTGGTTTGCTACCATTTCTAATTGTACGCATGTTTTATACAAAGACCTGAAATGCTAATTTACTCCTTCTTCCCCGACTTTTTGCGCGGGCGCCGCAACGTCGTACTAAAATCGTCGGCCACATTGGGCCGTTTAGGATTCAACGGGTCAAAAAATTATCATTTTTATTTTTCTTTATTCATCCATGTTTTTTTACATCTTATAACATTTTTATTAGCCATACTTACGAGTCATCGTTCCTGGCGGCGGCACCGTCGGCGGTGGAGGCGTGTTGCGACAGACAGAGCAGCACCATGAGCTTGGCCGCGTTCTGAGACCACTTCGGCGCGCGCCGGGCCGCGTTCAGCTGACGTAATGCTGCGGTACTCTTGCCCGCGTACATCGAGCACAGCCCGGCGCAGTAGCTATATTCTGTAACGTTAGATAATTGATAAGCATCGCATCTTTCTTGTGTAATAAATATGTAGATATATCTCTTTCGGCTCATAGTACAAGCTTTGATTAGTCCAAAATGAGCCTAAAGAGATAAACATACTTGTTATACAAGACGCGATGCGAAAGATGAGACTGACCCCAAGGTCAGTTTTTTTATAGTATAGAGTGACGAAACCAGCAGAACATGCGTCTCATGGTAAGCAACATGCCATATAACAGCATAGATACATGAAGACAATGAAGAGTCCAAATCATTATCATGGCACTGCGCTCGTCCCCCAGAGATATAAGATGTTTTATCTCTGTGCTCTGTAATTGGACTGGAAACAAGGCCCTGCAAACCGGAACACAGTAATGTTAGCACATTACTGCTTGGCAGTAGAATTACTGGCAAAGGTGTGGTACTTCCCCAGGCGGACTTTGCAAAGAGTGACACTACTCATATCGTCAGATGGTGTTCCGTGTGAAATGTCCACCAATTGTTATCTATGTACCTTAGTATTGCGATTCGAGGTTGTCCTCAATTTTTATCTTGGAATATATTTAAACGTTATTAATATCATCCTTTTCACCGATGTAAATTACATCATTTCGAGTAACTTGGCACCGTCTCAAGCGGTATCCCACCACTGCACCTCTTGAGTGCGCAAGCGCTTCCCAGGTATGTAATAAATATGCGAACTAGACATCCATCATCATTCATATCTTTCTTTATCCCACTGTTGGGCACAGGCCTCTTTTTTATCGCGCCATCTTGACGAGCAATATTAATTATTCTACTTGATCACAGGTATACAGCATATGATAGTAATTTGGCAACAAGGTAACTGTCCAAAATATATTGACCTTCGATACCCAAAAGTTGTAACGATTTCTTGGGATCAAGTTATACTAGTGTATCATCTTATGTACCACGACCACTCTGTCAAGAGTGTGCGACTAAGAAGAAGAAGAAGAAGAAGAATAATACACTGTAGCTCACCTATATCTTCCTTGTCTCCAAGCGCCAGTTTAGCGGCTTCCAGAGCTTGCTCCGCCTCGGCAAGTATCCCTCGTCGCCACTGCACCTCTATAAGCTGCGCGAGCGCTTCCCAGCTGGTCGGCTTAACCGATAGCGTTTGGACTAAGTGCCGTTGAGCTGATTCAAAATCCACCTAAAAAAGGGCAATAAATAAGTGTAATTTTTGCGCGTAACTATTCTTGGACTCAAATATGTAATTATGTACGAATATTATTCTACTATCCCACTAAAATTATACATATTTTTTTTACTTTTATAGGTTTACACTTGACCGCCATCTCGCCTGATGTTAAGCGACGATGCGGTCTACGATGGAGCGTGTTTACCTAGTAAAAAAACTGATTCACACTCGATTTGAAGACACAAAGATTGTAACCATCGGGGAAAACCCACTTAGGCAACGTATTCCACAGCCTAGACGTTCTTATCACAAAAGTAGAGACAAATCTCTTCGTTCGTGTCTTCGGAACATCAACCATGAAACGATGTCGCTTTTTCGAGCTACGAGCATTCCGATAGAAAAAAGTACAGGGTGGTATTAGATCATGTAAATCAGCCGCACACTCTCCGAAGTGTATCCGATAAAAAACCGATAGGCTAGAAATTTTTAGGCGATGTTCAAGACTTTGAAGTCTTTTCCGCACAAGAGTGTCGTTGCCTACGAGCCTTTTGGCACGTCTCTCGATCGATTCCAGAGCCTCCAGCAGATGCTTAGCCGATCCATCCCAAAGGTGCGAACAGTACTCCACACAGGAGCGAATCTGTGCCTGATATAATGTAAGCAACGGTTCAGACTTGAAGTACGTTCGCACCTTTGAGAGGACACCTAGTTTTTTGGCAGCTAGTTTAGCCTTGGGCTCGATATACGAGCCAAAGTAATAAATGTTTGGATGTTTGTTCGTTTTGTTGCTCAATCACATCGTAACGTATCTATAAACAGATTGGGTTGAAATTTGGAAAACAGATAGGTTGGCTACTTTTTATCTCGGGAAGATAACGGGAACGGGAACTACGCGGGTAAAACCGCGGGACGCATCCGGTATATGATACATTTTACAGATATCAGATGTTAACTGTCTATAAGCATGAACAACCCACTTTATCTTCACAGTACTACAACACGAAAACTGCCCCATGAGGAGAGGATAAAGTATCACAGTCTATCATGCTATTGCACTTCAATAGTACAGTTCAGTATATACAATAATTCGTAAATAATGTATATAATTCGTAAAACATCATGAGGAAACGGTCGGTTTCCTCACGATGTTTTCCTTCACGAAGAGTTAAAGGCTATCTTCCAGCTCCATCATCAGACCCTGGTTACTTTGTAGCACCAAAGTGCTCATCAATACAGATCAAACGAGTCCAAACTCGATGGGGTCGTATCGTTTTACTACTGAGTTGAGTTGAATATCTAAATGTGAGTCAAATTTAACTTGCAAGATTTGATTAAAGACAGGTGAATCTAAATAAAAGATTGTAAAAAAGTCATACCTTCCGGAAAGCTAGGTCAGCCATCATAACAGCAGCAGACTCATTGTTAGGGTCCGTATTCAATAAGATGGCGCACGTTTGTTCACATTTCTCAGGATTATTAATCTGCGGAATCGTATCAAAAATAAATTTAACAACTTCGAATTAAACGTTAACGTTAAGTAGACTATTGAGGAGGTATTACAGTCGAAGTAAGGAGTGTTACCAGTACATCCTCACTCGCTCAAGGTCGCGCGGTTTTAGCCTACAGCCTACAGCTAGACCGTCCCTCCCAGGGAACAAGTGCCAGTCGGTTGTCGGACGCACGGCTGAGCGCTCGCGCAACACGTTTCCCGCGCATATTGTTATTAGATATGTCGACAACCCTCCGCGCTAGACAGGGACAGAGTTACGCGTTAGAAAGAGCGCAAATGTTTATTTGAAAATCGCGACAGGTAGGTATTGCGAGCTGAATTGAACTTTGTTGTGTCCTTGTGTCCCAGCAAGAGTCGCTATTTATATAATTGTTTTCGGTAAGTGACGCTTCTGTACTAATATTTATTCTGTGGTATTACTGTCGCACAGTGTACAAACGTGTACATCTGTGCGTGTATCAATTTAAACGAAGTTGGGACGGGCCGCTAGTCCTACTAGCATTATAAACGCGAAAGTTTGTTTGTTTGAAACGCCACTGCTAGCACGTCTATTAAATCAAACAGTCGTTCAGTTCAGTCTAGATGGGGCGTGCGGGGTGAGACGCGGGAAGCGCGCTCCTGCATTGCCTACATTACAATGTTAGTATTGCAGGAGAGCGGCTCAGGGCTGACGTCTTCCGTATGTTTTAATTTTATTTTGTTGCCGCGTTTTTAAAATGGTGCATACGACTTGTGCTGTTGCGACAACCCTACCCGTGTCTAAACAGTATCGGCGTTTTCCCCTAGATCAAAGGCGATGAACTACTAGTAGTATTTCTTTATACTGTGCTGCTAGGAAGGATATATTCTCAGCAAGTACCTGTGCGTATAGTTTAGCCAACGCGAGCAGTGTAGCGGGTTCTCTGGGCAAGTGCACCAGCGCCTCCGAGTAGAGGTTGACGGCGACCGCGGGCTCGCGGGCAGACTTCACTCGCGCCAGCAGGCACAGGATCGTCGACAGTTGCTGCTTTTCCTCGTACAGATCACCTCGCGCATCTGATCAACAAGTATAGAGAGTAAAATAATTTTGAAGTGAAAACTTCTTTTCGCGCATCACATACAAATTTTCACATACAGAATTGAGATCAAGCAGTGCACCCTCACTCGCTCAAGATCGCGCGGTTTTAGCCTACCGCTAAACCGTTCCTTCCAGGAAACAACGCTACAAACGAAACGCGCTAGACAGGGACAGAGTTACGCGTTAGAAGAGAGCGTAGTTGGTGAGTTGAAAATCGTGACAGTGAATTGAGCGCTAATGCGAGCTGAATTGAACTTTGTTGTGTCCCAGCAAGAGTCGCTATTTAAATAATTGTTTTCGGTAAGTGAACCTTCTGTACTAATATTTATTATGTGGCTCAAGCCACATTCGTAAATGAAAGAAATCTTCGGGTAGCCTCGGATGATCTAGATGGCCATGGTCATAGCCACGCCCTCCGGTTTCAGCCGCGTAGTTCTGGCGTGCCGTAAGTAGTTCCGCTATTAAATTCTGAGTTATTAGTTTCCACTTAATTTTTTTCATTTTTCTTATTACTAACAACATTACTAAAAAAAATGTATTGTCATCAGAACTAAAGCGGTGACAACGGGAAACAGGTAAAAAATTAATTACTATATTTAACCTAAACAAACTGGTCAAGCTAAACAAAACTGTCTAAAAACGATAAAGTTAGCTGAATGTCCTAGAGGAGTAGCTGCATGATGACTCTTTGAAGATTCTGTCTCGGGAAGTACCGCACCTTCACCAGTTATTTTATCGCCAAGCAGTAATGTGCTAATATTACCGTGTTCCGGTCTGAAGGGTAATGTTTCCAGAGAAATTACAGGGCATAGAGCATCAAAGCTTACCGATTTCAATCCTCTTAACAATACTGCTCTGTACGTCTCTAGCCTCGGCCAGAATGAGGTGCACATTGGACCCGGTCGGGTTCTTGAGCTCTCGGCCTCGCGTTTGAAGTAGGAGCAAGCGAACGCGCCGCTGTAGCGTGCCGATGTCTTTCTCCTTGTAATACATCTGGTTTAATTCCTGAGATATCGTGGCGTCAACTTTCTCGTAGTGCTTTAGCTGTGGACAAGTAAAAAATGATTGTGTGGTTTTATGAAACAAAATTTATTACCCTGGTTGTCGAGAATCTCTGCATTCTAGTCATCATCTCATTAGCTTAAACCCACTGCCATTACAAAAAATCATGTTGTTGACCTACCCACTGACTCCACAAAAAGATCTTGTTGTACCTACCCATTTTCGAAAATAAAGTAATTAATTATTAAAAAAAATAACATCTTTAACCTTCAAGGGGGCGCGCGGTTTGTTATAACGGCAGCGGTCGCGCGTAAACTAAAATACCTGTGGGATAAATCATAATATAGGAGCCTTATTTTTTATGAATTATTTGGTGTGTATATCCTTTCAATAATATATTCAGATATTAAACAATTTCTAAGCTTAAAGACACGTTTTCACTCCCACGCCATTTCTACGAGTAAGTACCTACCCGAATCTTCCGTGAGAATATTATAAACATATAAACTTGGCGAAAAATTCTCGTCGAGCGTCACCCCTAATATTTTCTATGACAGGCGCGGTTTAGACGCGACGCCAGCGCCGCGACTAAAACAATAGGCTTGTTTCCACTAAGAATGAATCGGATGGATTAGAGGTTCTTAATATTGATTAAGATATAGAGATTTCAAAAAATAAAACAGTTTATCAAAATAAGTAGTCTATTAATATTATTAGAAAAGAAAATCTTAAAAAACAGGCATTGAGTCACGTGACAGTGAACACCAATCAGAAAATGTGACGTCACGCCGTGCTAAACATCACTAATGTTGTTGATATTTTCATAGAACAAATATTATTATTTTTTATTTTTATTTATTCTTCGCCATGGATACTAGTTCTTCAGCCGCTTTACTGAACTAGTTTTTTAGTCTTTTACCACTATTTTTGAGGAAAATTAAAATCAGTTTTTGTTTATTTACATTACTAAGATTATACTGTGTCAAATACTTTCATCGAAACGATCTTCACGAAAACATATTCTTGATTTAGTGGGCATCATTCCTCCACGCAAGCGTTTGCCACTTTTTTCGTATTTGTGGATCGTTTGGAACATAGATTAATAATTTGTTTGGCGTATTTATACTTGTGCTTATACACTGAAGCACTATGAAGTTCTTGTAATACGAGGGATTCATTTTAAATTAAAAACATTGACAATGTCCTTACACAAACACATAAATGTTTGCCACGGCGTGACGTCATTCAAGACGCCATGACAGTCTGGAGCGTTTTTGTGCAGAAATTTGTTTGATTTTTTGAAATGCAAAATACATATTGGAAATGTATTTTTGTTTCAAAAATATAGATTTTTCGGAATAATATAAACATTAAGCTATATTATTAACCAATTTTTAAAATTTAGTACACAAGCCTATTGCGCTCCTTGAAGTAAACGGGGTGCTGGGAGTCCGTGTAAACTGTTTATTTAGTAGGTAGATAAACTATACAAGCTACTTAGAGCATAATTCCGATCGAATGCGCACAGGTCGAAGTTCTGGTCACTATTAGTCTTCGTTTGTCCGTGCACCGATTAATATTTCTCGAAATTGCCTTATTGTAGCAGAATTGAGAAGTAAAACGTTACAACTCTGGAGCATATTTACTCTATTCGTATTGCTTACCATCATGCAGATGTCCTGCTTGCCCCGTCAATATACCTATACATTGACTAAAAAAACACACAGACAAAGAAAGACATGTCAAACTTAAATCACGCCATTATTTTTTGCGTCGGGGGTTAAAAATGAGTACCTTGATAAGAAGTTCCAAATATTCGAATCTGAGATCGTGATCATTGAGTGACTTGATGGCGTTTTCGTAGTGCTGAGTGGCTTTATCATATTCATGCATCAGGACGAGGGCTGTGCCGAGCTTCTTGACGAGAGGAAGGTCTTTAGGATTCGCTTTCAAAGCTGATTCATACGATTCTGCGGCTTGGATGGGTTCTGTAAATAAATTAATTATTAATAAATTATTTGCTTATTTCATGCCCAAAGTTTTAAGAAGATATAAATGTCTATAACCATAATCTATGCAAACAAATAAAATTGGAGTGTAGGTAATTTTATAATAATTCACAGGTTTTTAATAAGTGGAAATGAAAGTATGACACTTATGTATATCAAAAAAACTTTATTAAAAAAATGGTTGTCTGTAAAGTCGGTTTACTGACGATAGAAATGTGACAATGTCTTAAGAAATCAGTACGCTGATAGCGCGAGTAGTGATACCGCTCGACTCGGCGGGTGGCGCCCTCAGCGCTCAGCTTCGTCCGCATGGCACAGACGACGAACTAATGGTAACGTTACATGACGTCATGTTTTGCGGGCGTGCAGCCGGCTTCACCGAATTATAAGACGTTATCACGTCAAAAAATTGTATGGCTCTTTCGGCTAATCTCCGAAATGGCTCAGCCGATTACGACGGGACTTTCACTACCAGATAGCTGATATTCTAAGGCATAACATAGTCTACTCTAACTTGAAAATGATTAGGGTTCCATGAAAAAAAAGAAAACCCTTCAAACGCGGGTGAAACCGCGGGCACAGCTTGACATATTTTTTCATGTTTCAGCACTTTTCTCTGCAAAAACAACAATATACGTAGAATACATGCAATGCGACTCCTTTTTAAAATATTTTATTTAATAATGATACCTTTTGCACCGTTTTCACGCCTTATATTAAGCGACGGTGCAGTCTATGATGGATCTACTTATCTAGAAGAAATCGATACACTATAGACTTGAAGACACCAAGATTGTAACTATCGGGAAACCAACTCAGCCAATGCATTCCATAGCCTAGACTTAATAATATGAGAGTGGAGTGAAACTTCGTTGTTGGAGTCTTTGGAACTCCGACCATGAAAAAATGTAGCTTTTTTGATATTAGATGCAGATGCATGCTGCATGCATGCAGATCATCAGCACACTCTTCGAAATGCATTTTTTTTTTTAAATTTATAGCACAGAGTGACGAGACGAGCAGGTCATGCGCCTGATGGTAAGCAACATGCCTGCCACAGCACAGTAACACGCAGCTATTGGAACATGATAGTCCAAATCATTACCTAGCACTGCACTGCGCTCGTCACCCAGAGATCTAAGATATTATGTCTCTAAGCCCTGTAATTTCTCTGGAATCATTGCCCTTCAAACCGGAACACAGTAATGTTTGCACATTACTGCTTGGCGGTAAAAAATTCGATTCGATGAAAAACCGATTACTGCTTTTGACAATACAACCTATCTGTTTGCTTCATTTGCTGTGACGGCGCAACAACCTATACATCCACACGCAAATAGATACACACAAAAAAAACCAGTAGTTTTGGAGCTTGTTCAATGGAAACAAACATACAATCAAATCTTACTTTTTTATATTAATACTGTGTAGAGTGTAGACATAAATATTTACCGTGAATAGACATATAAGCGTCCCCCATCATAGTATGCGCGTCCGCCATCGGATGGCTGCTGACGATCTCCTTGAAACATGACGTGAACATCGCTCTGTCCTTCTTTTCCTTGAGGTAAACGTGCGCCATTTTACTGCGCGCTTGAAAGTAGTAAGGTTGGCCTGAAACACATTTAAAAAATAACTTAAAACTCGAACAATTTAATTAGTGTTGTAGTTTGTGTTATATATATAATTATGTCCTCTTCAAAGTTTTTCCATTCTTCTCTGTTACCCGCTTTCCTCGTACTTGGAGGCCTATGTCGAAAGACAAACTGAACAATAAATAATTATAAAATTAGAATAAATATTATATTCCAGAAATAAAGGCTATCTTCTATATATATAAAAGCGAAAGGTCACTCATCACGAAATCTCAGAAACTACAAATGCTAGGAATCAGAAATTTTGCATGAAGGTCCCTTTTAGCACGTAGGCACTCGCTAAGACGGGGTTTTGGGAAATTCAACCCCTAAGAGGGTGAAACAAGGGATGAACGGTTGTATGAAAACTCGTCATTTTCAAAGTTATCAAATTTTGTATCTAGACTCTTGACACGAAGCAATTAAATGTATGTTCCATCAATTTTGTAACTTCGAACTGTACGGGGATGAAATTGGGATTGAAATGGGGGATGAATGTCCATATGGAAGTTCTCAACCGTTGAAGATAAAACCATGAAACTCTGTATATAGGCACTTGACATGAAGCAAGCGAATGTTTGTTCTGACAATTTTGTAATTTCGAACTGTACGGGGGTGAAATTGGGATTGAAATGGGGGATGAATGTCAATATGGAAGTTCGCAACCGTTGAAGATAAAACTATGAAACTCTGTATATAGGCACTTGGCACGAAGCAAATAAATATTTGTTCTAGCAATTTTGTCATTTCGAACTGTACGGGGATGAAATTGTGGTTGAAATAGGGGATGATTGTCAATATGGAAGTTCCCAATCGTTGAAGATAAAACCATGATACTCTGTATATAGGCACTTGACACAAAGTAAATAAAATTTTGTTCTAGCCATTTTGTAATTTCGAACTGTACGGGGGTGAAATTGGGATTGAAATGGGGGATGAATGTCAATATGGAAGTTCTCAACCGTTGAAGATAAAACCATGAAACTCTGTATATAGGCACTTGACACGAAGCAAATAAATATTTGTTCTAGCAATTTTGTCATTTCGAACTGTACGGGGATGAAATTGTGGTTGAAATAGGGGATGATTGTCAATATGGAAGTTCCCAATCGTTGAAGATAAAACCATGATACTCTGTATATAGGCACTTGACACAAAGTAAATAAAATTTTGTTCTAGCAATTTTGTAATTTCGAACTGTCTAGGGATGAAATTGGAGTTGAAATGGGGGAGGAATGTCTCTTACGCTTTCAAACCTAAAGCACTAAACTGATTTTGATGAAATTGTATAAAATTGTTTTATTATAAGCTGTTTTTAGTAACCGTAAATGTGTCTGGGTATACAAATAGGTACTGCCTGAGTTACCTTAGTATTTATTTCGCGCGGACGAAGTCGCGGGTAACAGCTAGTTATTTTATATATGTCACCATAAAATTGTCAACAGATTATTAATCCAACGCGGAAGATTATATTCTTATGGAAGGTTAGTTTAATTTGTAGTCTGACGTCATTAGATTAAAATATGTCAGTTTAAACAATGTAACGGTGACATATACAATAAAAAATGTCATAATTAAATATTATGTTTTACCTGGCTTTATTTCATTCAAGATGTCAATAGCACTATCTACATCTCCTTTCTCTAGAGCTAAGTCGGCTCGGGCGATCATTAGTCGTCCTTCCTCTGATGTGTACGAAAATTCTTGGATCGCCTCCTGAAATACAACAGGTATTCATTTTAATTTTGAAAATAAGTTTCAAATTTTTCAAATTATGACCTGTAGTACCTTAAAATAATCTGGAAACAATTAGCATGCACAAGCTAATGTGATTTTAACTTGTCTGTACTAGAACACATTTGAGTGGAGCAACTTGTGGAAAATTATATTGCTGTTTTCTATATATATGTACTAGCTGTTACCCGCGACTTCGTCCGCGCAATATAAATACTAAGGTAACTCCGGCGGTACCTGTTTGTATACCCAGATACATTTACGGTTACTAAAACAGCTTATAATAAAACAACTGTAAACAATTTCATCAAAATCGGTTCAGTTGGTTAGATCTGAAAGCGTAAGAGACATTCGGCCCCCATTGCAACTCCAATTTCACCCCCGTACAGTTCGAAATTACAAAATTGCTAGAATAAACATTCGTTTGCTTCGTGTCAAGTGTCTATATACAGAGTTTCATGGTTTAATCTTCAACGGTTGGGAACTTCCATATTGAGATTCATCCCCCATTTCAACCCCAACTTCACCCCCGTACAGTTCGAAAATACGAAACTGGTAGAACAAACATTCGTATGCTTCGTGTCAAGTGTCTAAATACAGAGTTTCAGGGTTTTATCTTCAACGGTTGGGAACTTCCATATTGACGTTCATCCCCCATTTCAACCCCAATTTCACCCCCGTACAGCTCGAAATTACAAAATTGATAGAACAAAACATTTAATTGCTTCGTGTCAAGTGTCTAGCTACAAAATTTTATAACTTTGAAAATCACGATTTTCATACAACCGTTCATCCCTTGTTTCACCCTCTTAGGGGTTGAATTTCGCAAAACCCCGTCTTAGCGAGCGCCTACATGCTGAAAGAAACCTCCATGCAAAATTTCAGATTCCTAGCATTTGTAGTTTCTGAGATTCCTTGACGAGTGACCTTTCGCTTTTATATAATATATATAGATATATAGATATAGATATCCTACTAATATTAAAGTCGCAAAAATTTGCAAGAGTGTCTGATATAATTATGTTTGTACGCAAAAACCACTGAAGGGAATTGAATGAAACTTGGCACAAATGTAGAGAATGATGTGAAAAAACATATATGCTATTTTTGCCCAGGGAAATTATGAGACCGGGAACTACGCGGGGCGCTGCTGGACTTGCAATACTGCATACTTTGATCTGGGATAAAACACCAAAATATATTGTTTCTTACCTGTATTGTTTTCCCAGCTTCAGCAAATTGCCCCAGTGCAGAATGTGTTTCAATAATTTGCAAAAACAATGTCGCCTTATCAACAATGTTCAAATCAGAATCATACATTTTATTTACATTGCTCTTGCTCGTCACAATCTGGAGGCTAGTTGAAAAACTTAGCAGCGCCTCATGCAACTGGCCAGTACTTTTCAGTATTATACCTTGCAAGAAATGATACATAGCACTATCTCTAACTTTGAAGTTGTAGCTTAGACACATTTCTAAACTTTGGTCTGCTTTAGAAAATGCTTGTTGCTGAATGTATATCTGTGCTAACAGAACTTGGCTACCTGCATGGGTACTATCTAGCTCACTCACTTGTTGTGCCATTTTCTGGGCTTCATTCACAAAACCAAAAAGGAACTTCAACTTTGCTAATTCATACAAAGATGATAGTAAGCCGGGACAACTTTCATATACAGTGTTCAGCATTTTGAAACAATGTGTAACAGTCGGGTTTTCATCTTTACTGTATAAGAGGTAACCAATTATGACAAAAGGCTTTTTAGGTAAATGTTTCTTGTACTCTTTATAGACTTCTAATATGAAGTCTGGGTCAAGGTCTTTTACATAAGTTAAGCTGAAAGGGTTGTGGTCAGCAACAGAAATTTTAGTTTCATAAGCTGTGTTAAGAGAAGCAACTGCAGCAGTTGAATTTTTCACATTCAGCTGTGCCGATAAGAGATACAGGACAGCAAGTTTGTTCGGTCCTTGCATTTCAAATAAAAGCTCAATTTGCTGGGATATCTGTTCTGTAGGACCATTTTCATTCATTTGACACAGAGTAAGCCCACATAAAGCTGTTATAGAGTTACTATCTAACTTACTAGCTGCTTTGAAAAAACTAAGAGCTTCTTTGTACTTGCCCTGAAGAATACATTGATGACCCACCTCACTCAAGTAGTCCACATTATTTGGATACAATTCAGAAGCATACTGAGCAAATCTGTACACTTGTGACAGTACAGCACTGGAACGACCGCATATCTTTGAAAATATTTGTGTGGTGTTATAGAACTGATATCCATTATGAGTTTCATCGTTTTCCAATACAGTAAAAAACCTGTTCAACTGATCAGCAGCTTCTATGTAATCATAATTCTGACATAGAGCTAAGAACACTCTCAGTTTATGTGCTTCAATATTGTTCGGTTCGAGAGGAAATATTCTTTCCATAGTGTCCAAAACTGCATCCCATTTTTGCATGGCAAACTCATTCTTCATTTTCTCAATAAGTGGTACAACTTGTTGTGTACTGTTTACTATCAATCTATCAAGAGTCAAATTGGATCCCTCATAGTCTTTAGCAAAATATTTAAACTTTGCCAGACCCAGTAACGCTTCAATATTTTTGTCACTCTTACTCAAAGCTAGTTCTAAGCAGTCCAAAATTGATACTTGCATTTCACCCAAATTAAGATACATGTCATTCCAACCTTTTAAAATTATGGCATCAACATTGTTTGAATCTTTCCTGAGAGCCTTGTTGATGTAGTCTGATGCTTTTTCATACTTCTCTGCTAAAGATAGAAACAGCCCAGCATAGTAATATGACATAGATGTTGCTAGTTTTTTTTCCTCTTTTAGTTTTGATTCTAATGTATACAATGCATCTTTGTCTATAGAGTTGCTCAGTTTATGACCGAATATGAGAGCTATTACTACGGCCAGCTGTAAATCTTTCTCTGTTTGAAGTGGAGTAAGTTCATTGATCCCTTCTTGGACTTGCCCCTCTAGTAGACTGGCCAAGCCAAAATAAAATGAGAACTCAGCATTTTCACCATTTAATGAAGCTTCTTTGATGATTGTTTTCACATGGCCATAACATTTTTCTCGTAAATAGTAGTTAATATTACACCTAGTCCAAGCTACCTCACTGTCCATGTTTATTTTCTAATCTTCCTTTGGGTCGAGGGTGACTTCTACAGGTGTAAACTTGGACTTATTCTGTTCATAATATCTGCATAGAAAGTGACACTGGCAGATAACAGCTAATTTATTCTCCTGGGCATACGTAAATGCATGCTGAGGACAAAATTATATTTAACATAACACCACTTTTATTCTGAATTGTTCTGTACATTTAAAATATATTTTGAATTCCAAAAAAAATTATTAAAATACTAAACAGAATAAAATAAATAATTATTGTAATGAAAATAAGATCTTCCTTTGACTATATATTTGAATTTATTGAAACTTCTTTTTTGAAGTTTCCTGCTACAGTTGATTGGTAGATTTAATTTTTATATAGGTACCAAATATCAATGTTGGTTTTAAACTTCTCACACCTACTGCTCTAATTTAGCAAAGCCACTATTTATTAAAACAAAAGATAAGTTAACATTTGACAAGGGACTGCATGATCAATTAATAACTTACATCAGCTAGAAGTTTCCCTGCACCTTTCCCTTGAAATTGAGGGGGTACTTCAGTGTGAATGAATGTTATGCTGTGCCCTTTCCTTTCGTAGTTCAGCACAGCTTCTTCTGAAACGATACAACTTTATGAAAAAAGTACAGAAGTACACGTATCCTAATAACTATCAAAGAGAATGAATAACTATCAAAGAGAATGAATAACTATCTAAGCAACTTCTCTTGATTGACAGTGTGGGAACTTACCGGTACTTTTGTTATGAAGAATTACGAAACTATTTTATTGCGATCAATAAGCAAAATACAAACACACTAAAATGTTTATACAACCAGGAAGTATCAACACTCTATTTTATATAAGTAAAAGTATTTTTCTTTCTTCAAATTTCAAAGGTGTTCTTACCTCCATGCATGGATATCGTGAACTGTTGCTTAGCAACATTGTTGACAACTTTTAAACTAGCAGTTGAAAAAGCTCGCAAGCCTGCCCTTGTTAGCATTCCAGACATGAGCACTACACAGTGTAAGAAAAAAGTTTTACAAAAATACGCAGTTTCTTGTTTTGAACTTTTTATCAAACGAAATGAAACTTTATTTATTTTTATTATTTTACGAAATTGTCATTGAGTCTTGGATTGTCAATGTCCTTATCAGTTGTCGTTGTCACTGTCTATGGAGGGTCGAGGTAAGGAGTGTCATCAGTGTACATGAAAAAAGGGTCCGTCAAATGCATAGATGAAGAATTTTTTTTGCTACGCAAAAAGATCAACAAAGCGAGTGAGCGAGAAATCATTTTCAAGTGGAAATCGCTCGAGAGAAGAAGAGAAAGCGAATGAAGTAACGTCATTACAATATTTTAGTATACCCGAACGTAACAGTCTGATTTCGTCGCGGTAAAAATCGTGTATTTTTTAATTAATCCTTGGATTGCAGACGATTTTATTAAATTATTTATATTATGGCATGTTCTGTGCGTGAATGTGATACAAGACGATATTATAATCCGAATCATTACATTAGTCACCAACACATGTAAATATGATTTTTTATCAGGTCTCCGAGCAGCCTATGTGTGTCTTTTACATTTGACGTCTTTGGTCAAATGCATAATATTATTAGTTATTAGGGTGGTGATGGCGCCACATTGTCACCAGTGTACATTTTAAAAGATACCGTCAATCGTACTATTCATAGTTCACGAAATAAAATAACTGTCGACACGTTTTCTCATAATAATTAATTATTTAAGGTTATATTTACAACATTATTTTGTTCTAAGGAGACGGCCCATTTTCCATGGGCATTTGCCCCACAGCAAAAGTGCAGGAACCTCGACAAAAATTGGACCATTGTATAGGATTTTTAATATATATATTGAGGAACCTTTAATGTTTTTATTCTGCGTAGCGGGGTTTAAAATGTATCAACTAAAACGTTGAAAAAAATAACACGATGTGTGAGTTTCGAACGAATCGAGCATATTTTACATTCTTTTTGAAATCGAGTTTTGAACGAATCGGATGATGTGCTAATTTTGTTCACTTTTTTTTTTATTTTGGCGTCACCCACCTTTTGTGTTTTCCCATATAACGTATTTCAATAAGATAAGATAAGATAAACATTTATTAACATATTAACACATATATCAAACTTATCTGCAAAATGCATTGTCAACCAAAAACTTAATACAGTGAGTAATATGTCTCGTCTTTCGTATTTTTTACAATTCAAATAATTTGAGAAATTGATTTTCTGCTGTAAATGGGCAAAATAATCTTAAAAAACATTCTCTACACTTTATCAATTAAAAATTAGATTACAAAATAAACATGTTAAACAGTATACGATTAGCAATTTTTCTTCTATCGTAATGTTTGAAAAATGGCTTATTTGTAAACTAGTAATAATAATATTATTTTTTCGCTTCCGTGATCACTTCAAGTACCTATTAGATATTCTTTATACTTGGTATTCTTTATTGCTGTTACCGTTCAGTTATTTGTCTTTTATTTAGGTATTTATCATCTTATTAGTTAGTATGTATGTTTATTATGTATATATAGAATTAGTTTTATTTATTAGTGTATTATAATATTGTGTAGCTAAGTATTTGTGTGTAATGTTATTAGAATGTACGTTTATCTCGTAGTAATAGTCTTTGTTGCGCACCACGCTTTTAGTTTCTCCATCATTTTGTCCACCCCAAGGTTGCCTGGAAGAAATCGCTTTCAGCGATAAGGCCGCCAGCTGTTTCACAAGATTTACTGTTTTCCAATATTATATGTGTTAATTTTTAAGTTGTGAACAATAAAGAATTTTCATTCATTCATTCATTCATTCATTCATTCAATTTCACGATATGAGGTCATCTAGCAATAGGTAGGCACATTTTTAATGTTATCAATTAATGTAATGTAGTTAGACATCAGGCAACGTCGTCATAGTCACAAGTCAAGTACTCATTTATGGTGTACAATGTATTTTTTAGTAAAAGTTGCTTGACTTTACTTGTAAAAATTGCGCTACTGGATGATTTTTTTACATTTTCTGGCAATTTATTGTACAGGACTCTACCCATGTTAATTGGCAGTTTTCTTGCTACAGAGAGTCTGCATTGTAACGGTTGCAGTTCGGTTTTAGATTTACCCGATCTCCGATCTATTTTTTCCTTTATTATGAATTTTTCTATATTTTCCCTGGTGTATTTAATAGTCTCAAATATGTAGAGTGCAATTGAAGTCATTATACTTAAGTTTTTATAAAGATCCCTACAGCTATCTCTATATTTTGAATTAGTTAAGATTCGATTTGCGCTCATTATTTCTGTCCCGTCCATTAATTTTACACAGTGACTTATTTGCTTTGTCGACTTTAATAAGTTGAAAAACATAACGTTGGTCTTATCACCGTTCAGCTGTAGGCCATTCATTTGGAACCAGCTCTTAAATTTATCTACAGCTTCACGTATTTTTAAAATTAAGTTTTCTGTAGAATCCGCTGTTAATATCAAGGTGGTATCGTCAGCATATTGTATTATTTTTCCATCTAATTCCAAGAACGACAAATCGTTTACAAACAACGAAAAAAGTACATTTCCCAGCGAAGAACCTTGGGGCACGCCTATATTTATGCATTCCGATTGAGATCTATGTCGCCGGTTTTCAGTTTTGATCTCTACTATGTATTCCCTATTTTTTAGAAAAGATTTTATAAGCTCCAGATTTTTATTCCTGACTCCGTAGATCATAAGCTTCCTCAATAAAAGCTCATGATTCACGGAATCGAAGGCCTTAGATAAATCTAGCATTATTGCAGCTACTTTAATTTTTCTGTCTAGATTCTCTACCGTATTCACTAGAAAATCATGAACAGCCGAAATCGTAGACCGCCCATTTCTATACGCGTGCTGTGTATCAGAGATAATAGAGTGTCGATCAAAATGTGCTATTATATTCTGTGACATTACCGATTCAATAAGCTTGGAAATTGTAGGTACAATAGTTATAGGCCTGTAATTTTTGACGCACTCTGTTTCGCCTTTTCCTTTATAGAGTGGAGTTAATCGCGATTTCTTTAGGTATTTTGGAAAGCACTCAGATTGTAAAATATTATTAATTAAGAAAGTAAAGTGATCTGACAGGTAGAGCAAAATACGATACAAAAATGCACCGGATATGTCATATATATATCTTTAGTGTCCGAATTCTTAATTTTATTACTGGCTAACTCTATTAAATCCAAGGGTGTGATAGTTTCAAAGTGAAATTCACATTGATTTTTTATTCTATTTTTAAAAAATAAAATAGATTTATTCAAATCTGGGGAATTTGCTATGGTTAGGTTGTATGCTGTGGTCGCAAAATGTTTACTAATGTATGACGCTATTTTGTCTTCTGCTATGGGAAAATTATCTGAACCATCTACAAGATGCCAGTTCCATTTTTTTACATTTTTATTACTCTCCTCTTTGATAACGTTCCATATCTCTTTCTTAGGATTTCTAGAATTTCTGATTCTCTGTTGAATATATTCTTCCTTTCTTTCTTTCATTTCTACATATTTTCTTTTGATGTATAATACTTTCAGACAACCCCGAATACTGACGTCTCAGTTGGTATAAATCATTTACTTCTATTTGCAATTCAACAATATCCTCCGTAATCCACGGACATCGATTAGTTCGCCGATTTTTTGTTTTTACTAAAGGAAAGAAAATATCGAAGTTCCAAAGAATTTTACTTTTGAAATTTTCAAAGGTTTTTCCATTATATTTTTCAAATATATTGTCCCAACCATACGCTAACATAGCATTACAGAATTCTATTATTTTATCGTCGGTAAAAAAGCGTTTCTCTACGGAAATTACTTTTGGTTTAAGCTTTTTTTGTGATACAAAGTTGACAAGTTGTGCGTCATGGTCAGATATACCTGTAGCTATAGGTACTATATTAATTTCTTGCGCCGGTATATTAGTAACAATGCAGTGTACAGATGTACTAGACTCGTTTTCATATCGCGTGGGAAAATCAACCGCATTGCGAAAACCATTAGAGCGCATCAAGTCATCAAGCTTTATTTTGTTGGGACAGTTTACAAGAAAATTTACATTCCAGTCGCCTGCTAAAATCACGTTTCTGTTCGTAAAAGTGCTCAGCAGGTGGAATAGTTGTTTCATGACTTTAATAAATAACTTAAAGTTGCCGTTACCTGTTCTGTACATACCTATTACAAGAAGCCTATTCAAATTAACAATTTCTACCGCCGTGAGCTCACAATCAAATTCCACAGACAATTCGATAATTCGTTTGAATGGCCTACATGTGAGCTGTTCAGTAACAAATACTGATACACCTCCATGCAATCGTTTTGTTCTGAAAAAACAGCTGGTATGATTATATCCATGAATTAGTACATTATTAAAATTACTTTCGTTTAACCAGGTCTCACACAATACTAATATGTCTGGTCTATAAACAAGCGTTACTCCTTGTAGAAGCAGAGCTTTCTTAGTGTTAAGGGATCTAATATTTTGATGCAAAATTTTTAAATTGTCGTTGTTTATATCACACAAATCTGTTTGGATTCGTGATCTAAAAAAGGTTGGGACTCACTGCGGTCCTGTAAATTTAAAGCTCGGTATTGTGTCTCGTGAGTATCTATACCAGTCAAATATATTAAATTATTATTATTAAATGTCTTAAATCTAAAATTTTTCAATATTTCATTACACATAAACTTAATAAAATTCTTTGACAAGATATTGCGATACATAAATATATTTTTATCATATGAATTAATGTCAATTATGGTAAGAAATGGGAATCGTAGAGTTAACTTGTACAAATGCTCATTAATTTTAAACTTTTTAAAGTTATACATTTTATCAGCAGAGTTCCCATATTCGTAATGTAAGGTAGAGATTTGAAGTTTAAGCTTTTTGTTTTCACATAATTTTATTAAATTTGTTATGTAACTTATTTTATAATAACTTAGTCCTGAAACGATAAGAATAACTTCGTCATTTTCCTTCATATTTTTAGTCAGTGTTGCCACATTTTTTACTATTTCTCCAAGTGTGGCATTTGGTTTACAGTCCGACGTAATCACGTAATTTTTAGAGCTGTACCTGGAAAAGTGTTCTGCAAGAGATTTGCCATAATTGTCACATAATATTAAGATCTGTCTTAATGCAGACCCCAAGCGATCGCGGTTTTTTACTTGTGTTTCTTTGTTTGAGTTAAGAAAATTTTCAATCGCAGTAGTGGGTCTCTTCTTATTTATTTGAGGGTGCAAAATGGGAGGTGAAGTATTTGTTTCTTTCGTCCCTGCGGTACTTAGTTTTTTATTGAGCTCAGAGCAACATAATTCATTTGTTTCTGTGCATAACCTATTGAATTCCGATACATTAGAATCAATGTCCTTGGTTTCGGCCGTTAGAGAGCAAAACTCGACAGAAAGTTGCTTACTTTTTAGTTCTAAATTTTCTTTTTGTAAATTTATTATTTGTGTGGTTAATGTTTGAGTATGATTATGCAATGAGTCAATTTTTTCTTGAAATTGTTGTTCAGTAGTTTTTTGTAGCGTTTCAAAAAGGGTGGCATTTTTTTCATGCATCTGAATAATTTTGAGTGCATTTTCGTATTCATTTAAGTCCTCTAATCTTATTTCTGTTAAGTCTTTGAGCTGAGATTTTTCTGCATCAATATCGATGATTTCAGCTTCTTTTTCAGCTAATTTAGACTTCAGTTGCGTTATTTCGTCTACCAAACGCTTGAACTCCTCTGCGCACTCATCTTGCTCTTGCAGCAGTTTAATATTAAGTTGTTGTGATTTTTCTAAGTCCAGGGTTAATGTTCTTATTTTACGTTGTGCCTCAATTAACGCTGTCTGATTTCGTGTCTGCGGCATTTTGCAAATATGTTGATTTTATGTCATTTAAGATAATTGATTACCACAATAACGATCGCTACCAAAGAACAGAAATCATTTGTTGCGCGTTGTATTGTCAAAGTGGCGCCACCTGGCGAATTATGTCAGTTCCTTCACAATTGCAAAATAGTATTATTGAGTATCGAGTATTATTTTTGTTGAGAAATCAGGTGCCAAAGTAGTGCAACGGTTCCGCACTAGATGGCGCTGTTAGTGATTTCGTTGTTAGATACGAAAGATAATGTAGTATGACTAATAATAACTAGATTAGGGTTGTTGAGGAAGTGATTATGAGGAAGAGGAGGAGGAAGAGGAATTGTCACGCGCAAATTCAGAGGATGCGGATGAGGAAGATGATATTTTTTTGAGGAAGAGGATGCGAATGAGGAAGCGGAAGAGAAAGCGGATGAGGAAGAGGATTATATGAAATTATAAATACTAGCGGACCCAACCCAAAAACCCCTGTCTTGTATGTACATAACTAGGCACATACATACAAAAATATATTAAAAAGGCGTTTTCCAGAGGACCCAAATTATGAATCTAAACCATTCTCAAAACATACACAATAAAGAATCATCAAAATCGGTCCAGCAGTTAAGAACGAGTTCAGTAATTACACACACAACACACCCATAAAAAAAAATGTGTAAATGATACAATTTTATTTAGGAATTCCATGAGAACTTGCCATGGATACGCGACGCGCATGCGCAGTGAAATTCCTCATAAATTCCTCTTAAATTTTGAGGAAGCGATAGCGGAAGAGGATTTTTAATTTTAATTTATGAGGATGCGGTAACAGTTGAGGAACCCAAAATATTGCGGAACTTCCGCATTATGAGGAAGCGGAAGAGGAATCCTCAGCAACCCTAAACTAGATGGCGCTAGTGGTGTCTTTGTTCGTAGATACGATCGAACAAAATAATTTAAGTATATTTCATAAATATAGCTCTTTTTACTCACAAATAATACTTCTGTCACTAGATATGCACAAAATTTGTTGAGTAATGAAAATTTTTGGTAGTTTTCAAAACTTGAATAGAAATTGAATCACAGTAACAGTAAAACTCAATTTGTTTAAATTTTAAGACACCATTTGGACACTTGGTTTTTTTTTTTTTACTTCACGTGGACAAACCACTATCGAAAAACACTTTGCACTAGGTTTCGTCTTGATCAGTTTTGTTTTTGTAATTTATTTTGTAAAAGTAGAGCTCGTTATGTTACTTAATAGGGTCTACCCTCTGTAATATAATATTTTCATCTGTCTCTCTAATGTTTTCAAGTTTTACTAAAAATCGTCAAAGAAGTACGTTCACGAACATTTTCCATGGGCATTTGCCCCACAGCAAACGTGCAAGAGACTCGACCAAAATTGGGTCATTGTCTAAGATTTTTAATATATACTAGCTGTTACCCGCGACTTCATCTGCGCGAAATAAATACTAAGGTAACTCAGGCAGTACGGCGTATTTACGGTTACTAAAAACAGCTTCTAATGTCAAGTGCCTATGTGCCTATATACAGAGTTTCACGGTTTTATATTCAACGATTGGGAGCTTCCATATATACTTTCATCCCCCATTTAAATCCCAATTTCATACCTATACAGTTTGAAATAACAAACATTCGTTTGCTTCATGTCAAGTGTCTATTTTAAAAGTTTCATGGTTTTATCTTCAACGGTTAGGAACTTCCATATTAACACTCATCCCCCATTTCAACCCCAATTTCATTACCGTACAGGTCGAAATTACAAAATTGCTAGAACAAACAATTATTTGCTTCGTGTCAAGTGCCTATATACAGAGTTTCATGATTTTATATTCAACGATTGGGAACTTTCATATTGAAGTTCATCCCCCATTTCATTGTGGTTAAAATGTTTAATATTTGTTGTAATATTTCATTGTGATTTCATCCCCGTACAGATCGAAATTACAAAATTGCTAGGACAAACATTTATTTGCTTCGTGTCAAGTGCCTGTATACCTACAGAGTTTCATGGTTTTATCTTCAACGATTGGGAGCTTCCATATATACTTTCATCCCCCATTTCAATCCCAATTTCATCCCTATACAGTTCGAAATTACAAAATTGCCAGAACAAACATTCGTTTGCTTCATATCAAGTGTCCATATACAAAGTTTCATTGTCTTATCTTCAACGGTTGTGAACTTCCATATTGACATTCATCCCCCATTTTAACCACAATTTCATCCCCGTACAGTTCGAAATTACAAAATTGCCAGAACAAACATTCGTTTGCTTCATGTCAAGTGTCCATATACAAAGTTTCATTGTCTTATCTTCAACGGTTGGGAACTTCCATATTGACATACATCCCCTATTTCAACCCCAATTTCATCCCCGTACAGTTCGAAACTACAAAATTGCTAGAACAATCATTTGTTTGCTTCGTATCAAGTGTCTATATACAAAGTTTCATGGTTTTATCTTCAACGGTTGGGAACTTTCATATTGACATTCATCCCCCATTTCAACCCCAATTTCACCCCCGTACAGTTCGAAATTACAAAATTGATAGAACAAACATTTAATTGCTTCGTGTCAAGTGTCTAGATAAAAAAATGTATAACTTTGAAAATGACGAATTTTCATACAACCGTTCATCCCTTGTTTCACCCCTTTAGGGGTTGAATTTCGCAAAACCCCGTCTTAGCGAGCGCCTACGTGCAAAAAGGGACCTCCATGCAAAATTTCAGATTCCTAGCATTTGTAGTTTCTGAGATGCCTTGATGAGTGACCTTTCGCTTTTATATATATAGATTGAGGAACTGTTAATGTTTTTATTCTGCATAGCGGGGTTTAAAAGATATCAACTAAAACGTTGAAAAAAATAACACCCCGAGTAGATAATTAAGAACGTGATGATTATGTACTTACTACTAAAAGAGGGTAGTAAATTCATTACTTTGCTACTTACTGTGCTCAATGTCGACTCAACGCAGAAGGACCGGAGATTCGGCAAAACCGCAAAAAAATTACGAAACCTTTGGAAAAATAACGAAATTCCTTGTGTTGTGGGAGTTTCGAACGAATTGATTTCCGAACGAATCGGATGTACTTTACGTAAACTTCAACAAAAGAAAAAAAGAAAAAAGTTGGCAGTTATAGGAACTGCCGATAGAAGTGAAAACTTATAACTCAGAATTTGATAGCTTACCTTGGAAACTACACGGGTTTAACCGGAGGGCGTGGCCTCGCCATCATGGCATGGCCATCTAGAAATGCGTCAGCATTTTCCATTGGCTTACGCATTTCTAGATGGCCATGCCATGATGGCGAGACCACGCCCTATCAGCATTTCCCATTGGTTGACGCATTTCTAGATGCCCAATCGCCAAGGTCCCGAGTTTACTCGAAGATTTCTTATTATACCCGAGCATGGTGTTCTTTTTGTAGATATTTGAGACATAGATTTTTCCTGGGCTGTGATTGAAGCTCAGCATCACACTCGGAAATAAAATAAATGTTCGGATTTTAACTTGGCATACTTCAATTCGTTAACTATGGCTACATTCTTACCATACCCTTTATTAACATCAGGGGGGCACAATAAGTGACGTCACAACTTGCGGAAATGAGATAGTCTAATTATCTATCACTTGTGAAAAAAAGAGAAAGAGATACTGATTTTCCGTCCTTATCACCGTGGCCGGCTTTTTCTCTGGCTAAATTACAAATCTGACACCGCGTTGCCAAACAAAAGTCTGTTCAAAGCTCAGACTCGGATTTTTTATGTTTTATTAAATATTGTGTGCATTTAAAGAAGATTCACACAAGAGACCTATCAATTGTGTGAGTAGATATGAAGCTCTAAGCTTTCAAAAAAAATGTTTGTCTGTAAAGTCGGTTTACTGACGATAGAACGTGACAACGTCTTAAGAAAATACTGATGGAATGGTAGCATTTTTCAAAAGAAAATTTTAATTTCATTTGTTTAATAGATTTGTATGTAAAAAGTAATCAGTAGAATTTAGTCATTTTCAATCAAAACAATGCAAAAAAACTTTTAGATGCCGGGGATCGAACCCGGGGCATTTCACATGCAAATCGAACGCTCTACCACTGAGCTACATCCCCGCTTGAACTACTGGTCGAAATAATTAATACAACTGTAACAAACATGCGGCGAGGTAACGACCGACGGTAACGCTACATGACGTCATGTTTTGTGGGCGTGCAGCCGGCTTCATCGAATTATAAGACGTTATCACGTCAATAAAAGATTATTCATACACATTTTCACCTTTGATTTAACCCTTTTGTTTGAATTTTTACAGATTTAATTATGCAACTTGAATGTATCACTAGATTTCTGGTAATAATTTGGATTGTTTTATTTATTCAAATTAATTATTATTTCGCAGATGTGCCGTTCCGAAGAAGAGGATGAAATATTGTGTGAATAATAAAGCAATGTTTTTCATGAAGTACAGATTATCAAATAAATCAATCATTCTGAATTACCACAACATCTAAATAATAGTAGCCTGTCTACTACAACAAGGTCTACTAACATTTAAATGTTCTATACCTAAGTTCCGAGTTACCCCGTGCGAAGCCTGGGCGAGCTGCTACTATGATATAAATATGACAGGCAAACTACATTCTTATAACGTTGAATGTAAAGTACCATTTGAAATAAATGTTTTATTGCCCTGTTTTTGATTATTTATTTAAGTACCTCCTATTTTAGTTATATTACATAAAACCTCTTTTTAAAATGTAATTTTAGAATGCACAGAACACGGGGTGAATTCATCAGACTATCGCTGCACTACCCATATCTAGTGGAATATTTTCTTTATGGCAATACTTTTTGAGAATTGAATTGAAAATTGAATTGTAATTGAAAGAACGAGAAGCTCTTAGTAGTCATGAACTCTATAAATCTTGAGGTAAAAAATCTTTGATCAACATCAACACCATTGTGGAAGATTATTGAAGTGGTATTTGTAGCATACTGCTGGACACTTTTTTAAATTTTCTACGACATGAGCTGAGACTCCTTACTTTTACTCTCCATATTCCTGTCACAGCCAGTCACAGATAGCAACGATTCTATTTTTTTTATAAATTATGTTATTGTACATTGTTTTTGCATATCCTTATGAACTAAAAGTTTCCGAACTACAAGTATACCTACTTAGTTACAGTTTACAATTTATACTCATTAAGACACTCATGATGAATTTATTCAAACTTCTTTTGGCGCGCTTCGACAGATTTTTCGTGGGATGTGAATTGAATTCTAGGGTCACGCTCGGCTCATGATAAGAAATTTTCGGCTAAATCGGAAAATTTCGGGCGTCATGGCATGGCCATCTAAAATTCGTAAGCTATTGTGAAATGCTGACGCATTTCTAGATGGCCATGCCATGATGGCCAGGCCACGCCCTCCGGTTACACCAGTGTAGATTCCAAAGTAAGAAATCAAATTCTGAGTTACTTATAAGTTTTCACTTCTACCGGCAGTCCCTAAGACTGCCTATTTTTTTCAGTGGTATAATATATATAAGTATAATAAGTATAATAAATGGTATCTACCAATATCGTTAACAAAGATGTGAACTCTTTTGTTAAAACTGTTTACTTGCTTAGGTATACCTAGACTCATAGACCTCTTATCATGATGCACCGATGTCTGCCGGCTGCAGATGGACGAAGTTCACATGTGTGTAGAGTCATCCACCGGCGGGCGCGAAGGTTGCGCGCGCGCTGCATCAGTCGCTTACCGGGCGCAGTGCGCGCTAAGCGCCTTTGTATATTATCGCGCAGTGCCAAATTAATACGATCGGGATGTGATTCACTAAACAAACTGTATAAGAATGAAAAAGACGGCTAGTACATATACTTCCTATTAAATGTATTAAGTAATTAGTGACTTAATATTCAAATTTAAGCTCTGTGTTTATGTAGGTAATTTATTTAATAAGTATTTATCTCATGGATAATCAACAAATAAAACGTTATTTTGTCACTTTTTGTAGAGACACGATATATTACCTAAAACTAGGTTTTCTGGGTCGAGCTGTTAAAAAAATATCATCATAGTGTATGTCTGCAATACGATAGTAGATTAAATATCTAGCGAAGAGAAAAACATTCACAATGAAGTTGTATTTTAAATTCGATGTGAAAGTAGAAAGACATAACTAATCACAAAAATATGTAAAATAAAAGAACTGATATAATCCTGTTTGATTTATATTATTCTTGCATACAAAAGCACATAGCATCCTTGTATAAAAAAGGCGCGATCCATTAGGAATGCAGGGCGTAGGCGTTATTAAAATTCTAACTGCCGATTACCTACCTCAGGACTGTAAAGTGACTCATTTTTATTTTTACAGAACTCTATCGTGTGAACTCTCTACCTTTAGATTTTATCACTGGCCATTTACACACAAAAAAATGTGAGTGAAAAAAACAAATAGTGATGTGAAATTATAGATCGTATTATCGAGGAACTGTGGTGTATGTGAAATAAAGTTTGTTTGTGGATTGGGCATATGGGGCAATGCGTGTCCCGGGGTCATCCGGACCCGTACTCCTTTTCCCGCCACTACGACGCTGAAAGCCTTGCTAGCAGTGTTGGGGGTAGTAAAAGGGTAAGTGAATATTTCTTATTGAAACAATTTTTTATTTAATACACTAACTCTAAGATTGGAGTAAAAAAAAAAATCGCAATTAAAAGAAGGTACGAGTCCTATCAATAAGTAATTCCTTCTCATTTGCGCACCCCGTATACTGACCTATCTAATTAAGGTTGCCTGGAAGATATCGCTTTCACCGATAAGGCCGCCAAATGTCGCACTAGTAAGCAATGTATTGTTATTTTTTAGGTGTGTCTTTTTAGGGATATCAATTAATAAAGAGTGTATTGATCTGTAATACCATGTAGTATTAAAACAGTTAACATATCTAAGATATATTTTTAAATAAATGAAGAATATACTTTAGTTTCCAATTCACTTTTTCACTAGTTAGACATGGAAACACCGGTCTAGTTGGTACCGATATCCATGAGTAGGTAGGTACCTACTAATTACTGTAATTACAACATTTTACACACAACTATGGAAGTATTGAGTACATACCTTACAGGCTGAACATGTCAAAAAGGGTCCCATCATCAGAGGACAAGAATTATACAACAAACTACCGTTGGAAATACAGAAGATGACTAATGACGCGGTCTTTATCAGAAAAGTAAAAATTTTATTGCTGGACAAATCTATTTATACTTTAAAAGAATATTTTTTTAAACAATAACTATACTTATTGTTTTTCTTTGTCTGTATATCTGTTTTCTTTTGGTGTGTACAACAAAGAGTATCTATCTATCTATCTATCTATACTTACCAAATTTAATTATACTATGACTACGACCTCACGTCTATACATACCTATAAACATATACTTGTAATTGTGTTGTGAATCTCATTTGTAATAGAAATTGTAAAATATTAACTTTTTTTTTGGAACCTTAAATGTAAAATTTACATAAATGACTGTGTTGTTATGTGTGACGTCAATGGCCCTGAGCCTCAGAGAGATACTCAATTTATTGATTTGTATTGCATAATTCTCTTTTTTTGACATACCTTAATGAAAAATTATTATTTTTTGTGAACATTATATTCTATTCTATTCCATGGGTAACATAATCCTGAAAATGCTTATTTTTATTATAAATTTATGGGACGAGCAAAACATGTATATCATGGTAGTAATACAAGTGCTCTACTTACATACCAAATATGACACAGTTTAATACAACATATTTATCAATTGCCCGAAAATACTGACTCGTAGTATTTCCCTATAATTTATCGTAGCTAGGTAGATATTACATGTTGTGGTCAATATGGACTGTGGTCATACATCACATGGTTCAGTGACCTTATATTAATTTATTGAGTTCTTGCATAGGAGAATTCGGTGCCGTTGTAGATAAGCTGACACTTATAACAAGTGATAAGTAGTGATATTGGTGTCCATGCACCATAGACTGAACTAATGTTATTTGACAGGAAGTAAGTAGATATTGGTCTCGCACTTCGCTTCTTATTGGGAACAGTCCGAGTCCGACTCAAGCTCTGAGCTTGTGTGGAGCTCTCTATTTGCACCTATGGACTGGGTCAACTAAGTGTCAGCTGTTTGACTCCACTTTCGTAGTAAGAACATAAATAAATTAATATATCTGTTGGTTGAGTGAGCTGTTTTTGTAATCATGTCTGTTTCAGTTAAAAAAACGTGTAGTTTAGCCGTGCGCGGCTCTACACTATCGTAGGTAATTAAATTTTCGAAGAACGTTAATGGTACTGTCAACAAATTCATATATCTAATCGTTTTAATCATAAATTGTGTCTTAGGCTTTGATGAAACTAAGTGTTTTAAGAGTTCAATGATCTTAGGTATCTATTAATATGATAAATACTTTTGTCTGCCATTTAAATAATCTAGGTACTATTTTTTTACTGATTTTTCATAGAACAACGTCAAATAAAATCTACCATTAAACGTAATCTTACTTTTAAACTAAATTCCTCCAAAACCCGTAAACTGCACAACACTCGCCGCGTTAGTAAAACTATATAAGTATATAATATGGCTGAAGATATTTTTATTTCCCCGCGCCAATTCTGTCTGATTAAAAAAAACTGATTACCTTAATACCTCTGAGGATAGTCTGATCCTAATACCTATCCAATTTATGGGAAAGGTAACATCGATGGCGGAAGAATTATAAGGAAGATAAAATACGAGTGATTATATACCTACATAACATAAGCATAATAAACAGCCCACAAAATGTTCTCACTGCTGGGACTCGGGCTCTTCTCTGGCAAGGAGAGAGTCAAGGCCATAATCCACCTTGCTGGGCCAGTGCGGGTTTGTGGATGATACATGACTTCAAAATATTCTAGGTACATGTCGGTTTCCTCACGATGTTTTTCTTCACCGTTTTAATTTAGCCGCATTACGCACATGACTTCGAAAAGACGCGCGCGAAGGTGCGCTTGGTTTTGAACCCGGGGTCTCCGGATCGGCAGTCGCCGTTCTCCCGACTAGACCAGCCGTAACTAGTTAGTACTATAACCTTTTTAGATCCATCGGTGGGTTCGTGCGGCGAGTGGCTGCATTACCGAAGACCATCCGAGAGTTCAACTTACAGATGGCCATCAGGGACAGAAATGCAGCCGTAGTGGAGGCTCTGGGCCGGGAGGAGGCGGCTTAGGCAAATAGCAACTAAGCAAAGACTCGATGTCGAGTCGCGGTTACTAGCGGTGGAATCCCAACCGGTAGTGATCGGCTCTACAGACGAGCACTAGAAATAGGTTTGAAATGTGCCCAACTCCCCCTATTTTTCTTTTCTTCTCCTAATCCAAAAAATGTGTAAAAAATGTATTGACAAAGATCACGGACCCCGGAGTCTGTGGAGTGGATAATTTAAATAACAATAAAAAAAACTTTTAAAATTAATATACATCTTTACAAAAATATGACCTAGCTTTGTATCTCCTGTATCTCCGATCCAATAAACGGACCTGCCTGCCGAGATCTAAAGTAATTGCGCCAAGTTCCCACAGGAAACGCTTTAGTTCAACGTCCCATAGTTCAGTGATGTATAAACGAAGATTAATTTTGATTTCAACCGACTTGGACGAAAGAGGGGGTCATGTTAGTCTGTGAGAACTTATTATATTACTTGGGAGTTGATTTTATGATGATAGGTTTATTGGACAATACATAAAAATAACACTTCAACGTGTAAGTACATAACACAAAACTATATTAAATTAGTTTTAAATGCTTAGATTAATTAGATTGAATTCGCGTGAGCTGTCAAAACTATTATTAATAGAATATATAAATAATGTAGGCATAGGCATTACAGAATAAATTAATGTTTATTAAAGAACCAATCATTTTCTACCTAGGTACAATAATAATTGTTGTCGTAACATTGCATTAAAAAATTTGTAGAGCTCTTCTAAAGGCACATTTTAAATGTCGTTACTCCTTACCCAAAGTTCAAATTTTTAAACTACGTTTTCAATATTATTAAAACACTTCAACGTGTACATAACACAAAACTACCTATATTAAATTAGTTTTAAATGCTTAGATTAGATTGAATTCGCGTGAGCTGTCAAAACTATTACCTATTAATAGAATATATAAATAATGTAGGCATAGGCATTACAGAATAAATTAATTTACCCAAAGTTCAAATTTTTAAACTACCTTTTCAATATTAGAATCGTGTTTTACTTCGATGTTGTGAAAAGGTCGCATTTCTTTAAAAAATTGAAATAATTTGCTTAAAGAATGTGTAAAGTTTTATCGTCTTGGTAGTGTGTACATGCAAAGGTCACTCTTGTATAAATAACCACAGTATAGATATCATTTTTCCGTATAGAACGGACATTCTTCCCTTCCCCTCCAAACAAGGCTTCCTCACACCGCCACCGACGCTGAGCTCTGGTGACGATGCTCTACAAGGAGGGTGTCCCACACGCACTTTATTGGTTTGTAACTAAAAAGTAAAAACATCATTTTTTTATAGTATACAGTGGCCAGATGAAAATGCATAATAACTCAATTAGCCTATCCATAATAGCACAGTGTCTCGCCGCTGTTTGGCTTTGGACTTGAAGAGTCCAAATCACTACCAAGCACTGCACTCTTCTCCTAGACGTATAAGATTTATCTCTTAGCCCTGTAATTTCCTTAGAAATGTTGCTCTTCAAACCGGAACACTGTAATAGTAGCACATTACTGCTTGGCGGTTGAATAGCTCGCAAAGGTGTGGTAGGTAGGTCCAACTTACCCAAGTGGACTATGCAAATAAAAACACTACAAAATAATAATAATTATTATTGCAACTCACTAACTCTACGTTATACCTACATATGTACATTCATTATAGATGCGTTTGGATGAGAGCAACACGCGCAAAATTATTATAAGTTTTGAATCTTGATTTGTATTTAATAAATTATTTGGTGCTTAATTGATTTGTAATAAACTGTCATTTAAAATTCATGTTTTTTTAGGGTTCCGTAAAACGTAAAAACGGAACCCTTATAGATTCGTCATGTCTGTCTGTCTGTCTGTCCGTCCGTATGTCACAGCCACTTTTTGCCGAAACTATGAGAACTACACTGTTGAAACTTCGTAGGTATATGTATTCTGTGAACCGCATTAAGATTTGAATAAAAAAATTTAAAAAAAAGAAAAAATAGGGTTGCCCCCCATACTGAGAACTGAAACTCAAAAAAATTTTTTTCATCATACCTACACATGTGGGGTGTCTATCGATAGGTCTTCAAAAATGATATTGAGGTTTCTAAAATCATTTTCGTCTACACTGAATAATTTGCGCAAGAGACACTTCCAAAGTGGTAAAATGTGTGTCCCCCCCCCCCCCCCCTCTAACTTCTAAAGTAAGAGAATGAAAAATCTAAAAAAAATATATGATGTACATTACCATGTAAACTACCAACGAAAATTAGTTTGAACTCGATCTGATCAGTAGTTTTTTTTTTAGTACGTCATAAATACACTATTATTGAAACTTCGATCAAAGTTACAAGGAACTACAAGAACTATGTGTACTATGTATATTATGTTACTTGCTGCAACGGAACCCTTCACGGGCGAGTCCAACTCGCACTTGACCACTTTATTTGATAATAAATATTTACTAAAACTTAGTAAATTAAAGAAGAAATGCGTTGATATTGCGATGGAACATTGTCACAATCACAGAACAGCTGTTCTGTGGTCACAATGGTCACAATAATAGCTTCGTCACGTCATATACCTACCGCAAAAAAGTACAGATTACAAAAAAAAAGCTAGGGCTATAGGTATTTTAGTACAGGTATTTGGTTTTTTTGCACGATTTATATTTTGTGTCAATAACTTACCACCCTCTTTGTGTTTTTACAAAAACTGTCAACATTATTTTTCATTTCCTCACAATTTCTCATTTCAACACGGCTGTTAATTACTTTCTTACCTAACATGCGGGGTTCATACATGTGTGTAGTAGGTAGTTAGAACATAGTTTGTATGGAGATCTGACCGAGTGTCCGGGGTGTGGCATAAGGCAAAGAGAGCGAAAACATTTATTTATAGAAGGGAAAATGAAGTCAAAGTTCAAGGCTTACTTTCGCGAAACTTTCAATGTAACATTTCAGTCAAAAGGATTTTCTTTCTCTTCTTATATTTCACACACTATTTGGACAACCTATATGCATATTTTAAACTAAATCATTCCAATGACGCGTTTTTTTAATGCAAAAAAGCCTGTAAAATAGATTTCAAAGATTGTTTCAGAGATTTTTTTTTAAAGCAATTTATACTTTTTTTTTAAATAAAGAGTGACGAGACGCGCAGGACATGTGCCTGATGGTAAGCAACATGTCTGCCACATAACGGCACAGTGACACGCAGCTATTGGAACATGAAGAGCCCAAATCATTACCTAGCACCGCACTGCGCTCGTCACCCAGAGATTCTAAGTTGTTATACGAGTATCTCTAAGCCCTGTAATTTCTCTGGAAACATTGCCCTTCAAACCGGAACACAGTACATTGTTGCTTGGCGGTAGAATAACTGGCAAAGGTATGGTACTTCCCCAGGCGGACTCTGCTAAGAGTCCTACCACTACATAATGTCAATATTGATTAATTATTTGACATATATTTTTACTGATTTATATAAATCTTTGTTCATTTTCCAAGACTTTCGTATGAGTACGTGTATTGCAGTAGACTGTTTCTGCTCCGGTTCGGTAAATGTTCTTGCAGATAATTAGTCCATACCTCCAGTTAAACTGCGCATCGACTCGGAAATTCTGGTGAATCCAAAGCGATGGTGAAAACGCAATTACCATCTTGGCAGTGTTACTTGGATAATTACAAGACATCGTTGGCTTTGTCGTGGAAAAATGCATCAAATTACTTAGGTAGTAGTGGTAGAACCTCCGTGAACTTATTGCTATCCTAAGAATATTTGTTGAGCATTAATAATATTTTGAGGGAACTAAAGAAATTGAGTTCAGGTGCCCTCGAATGCCTACCTAACTTTTTGCTGGCACAGAACACGTAGAACGATAAGTTTAGAGGGCATACGATTTATATCCCCACTGATGGGACCCGGAGGCTTGACTCTTCACGAGTCACGGCAGTAATCCACACTAAACATTAATGGATTCTCGAATGATATCATTCTTGAAATTTGCCTGTTTCCCCACGCTGTTTCCTTCATCGTTAAAGCCAATGACAAACTCAAAGGAGCTTTGAAAAAATAATAAGTGTAAACCTACAACCCCATGGATGTGAAATACAACTTTCTTACAACTGCGCCACCAAAGTTTAGTGCCTAAACTAAAAAGTGCAGGGACCTAACCTTCGTCAGTTATTTTATCCTCAAACAGTAGTAATATACAAATGATATTGTGTTACGGTGTGAAGGGTAGGTAATATGTTAAAAAATAAGATGGCGACGAGATTTTCTAACTTTCTTGTTAGAAAGAGTTCATATACCTATGGAGGGATGTGCAGAAATAATGTCACGTAAAATATCCGTTACTGTTTACGACTAATACTTAGCATTTTTTAGGGTTCCGTAAAACGTAAAAACGGAACCCTTATAGATTCGTCATGTCTGTCTGTCTGTCTGTCTGTCTGTCTGTCTGTCTGTCTGTCTGTCTGTCCGTCCGTATGTCACAGCCACTTTTTGCCGAAACTATGAGAACTACACTGTTGAAACTTGGTAAGTAGATGTATTCTGTGAACCGCATTAAGATTTTTACAAAAGTTTTTTAAAAAAACAAAAATTAGGGGTGCCCCCCATACTGAGAACTGAAACTCAAAAATTTTTTTTTCATCAAACCTACACGTGTGGGGTGTCTATCGATAGGTCTTAAAAAATGATGTTGAGGTTTCTAATATAATTTTTGTCTACACTGAATAACTTGCGCGAGAGACGCTTCCAAAGTGGTAAAATGTGTGTCCCCCCCCCTCTAACTTCTAAAGTAAGAGAATGAAAAAACTAAAAAAAATATATGATGTACATTACCATGAAAACTACCAACGAAAATTAGTTTGAACTCGATCTGATGAGTAGTTTTTTTTAGTACGTCATAAATACACCATTATTAAAACTTCGATCAAAGTTACAACGAACTACAAGAACTATGTGTACTATGTATATTATGTTACTTGCTGGAACGGAACCCTTCATGGGCGAGTCCAACTCGCACTTGGCTACTTTATTTACTAAAAAGTTTAGTCGAGTTCATATTGGTGTTTCTTATGTCCTAAGGTAATTTTTGTACGGTACAATCATGGGCGTATAAAAAAGTCGGGAGTAGTCTCGCTAAAACAAAAAATGTGTCCATAGAGTCGGCCACATAATATGCACGTTTGCGCTGTCACATACAGTTTGACACGCACACATACACACATCAGTGGGTACACGTGCAAAATTGTGTATATGGGTGCGTGTCAACCTTTCAGTGACAACCTGACAACGCTCACGTGCAAATGTGGCCGACTCTAGTGACACAGTTTTTGTTTTAGCGAGACTACGCCCGACTTTTTAGGGTTCCGTAAAACGTAAAAACGGAACCCTTATAGATTCGTCATGTCTGTCTGTCTGTCTGTCTGTCTGTCTGTCTGTCCGTCCGTATGTCACAGCCACTTTTTGCCGAAACTATGAGAACTACACTATTGAAACTTGGTAAGTATATGTATTCTGTGAACCGCATTAAGATTTCAACAGAAAAAATTAAAAAAAAGAAAAATTAGGGTTGTCCCCCATACTGAGAACTGAAACTCAAAAATTTTTTTTTCATCTAACCTACACGTGTGGGGTGTCTATCGATAGGTCTTCAAAAATGATATTGAAGTTTCTAAAATCATTTTCGTCTACACTGAATAATTTGCGCGAGAGACACTTCCAAAGTGGTAAAATGTGTGTCCCCCCCCCTCTAACTTCTAAAGTAAGAGAATGAAAAATCTAAAAAAAATATCTAATGTACATTACCATGTAAACTACCAACGAAAATTAGTTTGAACTCGATCTGATGAGTAGTTTTTTTTTAGTACGTCATAAATACACTATTATTGAAACTTCGATCTAAGTTACAACGAACTACAAGAACTATGTGTACTATGTATATAATGTTACTTGCTGCAACGGAACCCTTCATGGGCGAGTCCAACTCGCACTTGGCCACTTTATTTTTTATACGTCTATGATTCTGATCAAATATTGGTGGTATAGTAAAATTTATTTAAGTAATTAAGTCCTTAAATAAATTAAGAATTATGAATATCAGGCTACACTTACGGGTTTGCGCTTTATTTCTACCTATTTTATTTACCGTTGAACGGGTTTGAGTAAAATTAAAAATTCATGTATTTAGGTATCCCACTTGATCCAATAATTTAACAAGATAAAAAATACATAGCCTGTGTGACCTAGGTCCTTACGTAGGTAAAGTCAAGTAGGTAAAATCAAGTGGGATACCTAAATACATGAATTCATTGGCGTCTAGAACGAAAATAAATTATTCTTAATAACTGTTAAGCCGTGCGGCGAAGCTAGTCTTGTACAGAAGCACCTACTAAATAGCCTTGCACAGTTCACTTTTCAATTTTCAATAATAAATCACATCTATAGAACTGCTCCAACTCAATGCATTATTCTCCACGCTCGCTGACACAATAAGATTAATGTGGTAAACTCGCTAAATAAGTAAGTGTTATGTCAAAAATTTCATTAAGTAACGCACGAGTAACTCTGGTTTTAAAGAAATACCGTTCCGGGTGTTCAGGTTGCTGGTATGTTTGTAAATGTTCATCCATCGATGTCAATTACAATAAACAAAACATAAGGATAATAAATATTTCAAAGTTACCTACTACTTAATAATTTGGGGTGTAGTGGGGAGCTGTGGTAGTGTGTCTTGTGTCAGGTAGCTGTTGATCGTCTTGCTTCTCTGCGGGAAAACAGTACTTGACTGCACACTATCTGCTGTCCTCAATCTCTCCGTTAGTGGCTCCACGTAGCTGCAGTGTACGCAGCGGCCACACCCCGGTAACCACATCGATCTGTGGGCTAAACCTAACAGAGGGGGCTGAACTTTTCAGCTAAATCGGGCGATCCCCCGAAAGTACACAAAGCCTACATCGGCGTAGAAGGCGGGCACCGTCGATAGGCAAATGCTTACGGCGACTGCGGCGGTGTAGCAGGGTGATGTGATGTGCCTTAAAGGGCACCAGTCAGGATCTATTTATGATTGGTGGCCAAATCACTGCATCTCTTCTATCACCGGTCGTATCAGTTTACTGGTCCATCGGGTAACGGTGGAAAGAGACAAGAGAGTGTGTTTGCACCAGCGCAACCGCCTACACACTTAAAACTAATCACGCGCAGATGAACCTTGGCTAGAACTCTGGATTATGAACAAAAAGACCTGTGGCGATGGGGAGATGGTGGTGGGAATTCAGACTACGGTGTGTCTGGTTCTTAGCTGTTTCCCTGCACATAGGCGGTCAGATGAGAGTGGTCGCTCCTGCACTCGAATGGGGCGGGGGGGCGGGTTCGGCAGCACATCTGATGACTAAGCAGCCCTATTTAGGATCGCTCTGCTTACTCCTGCACAGGAGAGGGGCCTAGAAAAGGTGGCCCAAACATAGTCCGCTTCCAACCTTCACCTGGATGGTCAACCGCGGTCATCGGGCACCAACTTAATCGCGGTCGAAAAAAAATATATAAGAATAACCAAAAAACCAAAACTTCTAAATATAAACATTTTAATATTGCAACTTGGAATGTACGCACCCTTTTAGACAACCCAAACAATTTGTGCCCTGAGCGTAAAACTGCTCTCATTGCAAGGGAATTACTTAAATACAATGTTGACATAGCCGCCATAAGCGAAACACACTTGTCGGACAGTGGTGAACTTTGTGAAGATCGTGGTGCCTATACTTATTACTGGATGGGCAAGCCCGCACATGAGCGAGCCAGCAGCGGAGTTGGCTTTGCTATTAGGACTAGTATTGCAAAAACACTCTTAGAAACACCTAAAGGTATAAATGATCGTCTAATGACGCTTCGTCTACATCTTAATACTAATAAATATCTTCATCTCATAAGTGTCTACGCGCCTACTATGACATATAATGACGAAGACAAATTAAATTTCTATGAAGACCTGAGAAGGGTTTTGAAAGATATACCTTCCAGCGATAAAATTATCTTACTAGGTGATTTCAATGCTCGAGTTGGCTCGGATCACCACGTCTGGAAGCAGGTGCTTGGGCAGCACGGAGTTGGTAAATGTAATGCAAATGGAGAGCTGCTTTTATCCCTTTGCGCAGAATTTAACCTATGTGTTACAAATACCCTCTTCCGCTTACCTGATAAGTATAAGACATCTTGGATGCACCCACGCTCTAAGCACTGGCATCTTATCGACTACGTCATCGTGCGTAGGCCTGATCTGAAAGACGTGCTCATTACTAGAGCCATGCGGGGCGCTGAAGGTTGGACTGATCACCGGCTAATAAGGTCAAAAGTCCGCCTCAGCTATAAGCCTCCTCGCCGAGCAAAGCATATTATTCCAACACGGCTGGCCTTTGCAAAATTGGCAATCTCTTCGGAACTGCAGGAAAGGTTTAATACTGAGTTCAAATCAAAATCTTTAAAGACGACCGGATCAATCGATGAACATTGGTCCACCCTTGCACAGTCACTTCATGACGTAGCAAAACAAGTAGTCGGTAAACCGGATAAGAAGAACCAAGACTGGTTTGATGACTCTGATGGCGAAATAATGGCTCTTATAGCAGAGTCAAGACGCTTACTAAAAGACTCCACTACCATTACTCAACGGAAAGTTATACAACAACAGCTCAAACGTAAGATTCGTGATCTTAAGGATCGTTGGTGGACGGTAAAGGCAGTAGAGTTGGAACATTTTACAAATATTAAACAAACAGGTCTCTTTTTTCAGTCTCTTAGAGAGATTTTTGGTCCCCGTTTCAAGAAGGTGTCTCCTATTTACTCCCGTGATAAATCCAAGCGACTGACAGATCATTGTGATGTGTTGCATCGTTGGGCTGAGCACTTTTGTGAAGTATTAAATCCAACTGGCCATGGCGCAGATCTCACATATATCAGCAATCTTACAACTCTACCGTCACGTCCGGAGCTTGATGAGCCTCCAGTATTTGAGGAGTTTTTAGCAGCAGTAAACCGACTCAAAAATCGTAAGGCTACTGGTGCGGATAGTCTACCAGCTGAGTTATACAAATATGGAGGCCCAAATGTTCAAAATAGGTTATTCGAGTTGGTGTTGCGAATCTGGGATAGTGGCGAAATTCCCCAAGACTGGAAAGACGCTACTATTTGTAAACTATATAAGGGAAAAGGAGACACTTCAGACTGTGGGTCTTATAGAGGTATTTCTCTACTTAGTGCTGCTGGCAAGGTATTGGCTCACATAATAAATCGTCGGTTGGGAGAATTAGCTGAACGTATTTTGCCTGAAAGTCAATGTGGGTTTCGCCCGGGCAGAGGTACAGTTGACGCCATTTTTGTAGTTAAACAACTTCAGGAGAAATCATTAGAACAACATCGTCCTCTAAATATATGCTTTGTTGATTTGGAAAAGGCTTTTGATCGGGTGCCGAGATCTGCTCTTTGGACTGTACTTACTAAGGCAGGCTGCCCTGTGAAATTAGTTGGCTTAGTACGCCAATTTCATGATGGTATGATGGCCAGGGTGCAGCATGAGTGTGATTTCACTGATCGATTTCCGGTAACCAGTGGGGTAAAACAGGGATGTGTAATGGCTCCATCTCTTTTTGGCTTGTATTTTGCTGCCGTACTGAGGGATTCCCACAGCGATGATACTGATCACATACGTTTGTCTGTTAGAACTGACAAAGGCGTATTTGACGTAAGCAGATTTAGAGCAAAGAATTCCGTACACGAACTCTCCATTGTGGACGCTCTATATGCTGACGATGTTTGCTTGATGGCCAATGATGTTGGCAGCTTGCAACTTTTCTTAAATCGTCTCAACGAGTCGTGCAAAAAGTTTGGCTTGGTCATAAGCGTGTCTAAGACGCAAGTGCTAAAACAACCAGCACGCGGTACAACATCAGACTCGATACCGGTAAATTTAGACGGCAAAGCTCTCGAAGAAGTGTCATCCTTTCGGTACCTTGGTTGTTTTGTTCGTAATGATAACCGCCTCGAAACCGAAATTTCTTCACGCATTGCAAAAGCTGCTGCATCTTTCGGAATGTTACGCAAAAGAGTTTGGGACTCACATGATCTCCGGTTACAGACTAAAATTACTGTTTATAGGGCCATAATTCTGCCAATTTTGCTATACGCCACCGAGACCTGGTGCCTTTATAAGACCGATATCAAGCGACTTGACGCATTTCACATGAGGTGTTTGAGATCTATCCTTCGTGTTAAGTGGCAAGATCGAGTTCCAAACTCTGAAATTCTGAGAAAAACAGGGTTTCTTGGCGTGGAGGCATTACTTATTCAGGGTCAGTTGAGATGGTGTGGACATCTTGTACGCATGGATGATTCTAGACTGCCTAAAGCTGTATTTTTCTCGCAGCTGAAGGAAGGAAAGCGTACACCTGGCGGTCTGTATCTGCGCTACAAGGATGTTCTAAAGCGCCATCTTACAGCATGCAACATCTCATGCGAAAGATGGGAAAATCTGGCAAAACAGAGACGTGAATGGCGCTGCTCTGTCCATGAGGCTGTTCGAAATTTTGAACGAATACGACAGCAAGATCTTGACGCAAAACGCCTCATTAGAAAAGCCCGCCCTAAGCCGTCCTACACCTACACATATAATGCTGAGGGTCTATTGCACTGTGCGCCATGCAATAGAACTTTCAAAACTAAATTTGGGTTTGCGAGCCATCTAAGAGCTCACAATAGTAATTAGCCAGGTTCGCCATTGACGGACACGTCAAGGAGGACATCATCATCATCATCATCAATAATTTGAGAATAATTTATGAAATTGTTGGTTAGTGAAAAGTGATTTTTAGATCTCATTGCTAATATCATGTTTGATTTTCACAAGGTTTTCATCGCAATGTGGCATTTAAAAAAAATATTTTAACAGACGTTTACCGCAGAATCTCTGGAACAGTAATGGCGAATGTGGGGATATACTGCGTTAATAAAATGGTTTTGATTTCATATCGAATCAAAACCATTTTATTAAGATAATATAGAGAGAAATCTATATTTTCCATTGAAATTAAAGAGAGATCAATATTAAATTCATAACCGTTCTAGTAGTGGAAAGGCTGCAAATAGCTAGATGGGAAGGACATATGATTGACGATACCATAATTATGCTTACACCCGTAAACATAACCGCATAACCCGCTTCATTTCAGAAGTCTGTCAGATTCCTTCCATATCTTTTTCAATTCTATCAATCAGCTTAAATTAATAAAAGCCATCTTGAATTAGCGAATTGCAAAGCAGATTCCAATGGAAACAAGTCTCCGGACTACCAAGATACAAGCCAAAGTTGAGGTCTTCAGACCGAAGCATATTTATTTTGTGAAAAAAAATGTTCAAGTATTTCGTTTTAATGCAATATGCATAGCACATTTTTTTTTAGTTTCAGTTCTCAAAAAAATTTTTGAGTTTCAGTTCTCAGTATGGGGAGCAACCCTAATTTTTCTTTTTTTTAAATTTTTTTGTTCAAATCTTAATGCGGTTCACAGAATACATCTACTTACCAAGTTTCAAAAGTGTAGGTCTCATAGTTTCGGCAAAAAGTGGCTGTGACATACGGACGGACAGACAGACAGACAGACAGACAGACATGACGAATCTATAAGGGTTCCGTTTTTACATTTTACGGAACCCTAAAAATGTTTCAAATACAATTGTACTGATACATGTCAATTTTTCCTCCTCTGTCCCTATGTATTCTTAGATATTTAAAACTACCAAACAGATTTTGATGGGGGATTTTTTAATAGATAGAGTGATTCAAGAGGAAGGTTTATATATAGATTATGTGCATAGGATAAAGAGAGACACTGATAATTTTAAAGATTTCTAAAACGATGTCATGAATAGACACAATTTTTGCGCTTAATTGCAAACGCTGGCTTCAGCCATCCTACGAGATAAATCAAAATAATGTACTGCAGTATTGTACACCTTAAAAAAGTATACAAAAAAACTCATTATGGTATATGTTTATCTGTTAGGGATAATCCACAATGACCATTTTTATTAGTATACTTAGTATTAGCAGCACCCGTGCGAAGCCGGGGCGGGTCGCTAGTATATGATAAAACAACATAATACTAGCGGCCCATTCGAGCTTCGCTCGGATAATAACCTAGACACCAACTGCAGCGCCATCTGCCGGGATGATTTGTGAATCTAAAGCATCCAGGGCACTACCCAAACGTATGCAAAAAAATAATTCAAATCGGTCAAGCCATTTAGGAGGAGTTCACTTACAACGAAAAGTGGCATTGATTTTTATATATATAGATTTTATAGATATACCTAAAAGCGATATTATAATATATTCTATACATGAGCTATGATTTATAGCGAACGAAGTCACGAACGGCTGCTAGTGAGGAAAGAAAGTGAAACACCCAGTAAAGGTATCAACTGATGGGAATCGTGACACTTCATTACATAAAGTACGTGATTGTAAAGGGCACGACTCCAACATTTTGCAATAAGACCTGTAATGACGCAAACTTGCTGCAGGATGACCAAAAAGATGAAGACAGGTTTTAAGGACCACATTTCTCTGTTACGTAAAGTTCTTTAAAAATATGCAGTACGAATGTTAACGTCTCTGTTAACTTAACGTTGGTTGGTACAAATGTATCTATGTTATATTAACGAAGACGTTAACATAACGTACATATAGAAACGTTAGACGTCTTCAGACAAAAAAATTGCGTGTTAAAGTAAATTTTTACGTTACGCACGCACACCATCACATAAAAATGACACCCTAAAGTTATCTAGTCAACATTGTAACTAACTTCAGATAAATATTTCTTGCGTTGAAGATACTATCTGTTCTATATTTTTGATCCTCTACTTTTCCAATCATTACAACTAAACACTCCTAAGTCATTGAACAATCTGTTGTATTCGTAAAATTTACGTAGGTACGTAGGTAGGTACCTAGTTTTACATCTAGTGTACCATCAGGTAGACCTGATGGTACTCTAGACATAGAATAGATAATACAGATAGAACGGACACTCCCCACCCCCCGCCAGTTTCAAGCTTCCTTCCCCGCAAGCACCGCGAGAAGCACTCAACGAAGGGTTATATCGGACGATAATTTTCTATGAGAATACGACCATGATGCTGTATTATTTAACAAAATGGTACCAAATTTTTCGTCTATTATACGAAACAATAAGAGATTTTTGATTTCATAAGAATTTCTACAAAGATTGAATCATTTTTATAAACTGTGTTAGCTATTCTGGTTAGAAGTACGCGCCAACACTGAAGTCCTGTGACGAAATTATTAAACTCGTTGTTTTTAAACTGCGGCTTTCGTTAATCGTTGTGAAATACGTCAGTGGCGCCAAAAACGTATGGTAACGAGTGATGGCGCGGAGTATAGTTCGCAATTCACGAAGTCACTAGTCACTAGTGTTGCCAATTTAGTGGATTTTTTTACTAAGATTGCTACTATTCAGATTTATTGATAAGTGATTATTTCTTAGCATTCAACCGACTCAAAAAAAAAGAAACAGGTTCAATATTTAGACTATCTGTACTTTTATGTGCGTCCATGTATATATTATGTCGGTCAATAGTGAACAATGAATATAGGATTTCATCTAGTAAGTAGTATGCTTATTTAAGATTTCGCAACAACCGTTCATTAAAACCAGTAAGAGGATACGAGTACATTGACTATTGGAATGGATAGTTCCAAAAAAAAAAAAAACGATATTTTTAAACTAAAACTTATTCAGTAATTAACGGCTTTGACATTGACTTATAAACTTTACCGGTTCTAGTACTACCGGTACTACTACGATTTAGTTTCATTTTTAACCAACTTCAAAAAAGGAGACGGATCTCAATTCGTTTATATGTTTGTTACGTAATAGCTCCATTTGTTGTGAAACGAAGGACATAAGCCCAAATCACATTGAAAAAACCCAGGTGCCACACCTGGGTTTTTTGATGTACCTCAGATTTTAAGTTATTAGTAATAATATTCTAAACTATCATCATCATCATCCGTTTGAGTGGCTAACCTGCGTTTTTTTGCCTGTAGAAGTTTTGTAGAAGTTCGTGTCAAAAGCTCGTTTTATGGAACAAAATATATTGTATAATTTGGTGTTAATGATATAAAAATAATATATACCGGCTGAGTCATAAAGATATATTATATCAAACAATGCACGAATATGCTTAGGTATAGAATATGCTTTGTATTCAATTATCAGTTTGCTTATATCGCGGGTCAAATCTGGACAAGTACTAGCACAAGCACAGCACTAGCATAGGCCTGGGATATGAGGCGTACTTGAAGAGAGGTATATGCTAAGATGTTACGAAGATGATGATGATGATTACATCGGATTGCAAACAGTATTGGTGAACTTTAAAAAAAACGCCTACAAAACTACACTGATAAAAAAACATGTTAGCCACTAATTTGGGTTATGGGAGTGGTGTAATTTTTTTTCCTATAATATATTTACATACAGTTATTAGATTTTTTTGAGATTAGATACAATTATTTTGTGCCGAGGTCAGGGTACGATTTGGGCCATGTCTCCTTTGATGTTTCTTTTTTTTTGGTAGATCATAGTTTTGAAACATGAAAACAAAACTAAAAATTACTTTCGTTTATTTTTGTTCAAGTTTTTTATGATCGTCGTTGAAATTTGGTCAATTAAGTTTCTGAATTTAATTTGAAATTAAAACTGATTTTTGTTTATTCGGCGCAAATAAATTATTAAGTAATGACTTCAACCTTAAAATGTGATTTGAGTATAATAGACTCACTCACTATTCTCACAATATTTAAAGTTTTATGCGATCCTTACTATAATGCGAATAAATAAATCACTATTTATCAACATACAAAAGTTATATTTTTTAAGCAATTAGTAAAAAAATAAATCCGAAACTAGCAACATTATCCCGCGAGACACGAGATCCACAAGGCGGCCATAGTAACAACAATTCGTAATGTTTGTTTACAAAATTAAATTGTAGTTTTGAGTTGAAAAATTATGTTGTTCTTTACTGTGGTGAGACATGCGATGGAAATAATTAATAATTCGTTTGTGCAGTGTATACTCTGATTATAGTGAACTGTGTGTAAATGCAACTTATGGACGTAGTTTTACCATCTAATGTGAAATACACGATATGTGGAGTGATTAATTAATATATTGTCAGATTAAAGTTTTCTCTTTGGGTAAGTGTACTTAACTAAAAATCAATTCGTCCATGGTACCTTTATTATCTCCTATTTTGTTTTAAATCTTCTCCCTTCTGATTGTTGATGAAAGTTATATTTACATTAAAGATCGAACACTAACTAGGTAAGATTATAGGTCACTTAACACAGGCAGGTGAACTCACGAGTCACAGCTATTCCATAAAATAATTTAGTAACCCTAGGTGACACGCACACATGCGTAAATGTGTTCGAACGACATATGCGTAGTTGTGTGAGTGTAGGTATGTCAACTGCACCGTCTGTATGGATTTTAGGCCGAGTGTCCGGGGCCTGCTCTAGATGTAAAACAGAAGATGCAATCTGACGGTAGACCGTCAGATCGCATACCACTTCTAACAAAGACACAATTTGAAGTGGAAGTAACATTGATGACGACATCACTCTTTTGCGTATTTGTCTATTACCATGTATTGACGTTATGTTTAATATTATTTGTTGCATAGATCATTTGTCGGATAAAATTTGTAAATGGTAAAATTTTATTACCTGTGATTCTGTTTTTTTAAGAATTTTTCTAGAGTAGGATAACTGTTACAAAATCGCGGATTGACATATTAGGTATGATAATGATCGGTAATCTGGATGGATTATGTTTCTCATTTTTATGCGGAATGCTAGAAATATGCGGGTAAAACCTCGGTGCGCTTCTAGTTACTAATTAATTGTTATACAAGAAAAATATTCGCGTAAATAATTATTTTGTAATTATCAGATGATTAATCAATGCAATCGCCATATAAAACATGTAAATTTCAAATGTGAAAGTGTACTTCCTCGACTATATCGAGTTGCATTTGAGTTAGAATCAAATAAGACACATTCGTATCAAACTCCATTCTCAACTTATTGTTGCTTGTGTTTTATACTTTCACACAAGAAAGCGATAGCTATGGGAGTCAGTATTGTGGTTTAGTAATTTGATAGCATGCATCTGTGAGCTGACAATGCGCGGTAGTAGACGGGAAATGTAACCAGATTTTTACAACTTTCTTAAAATTATGCAATCTTCCAATATATATTAATCCTACTACTATTATAAATGTCAATGTATGGATGTTTGTTGCTCAATCACGTCCTAACGCATGAACGGATCAGGCTGAAATTTGGAACACACTTAGATTATAGTCTGGAAGAACACATAGACTACTTTTTATCCCGATAAAACAACGGGAACTACGCGGGTAACACCGCGGGGCGCTGCTAGTAAAGAAATAAATGTTGGAGGATATTTCAATTCATAGACCAACCGACAGTTTTATCTCGCCCCAAAATGCTAAAATTGTATACTGGTTACTGTATACTGTATACTGGTGGTAATTGTATACCTACTGTATAAAAAAGTAGTTTAATTAATGTGGGGAAGTTGCCTGTAAAACGATTATGGGATTATGGATTATATTAAAAATAATGATAGAATTATGAGAACAAATTCATTCCCTATAAGTGTACCTACTAAGGGAAACTTTGTTAATAAAAAATTGACAAGCAAAAGCGCCTTCAATCTGCGATAAAGTAGGTAATAGTTTGTGAAGGTCTATAAACTTGGTGGAGTCCAATTGCTGTAACTTATCGAAGGATCGTTCCGATGTTCAGAGCAATTGTTAGTGTCCGAGATATTTGTAAGTGTTCTCGGTCACGACTCGAAATGGCGAACAATAAAGTTATTGAGGCAAATAGTAGGTACGTGTAAGCCTATTTTTATTCAGTGAGCTTTCCAACAACTGGCCGGCACGACTGGACTACCTCGTGACAACGCTGGTCGGTAATCGGTAGAAACTAAGCGTCAAATATGCATGGATAATAAAACTATTCATTTCTATGACCGTTTTGTTGACATATAAAATTACAGTCACAGGAACTGCGGATCGAAATGAAAACTTATATCTTAGAATTTTAGTATTATGTTGGTTGCCTGGAAGAGATTGCTCTCAGCAATAAGGCCGCCATTTGTGGTGCTAGTTCATAAGTATTTCACTGTAATTTTATTAATTTGTCTGTATCACAATAAAGAGTTTTCTATATATCTATCTATCTATCTTTTAAGCAGCATAAAGATTGCACAATACGTCACCGGCATAGCTACAGATTTAGGTACAGCTATTAGGTACGTACGTCGCTGATGCGAGCTCACAAGATTATATCCATTCAAATAGAGCGGGGATGTTATGGAGCTCCATAACCGTAACCGAAACTGTCGGATCGAATAAAAATATATCCGTAGCCGTAACCGTATCCGATTCACAAGTTTCTTCACTTTCAGGTGATAAGGCTGCAAAAAATAGGCTTCATCTGCTCAGTTTTGATAATTAGAGCTATGTATGTTCAATCTACGAGTAATAGATATCCGTGCCGAAACGATCCGAAACTACCGCGTAATTCGAAATAATTACATATCCGTAAACGTATCCGAAACCGATATAATTTTATTCCCATATCCATATCCGTATCAAGATCCGAAATATCATATCCATAACATCCCTAAAATAGAGTCGAATGCGCAGATCCTTCCTTCCGAGGCTATGCCGCTACGTTACTCATACTACGTCAGCATGGCGGTATCGGGAACTCAAGATTTTCCACTACCAAAAAGTGTTCTACGCGGCTAAAAAAGTTACAAATTCTAATCGCTGTGACTTCTCAATTAGACTATTTATTTTTAACTAGTGGGTTACCCCAGAACTTTTTACTGTGTCAATTAATAATAGGTAAATAAATAAATATTGGTGGACAATTAACACACAACACCATCTGACCCTAAACTAAGCAAAACTTGTATGATGGCGGCCATATAGCTAGCTGATATAATACTTATAGTTTTAAATACATAGTTATTTTACATAGAAACACCCAGGAACAGTGCAAATATTTGAATTCATCACACAAATATTTGCACTGGGTGGGAATCGAACCCACGACCCTCGGCTTCGCAGGCAAAGCTACTACCAACTAAGTCACGAGGCCAGTCTTATTTTAGTTGATAGGTACTTATTTTAGTGTATAACCTTAATTATTTATTGATCTTAGAAATTGTATTAAAATCAGTTTAATAATTTCATTTTTAAATTGAAGTCGATTGTATGATTTTTCAAAGAAAATTAAGGTATAATATAGGTACTTACCTACCTATTATATATCATTTTTTTGTTGTTGTTGAGTTTCGTTTGAGTTTGTTGGGCCTTTCTTAAGAATATTAATAACTTTACAGTATTTATTTTTCATAATTCTGAACGGCCTCGTATACAAAAAACCAAAAAGGTTCAAAAAGTTAATTCGTTAAAATGTTCTCATAACAAATTATTTCTTTAAAGACCTATATGAAATAGGAAGTAGTCAATGCGGAAAAGAAACTTAAATTTAAAAAGTCGGTTAAAAAGACCCACGTGCCTCCCAAATTTTTTTGCTTTTAGCACAGTACAAAGAAAATATTAGATTGTGCTTACGAGTATAGTAATATTCAAAGACCTATCGTTGGTATAGTAATATACCTGTGGATGTGTGTATCCCTATAATAGCTTCCTGTGATATCGATGTGCTGATCACGTGGCTTTGCCTTATGTGATTTAATTACCCGAACACGGAAACTCCAGTGGTCGTGGCTTTAAATTTAATCAGTGTTCTTAGGACGTTCTTATTTCTATAGTAGTGATAGTAAATCATAACTCTTGGATAGGTGGATGAAATAATCAAGAAAATAAATATAAAATGTGGATGGACGCTTTAGGAGAGGGCGACCAAAAAAGTGTGGAAGAGACATGAATAAAATTAATATGAAATAGGTCTGGGGTCAGCCCAATGTTATTTTATGATAAACTAATAATAAATACGTAAACGTTTAAAAAAATGCTGCTAAGCCGAAACAAAGCCTAAAACATAAGTTAGTTTCAAACTTCTAGCTTCGAAAAGTACAGACAAACTTCCATACAAATTTTACCTTTCTGCACTCCTTACAACAATTTCTTGCATTAAAAAGTAACCTGTGTCCTTTTTCAGGCTATCTCAGTATCAAATTTCACAGTAGTTTAGGCGCGAAAGCGAATCAGAGATAGAGTTACTTTCGCATTTATATTATACCTAATATTATTTTATAACAGAGATTGTAGAGATTGACGCATAAAAAGTTGACCGATCTTTTGTTTCCTAAGAATAAATCATAGTGTATTATTAAATTATTATAAAGATTTTATTTATGTTCTAAGAGAGAGGGGATTCAGTTGACAGTTATGATTAATTCGCGGATTTCTTAATTAAAAGTATTTTATAATGAAGAACAAAATACTACTTAGGCACCGTTCATAATTTTGCAATTTTCCTACGTTTCATCCCGTCTTAAATACGTTTAGATTGGTTAATAAAACTGGCGAGCTTAATACTTAGCTCTTCAAAGCCTTTCCTTGATTGAACATTTATTTTTTAACCTCTAGACCTCTAGAGTATCTTCTACGTTCTCGAGAATTTTATTTCATTAAAAATTCAAGGTTAGAATAAAAGTGTAGGTACTGAATCGAGCATTTTGAACGATTTTAGACTAAGTTTTAAAATAAGCCAGCATTTTCGCTTCGCTTGATCTTTGAGTAATCCTATCAAAAATGAACTAATACAGTTGCACTTTTACCTCAGTTGAAATAAGGATAATGTTTTTAATTTTAATTTATTTTAAAGGTTAAATTTATATTATTTAACGCAAATACATAAATGAACAAAAAATTGATCTTAAAAAATTAGGTGAAATCAATATATTATGTGAATCAGAAGATTCATGTATACCTATATAAGAAATATACTTGATGTGGTCACTTCTGGGACTCCGGCCTTCTCTCACAAGGAGAAAATCAAGTCATCCACCACGATGACGCATGTGTTGCCGCACCATGTATTTAATTTACTTAAATTCATAGTTTTAAAGCAAATTATCCATTCCAAGTAATGTATTATGCCACATTACAAGTAGTTCACAACAAAATCCTTCCAGCTTATCACACTTTCTGCTTACCCTTCAAAATACCGAGATATTTCTTGGGAAATGGTCTTATGAATATACTACGGTGCTTTGAAATAATATAATTAAAGGTCCTAAGGTCGAAGTAGAGTTGAGCTATGTGAATTGCGACGTAATCATTTCCCCGTCTTTAGAGAGATTGGTTGTAGTTGTGAATGTGTTTATTCGAGAACTTTCATTGGGAGAAAATTATAATTACCTTCAGTGGTATACGCAGACTATTTCACGTTCCTGCTAGGGCTCGGAGCCTTCTCTCACAAGGTGAAGGCCATAATCCACCACGCTGGCCAAGTGCGGGTTGATGGATAACGGATGTTCCCGAAAAATGTATTTCTTGGTACGTAAGAGCCGGTTTCCTCACGATGTTGTTTGTTACTGTTAAAGCCAGTAGTGATGACAAATTTGTACATCAGCATTTGAAAATATACAAAGAGGTGCAGGCGAGGTTCGTACCCACGACCTTACTACGTCTGTGCATCGGATATTTTCACCACTACTCCACCACGACCTATATAATTAGGTACATTAATTAAAGGTTATTTAAACATTTAGAACTGATTTCGAGATCGATTTGCAATTTGGAACACAATTGAGTTATAGTCTGGAATAGAACATAGGCTACTTTTATCACGGGAAAACAACGGCAACGGTAACTACGCGGCTAAAACTGCGGGGCACTGCTAGTCAGTACTGTAGAGCTTGTATTTTACGCATCATTACGAACAACTTTTACCCTGAACACGCATAATTACGAAAAACTTTAACCCTGAGTCGCGAATATAACATCTGCTAGACAGCAGGTGTATAACTGTAATAAGTTGCTTGGCTAATAATATAACATATGAAAGTTAAGTATAAAGGGGAAGTTAGTTGCGCGTAACTTTGGGCTATCGCTCAAAGTTGCAACTGCCATAAATTTGGGTATCGATGTGTGCCCGCATCGTAAATAATCACTTTGGACGAGCGACCCAAATATTAACTTGGCTTTGATACTTCTAGAAGGTCTGGAGTCTAGCGCTAGCGCCCAAAGCTGGCAGAGTAGCTTTAGGCCAATTGTCCACGTAGCTGCACGACATCCGCACGATTTCGACAATTGTCGGATGCAAGACGAATGCTTGCATCTTGCGTACAAATAATGAAGTCTGTGTCCACAAAGCGACAACGACACGACAGCCGCACGTTTTGCGTTTGTTTGTAGGATGTATGCATTCGACAAAAGACGTGTGCGTGGACAGTAGGCCTTAGTTGCGCGTTGGCGTAAGCAATAGTTCTTAAAAATCAAAGAAGTTTAACTTCACAGTTGCGTACAAAAACACACACACACACACTCATTTTTCTAGTAGAAAATGCTTACCTATGGTGATTGGTTATGCCACCATTCTATTTTTTTATATTATTAGGTTTGCGCTTGACCGCGATATCTCCTGAATTTAAGTATTAACTTCATGTTCGGTTCACGAGAGAAAATAAACTTAGGTACAGATGTAGATGTAGTTATCTTTGTTGAGTTGTAAATTGATGTCAACTAAATACACACTGACTAACAAATAAAAAACATTAGAAATTTATTTTTTGTAGTTACTTTGCAACTAATTTTACCGCTCGTTGTAGCGGGTACGATCGTGTGTAGTACGATGATACTCAACAGAAATGCAACAGGTGCGACAAGCAGGGTGCTCCGGTAACCGAGAAACAATAATCCGGTCACGCTGTCGGCTCTGGTTTCAACTTTCCAGGTCAACCCCACGTATCAATCGTCCACCTGCTGCATACACCTCGTCTTTCAACCAGAAATGTTACAAATAATCTATTTATTATAAGTGATGCAAAAACTTTTTACCCCTTTTTACGAATATTAGGCGGACGAAGGTAAGTGTAAGAAGTTTTAAGTATTCAATTTTGCACATTTATATTTATTAGGCTATATCCAAATATACATAGTGCACAATTCTAATATTTTTTTAAATTATGCATTAAAATGACATTAAATCAAGAAAATAAATATTATACGCCATATAATTGACACACACGCATAAATAAATAATACTTTTCTGTTTATTGTTAAAGCCTGTGGTCAAATTGAAAATAGCTATTGCTTTATGGTCGAAGTATGACTTGGCGATTCTAGTAATACAATTACAAACTTGAAAATGTGTGATTTTTGCTCACTCCACTTGTTTGATTGACATTTATAATTTATTTCATGAATTTATTTATTTAATTCATGAATTTTTGAAAATAGATTTTCTGAAATAGAAAATGTAATTTATAAATTAGGCTGACTGGACAAGCAAGGCATGCAGTTGATGGTAAGAATGAAACCTGCCCATCACCGCAAAATTTCATGCAGCTACTCGTATCTATTTGAATCACGAGTATCCCAAATTACTAAGTAATTAACACTGCACTGCGGCCATCGCCTATTGCTCTTGCAACCGCTCTTCAAACCGTATTACAGTTAGATTTGCAGACTACTACTTGACAACAATTTATCGGCATAACTAGTTAAGGTGTGGTACTTCCCCAGGTCGACACTGCAAACCACTATTCCACAGAGTTTTCCGCATCCGAATTTTTTGATTTTTTTTATTCCGAAATTAATTATTGAATAGTAGTTATCAATTATTTAGTTGTTGTGACAGTAGTGATCAGTTTTGGCAATAGAAGAATTTGTTTTCATTACAATTAGAATAGAAAACTGAATATTTATTATAGAGGTAGAGCCTTTCACTGCTTTGCTGACTAAAGTCTTAAGATAAGTAAAGATGATTCCCAAACTCGCGCACATATCTATCTGTTAGTGAAACAGAAAATAAATATAACACAAGTACCTACATACTTCCTACTAACAAAAACAGCAATTTTCCCACAAATAAAACATTTTCATTTAGTCATTAATCTTCTAACAAAAGCAAAAAGACCTAATAACTTTCGTACTCATACTCGCGTTGTGTTTTGTGGAAAACAACAAGACATTACGATAGATCTGAGACGTTTAGATAGATATCAGCTCCAATAAACTGTTTGAACTTTCTCTATAATCAAGGCAAGTGTGTTTACAATGGAGCATTGTTCTCGATAAGTCGTATCGTGATGAGAAAAAGTGGAATTGCTAGGAATGTTTCCTATCAAGCCGTGTTGATTCGTTCCCAGACAGCTCAGCGAAAAAAGGTTTTCATGACTTGTAGATACGGAAATATACGATTGTTAGCCGTCACTAGTGTAGGTATTACATACATACAAAATGTGTTAAAGTTACCTAGACAAAATACTACAACCTTTGCACCATTACTAAACAAGTACCTGGGTGACCGAGCTTTGCTCGGTTTAAATACTAAATATACTTAGATACCTACAGATAAAAGACTCCAAGAAATAGATTTTCTTAAAAAAAACGAATTGAAAAAAAAAGAGAACCCGTCTGGATTCGAACCCGGAGGTACTAATTCGTGACCGCTATGAGCGCCCGACTTCCCGTCTGAGCTAATTATGCTGTCGCGTCACGCGGCGAAATTTACCTTCACATTCTAAAGTCTAATGTGACAGTTTTTCATTGTCTAAAAACGCGCATATTATGCGTTTTTTTTAAATAAGACCTAGTTAGATCGATTTATCGTCCCCGAAATCCCCTGCATACATAATTTCATGAAAATCCGTCGAGCCGTTTCCGAGATTCAGATTCTATATATATATATACATATTTATATAGGTACAAGAATTGCTCGTTTAAAGGTATAAGATATGCACTTAGACCTCTTACATAGCTCTAGCAGCACCCCGCGGTTTTCCCCGCATATTTCCCGATTCATTGCCTATGTGCAGTCTATTACAGACTATATTCTGTTTTCCAAATTCCAATTAAACGTTGCGACGTGATTGAGCTACAAACATCCAAATTTGCGCGTTTATAATGTAAGTAGGATACGTAAGTAATCTAGGAACTAACTTTTGGGCTCGACTTAACTGATAAGCTAAGTTCCAGAAATACGAAAAATTATAAAATTAATCAAATTTACTAGGTAACTGTTAAAGAGTTACGTAAAATAGCTGTACTATCATGGAAACCTAATAACATTTATAACTACGGAGTCGGCCCTGAAACAGCAAAAAAATAGTTTTACTAGAAATCGCCCTTTGAAATCGGACCAAGAAATTATATTTACCAGAAAAATTCATGTAACATGAAGTTTTCGCTATCACTCTCAATAAGAAGTAGGTACCTATTATCGTCTTACGGCTTTATTCTAAACATTTGTTCAAATCTTATGAGAGCCAAGACCCTGAAAATTGTTTGAAGTTAACCAAATCGGTATGGACATTTTCGATTTTATCGTTCGGATTTTTTTCATGGTGTATACCTAGGTATCTTCTATATTAGCGTGAACCAGCTTTTATACCTTACTGTCGCTTACCATCTGGCAAGTTGAGGATCAAACGCTTATCAACGAACTCTACATTGTGAAATCGGGGTTTCAGTCCATGACGATTTTTTAACTAGTGGCGCAGACTCTATATTTCATTGAATAATTGCTCTATCCTTGATTAAATAAAACCTGTTAGCTTGAAATCTTTATTTTTTCAATTTAAATAGCATGTAAATGATTGTTGATCTGACGAACAATCATCTTCAATCTTTATAGGCTTGCGACCAAACAAGGAAAAAGGTGCGTAGGCATGTAAAACGGGAATTCATATGTAGCTTCCGAGATTGAACTTGTGAAGTGAAAGTCAAATTACATGCTAAATCTAATCTGTTCAGTTGGCAAATTTATGGGGCTTTGCTGAGGAAGGAGCAGTAAACTACACCTACATAGTAAACACACAGAGCTGTTAGAAGATTACGGAACTTTCACCTGTTCCAGCCCACGAGGTCTCATATTCGGGAAACTGGTCTTAATCATTTATTTTATTTATTTAAGTTATTTTATACGAGCTTCGGCTGGTAACCGTGGATAGGCGAAGCTCGAAACACACAGGTTATATTTTTTTATATAGGTACAATAAGTACATGTATACTTTTATATGCATTTAGTGAAACATTTTTAACTTGAAATTACAAAAGACTCTTTTAAATGCATGTTTAGATAAATAAACCCCGTGTATCTTATAGTTCTTATGATTCATAGAACCTACTAGACTCGGATAGAATGAACATCCGTATTCATCACACAAATATTTGGCCTGGGCGGGTATTGCACTCAGGACTTAAAAGTTCTCTGAACGTCACATGCTTAATACTTTAGTGAAATACTCTTTTACTGTTGGAGAGCCAAAAGACAGAGAATCAAATAATTACCATGATAAATGATTAGCTAAGTGTCCACAGCAAAAAACAACAAAAGGTTGAATCATGCCGAAGTCAATTGAGTTAAAAGTAAGCTTACTTAGTGTGTGATACGTGCCTGCAAATTAAACCGGTGTGAATGACTCATACCTATTCTTCAACATCTCTTCAATCGATGTTTTCATTATCGTGACCAATTCGATCATTGATTTTATAACACTGTAGCATACTTGTATTTACGAGTAAACCTCAACGTTGTCGGTTAAAATTATTATTTTTGGCATAGGTAGGTACTCGTATTAATATAAAATATTTTCAGCCGAAAGTGTAAAAATAGTCTTGTGCTTTAAGTTATTATTAAATATATGTTTTAATTTACTCCTACAACTGACATTATAATATGGCATTTATATACAGCTGGCTATTTGATTATCTTTTAAAATTTATTTTGTTCTATTGAAATTCTCCTGTTTCTGTCACATACTTACAATGAAATAAGTAAATATTGGTGGTGGCCATTGTACTTAATACAAAAAACGCACAACCACCTTCTGTTAGTAGATTCACCATATGATGATCGATGATGATCAATTCGGAACTATTACTTTTTCTTCGGAAAACTTATTACCAAGACGCGATCGACCACTAGTATAGAAAAGCTGGCATAAATTAATTATAGATCAATATGAATCCAAATTGCGAAAGCTTAAGGAATAACATAAATCTCTGAATTTAAACGCAGTTACCCTTTCACATCTTAATTGCTTAGTTCCGTAAGTTCTTCACCATAAAACATCATCAACGGAACAGGTATTAATTGAAAGTGTCGCTGTTAACGACAACCAACGTGCGGGTCGGGCAGTAATATCACAGTATAAAGAAGTACTACCAGTAGTATTCGCAATCACAATTCGCAATTTTAAAAACGTGGCACCAAAATAAAATTAAAACATATTAGGATGTAAAATTAAAACATATTACATTATACATTAAGACGTTAGGCCTGAGCCGCGCTCCTCGAATACTAATATTGTAATGTAGGCAATGCAGGAGTGCGCTTACCGCGTCTCACCCCGCACGCCCCGCACGATTGCCCCGTGTAGACGGCTTCGTCGAACGACTGTATGATTTAATAGACTGTGGTAATAGCTAGTAATGGGTATAAGGAAATTAAAAGTGGACAGGTTTGTTTTCTTTCATAAATCCCAATATGTCTTATGCAACACTTGAACCAGTTAGCGGGTACTTTCGAATGTCTAATATTGTCAATCATGAATGCAGATTAATATTTTTTTCCATTACGTACTCAGATAATGCGATGGCTTAGCAAATTGTTCCTTTTACTTGTATTTTGCTGGACGTCAATCATTTGTCATGGAATCAAGACATATTTTTTTTATAACATGCCGTGGTGGCCTAGTGGCAAGCAAGTACGTCTAATTTTACAAGTGTGAGGTTGTAGGTTTCAATCCCGCCTGCACTTTTTTGTATTTTTCCAAGTTTGTCATCATCAGTTTAACATACAGAGGGCTGTGTGTGTTTGTACAAGCGATGTTTTGCAATGCACACCATAATCTTGAATTTATCAAACATTCCAAATTCTTGAACTTTTCTTACTTGTGCATTTTATTTTCGAAAAATCTTTTCACTTCTTACCAAATATATTAATTCTGAACCAAATAACAACCCAATCCAATCTTCGTTCTATATAAATGATAAACGGTACAAACAGATGAACATTTGAATTAATTTATTGCGTCGCGGGCGCAGTTCAGGTTTCACACAGAACTTTCGAGATCCCTTTCACTGCCCTATCCCTTGATCAGTCTCTGTACTACGGGCTCTTTTATTCTTATTGCAACGATTTCGCAAGTTCGAGTTAAAATTTCGTGTACCGTGACCACGGATCTTATCCCCGGGTAATACGATTCACAATTGCAGTGTGTGAAATGTTGAACTTAAATTGAATCGAAAATTATCGTAAGCTTATGGTACTGGCCCAGAGCACTTGAACACAGATCGTCGGCATAAATCTTTCCACAATGAACATGGCCTCCAGAAATTCTTTTATTTGCAAGGAGATAAGTTTTATGCACGGTAGATCATAATCTTAATTGAAGTTTCTAAAACACTTCAGTAGTTTAAGTCACGTTTTGACTTTTGCTAGATTAGGATTCTCAATGGCAAAAACGTTTAATGACAAATTAATGCCACACTCACAATGGTAGGTAATTATGTCTGTTTCCTAATCTGAACGTCCTAATTTCGTCCGGGTCGAATAGAGAACTGCAACATTGTTAATAAATTGTTCTACGAACACATTTTTGTTCGACGGGAAACGGGAAGAAAATAAACATCTTACATGGGTGACGAACGCATTGTGGCGCTAGGCAGTGATTTGAACTCTTCACATTCAAATGGCTGCGTGGACGCGTGGTACTGACCTGATATGGATTGGCATATTTCTAATTATCAGGCACACTCCTGCACGTCCCTATTTTTATAAAGTTTTAAATATATTTCAATAAATATTGGTGGAAAATTCACACACAACACCATCGGACCCCAAATTGTACTAAGGCGGCCAGATAGCTGATATAATACGTATATGGTTGTAAATACATACTTATTAACCACACAAATATTTGCTCTGGGTGGGAATCGAACCCACGACCCTGGGCTTCGCAGGCAGAGTTACTACCCACTAAGCCATGAGGGCAGTCAACATTTTTATAAAAGCATTTTTATAAAATATTTTCCTACAATTTCTATATTTGCGTTAATATAAAAAATAGAATATCACAATCTGAAAAAAAGTTTATTTAATATTCATCAACATCATCCATCACCCTCTGTATTTAATTATTAGGAAAGTTTCCTTCTATTTTACTTTGCCATCTGCTTTAGCCCTGTGCCCTATGCCAATCGAGTCCGGTTCGACCCGCGATACTTCCAACCACGGATATCTATGCTTACAATGTTGTACCTTCTATAATAATTCCAATTGTGAAAGGTATTTTCAAGATTAACAGAATAAAATACAGAATCGCCAGTTTCTCTTTTCAATATTTGTGGAGATGTTCTCTCTATAGCGTAAGTAATCCACTAGTAGGACTCAGAGCCTTCTCTTACAATGAGAGAAAGGCCTCCTTGTTCCCTGAAAAATACAATCTTGAACTTTTCAAAATCAGAGTAAATACTCTTAGATACTTTTTAGATCGGCGTGCGTCACCTTCGACCACACCGTCGCTTACCATTAGGCGAGTTGACGATCAAAAGCGGACCTATGTGCGATGAAAAAGGCTATATTCCACTGCTCAAGTGCGAGTTGGCAGATGACTTATGTCCTCGAAAGATGTATTTCTTGGACATTGCTAGTTTTCTCGCGATGTTTTATTGCACCGTTACAATCAGTAGTGATGAGTTGTACGTCTGCACTGCTACTCAATATTGCAGGCGAGATACGAAATAACGACCTCACGATTATGACATCAAATGTTCTCGCCACTGGACCATTTTAACTTATTCTTTCCAAAGAAGATGGAATTTTTTTGAATAAGGTTCTCACTTCTCAGAACCGGTAGAGTAGAACGAGCGATAGTACTGGATACCTACTGCGAGGTTCCACGCTACATAATTTCGTGTAGTAAACGTGAGAAGACACAAAAAATTCAAGCATTTCTCAATACAAGCTGTCGGAATCCACTCGAATTCGTCTAGCGTGACTAATAAACCCGTCCTTCTACTATCTCACAGGCTAATAATAATGTTTATAGTTTATTATTTGAACCTTTGCGTCATTTTAATAAGAGAGAGAAGTTTCGATTGCAGGTGGATGTACCTACTTGTACAAAAAGTTTACAAATTGTATATCTATAGCGATAATGCCAAATGCAACAAGCAAGCCCTTCAGATGTTGTTTAATTGTGTTACTGTAGTACTACCTATGTGTATAATTTAACATTTGGTGAGAAGAGCAAGACAATCATCTGATGGTAAACAATACACCTGGACTAGCTGCTTTACGAGTAACATGAAGAATCCAAGTTCCTGCCTAGTACTGTACTATGCTCGGCACCCAGATATAAAAAATGATATATCTCTTTGCCCTCTAATTTATCTAGAGTTTGCCCTTCAATTCAATATACATTAATGTTTGCATACTACTGCTTGGTAGTAGAAAAACTGAGAATGGTATAATAAATAATTGGTAAAAGGTAACTGACAAAGGCAAAATAACTGAATAATTGGATTAATGAGGCTGCCTTAACATAAATGGCCATTATGCAAACAGAAATGCTTTAAGAGATCTTTTTATATCCCGAAAATTTCTATGAGGAGGCTTAGGGGGATTACATAAATAAATTTATTGCTATCATACAAAATTATCTCATTATATCAGATCCTTGCAGATTGTTTTCGCCATTCTATTGTATGAACTAGCTACGACCAGCCACGGCTTAAAAACTAAAAAAAAGTTTCAAGCTTCGACGATGACGAAACTTTCATCTCATATTGAAACCCCTTAAAACCATATTTGTCATTAAATTGTAATATTTTATCAGGCTCTAGACTATCTCTGTACCAAATTTCATTTCAATCGGTTCAATAGTTTTCGCATGACAGACAGACAGACGGGATGAGATCATTTGATTGACAACAACTAAGACATCTGTTTGTCGATTTAATACCCCGTTTACATGATTCCAGTCCAGCGACCGAATCCAGCGCTGGATTGCTTACTGGAATAATGGAAACCGGCACTGGAATGCATCAATCCAGTGCCAATGCATTCCAGTGCCGGTTTACATTATTCCAGTAAGCAATCCAGCGCTGGATTCGGTCGCTGGACTGGAATAATGTAAACGGGGTATTACTTGTTCTCATAACTCGGCGTGACTCTGCCTAGTAGAGCAAGTTATACCGACGTGTTTTGTTTTGAACCTCGGAACTATAGAGACCCAGACAAAGACAGCCAATACACAAAAAAGCTACCATTGATTATTTATGTAAAGCTCTTATTAATTAATTGGCTAAATTTAGTTACTAAATTCAGAAGCTTAGAAACAAGGTTAGTCGATTCAATTTAGAAGCAAGCACTCATCGCTTCTGTATTTAGTATGGTAGCTTACTGAATGCTATTACACTTCACTGAATTCAGTAGCGACTAAATTTAGCGAAGTGTGATAAGGGTTTAAGTCTGTTTGTCGTCATGTGGTACTTGTTCGGTTTGTGTCTTCAACGTTACTCACTAACTTACGAATGTACACAGATTAATATTGAAATTAAAATCAAAATCATTATACTCTCTAACTGAACTCTCCATTATAGACCTGCACCAATTATTTTTGACGTGATAACGTCTTATAATTCGATGAAGCCGGCTGCACGCCCACAAAACATGACGTCATGTACCGTTACCGTCGGTCGTTACCTCGCCGCATGTTTGTTACAGTTGTATTAATTATTTCGACCAGTAGTTCAAGTGGGGATGTAGCTCAGTGGTAGAGCGTTCGCTTTGCATGTGAAATGCCCCGGGTTCGATCCCCGGCATCTAAAAGCTTTTTTGCATTGTTTTTTGCATTGTTTTGATTGAAAATGACTAAATTCTACTGATTACTTTTTACATACAAATCTATTAAACAAATGAAATTAAAATTTTCTTTTGAAAAATGCTACCATTCAATCAGTATTTTCTTAAGACGTTGTCACGTTCTATCGTCAGTAAACCGACTTTACAGACAAACATTTTTTTATAGAATGTGGTTATTGGACTTTGGATTTGGATACCAACTCGCTTGGTGGAAAGCGCTGTTGATAGACAGAACACGTACTCCCAAACACTTAATTCACTCTCGACTTCAAGACACCCAGTAGTTCCAAGTAGACCTTAGGAAACGAGGAAGGCAGTAAGGTATTCCAAACTGTAGCGGTTCGCATTAAAAACAGTGGAAGCGAACGTTTCAATACAAGGTCGACTATGTAGAGATCATCTCTACCGCCTTATAAAACTGCATTCGGCTTTGTTACTGCTGTATCTTTATTTTGGAGCAAACTTAAAGAGTGTACGGTTATGTCCCTCGAAATTTAATGGACTGTATCAAAAGAAAAAAAGAGGTGAGAAGTAATTATCTTCAACAAAACAGGATAGAAGATAGACAGATTTTCCACCAACCTTTTAACTGACTCCGTCCAGGGCACCACAATTTTGTGATCTCAGGAGATCTCCTGCCAAGTAGTGTGTAGAAGCCCCAGGGCTTCACGAGGTCTTCTTGCGAGGTCTTTTTTTTTATCATTGAGTGACGAGACGAGCAGGTCATGTGCCTGATGGTAAGCAACATGCCTGCCACATAACAGCACAGTAACACGCAGCTATTGGAACATGATAGTCCAATCAGTAAAAATAGTTATGTCTCTAAGCCCTGTAATTTCTTTGGAATCATTGCCTTTCCAACCGGAACACAGTAATGTTTGCACATTACTGCTTGGCGATAGAATATTTGGCAAAGGTGTGGTACTTCCCCAGGCGGACTCTGCTAAGAGTCCTACCACTACAAAAAGGAGCTACCACTACAAAGAGGTGTAACTACTTCAGTCGTCGACGTGTGGCTGCCAGTCAACGGTCGCAGCCGCAACTATTAATAAATAAATAATAATAATAAATATTCGTGGACAATTCACACACAACACCATCTGACCCCAAACTAAGCAAAGCTTGTATGATGGCGGCCAGATAGCTGATATAATACTTATATAGTTTTAAATACATACTTATTATACATAGAAACACCCAGACACAGTGCAAACATTTGAATTCATCACACAAATATTTGCACTGGGTGGGAATCGAACCCACGACCCTCGGCTTCGCAGGCAGAGCTACTACCAACTAAAATTAATAAAAGGCCAGTGAAATTGGAGGGAATGTCCAACTATCCTCAAGCCATTTATAAAGATCGAACAAACAGTAAATACACAATAGCACGATAGCAATTTAATGAAGTAGTAGACTCTTGCTGTCTCCCAAGCGATGGTAGGTGAAGGTAAACGAAGGGTTTTCGCTGTAACCTCAATGGTTACGAAACAAACACGTGGGTTTGGTAATTAATTAATTAAGCGGCTTCATACGCCGCCGCCGACACGTAAACACTTACACAACTGTAGTAACATGAATTATGTGAACAAACAGAACGAAAAGTTCGGTGAAATACTTTATTATTTATGACACAAGAAGTGAGAGAACGGCTCTTGGATGGATACCGCCAATAAGTTGACGAGGCTCCTTTACAGCCGCTTTATACATTTTGACATTGTTATTTTATCTTATTATGTACACGCATTCTTTGCCTTTTTGTAAATGACTTTACCAAGTGTTCTTATGAATTTATGGTTCGAATAAATGAATGAATTATATGAATGAATTATAAATGAATTGAATTTGAATTGAAGTAGGTAATGTCGGATTTGGTCAATTGTATTTATAACTCGATGCGACCCTTGGTGTAGCCCGCGTCTTTTCAGTATCGCTATATAGCTTTTCACGATTCTCGTAATTTATATTTTACCGAATACGATTGACGAAAATAAAACATTTCATTAGGTATCCCATAGGAAACCGGTAACGTTAACTTTATGGGATAAAAAGCTAATGTGGTAATTAATAGGTACGTAGTTATACGTATTTAATTTCATTTAAAGATACGTTCAACGAACATAATATATGTACCAGCACAGTTACCTACACTTAGAAAGACACACATTTTCGCCTGTGTAATATTAGTGTGATGACTATTTGACATAACAAGTATTTTTAATTATAGATCAAGATGTCCAATTAATTGTACATGCTTGTACTATACCTATTGTAGAGTTTTTGAACGAATAATAAACTCGTTTCCAGCAAATTAAGGTCTCCTAAAATCCCACTTACATAATAATCAAACAAAGCATTCATTAACGCATTCCAGTGCTTTATTCCACTAATATTATAAATGCGAATGTTTGGATGATTCGATTTTTGAATGTTTTTTGCTTAGGTATATGTAAACTCTTTGTTGTTGCTCAAAAACGTCGGAGTGGCTGCACAGATCGGATTAAAATTTGGAACACAATTAGATTATAGTCAGTAATAGCATATAGGCTAACGGGAACGGGAATTCCACGAGCAAAACAGCGGCGTGCAGCTAACAAAATATATAATTCAATGTCTGATCAGTTCAAAAAAGACAAATGTCAGAGCCGAAAACATTGAAAAACAAGTGATGCAACCATTACCAAACATAATTTTCGCACACGTAGAATATTGAAGATGCTAAACAAATATTGTGCAGCCCGATCGCACGGAGACGATAATGTAGCTACAAATCGAATTCAATGCAGGCGTGATATTTCGCTTTATGGTTCAACACGCCCGACTATTTGGAGATTACATTTTTTGCTGCAAACCAGACTGATCGAAAATTAAATGGTTTCGTGGACACGTCTCGTGATTCTGAACCCTAGAAAAGTTTCTGGAAGGTTCAAGGCGAAACTGATAATTGCAACAAATTATTGTTTTTGGATTTATAAAAATGTGCTCACGATAAAACCACGTAGAACATAGCGTAAATTTTGAAAAGCACTAAGTATTCTCTAAATTACTTCTGCACTTTTCAGGACAAAGATTATCTTATGTACCTACTCGTACCTACCAGATTATATTGTTTGATTTGTGGAAGAGTTGTAACGTTACATATTGACTACAATATGTAAACGTACATCCCTATTTTCATTCCAAAAGCACCATTTTTCATAGGAGAGATGCGTATACTTACATACCAAATTTTTATACAACTAATATCTTTTTAATCGTTTCCATACGATAAAGAATAATTTTCTCATCATTATGATATTGTTCTGGAATTATTTATTCCACCTTAAACCCATAAAAAATGTAGTTTTTCCAAAATTTTATTTCTTTACATAATTTCATTATGTCAAACTTCAAACACCATTCGTCGCTTAGCAACCTCTACCCTTTTTCATAAGGTCGTATAGTTTTTAGACCTAATCCTCTTTGGACTATTAATATTAAAATAAAGTTTTCTTGCTCCAGATTCAAAGCACTAAAAGTCTTCATTTTAAATCAAATTGTTTGAGATGGCAGTGAGGATCTGGCTCCCAATAGAGCAACATCAAAAGAACAGTAATGTTGGCTTCCAAGTGAATAACATCATCAGTGAACAGTTGGCTTCGACCATGACATAGTATCATCCCCTGTTGCCGGCTGGGAACCCTCACCTTCATACAGGAACGTTGAATCAGCTCCAGGCTGCAGCCCCTCAAGTCATTCCTGTTGTGGGAGACTACCGTTCTTGAAGCAGATTACTATTCCTGAAGCAGACTACCGTTCTTGAAGCGGATTACTATTCCTGAAGCAGACTACCGTTCTTGAAGCGGATTACTATTCCTGAAGCAGACTACCGTTCTTGAAGCGGACTACTATTCCTGAAGCGGATTACTGTTCCTGAAGCAGACTACCGTTCCCGAAGCGGACTACCATTCCTGAAGCGGATTACTACTCCTGTGAACAATTCCCTACTGGAAGCCACTACACTCACTTAGCCCCTCAAATTCTCAAATCTTTTATTTTTAAGTTACGTCCTTTTTTTATTTTTACTATCATTTTCATTTCATCTCATCATTTTTCTTTAATATACTTGTATTTGTGAACATCTTATTATTTCCCCTTCACCTACCTCTCCCACCTAAATATCCTTTGTGTTCACTAACGTGACAGAGTTACAATCTCGACATCAATCAATCTTTGACTGGCTGACTTTGACTGACATGCCTTTGTGCGGAACCAGAGGTTTTGGGTTCGATTCCTACCTAGGACAAGTATTATTTATTCCGTGGGTTGGTGTTTCTATGCATTATACATGAATATGTGTACAATTAATTGTATCGGCTAACTGGCTCGTATAATAAACTCAGAATCAATCCCATGAGAATGTTTAATGCTTAGATAATTATTTCTTAAGCACATTATTGAATTATTTAGTGATTAAAACATTTTTATGTTGATATTGATATTGTTTATGATAACATGATGTTTACATCGAAGCATTTACAGCAAGATTACTTAGTATGATTGATTTCGTAAAAAAACGAACCACATTTAGAATTTCACCACACGAGAGCTAATTAATATGAGCTTGAACACTTACATGCGAGCACCATCATAATCAGCGTGAAATCTGACGTCGGGGTCGAGACGAGAGCGGTCATTGCCCGCTTCCTGCGTAGCTGCATTCCTGCGGGACCCTGCCGCTTACCTACTAGTCGGGCCGTGTGACGGGGCTGGATGTTATGTACACTACGACCAATTTATCTGTAGAACGTAGCGATGGGGCCACGATCGGAAAGTATTGCCAACTGATGCAAAATTAGACAACTACTACGTCAAGCGTCAGAAGTTCCGCTTATGGCCGTACTACGGATAAGGGGATAAGTTGGTGGCACTGTACGTAGGGACGCTTTTGCTAGTATCGGTATAATAATTAATCATTAAGTAAGCAGGAACAGTCTCTCAGGAAGTCTTTCTAACTAGATGACTTGACAAACGTTGTTCTGACATATAACTTCCCGCGGCTTTACTCGCGTAGTTACAGTTCCTGATAGTTTTCCGGGATTAAAAGTAGGTAGCCTATGTGTTCTTCCCGACTATAATCTGTGTTCCAAATCAAATATCCAAACATTCACATTTATAATATTATAAGTAGGATGAAACGAATGATTTGTTAGAATACTCACTTCACGTAAGTAAATAACTTCATGTCAAATAACGACATCGACGGCTGAATTATTTGGTAATTATAATAGAAAATAAAGTGGCCAAGTGCGAGTTGGACTCGCCCATGAAGGATTCCGTTGCAGCAAGTAACATAATATACATAGTACACATAGTTCTTGTAGTTCGTTGTAACTTTGATCGAAGTTTCAATAATAGTGTATTTATGACGTACCAAAAAAAAAAGTACTCATCAGATCGAGTTCAAACTAATTTTCGTTGGTAGATTACATGGTAATGTACATCATATATTTTTTTTAGATTTTTCATTCTCTTACTTTAGAAGTTAGAGGGGGGGGGGGGGACACACATTTTACCACTTTGGAAGTGTCTCTCGCGCAAGTTATTCAGTGTAGACGAAAATTATTTTAGAAACCTCAACATCATTTTTGAAGACCTATCGATAGACACCCCACACGTGTAGGCTTGATGAAAAAAATATTTTTGAGTTTTAGTTCTCAGTATGGGGGGCAACCCTAATTTTTCTTTTTTTTAATTTTTTTTGTTCAATTCTTGATGCGGTTCACAGAATACATCTACTTACCAAGTTTCAACAGTGTAGTTCTCATAGTTTCGGCAAAAAGTGGCTGTGACATACGGACGGACAGACAGACAGACATGACGAATCTATAAGGGTTCCGTTTTTACGTTTTACGGAACCCTAAAAAGGCAAGGTGATATTAGATCATGCCAATTAGATACAAACTGTCTGAAATGTATCCGATAAAAACCCGATAAACCAGCAATTTTGCGGCGATGTTCAAGACTTTGACTTCGTTATTGTGCTTTGTACCATTTTATGTCGGAGTTTAAAAATATCTTTCAGAGGCTAAAATAACACTCCAAAGGACCTATGAAGGTACGTAAGGTCTAGTTTGTTCAGCACAGCCTGAGGTTATCTAGCCTGCCCCGGTTGCGTGCATGAAAAGCCGCGGGGACTCCGTGCTTGTACTCTACAATCTTTATGACCATCAGCTCAAAGTAAGCGCCGTCTGTTTATTTTTAACGCTCCAAGGTGTCCCTAGGCGTCTAACCGCGAATGTTGTGAACTTTTACTTTTGTTTCATAATTGAAGATAGGTACTAACATTTTCTATAGTTAATGTTTTACCTGTTCTTTAACTTGTCATTAAAGTACGAGTTGCGCCCATTGAACTATATCAATGGTTGCACCCCGCGGTGTAAGCAGTAACTAAATGACTAAACTTTACACGAAATAATAAAGTAGCCAAGTGCGAGTTGGACTCGCCCATGTAGGGTTCCGTTCCAGCAAGTAACATAATATACATAGTACACATAGTTCTTGTAGATCGTTGTAACTTTGATCGAAGTTTTAATAATAGTGTATTTATGACGTACTAAAAAAAAACTACTCATCAGATCGAGTTCAAACTAATTTTCGTTGGTAGTTTTCATGGTAATGTACATCATATATTTTTTTTAGTTTTTTCATTCTCTTACTTTAGAAGTTAGAGAAAATGTGTGTCCCCCACACATTTTACCACTTTGGAAGCGTCTCTCGCGCAAGTTATTCAGTGTAGACAAAAACTATATTAGAAACCTCAACATCATTTTTTAAGACCTATCGATAGACACCCCACACGTGTAGGTTTGATGAAAAAAAAATTTTTGCGCTTCATTTCTCAGTATGGGGGGCACCCCTAATTTTTGTTTTTTTAAAAAACTTTTGTAAAAATCTTAATGCGTTTCACAGAATACATCTACTTACCAAGTTTCAACAGTGTAGTTCTCATAGTTTCGGCAAAAAGTGGCTGTGACATACGGACGGACAGACAGACAGACAGACAGACAGACAGACATGACGAATCTATAAGGGTTCCGTTTTTACGTTTTACGGAACCCTAAAAAGTAGTCTACATACATACGAGTCAGTCGCCGCTATTAAGAGCATGGCTAAGCTGAAGATATACACTGACTGTCCGAACGCAATCATAGTTTTGTATCACCACCCTGGGATGTGTATCTGCCACCTTGAAATTGTAAAAACCGTCAGATTGTAATCTAACGCTGTCAGGTTATAAATTAACCTAACCTACCTTAAGATTATAATCTAACGCGTTAGATTATAAGTAACCTGACGGTGTCGAAAATTTTACAGTTCTTATCTATTACACCGACGACATCGAAGACAATGCGATATGTCGCCTTATGTTGGGAGCGTTGGCTGCGCCACCGAGGGCCATCAGGGATTATACCATCAAGATGGCCATTAAATTAGTCGCAACGCGGCGGTGATGGAGCTTCATGTTCCAATAGATGCGTATCATTATGCTGTCATGTGGCAGGCATTTTGCTTACCATCAGGCACATGTCCTGATCGTCTTTCCACTCTTTATTAAAAAAAATGAATTAACAAATTTAGCTCTATACATAAAGGGTATGTCCGTACCCCGAACTACGTGTAAATTAATTTAAAGGGATAATTTAAAGGGATAATTTAAGGGAATAATTTAAAGGGGTATATTGTAATTGAGATGAGGTACTTACTAGGTACGTATTTAATTTCATTCATATCTATTTGATCGTTTCACAGATAGATACCTACGTGGGAACAAACACACAAATTACACATCTACAAACCCACCAAATTGCGTCTTTATAAAACATTTATCCACGACTTTGTCAATATAGAATTTAGAAAAGGGTGTCCCCTAGATGCTCCATTTTTTTGGAATAAAAAGCTGCCTACGTGCTTGTCCTCACTCTAATCTTCAGACTAATCTGTTCAATTTTAACAACGCATAGAGCAACAGACATCGAAACTTACACATTTATAATATTGAGATAGTAGTATGAATTTCATACTTCAGTATACTTAATATTGATTTTTTTTGGAGAAAATAAATTGTATAACCAGATAAATTATCATAACAGGCGAAATGTAATTTGTATGCTTTCTAAACTATGTCTGCATGTACTTCACAAAAAAGATATTAAAATTATATTAAAAAGCGTGGTAAAAGCTGAAATCGTGTTGAGAAATCAGATAGGAAGCTAGATAACGCAGTTAGCGTTAACAAAACACCACTCATAAATAGTCTAGCACAGTTTATGCTAATCTACTTCATTTGCACTAGTAAAAGTGAAACTAGACACTAAAGTTATAAGTACCTTTCATAATCAGAGGGAAATTAACACAATGAACAGTTCTGAAATTTTGGGTGAGTTGTACATTTCTCCTGTTAAACTTTAGCAAACAGATTTTTAATTGAAAAATTGCCTCGTGGATTTTTCGACTAAATAGTTGGTTTCGTCCAACTGAGAACAAAAACAAATATTCCAGAACAAATTCGCTTTGTTCTGGAATAATCTTAGTTCCAAGGCAAAACCCTGGTTTGACTTTAATAAAAAAAAATAAAATTAATTAGACTCCGTTTAATCACCCATCTATAAGAGTACGGGAGCTGTAAGACACGTGCCTGATGGCAAGTAACACGCCTCCTAGTAACAGTGTAGTGCTATGACGCTATTTGAACATGAAGATTCCAAATCACTACGAAGCACAGCATTCCACGAACTCACACTCACATAGTTAAACCTAACTCGAAAAAGAATTTCTCTTTGACGCTTTGACGTTTCGAATGTCATTAGGTACGAGGATATGTGTCACTGTAAAATTGAAAAAACCGTTAGATTATAAACTAAACTAACGTACCGTAAGATTATAATCTCACGAGTTAGATTATAATCTGGTAATGTTGTCAATTTTACGGTGACACGTGCATAATAGTGGGTTAATAAACGAACGACAAATTCCGACTGATATTCGCCACTATGTTATCAGATGGTTGTGAAACCGGGTTTGCGTACAGTTTACACGGTCCAAGTAATTCAGGTTGTCTTTTATGTAACATCCATTGTTTGAAGACAATAACATGACACACGACAGGAAATTGTACGGCGAGATTATGTGATAATTAAAACGAATTGCAGCGCTAACTGACGGCGTAACACTTGGAACCTGGGACGTGGGACCTGGGAGAAATAATCGAGAATTTCTTGGAAAATATTAACCAGTACCTCTTAGTCCAAATATTGGTCGACACTTCTCTTCACACGCCACTATCTAGATCAAAGCTCAGTAAAGCTTGTAGATACAATAGAAGCAAGACATCTGATTTTGTTAATTCATGAGACGGTCTACAATGGATCTTAACTAAAAGAAAGCGATGCACTCTGGACTTGAAGTCTCCACAATTGAATCCATCAGAGAAAACTTACTCGGCCAACACATTCAACAGTCTAGAAGTTACTCTTAGTTAAGTCTACTTCTACTCTTAGCAATAGCATGTTTGTAAACATTGAAAGCTGTGCAAAATGCTGTGGAAACCCAAGTACGAGTATCTGACGAAAATCGTACGGTGACAGTACGACTTTTTTTTAAATCAACTAAACAGTACAAATGTTGTTTATTATTATGCATAATATATGATTTCACACACGTATATGCATAGACTAGTAGTGCTTCGCGTATTTACCCTCGTATGTCCCGTTGCCGTAAATTTGACGCGATAAATGCGAAAGTTTGTGAGTATGGATGGTTATTCGTTTAATCTTTCACTCAAAGAAGGACTCCAAAGAATCACAGAAGGGATCTTGGTGAAATTGAATACATAGATAGATAAAAAATAGTGTGAAGTAATATATAGGCTATTTTATCCCGGGTTAACAAAGATACCAAGAAATTCGCGGCTGAAATTGAGGGGCCTGGTTTTATTTGCCTTGTTAGAAAAGTGGGCGTATTGTTTTAATGTCGGGCAAATAATTTGAAAGGTAAGTTACAAACAATTTTAATCAATTGAGTGATCGATGGGCCTCCAACGGTTGTTGTAAATAGAAGTGATTGTGAAGCTAATAGGCTATTGTATCCAAAGAGAAATAAAACAAGACTTTTCGCCTTGGACCTACCAGATTGTTATTCTGATAGTGATTGAGTGGCATTGATGCTGCAATATTGCTATACATAAAAGCACAGTATAACGGTTTAATTAAGCGAATGAGTGCATTATGAATAATTCCAAAATCAAGCATGTTAACCACTAAGTAAGTTAATACACAAAAAAAAATTATATGCACGTACACACTCACACACAAACTCAGACCTCTCGCTCACACACACGCACCACATACCAACTCCACCTCTCACCTTACCAGGGCCTACACTACACACACCACACATTATATTACTCAGATAAGCACACCCTCGCACGCACAGACATACATATACAGCACAAATCACAAATATAGTTCATCACACATCAATCACATTGAGCTTAATCTGCCTAAATCTAGTATCGATAATAATTGTATAATAAGTTACACATACTTATATCTAACTTCAAAATACGTAGGTACGAGTATTACTAGTAGGATCATATCGGATTTGGCTGGGCAGGGAGAGAAATACGAGTAGTGAAGGTGAGTGTTGACGTACGTCACCAAAAGGGGCCCCTTTTAAACCTACGCCCGAGTCACAAGTCTTGAGGTCTATTCGAGATTTCTCTCTCTGCCATACGATGGACCCGGCACCCGCACGGTGAATCCATGGAATGCTAAGAAGTTAGTCTCTTACTAACTTGGTTAACTCCAAACGGCATAAGAAAACAGAACACCTGATGGTCAGAAGAGATTGAATCCTTCAAAGGCAAGTGAAAGTCTTCAATCTGAAGTGGCAAGTGAAACCCTACGCTGATCAAATCGCAAATGTAGAAAATGCCTTACAACTAAATAGCCATTAGATACGAGTATTAGAGACAAAATATACCAATTATTGACAAACGGTGTTTGACACAGCAATAGGTAGACGAGTTTATTCAATACCGGCAGTTTATTAGATCCAACTGCATTCCATCTCGCTATTAACTTGTGATTGAGTGCGAGGAGCTATAAAGCCCATTCCTACCTGTGTGGTAGTACTCTCGATGAACTCAGTCACCACGGTCTGTCTTGCTCGAACAGCGCGGGGGGTCTACCGCCTAACGAAAAACGCTTTGACGCTTTGGCATTGCCGTCTCTTTCATTTCAAGCGAGAAGAAAAGAGACAGCAACGTCAAAGCGTCAAAGCGTTTTTCGTTAGGCGGTAGAGGTGCCGGTCGTATCGCCTGTCTTGCCAGCTGAAAGTATATCCTACAACCATGACACAAGGTAGTCTTTGCATTTTCTTTTGATATCGTCATGAGAAAGACGGTTCTGGACGTCTACTCTCTTTCCTGCTTGTCTCGTTACTCTATAAGGCAATTACGTTCATGAAATTGTCAAATCGGTCAAAAGATTAGATTATAGAGTCTATACTATAAAAAGAAGTGGTGCGGTGAATCCGGGGCTCCGGATCGGCAGTCGCCGTTCTCCCGTCTAGACCAGCCATAACTTTTGTTTAGTTAAATAGTCTAATCTTTTGTCCAATTAGACAATTTCCTAAACTCGTAATTGCCTATCGTTAGCTCGATCAGCACAATAGATTGAATTCGCACGAAGCATTGAAGCCGTGGATCAGTCTCGTTACAATAAATATAATTCCCTTGACATTCTTCAATTGGTTCACGAACTCACGACTGCCATTCAAGATCTATTCGAGATCTCTATTGGCAATCAATATTTGCTTGCTCCATGTTTTTCTTAGTCGTCTTTACTAAGATGTTTTTGTTAAAGTGGTGGTAGGCTTGCTTGAGAATTTCATTCAATCTGATTTATCCTTTTAATTCAGACTGACCATTAGTGTGTGTAACGAATCCTACTAATATTATAAATGTCAATGTAAGGATGTTTGTTGCTTAATCACGTCGCAACATATGAACGGATCGAGCTGAAGTTTGACATATGTGTTCTTCCAGACTATAATTTACCTGATCACAACCAGGATTACATGACTGTATATAGCCTAGTATTACAGTCTACATACCTAGGCTACTTTTTATCCCGGGAAAATAACGTGAACGGGAACTCCGCGGATAAAACCTGCTACTAAAATATATAACAAACAGCGCCCCGTGGTTATACCAGCGTAATTTCGGTTTTCGGTATTTTAATGGGATGAAAAGTAGCCTATGTGTCATTCCAGATTATTATCTATCTGTGTTCCGAATTTCAAACCGATACATTCTGGCGTTCCGGCGTTATTGAGCTGGATTATTATGCAAATATCTGAACTTCCAGACTTTCGCATTTTTGTTTTAAAATAAAGAGTGACGAGACGAGCAGGACATGTGCTTGATGGTAAGCAACATGCCTGCCACATGACAGCACAGTAACACGCAGCTATTGGAACATAAAGAGTCCAAATCATTACCTAGCACTGCACTGCGCTCGCCACCCAGAGATCTAAGTTGTTATATCTCTAAGCCCTGTAATTTCTCTGGAAACATTGCCCTTCAAACCGGAACACAGTAATGTTTGCACATTACTGCTTGGCGGTAGAATAGTGGTAGGTTCGTAGTGGTAGGACTCTTAGCAGAGTTTGGTCGTGTCGTCATTCTATACTTAACATAAAAAAGGTTGACTTGACGCTCATCATGAACATACAAATAGTTTTTTTTTATAATATAAAGTGACAAGACAAGCAGGACATGTGCCTGATGGTAAGTAACATGTCTGCCCAGAAAAACACAGTGACATGCAGCTATTGGCACAGGAAGAGTCAAAATCACTACCTAGCTAGCACCGCACTGCGCTCGTCACCCGAATATATATATAAGGTGTTTTATCTCTTAGCCCAGTAATTTCTCTTCTTTAAATCGGAACACAGTTAATATATATCATCATCATCATCAACAGCCCACTAAACGTTCCCACTGCTGGGACTCGGGGCCTTCTCTCGCAAGGAGAGAGTTAAGGCCATAATCCACCACGCTGGCCCAGTGCGCGTTGGTGGATGACACATGACTTCGAAAGATTTTAGGTACATGTCGGTTTCCTCACGATGTTTTTCCTTCACCGTTTTAAGTTAGTGGCATTACGCACATGACTTCGAAAAGACAGTGGTGCGTGTGGGGTTTGAACCCGGGGTCTCCGGATCGGCAGTCACCGTTCTCCCGACTAGACCAGCCGTAACTTACTAAAATATATATATAAACAGCTACAAATACTTACTTACCTTAAGTACTAGTTCCAGCTTCCTTCATCTGTTTTACTGTCAAAGTAGCTGACACCTACCTGTCGCCCCAGTTAACGCTTTTGATTCACTGTAGAGTATAGACCAACCTGTGAACTGGACTTAGTGAATGTCCGCATGTCCCGAGCGCCTTGACACAGTTACATAGTGGCCACTATTGTTTATACTGTGTGCTGTTTTGGGGTTAAAGAGTTCAAGTTATGATACACCTGTGACTTGCAGTTGTTTTTCTCTAGAAATAATAGCATTTGGCCTTCTTCTATTCCTATGAAGACAAGCGAAACAACATGAATAAAGTAACTGAAACCCTTTGGTTAATGTATTTAACAATATTCTGAGGCAATCCATTTATTTACTTAAATTAAAATTCGAAATCAACATAATAGCGCTCGTTGACTGCCCTTGCAAAAACTTATTAACCGAATGTGTTACAGCGGCGCACTACCAAAAATATGCACTAAACGAATTATGAAATAGTTTTTGGGTAGAAACAACAGGAAATAATTGTAAGTATTTTTTTATTTGGGAAACGGAAGATTTACATCATTATTACGTGAGTTTTGAAATGAAAATAAAAAAAGAATGGAGATTAGCATATACCAACAACAACGTAACGTAAATCCGTAATTTTCAAGAATACAGTAGCTACGGATTCATTTTGTTACAATGAAACTTAATGAGAAGACTTACGTTGTGAATGTCATGTGGTAAAGTAAAGTTCAACGACCGAAAAACAAGAAAAAATTGTCTTAAGATTAATTGTGAGAATGTGACTAATGTGTCTTTACCATGCCTAATGTTATCATTGTCCATTGTTTGTTATACCCTTGTCAAAGTAAAACAAACAAACACAGTCCAATGAAAATGTTGCAGAGGAAAAAACAAAGTGAATTAAAAAAAAAACGAATGCCCTGAATAATACAAATGAGCTCAGATATACGCAGAATAGTTTGCATAGCCCCAACGCAGACGTAGGTAGAGGCAGTTTCTCAATAAAGTATCCCCTAAGCAAATGTCAAAACAGTCGAGAAACCCTCGAGAGGGCACATGCGCAATGGGGATCCGATCAATGCACATCGAGGGTGCGCGCGCCTCCCTCGCCCAGTCATTACTTGCTACGCAGTTCGCCACAAAAACACCAGCGGCTCGCTCGGTTCAAAATTCCAAATCGCAAAAACATTACAATCAGATCCTTGTTAATTGACCCACAAAAACAAACGAATCTTCCACCGCGAGGTCGAGTTTCGGCTCGTTGGAGACACCCACACCTTCCGGCGGTGTCGAGCATCCGAGCAGTCGTGCACCAAGACGGCTGCGTGTCGCGTGACGCATCGGATTATCCCGGAGAATTCGATCGGTCAATTAGATACGATAGTGTCGGAAGACAGTGTTGTGTCGGTGAGTGGCAACAGTGCGCGGATGCCGGCACTCGTGGTGCCGCGCGCGCGTCGAGCCGGGGCCTCCGGGGGCCGCTGACCAGCAGGAGAACAGCCCCAGGATGGACGATTGCGACACCATCTTCTATGACGACGACGCCGAACCTCAGTGCGATATGGTACGTGCGCTTGACCTTGACATAAACCTTGCTTGCTGCAATCAGACCGCTCATTAGTGACTAGCCGTTAACAAAGCTCAGACGTCTTAGATGCTATCCGCTGCTGATGCTAGTTTCTGGAGTTATGTAACGCGGAAACGCTACGGATTGTTTGCACAAAATGGACGATATTCGCATGTGATGCAACTTATTTAACACGGTGCCCATACCCGATCAATTTCGCCATTGTTCCGCGTAGCCTTTGTCACGATGAAAGCGAAGCGATGTATTCAATTTGAAGATTTAAAATATCAACACGACAGCTTGTAACCTTGCAGAAACCCACACAATGGCTGAGATGATAATGAAGTAACTGGTGTAGTACTGTGTGATATTGCTTTGTGAGTCAAAAAAAGGTGATTTGATTACACAGCGCTATGTACAACGGTTGTTGATATTGTAAGACAGACTAATGATAGAGTGTGTGATCGCACACGCCATTCTAAAACCGACTTTTACAATAACAACTGTAAACTAAATAAGGTTAACAATTTTAACAATACAAGTACTACGTAGGTTACTTCTAAGGCGAAGTTGTATCATAAAAGCAAAACCATGTAGTTAACAATTAACCGAAAGATAAAGCGATACTAGTAGAACAAAGTAGAAGAATGTCTGTGGGAAACTGGCCGCTAATTGGAGCTTGCTTCCAAATTACTCCATTAATTAATACAGTTGTCTAACTTCCAACTTGTTACATTCATGATACATTCACTTTTCATGATTGCGATATTAAAAATAGTTTATTACTCACTAAATGTAACAGCAAATTTAAAGCGATAGAAGACGTTGGTGGCTTGGTAGACTAGAAAAATTGAAAACCTCTGATTATAACCAAAATAGAATTTCATAAAAGTATCCGACTAAGTAGATAAAGAGCTGAACAATTTAGAAACCAACATAACAAATCATTCAACAGACATGAATGTAACGGTAAGACAAAAACAATTAAAATTAATCAATGAACATTTTGTCTGAGTGATTATTTCTCTCGTCAAGTGAAAGTAGACAAAATGCAGGTAGAAATACATCATCATCATGTCAAGAGCTTCGTACACCCACGGGCTCATGTAATTAATGAACAATCAACAATCATGTTCACATTCTTGTGCGTGAGACTTGGGAACCTGAGAACTGTACCTACAGACCTATCATGACCGTCGAGAAAATGAACTATTATTACGTGAAAAAGGTCTATTGAATTAGCATTTTATGCCTGTGAAGGGAACCAAGGTAAAAGCAAAGAAGAAAAAATTGTGTTGTGAAGAAAAAGTAAGTAATTAATCTTTTTAAGATTTCTATGAAAGGCGTTTCTACAATGAGATGGCGACTAGTTTGGTATCAGTTCTGAATCGTGTCTTCCGAATAAGGTTCAAGATTCGTTTTAGTATGAGGTTAAGCTTTTGTCGAAATATTTTATTTTTTTTACTTTTATAAGCTTTACATGCAAATGGGGCATCATTTTTTTTGACCGCCATCTCGCGACGATGCGGTCTACAATGTAGCGTGTTTACCTAGAAGAAATCGATTCACTCTCGATTTGAAGACACAAAGATTGTAACCAACAGGGAAAACCCACTCAGGCAACTCATTCCAAAGTCTAGACGTTCTTATCACAAAAGTAGAGTCAAATCTCTTCGTTCGTATCTTTGGAACATCAACCATGAAACGATGTCGCTTTTTCAATCTTTTGACATATTTATATGCATTACAGAAAAGAAACATACAAAAAACACAATTGTATCTAAATAATGCATAATAATAACACAATAAATTGAGCAAGTAACTAAAGTTCAATGATCAATGCATTCAATCGTAGTTCTCACAAAAAATCTTAATCCACTACAATCAATAAAATTTTATACCAATTTAACATCACAACGGACATCATCTCACGTGATGAAACCGCAGTTTTATTGTTGTCTACTGTTGCTCTATTATTATGTACATCTATATCTCCGCGGATCGGCAATCGTGTAGTGGTAAAATAATATAATTTAGGTACGACTTTGTGAAATGTTTTTACTTTTCAAGGTTTTCATATTCCATGTAGATTTTAGATTACGTGACTGCGATAAGTCAGGTATTTCAGTTATTTAAGTCAATACAAATAGTCGACATTTTTTAATGTATGTTTGTTACTTCATTCCGAGAACGATATTTTCTATGCCAGATCACGGAATTTTCTATCGATAAATTTGAAATTGTAGGTCAAGTTCTGAAATACGTCGATTCTTAAAAGTCTAAAATCATAATTATTTAACACGAGATGACGAGCAAACTAGGTGATTAAATAAGGTTTCGCAACTATCTTCAAGTAGATGCTTTCTATGTCTATATTTATTTTGTTTGGTTTACCTACGTATTTCTTCATTATCTTAGTCTTGCTATATGGCCTGAGTATGTATTTACATTATATCAGCTTTTTGGCTCCCATTCTCCACTCTCTCATAGATCTTACATGCTTTCCTACATGTTAGAGGCTAGTTAGTCTTGTCTATGGAATGTCCACCTTTTCTTAACAGAACTATTAGGTAATCAGGTGAATTCCAGCCCAACGTAGACATAGTATACGATTTTTAACCAAATCAAGTTAATATCTAACTGTAGTTTACATAGTTAGAGTGCATTGTTTGACAAGAGGAATGTTCGGTTTGAACAGATGGTATCTCAAATCGCTACGGGGAACAGTTAAATAACTAGTTAGAACTTCTTTACAGCAGGGCTGCTATGACACCCGTTTCTATTATACGAATTTAGCTATTGTAATTGCTTATCATATAGCGCATACATTTTATATCGATGACACAAACATTGTACCTGCTGAGGTTTATTTTTAACCCCCGAACAAAAAGAAAGGGGTGTTAAAAGTTTGACGTCGATGTCTGTCTGTCTATGTGTCTGCCTGTCTGCGTGTGTCTGTGGAACCGTAGAGCTCAAACAGATGGACCACCGACTTCGATGCTGTTTGTTTTATTTGAGGGTTAATTTCCGTCCGGTGGTTCTTAGATATGTTTGGTTAATATCGATACAAGATGGCCGCGTCCACAAAATGGTGGACAAAATATTTCTTCACAACCTACCTCAATATGGATATCAAATTAAAGGGCTTGACTAGACAGAAATATGTAAGTTACGGAAACATGTCTTTATTTTTACGCCGGACCATCGAACAGTAACTACCCATCGATATCTACTAGCCTTATTTGAGTTTCTTAAAATGGTTAATACATACTTACTTTTATCAAAAATAATCCAATATTTTTAGAATAAGTAATAAGTAATAAGTTTTCTGCCCAACTAATGAGTTGGAGAAGAAGGTATAACGTTTCACGTTCCACAATGGCTTAAACTGGAAAAGTAAAATAGAGTAAACAGTACGGAAAATGCACCGATGGATAACCCTACCGCTTTCGTTGCACCATAGACCATAACTCGTTTATTATAGACGAGTACTTCATGCAAATAGGATTCAGTACATACAGATGTTCTGTATTGTGATGTAAGATAAACCGTGGTGAGCGGATGGGGTGCACGACCGAGCGATGGTGCCTTGCACATGCACCGTCATTATACCATAGACAATTGCTTTGAATACTTACAGAATCGTTGCTATGATTGCTGTGATTATGGTTAGCAAGTTGTAAAATAATTTGGGATGGCACAAGTTGCTGTTTATAATGGTTGATATCAGGGATGTAACGGAGGTGATCTTATCGGAACCGAAGTCGGAGTCGGAGTTTTTAAATTTGATTTATCGGAGTCGGAGTCGGAGTCGGAACCGGAGTCGGAGGTAGGGTCAGAAGTAGTGGTAGGAGAGATATTTTTATTTTAGGACAAATAAAACATTCATTCAAACTTTTCATTGTTTTGTTTCATGAAATATCACAAAAAATGAAAAAAAAAAATGGAATATTCAAAAATAAACAAAAAATTCAATTAATTGAATCCCAAAGTGCCATATAAAGTATGTTAAATGAACAAAGGCTTTCAAACAAATTAAATTAAATACATTGACACCAAAAGTGTGTATATATGTACTTCATGAACATAAGCTTTGAAGCTGTCTCAGTCTAAGATATTTCTTAAGAGTGCGCCTAATGCCAGGAAAAAACCTGATTTCACCCGCGCGAGGTCTTTCTTAATATGATATGCATAAAGTCCAGAATAGCATGACACAGTTTGGAGGGGAAATCAGTATTAAATCAGGAGTCAATTTTGACCAAGTTTTATTTCATTACTCAATAATAATTAAACATAAAGAACAATGGCAGACTTTCATACTTCAAAATAGTTGAGACGAAATGTTAGCGTCTATACATCAAAAATATCTTAAAATGTTGAACGTCAGTCCCTGAGTAAGATATGGAAAGATTTTTGTCTTCAAAAGGCCTAGAAATAAAGATATTTACGTTCGAAAGTTTATTAAATTCGATAAGTCACAGACTAAATAGAGAGATTTGACAGACATACTCTGTTTTAGTGGCTGAAATTGACATGCTAGAGACACAATATATTTTTTTAATTTGAGTTTGGCTATGGATACTAGTTCTTCAGCCGCAGTGACATAAGAGAATTTCTGATGTTGCCATAACATTAAAATAGAATTATACCAATATTTTAACATTGATATTATTAATATTACGGAAAGAAGTTTTAATGAAACTTATATCCACTACTATCTTTTATTTTTATAACTACTAATATTCTTTATACTAATGATAACCAACTCGAAATAAAATATATTTTTTCCGTCATTATTGTTTTACAATTACTTCCAAAATAGTAAGATATATATGGTATAAGAAGTATATGGTCACATTGAAATGGTGTACTAGGTTATTTTAATCAAATGAAAACCCAATAATTTGTAATCTTTTTTGTGGCTTCTATTACTACAAATATTTATTTGAAAAATCTTAGAAAAAACAATAAATTCATATCGTATAAACGTTATTTCTAGACGCTACCATAAAGCTAACTATTATTTTGCCATTGTTCTTTAAAACAGTGCTCGGTCTAATATTTATTATGTGGTTCAGTTACTTTAATAGAACGTAAAATCACAAATTTTATTATTAAAAAATAATGTGGGGTCATCGCTGATAATTTCGAGTACATGAATTTAATTACTTTTTTCAGGTGCCATTTTAATTTTTTTCTGTAAAAAAATCTGATCTATTTTTAAAATTCCACCCATTAAATTGTACCCACACGTCAATATTTTTTTTTGTTATAGTTTTTAGTTTCTTAGCATCAGTGAGCGGCGTCGAAAATGTCCTTTTTTCGTTTTCTGGCACTAGGCGCCCCCTTGTAGATTAAATCGACGCCACCAAAAAGGTATTCGCTCGCTACCGAGCCTGGTGGACACGATAATATTGGCGGAAATTTAATATAAGGTGCTGGAATTTTGCGTTTTTCTATGTTCTGCTCATTTAGTATACTTTTCATTACACTCGTGCGCGGGAGATTCCCTGCGCGACATGTTCCTACGAAACTGTTCGTTACTGTCGGCGCAGGGCGCCGCCGCTAAGTTATGCTTCGACATCCGATTAACCTCCGATTCAAAAGTTTCGGAACCGGAGTCGGAACCGGAGGTGTAAAACTAATCGGAACTTCCGACATAACGGAGTCGGAGTCGAAGCTCCGTAACATCCCTGGTTGATATACCTTGAACTATTTACCAGATAAAGAAATACCAGAAAAAAAATACAGTCTGTAATGGACTTGTAAGAGCTTGGCATACTTACGTTACCTGCTATAATGATCTTCCAGGTGGCTGTGCATGTCAGAAATAATCTAGAATCATACAATACGCGAGGAGAGAGACAGTCTCGTAACGTGCGTAACGCGGATAAGCTGGATGTTATACCACACTCTCTCACGAGGTCACGGAAGTTAACTCACATTATGGGACCTGAAGTTTATAACACGCTTCCCAAAATAATTATATCTGCTCCAAGTTTCGGCAGCTTCAAAAATAGATTAAAGTTCTGGCTTATCGATCAAACTTTTTATAGTTACACCGAATTTTTAGAGAGTGATGGCAAAGTCCTATAAAAATGAATGCAAACATTTGACGTGGAACATATTACACTCATATAATGCTTGACAGTTTTCTGTACAATAATTATTATAATACAGTAAAGTAGTCATTTTAAACTTTGAAAATGTATACAATTTGTATGCGCTTTCTTTTGTTTTTATGTTTTTATTAATTGACGTGTAAATTGACTTTGACTTTGGACTGCAATCGCACTATGAAATTTGACTCACTGTAGTTGTAGTGAGTCGTAGATTGATCTATCCAGAGGTAGGAAGGTAGGGTCTTTGCCCAGTAAATGCTGAAGCAGTTAAACAATTTAGGTTTTTTTTTTATCTAATCTAAGCAAAGCTTGTATGATGGCGCCCAGATAGCCAGGTTTATAATACGAATAAGACGAACTTGGGCCCTGGCTTGACTAGGTTTAAGGTTTTTATGTATTTAAATACATATTTTATAATTATCTATATTTCAAAGACGTAACGAAAAGAAAATTAAAATTTGAATTAAAACAATGATAATAATTTGGCACCGTTTTCCGAACTTTTACTAACTTTTTTACTTTATCCGTATAGTTAAGTACTGTAAGTTAAGTACTGTATTAGGTTGCGCATGTTTTAGATGTTCATAATTCATGAATTCATAAATTGAATTTAAATAAAACGTTCCGTTTTCGTAAACTTAAACGAATTTACCTCTTTTTCAAGCTTCTATTGTGTATTTTCCAGAATTTCGTGTGTCTTTCCGAACTTAGATCCGAAACAAAGCATTAAGGTCGCATACATATTAATAAGAGGGAAACCTCTCTAGAAAACTGTGAAGAAAGGCCGTAAAAAGGAGGCTACGTAAGTGCTCGTGCCTGGAGTTGAAGTGCCGCCTCTCGGAAAATTAATGTTTTCTTTTACACTGTGCGCATTTATACGAGGTTTTACTACCTAGGAATACTTTGATCTAGCTTTGATTTTTATACTACACTATACTGCATAATTATCTAACTGCTTATACTAAGCATGTCTCAACTATCCATAGATCAAGCAAGGTCTAAAGATAATCAAGGTTATCGAGCCCACTACTAATCGAAAGCGTGCCCAGAATACTGGCTGTATTACCACGCTGAATCGCAATTCTTACATTGATTGTATTAGAATATAAGTTTGCCCGAGTCACAAGTCTTGGGGTCTACTTGAGATTTCTCTCTCTGCCACACGATGGACCCCCGGCACCCGCACGGTGAATCCATGGAATGCTAAGAAGTTCGTCTCTCTATAGGTATCTCTGTAAAAAAAAAACTTTGGCCTAAGATTTGATTGATGAGCTTAATAAAGCTATTTGGTATTTACCTATGATGTAAGGTGTCATAGTAATCGGTATATCTAGTGACGGAAGGACCGTTGTATTTAGTGATGTAGTTTGACCAATTTTATTGTCGTATGATTATCTACAAGATTAAATTTTCACACATAAGTTACGTCCGTATTTCAAGACGGACAGACAGACATGACGAATCTATAAGGGTTCCGTTTTTACGTTTTACGGAACCCTAAAAAGTGGCGAGACGAGCAGGACATGTGCCTGATAGTAAGCAACATGCCTGCCGCATAGCAGCACAGTGACACGCAGCTATTGGAACATGATAGTCCAAATCATTACCTAGCACTGCACTGCGCTCGTCACCCAGAGATCTAAGATATTATGTCTCTAAGCCCTGTTGTTTCTCTGGAAACATCCCCTTCAAACCGGAATACAGTAATGTTTGTCCATTACTGGTTGGCGGTAGAATAACTGGTAATAGGTTTTTTAAAGTTTGTGCTATGTGACAATTTCATATAATAAGGTATTATTGGTCACATAATTATCCGAGAATCGGGCATATTGTTGTAATAAAAACGGCAAAAAATAATCTTAAAGCTCTTGAAGTACCTAATGGAGTACTTTTTTATGAAAACATACTCTTGTAATCTTGCAATAATTGGTCAACCTACTTCATTTAATACGCTCGGAAACTTGGCCAGCTACATCATAGATCGCAATAGCCTCATAAAGCTTATCAACAACAATTTTAGGCCAGCCCACATCCTTATTTTACTTCAGCGTTTCTTTTGAAAATACAACAGTGGCGGTCTCGTTCGTCGCACCGATAACTTGGTCAACTACTTCATAGATCCCAATAGCCATAATGTTTACCGAGAACAATTTGTAGGCTGGCCCAGAGCTTCAATTTATTACAGCTAAGAATGGAGGTATACCGTTATTACTCGTGGTAGCTCGTAGGGCAGTGATGGAGGGTCACTGGTGAGAATGGACCGAAGTACAGCGTTTGAAAGATTGTCTGGAAACGCAATTATGATGGGAAAAGGTCACATTTGCCGTTCGCGTCGTTTAGACGTTACGTTGACATTTTCAAATAGATGGTACGGAATCTGACGCAAATGTGTAAGAAAATATGAAAATTCTCTAACAAAATAAAATTTGGTGCCCTCTTTGGTGAAACTTAATAGTTTCTTCTATTTGCATTTTAATGCCCCATTATCAGACATGTCTATGCCTTGATCAATTACGTCTAGCATAATTAGTGGCACCTAATATGTTTAAACTTTTTAATACCCAGAAAATAATTAAAGCCCATAATAGAGGACCTTGTAAAGGCTAAAACCATTTTTAACTTCAATACCCATTTGCAGCGATGCAGAACTGCATTTCGGAGGTTCGTGTGGCACCGAGCCAAATATTAAAACTGCAATATTTCGCTAGTGGAGAATATCTTGCCAGGTCACGACATGACCCTAGACGATATGGCCTAGGAATGCCAAGAGCAGCCATATTTCATTTAGAATAGTTGTTATGACAAATGTCAAGTCATTCAGTGAGGTTTTAAATTTTTTGCATTTCTTACTTGGAATATGTTAACTTAGATTTTTACTGAGTTTTGGCTCGCAGAATCACTTGCATCAAGAAGTAATTTTAACATGCTTTTAGTAGTGTAATGAATGTATCTATGTAACGGAATCTTTGAACGTGGTTTTCCAAACCGACTGATTTGAGACTTGATAATTTGATAATCGCCTTCGTTTACTTTTATATCTTTTTTGCAGTAATAGGTAAATACGATTACGTAAGTTAACCTAGGATTTAACGATATTCAAATCGATATTCAGTAAAAATTATCAAATAATGAAAGAAGTAGATACCTACCTTAGAGAGTACACATACTCTAAGATACCTACGCTAGGCAAGGCACGACTAGTGGAAAATTAACTCGTAGAAATCCAAGGTCGATCGCAGATAGATTAGCTAAGTAAAATACATCCTAAACCTTGGCAGTGAAGGCAACTGCACTATTGATTAGTCCGTGCTCTGGGTAGGCGTGCCATTGTCTGGCAGAGTTACTGCAGGTTATCGTAGATTTTACGACTTAACTGGGCTTTACATAATAACTTTAGTTGGAAATAATATTTACGTGACTTATGATAAGGAAACTATTAAAGCTACAAAAACGAGAGGAATAGAAAGAGTGGTAATAAACGTACGAGTACCATCCGCCTGGTGGTCCAGGAAGCAACATAATAAGATTTAAACAAAAATATTAGCAGCATTCGTTGGCAAATACACGATATGATATATATAATACGATAAAATATAATAAATAACTTATGGTACTACTTAAATCTATCTTAGGAAATATAGTACGATGATTTAAAATTAATGATTTAATAAGAAGCGGGTACAGTACCGTAGATCACATTCACACAGTGCGGCAGATTATACAGAAGACCAAAGAGTATAATCGGCCCCTATACTTAGCGTTTGTGGACTACGAGAAAGCATTCGACTCGATCGAAACCTGGGCTGTTCTGGAGTCCTTGCAACGGTGTCAAGTCGACTGGCGATACATCGAGGTACTGAGATGTCTATATAACGCCGCAACGATGACAGTCCAAGTCCAAAACCAGCAGACGCACCATATCCATCTTCGTCGAGGAGTGAGACAAGGGGACGTGATTTCCCCCAAATTGTTCTCCAACGCTCTCGAAGATATGTTTAAGACGCTGGATTGGGCTGGGCGTGGCATAAATATAAATGGCGAGTACATCACTCACCTACGATTTGCTGACGACATCGTCATAATGGCTGAATCATTGGAGGACTTACCGTCGATGCTGAATGGCCTAGTTGATGCTTCTCAACGCACAGGTCTCCGAATGAACGTGGAAGAAACCAAGATCATGGTTAACGAACGTATAACTCCGGGACCGGTTGCTATAAATGGCGTCCCTCTAGAAGTTGTTCAGAAATATGTGTACCTAGGGCTGACGCTCGAACTAGGCAAGCACAATTTCGAGAGTGAGGCCAGGAGAAAGATTCAGCTGGGCTGGGCAGCGTTTGGTAAACTACGTCGTGTCTTCTCGTCGTCTATACCACAATGTCTAAAGACAAAAGTCTTTAATCAGTGTGTCCTACCTGTCATGACCTACGGTGCCGAAACTTGGACACTGACAGTTAAAGCGGTCCACAAATTTAAAGTCGCGCAGCGAGCTATGGAGAGAGCTATGCTTGGAGTTTCTCTGAGGGATCGTATTCCGAACGAAGTGATCCGTCAGAGAACCAAGGTAACCAACATAGCTCAACGCATTAGCAAACTAAGTGGCAATGGGCTGGCCATATCTGTCGCAGAACCGATAACCGTTGGAGTAGACGTGTTCTTGAGTGGAGACCACGAATCGGTAAACGTAGTGTAGGACACCCTGAGACTAGATGGAGTGACGATATACGGAAGACAGCAGGCAGTGGATGGAGACGTATAGCCGAGGATAGGGCTGAGTGGCGAGCCATGGGAGAGGCCTATGTCCAGCAGTGGACTAAGATAGGCTGATGATGATGATGATGATTTCAAATTATCAGCATGAATTGAATTCCATTCTTTTCTAACCGTCCGCTGTATGTACATATTTTCGGACCAGTTCTTAGTATTGGTATCCCTTATGTGACAGTACTGCCAAGTCGCTGTATTTTCGCAAAGGTTTGCGCATACGCAACTACTTTAATTTGGTAATTCTTGTTCGTGCTCACGTAGTATTCACCGTTGTTAGACATGTCCTAGACCAGGCACTATTAGGCACAATTTAAACATAACAAGGGAAAAAGTTCCTCGAGGTGTCTCCAAGAGATTGCATTCACAAAGAAGTTAGTCGTCAAAGCTAAGGTTATTACTGCCATAGCTCACATTAGCAAACTGAAGTGACGGTGAACCAGTCATATCTATCTTAGAGCCAATAACCCTCGAGACTGCTTATGAAGTGGATACTGCGAATCGGTAGCATAATAAAGATTGCCCTGAGGATATGTGAAGAAACTATGGAAGAAAGCTGATGGCTATTGGGAATGAAGTGTCGAAAATCGGGCTGAGAGTGACACGAGTATTTTGGGTATGTTGCGAAAATAATGCATGTGTCAAAATGATGATGAACCGTCAAGTGTGGAGGAAGTGAGGGTGGGATTCACTGTAAACGCGCATCATCGTTTAAACAGACAATATAATAGCAATACAATAGCGGTGTAAAAAAAGCGGAGGACATCTTATATGGTGCAGTATCCCAAAACAAGTCATGACATATTCTGCAACTGCTTACCCATGTAGTTTGAGTTCGAATGTCAATAAAGAGCTAACATTTCAATTATACGTTCAAGTATTATTCCTCGCCGTTCCTTTTTAGATTAGCACTGTTACGCAATGTAACAAATCTGTAAATAGGTACGCTGAGTGCGAGTTTTGTCAAAAAAGTTACACATTATGCCGTGAGCGCGAACCATGAAATTTGTATGAAGAACAATACATAGGTATATATATGATTTGCGCCGTTCGAATCACTGTAAGTTTTTTCACGGTATCGTATCGTTTTCACTAAAACTCTCACCCAGCATTGAGAGTTTTGTCATTATTCCGCCCTCTGTCCTCGACTATTCTGCGTATTACATGCCTACTCAGTTCTAAATGAAGGAAGCTAGGTAAATGGTATCGTAATAATATGCTGTTTCTGCGCCGTCCAGGTTCAATATAGACCACAAACTGGACGAGCCGAACCGGTCGGCCGTAACGGTGCGTCTGCGCAGCTCGCGGGTATCGTCTCATTTGTTTGCGGCTTTGCGGCTGCCGGCGTAATAAACAGGGCTATGTTGAAAAGGTTAACATGAGAAGCATACTTTAGAACAAATATACTTTTTTTTACTAGTACTAGGTACCACCTAGAACCTGATAACTTTTGCTGTGCCTACTACATTTCAACTACTACAAATACTGACATCTGCCCGCGAATTGTTACGTAAATGTTACTTCCACAGGAATATTTTTCTTTTATGAAGAAGCCCATGTGCTATTCTATCAGGTATACTACAATATACTCGTATCTTTGTTTCACATTTCAAATTTGGTTCAGCTATTCCGGCATGTGCAACAAACATACAAACGTCCAAACTTGCACGTCTAAAATATTAGTACGATTTAAAGAATTTTAAATCTTCTATATGAATGGAAAAGGTTACCTGAAGTTTTTTTTCAACGTCTTTTACAACTATTTAAATTATACTTGGTAAAATCGTCGATAAGTTTGTCTTACTAATCTCTTCTAAGATAGTTTGTGTTTAACCCAGAAGAGTAAAGCGCAACAGCCATGTAGCACCTCAATGATAATGAGCAAGGTGTGAGGTAATGGGTATGAAGACCTTTTCCGTTGCTTTGCCAATGACTTGTGGAATTCCAATTTCAAATATTGTTTGAAAATATGTAAACCTCATTTATTTGAACTGTTTGCTGGTGAAACTCCTCCCTTGTCAGATAAAATCCAGAATACCATCAGTGAGGGGAGTAAACTTAAGGTAAAGTACCTTATACCTTGAAGTTGCGGCTGGTGAAGTTACGGCTGGTCTAGTCGGGAGAACGGCGCCTGCCGATCCGGATATCCCGGGTTCAAACCCCACACGCACCACTGTCTTTTCGAAGTCATGTGCGTAATGCCGCTAACTTAAAACGGTGAAGGAAAACATTGTGAGGAAACCGACATGTACCTAGAATCTTTCGAAGTCATGTGTCATCCACCAATGGATTATGGCCTTAACTCTCTGCTTGCGCGAGAAGGCCCCGAGTCCCAGCAGTGGGAAAGTTTGGTGGGCTGTTGATGATGATGTTGATGATATATAGTTATATCTCCAAGTGAGTGTAGCGCAGTGTTCAAAAAGTTACGAGGCATTGTGGGCAGGCGTTTTGTAGTGGTTTGACTCTTGGCAGAGTCCGCCTGGGGAAATACCACACCTTTTCCAGTTATTCTACCGCCAAGCAGTAACATGGAAGCGCTATTGTGTTCCGGTTTGAAGGACAATGTTTCCAGAGAAATTACTGGGCTTAGAGATATAACACCTTACATCCCTGGGTGACGAGCGCAGTGCAGTGCTAGGTAATTGTTTGGACTCTTCATGTTCCAATAGCTGTGTGTCACTGTGCTGTTAAGTGGCAGGCATGTTGCTTACGATCAGACACAGGTCATGCTCGTCTCGTCCCACTTTAATATTAAAAAAAGGCGTGTTCCTTACCATCAGGCGCATGTATTACTCGTCCGTTGCTAAAGTAGTGGTCATAATAATTTTATAGATTTTATCGCCGGAGCTTTGCGTGACAGAGCTTTTCGTAACTTTTTCCGGCTTTCACTGCTTTATGTAGGTGAGGTGTAGTCAAAGGGTCTGGAATAAGTTGCGATAGCGATCTGTTTCGGTGCAGAGTTATATAATGCGGACGTAAGAGAATCGATTGTGTTTTGATACACAAAAGAGGCAATCTGTCTGTGTTGTTAGACGAAGAGCTAACGTTGCTTTGAATTAACCTAGGATCTGGAGTAATTACAACAATTATAATAACATAGACGAGTTAACATGCGCCTTATGTTAAATAAATAATGTACAAATTTTGGTAAATATTGCTCTCATCAAACCCCAAACTACACAAAGCTCAATATATTATCAATCTACGAAATAATCACAAACAGGGTTACGTTAGGCATGGATCTAGTATTAAGTACGAGAATATCAGAGCGTATGCTTATGATTCTACATATATATAAAGAGCATGTGTTTTTTGAAGGTCGCTACAGTGAATTAAACTTTTGGGTTGACGCAGAAAGACAAATACAAAAAGAACGAATGCCATCGAACGAGTAGGTATACCAAACCACATACAGTGTCATGCGTACTCTCATTTTTGCAGGGATTAGCAGTTGGCATCATATGGCCTGTAGTGCCTGCCAAAGTACTATTTTTAAGGCATTATCAAATCAACTCACCACAAGTACAAAGCTGCGTTCTGTGACCTCTGCGAAGGCACTTAGATGATGCGACTTGCACTCGCACTGGAGTAAAAATCCAAAGTTCGGCCCTTCGCACCCTAGTGGGATCTGACATGCAATGATTCGTAGTCCGTTTGAGGGTACTCTGATACAATAAAGTTATTTGATAACATATGACATATTAATGGGGAAAACAAGCAAAGGGTTTAGTCTGCTAACTGATTTAGAGGATACATATATCGTCTTTGGTCTCGTCCGTCATATACAAAACGCCCGTCGTTGAATTTACACACAGCTAACACTAGTAATATTCCTTGTAGTTGGCTCTCGACCTAAAACTTTTACTACACCAGTTCACGACACGTTCTATTGTATGATAAAGCATCAAAGCGTGAACAAAAACTTAATAAAAAGTACCATATTCAATAGATTCAAACAATCTCATTGAATATCGGCCCGTTCCCCGTTCCCAGACGCAGATTGAAATTAAAGCTGCGAAAGTATGATTACTATTGTTATTTTCAGCAAATTATTTATCTTATCATCATCATCATCTTAATCATAAATTCATAATCAACATCATCGGCAGTCTCCTTTACCTAACTAGGTTTTAAAGGTTTTTTGTACATTATTCGGTTTACTTAATGAAAGGGCAGGTCGTTTAGACTTTTAAATGTTTGAATAAGATTTAAAAAAAATGTGTGTGTTGAAGACCGTGCGGCAGAAGTGAAAACTTCATCAAGTATCTGAATTTTGTATAATGTAGTATGATTATGGATCGTAGTAGTAAGATTAAGGAAAAACAAGTCAGTTTTTTTAATTCTGGAAAAATCAAAATAGTTAATGCACCAATACCTACTAATACCTATGTAGGTGATGTAGGTATACCAAAACAGTACATTAAATTGCTTACATTTTCATTTTATCTCGATATTATGTATAAATTATAAATATCATTTTCACTCGATTTTTTTTTTAATTTTGAAGTACGTACCTGGTAAAACATTTTACGTACCTTATTAGTACAGTAACTTTAAACATTACCGTAGGCGTTAAATCCGGTAGATCTGATTTTTTGCAGACTTGTTTATGATGTTGGCCTAATGATTGTCCCAAGTTTGTGACCTCGAGCGACGAACGCAACTTTGTCAAAAATCGAAAAAACCGCGAAAAAATCGTTTATTTTTCAAATTTTGGCGATTATAACCCTAAACGACTAGTTTTTGTAAAAACTTTCTTATGGCGTTTATAAAGAAGATTAAATTTGCTACAATATGATACTAGAATTGTCTCTGTACACCCAATAGTTTCTGAGAATAAGTCTTTCAAAGTTTATAATTTTTTTCGTACTTCGCAATTTTTAGTAATATTTTAACTCCTACTTGACAACTTTGTGGCACAGTTACGGCGGTTTTTAACCCCCGATCAAAAAAAGAGGTGTTATAAATTTGACGTCGAAGTCTGTCTGTCTTCAGACAGACACACATACAGGTCTGTCTCTATGTGTATCTGCCTGTGTGTGTATATGTCTATGGCACCGTAAAGCTCAAACGGATGGGCCGATTTCGATGCGGTTTTTTTAATTTGAAGATACATTTTTGTGTTGATGTTTTGAGCTATTTTTGGTTAATATCGATTCAAGATGGCTGCTTCCACCAAATGGCATACCAAATATTTCATCAAATATATTCAAATATATTTATAAATACCAAATATATTCTAGTATTATATTGTAGCAAATTTAGTCTTCTTTATAATATATTTATAATAGCCATAAGAAAGTTTTTACAAAAACTAGTCGTTTAGGGTTATAATCGCCAAAATTTGAAAAATAAACGATTTTTTCGCGGTTTTTTCGTTTTTTGACAAAGTTGCGTTCGTCGCTCGAGGTCACAAACTTGGGACAATCATTAGGCCAACATCATAAACAAGTCTGCAAAAAATCAGATCTACCGGATTTAACGCATCCTACTCCATACATTCAGGCGACAAAGTTACTGGACTTATACTTATATGTAGTTATAAGTATTATAAGTCGAAAAGTAGTTATAAGTCGAAAAAAGACATTCAGTTCATTCTCATAAACTCTCACAGTCTACATTTCAGGTTAAGGATACAGTCACAGGTTTTTTGCCCCTTTGTCTATTCCCATGCCCCAAGAACTGGTTTTGCTGGTTTTTAAACAAAGTTGTTTCGAAGTATCGAGGAATAGAGCATCGACAGGATGTGCCTTGGCAGCGAGACACTTGTATTATAATTCTTAATCGATAATAAATGGATTTCAGTGAAAATGATAAAAGGATCAAGTTCTACTTTTTTATTATTACTTTTTTATGGTAGTGGTAGTAAGAAAGAGTGCTTAGAAATTTCGAGTGACGTCACTTCATTGTAAGATTTTTACGAAGACGTGACGTCACAGTCCCTGGAAGTTTGATGGTCATTGTCCATTTTTTATAATTTGACATAACACAAAGACACGTGTTCCGTATTTTTCCGTATTCTACCTGACGGATTCATTAATAAGGTACCTATGTCTTGACCAAGTCGTCATTCATAATTCATTGACCATGAGAATATACCTCTATTATACCATTGTAGTGGTAGGACTCTTGGCAGAGTCCGCCTGGGGAAGGACCACACCTTTGCCAAATATTCTACCGCCAAGCAGTAATGTGCAAACATTACTGTGTTCCGGTCTGAAGGGCAATGTTTCCAGTGAAATTACAGGGCTTAGAGATATAACAACTTAGATCTCTGGGTAACGAGCGCAGTGCAGTGCTAGGTAATGATTTGGAATCTTCATGTTCCAATAGCTGCGTGTCACTGTGTTGTTATGTGGCAGGCATGTTGCTTACCATCAGGCACATGACCTGCTCGTCTCGTCACTCTATATTACAAAAAAAAAAAAAAACATTATTATACCGAAGTAAAATATAGGTGCTAAGTTATTGGACCACGCGGATGCTGTAGCGAGGAAAAGCAAGTAGGTTCATATAAAACTTGATACAGCAACATAAAACAGTTAATGAGTTTGGGTTCTTGGAAAGCTGGATGAGTTCATTTATAAGCAATATGCAACCGGTATTACTCATAATGATCATCAACACATTCTTGACTTAGGAAAGCCAAGAAAATTACATTTTAACAATAAGAGTGATGAGACGAGCAAGACATATGATGAGCAAGAGCAACATAACATCACATTGCCACACGCCTATTTGAGTATGAAGAGTCCGAATCACTGTTTTCGCACTCTTTTGAACGCTAGGAAATCCCACTAATATATTATGAATGGATGTTAATTTAAACAAATAAATGAGTATTGCTGGACATTCTGATGGAGTTCTGTAGTGGTAGGTCTCTTGGCAGAGTCCGCCTGGAGAAGGACCACACCTTTGCCAGTTATTATACCGCCAAGCAGTGATGTGCAAACATTACTGTGTTCCGGTTTGAAGGGCAATGTTTCCAGAGAAATTACAGGGCTTAGAGATATAACAACTTAGATCTCTGGGTGACGCTGGCGACGTGGGAGGCGGAGTGCAGTGCTAGGTAATGATTTGGACTCTTCATGTTCCAATAGCTGCGTGTCTTTGTGTTGTTATGTGGCAGGCATGTTGCTTACCATCAGGCACATGACCTGCTCGTCTAGTCACTCGTTATTTAAAAAAAAAACATTCCTCACACATGGATTGAATGCCAGTTGCTGCATCATGTCGGAACGAATGAACGGAGGGTCTACCACCTAACTAAAACTGTCTTAGCTTCGATATTGCTATCTCTTTTCTTTTCGCTTGAAATGATAGAGACAGCAATAGCAAAGCCATAGCTGATATAGTTAGGCGGTAGAGGGCCGGATCATATTATACATAGAAAACACCCAGGCAGAGTACAAATATTTGAATTCATAACACAAATATTTTTTTCTGGATGGGGATCGAACCCACGACTCAAGGCTTCGCAGACAGAGTTACCACCAATTAAGCCAATGGGCCAGCCAAACAGGCTACTTTTTATCTATTTATTTATTTATTTATTTATCACACAATACAAGCCACAAACATAAACTCAATATAAAACTTAGGCATAACTTAAGACTAGGATGCAGCTCAAAAATAAGTGTGTACATAAATACCGAAAAATATCGAAAAGAATAGACATATAAAAAGGACTAAAGTTACTAAAGTTACAAAATTGGACTAATACAATAAAGACATAAATAAAATAATGAAGACATAATTACGGATATAAGGCATAAGTAATACAGAAACATAGAGTGCACGCCCATACAGCGACTACGCTAGGGGTGCGCACACTCCGTGCGAGGACAGTTTTATCATATTTAGTTGTTATGTGCTTGGTGTGGCTGCCAGGCACAACTCTGATGTTGTACCCGACTTGGCGGGTTTGGTATAGAGGACATCTTTCAAATTATTTTTGTAAGCTGTAAATTTTGAACAAAATAAGTCTACCTCACTCTTTTTACTGACTAATTCATTATATAGTCGAGCCATTCTTACTAGAGGATTGTAGTAGTTATCGTGTGAAAATAACGGTAACGGGAACTAAGCGGATGAAACCGATGAGTGCTGCTAGTCTATGATAGTGAAATAGTGATAATTATAAGTTTATTGCAGAGAAATCAAATTACAATAGTGTGGCTTTGCCTTTTAAAACAATGTTTTGCACTAAAAGGCAGCGTCGTGAATTTATTCACATTTGGAAACAACAGTACCTTTTACACCCGCTAGGGTTATTAGGTATGTAATTACTTACTAATGTAATAATTTTTTAAGTGTAAAATACATAGATCTACGTTCTACCGCGATTTGTCCGATGATATGCAAAATAACAGCTTAGGATGTTAAATGATAGGCGACGTTAATGGAGACGAAATCTTCTACTGATATAGGTATTTCAACTTTTTAAGACATTATTTAGCGAGATGAAAGTCTGAAACGTTAGATTCTATCGACTGCATTGAATAAATAAAACAATATAACTGTCCGAGAGAAAGGCTATGCATAATGCGAGATAAAACATTCAAATTCCAATACTATTATAATTGACTACCTGCGCCGCGCAGTGTAGCCTGCAGTTTGCTATGCGAACAAATAATTTCATTCTATGTACCATAAGTTGTCCAAGTTGTACCAACTATCTTTAACGGGATAAAAAGGAGCCTATGTGTTAATCCTGATAACGTACTTTGATCCTACAAATTGTATTATAACCCGTTCAATTGTTACTGAGTTTTGTATAAACTACGAGTAATAAAGGTTTACACTTGGCTACCGTCTCATCTGCGACGATGCGGTCTACGACGCGACGGCGCGTGCTTACCTAGAAGAACCTTACCTTTTGTAGTGGTAGGACTCTTAGCAGAGTCCGCCTGGGGAAGTACCACACCTTTCTCAATTATTCTAGCGCCAAGCAGTAATGTGCAAACATTACTGTGTTCCGGTTCGAAGGGCAATGTTTCCAGAAAAATTACAGGGCTTAGAGATATAACAACTTAGATCTCTGGTTGACGAGCGCAGTGCGGTGCTAGGTAATGATTTTGGCTCTTCATGTTCCAATAGCTGCGTGTCACTGTGCTGTTATGTGGCAGGCATGTTGCTTACCATCAGGCACATGTCCTGCTCGTCTCGTCACTCTTTATTAAAAAAAAAAAAGAAACCGATACCTACACACTATAGGTACGTGGACTCAAACATATAGACTTACAAACACACAAACTCTCGTTTTTATAATATTAGTGCGATAACACAGACTATTTATGTCTAGTCTGCTCTATTTGGCAACTTTTTCCTTATACAATAAAAATCCGAAGTTTATCTCAAATCTAACGCACATTCTGAGTCAAGGTCTATGTACTAATGTGGTTAAGTTTTTAGGAAGGAAAATTGGAGCCAAACATGTCGTGATGTCGTCATTTACTACAAGTAGATACTTGCTTGACAAAGCAAAGCCATTGTTTAGAATCACATCCGCCTATCTTGCATCACAGGTCGGTGATCATTGTTCTCCTAACGGCATCCGATTTGGTATGTTAAAATATGGAGACTCCTCTGTACAGGTTCACTATTGCACAATTATTAATGAAGCCGAAGTGAATCACAGAAGATGGATAGCTTTATTCATTACTCGCGGTTGTCTAGTTGAGGTCGCTTTGATTTATAAGGCCGTTGATCGAAATGTCTAACACGTACGTTTTCCTGTTTTCGTGGCCGATGAATGAAGAGTTAAATTGTATTTTCTTTAACTTATATTTTCCCCCTTTTTACTATAGGTACAGTGAAATGTAATAAAGTGGTCAAGTGCGAGTTGGACTCGCCCATGAAGGGTTCCGTTGCAACAAGTAACATAATATACATAGTACACATAGTTCTTGTAGTTCGTTGTAACTTTGATCGAAGTTTCAATAATAGTGTATTTATGACGTACTAAAAAAAAACTACTCATCAGATCGAGTTCAAACTAATTTTCGTTGGTAGTTTACATGGTAATGTACATCATATATTTTTTTTAAATTTTTCATTCTCTTACTTTAGAAGTTAGAGGGGGGGGGACACACATTTTACCATTGAGCACTGCACTGTTGAAACTTGGTAAATAGATGTATTCTGTGAACCGCATTAGGATTTAAACAAAAAAATTAAAAAAAAAGATAAATTAGGGTTGCCCCCCATACTGAGAACTGAAACTCAAAAATATTTTTTTCATCAAACCTACACGTGTGGGGTGTCTATCGATAGGTCTTCAAAAATGATGTTGAGGTTTTTAAAATCATTTTTGTCTACACTGAATAATTTGCGCGAGAGACACTTCCAAAGTGGTATAATGTGTGTCCCCCCCCCTCTAACTTCTAAAGTAAAAGAATGAAAAATCTAAAAAAAATATATGATGTACACTACCATGTAAACTACCAACGAAAATTAGTTTGAACTCGATCTGATTAGTAGTTTTTTTTTGTACGTCATAAATACACTATTATTGAAACTTCGATCAAAGTTACAACGAACTACAAGAACTATGTGTACTATGTATATTATGTTACTTGCTGCAACGGAACCCTTCATGGGCGAGTCCAACTCGCACTTGGCCACTTTATTAGGGTTTTTAGATACAAAATATACAGTACCTACCTATTTACGATGTGCGTTAGAGTTAGTAAGTTAAGAGGATATCATCAGATAGGTACCCAAGGGCAAATGCCATAGATTCCTTTGTAATAAAATGTTTTATCTAAAATCCTGTGTTTTATTAAAAAGTCACGAACTTATTGATCCACCATAACATAAGATGCCGAATGTATTGAGTGGTTATTTGTGGTTTGAAAACAAAACCCTTTTTATTGATGTCTATCAGTTTTAGTAGCAGTTTTAAGGAGCAACATCCGAATAAGGCATCCGAATAAGACTAGATTTATTTAGTTGATACCTATTTTTAATCTTATTCACTAAGAATAAGGCGGTGATCTAAAACACTAGATGTACCTACAGAATAAAAGCCGGGTCACACAGAGACGATCCGATAGCGATAGCGATCCGATAGCGAGACGATATTTTTTGTAATGTTCGAATTTGTATGAAACCAGACACACAGCAAGCGGGCGCGATCCCATACTCGGTATCGGATCGCTATCGCTATCGGATCGCTATCGCTACCAGATCGCCTCTGTGTGACCCGGCCTTTACAATGCCATACACACATTGTTTAACCTTGTGAATCAGTGGATGATATCAAATCAAATAATCCCAAAAAGCGAATAGCGTTAACGATTTATTTTAAAATAATTAGTTTGGACTTTTTGTCAGTTGTACGTTGTACCTGCGTGAGTTTCTTCAATGAATTCACAATATACTTACGAGGTGGCCTTAAGATTTTTCAAATGATTTCCTGAAACATTTGCAGATCTAAAAAGCAAAAACAAAGGCTAGCTAATTCGATTCACCTAAGTATTAAACTACGTTACAAAAACTACTGTTTATGATAGGTATAGGTATTCCGTTTTTATGTAAAACTGCTGTATTTGTGTTAAATTGGAAAGACATAAACGACATTTTACTCATTTTTAGCATGTTTAATTTATAGATACGTGCATCATATTCTAGTAGAATGTTTACGAACACAGTCTGTACGGTCAGCCATGCTCACTCAGTACGGTGTGAATTTTTGTGATATTGGTATAATCCAAAGTGTCCTGTGTACACCTGCGAGTGACACTGCAAGGACACTATTTAAATTGTTGTGCGATATCTATGTGTAGAAAATTATTGTGTTTTCACGAGGCTGGCATTGCCGTTAGGCGACATAAGCCGCTAAAATAAATAAATAAAGATTACAAACATTTTTTTTATAGATATTTGGTAGTTTGTTGCGAAATCGGGTCGTAGCACCTGAAATCATCAGGTTCAAATTTGGAACCACCGATGTAAACCAATAGATGTGCCCTGAGCACCTTGAAATTGGTAATAAACTGCGTCTATGTATAGCGTAAGTGGTTTACACACAACCAATCTACTTGACTCCTAGAACCGCTAGCGGCGAGATATGCCGTGGTTCTACTTATTTTGGTTGTTGACAACGAATAGTGATAGGTAAAAACGTCAGGCGTTGACCGCTTCCTGCAACCGACTAGAAAGGAAAGAGTGAGCTCACTCTTCCCAACAACTACATAATTCCGTGCCGTGCGCCTTAAGTTTGGGACGGCACATCTAGTGGTTTATATCGATGTTTAGAGCACTGTTCTAATAACCAGATAGGAGCCAGTAGGTATAAAAAAAATATGCATTATTTCTTTTTGTATGAACAAACTTTGTTCAGACGTTTTCAGCTTACGAGTAAGAACCTAAGGGCTCCCATACAAAACTGCGATGCGATGCGATGCGATGCGACGCCGCATCGGAGGAACTTGTGATGGCGAATTGCTCCTATGCGGCGTCGCATCGCATCGCAGTTTTGTGTGGGAACCCTTAATGTTACCGTTTCTCAAAGAACAGTTTCTTGTTTCCAGGGCCACTCGGAGTCGAAAGGTGCCAAGAAGCGGGATAAGAGTGCGAGTGGGAACGGGAACGGCAAGCCCAGCCGTGGGATCGCGACGTCGTTCGGCTTCCGACGGCGGCCGGCGAGCACTTCGCGAGCGGACGACAACGCGCGGCGCAAGCAGAAACCACAAGACAACAATGGCAATGGAGGTAAGTAAACAAACATTATCGGCTACCATAATCCATATTTATAAAAGCGAAAGGCCACTCATCACGAAATCTCAGAAACTACAAATGCTAGGAGGCTGAAAGCATGAAGGTGCCTTTTAGCACGTAGGTGCTCGCTAAGGCGGGGTTTTACGAAATTCAACCCCTAAGAGGGGATGATAGCTTTACATAAACGAACAGGGCAAACCCGTAGGGACTTGAAACTTAAAACTTCGCACACGTATTACTCCTATGATGTACCTACGGATCTACTAAGGAAGGATTTATCAAAATATAATTAAGGGGTAAAATAGGGGATAAAAGTTTGTATATGTAACACTTTTTTATTCGTTGTACATACAGCGGATGACATTTTCATATGAACGCCAACAACTTTCAAAACGCGAGCGAAGCCGCGGGCAAAAGTTACCCGCGTAGATCCCGTTCTCGTTGTTTCCCCGGGATAAAAAGTAGCCTATGTGTTCGTCCAGGCTATAATCTCACTGACCTAACTGTCCAAATTTAATAAATGGATAGAATACATAGTTTTTATATCGATTCTTAGTTTATTTACATGACAATATCCAAGCGAAGCCGAATTTTTGTAGTTGGCTCTTTGCAGAGTCCGCCTGAGGAAGTTCTACACCTTTGCCAGCGTTATTCTGTCCGCAAGCAGTACTGTGCAAATATTACTGTGTTCCGGTTCGAAGGGCAATGTTTCTAGAGAAATTACTGGGCTTAGAGATATAACACCTTAGATCTCTGGGTGACGAGCGCAGTGCAGTGCTTAGTAAAGATTTGGACTCTTTATGTTCCAATAGCTGCGTGCCACTGCTGTTATGGGCAGACATGTTGCTTACCATCAGGCACAAACATGTCCTGCTCGTCTTGTCACTCTATACTATTAAAAAAAAGCCGTAACTGGCCGCTAGTAAACGATATCTTTTTGACGTGATAACGTCTTATAAATCGATGAAGCCAGCTGCGCGCCCGCAAAACATGACGTCATGTAACGTTACCGCCATAGAATAGATAATATTTACCACCGTTACCTCGCCTTATTACTTTTCGCACCATCTAGTGAGTGAAATGTGTATTACGTTCAAGGAGTCTGTCCATGTTTTAGAAAAGCGACGATATGAAGTTAAGAACTTGTGCTAGTACAATGATGTACCCAGAGATGGCGCTTTGAACAGCTTTTCAAAAAGCTTCAGAATGTTTTACCTAGATGGCGCTTAACACAATCAGTATTTTCTTAAGACGTTGTCACGTTCAACTATCGTCAGTAAACCGACTTTACAGACAACCATTTTTTTTAAATAATGTTTAACACACAGGTTCGACGGAGGACCTACGCCCCGAGGAGGTGCTTTCGGGCCGATCCACACCTCTCGCGAGACCTCGCAAAGAGACTCCGGGTCAGCCGCTGCGAACTAACAGGTACAAAGCTACTACTGCCCCATATAAAAACCTTATTACACGTTGCTAAATTTTGTCGACTAAATTTAGTTCATTAGCGACTAAATTTAGTCGACAAAATTTAGCAATTCAGTGAAGTGTAATAAGCTAATTTCGAAAGAATTCAGTAAGCTAGGTTACTAAATTCAAAAGCGAGGATTACTTGCATCTAACTTGCTTCTTAATTCAGTTGACTAACCTTGCTTCTAAATTTGCTTATGAACTTAGTCGCTAAATACCAAATGTAATAAGCCTTTAACCTTTTGACCGCCAGGACTAAATTGCATTTCCGTGCCCTGGACGCCAAGCCTACGAAATAAGTCAAAATTAAAAAAAAAATTGTGATGTCACCATTTGATATCTAACACACACTGTTTTGGTATAGTCCGTTTTTTTGTTACCTATAGACGTTGTTGACGTACAGGGCTCGCTAGCGCTTGTCAAGTATAGGTGACTCTGGCGTTCAAAAGGTTAAAGTGATCGTTCTTAACGTGATTTAATTTCATACATAGAAAACGCCTACTCAAAATATTATAGCAACATGATGAAGACATATTGCTGTTTACAATCTTACAAATCGAGTTTTATGCCCGGTTTACATTATCCGCTTGATACACCGGTGTGTAATATAGTACCCAAAACTTGGTTGATGACGAAAATATACAAACTTAATTCTGCGGTCGGGTTTTTGGCGGGAAAAAAAAATTTTTCGTGTTTTTATTTGGGAAGCTATACCGATAAATTTGTGTTTAATGGCGTCTACTTGAACTGGTCTTTATTTTGATATAATCCACAATAAAATTGGAGTTCATTTACATAGAAAAATCGTAAAATTAAAAAAAAACAAAAATTAAATTTTTTGGCGGGAAAATGGTCCCGAAGTATTGAAAAAAATGTAAAAAATATATTTGTGCTATCGAATGCAGTTTTTTTTGGTTTTTCGAGTTTGTTATTTCGTATACAACACATTTAAGCCATAAAACCACTGTCTCCTTTATAAATTATTAATGTAATAGCTGATCGACTACTTGAGAAATCGCAAAAAAAAATCTCAAGTGTCAAAAATGTTAGTTTACATTATAAGTACATTAATTATAAACAAACGATACCGCTAGAAGCGTCTTGAAACGCTCTTGAGAATGAATGGGCTCAAACGGATACAAGTAAGGCGGCACTTCATATGCCGAAGCACAAACACCGCACTTATGTAACCTGACACCCATTTTCCCGCCAAAATTGTAAACGCGAAGAGCAGGCGGTGTAGCAAGCGGTTATTCTAGCCCAGCGATCGAATCCCGCGCTGGATTGCTTACTGGAAGGAAAAATGTAAAGCGGCACTGGAAAGCATCGATCCAGTACTTACCAATGTTTTTCAGCGCCGCGCCGGTTTACATTTTTCCAGTAAGCAATCCAGCGCTGAATTTGATCGCTGGAGTAATGTAAACCGCGTACATTTTTAATTCAAATTAAGTAGCTATTTTATTTCGACTTAGGTACTCGTACCTACCTACTGCTTTTTGGAAAGAACATACAAAATAAAGATTCAATAACTCACAGGGTCGTATTAGCCTATCGTACTAACCCCGAAATGCGAGTAGATTTAGAGGCAATTTCGACGTTCTTGAATATGATATGAAGACGAAAGTGCCAATCGTGCCTTCATTTTTCGCAGCCGCCGTCGTCTATGTTGTTTACATATTTTTACAGGGATTTGTTTTCCCAAAAATGTAGGCATGTAGAAGCACCAACACTGAAGCCCTCTAGATTCTTATATATACATGCAATTGAATACAATGGATTTCGTATAAGATTGTTTAAAACAAGTGATACCATTCATTACTCTAGTCAACAACTGCTTTTTGGGTCAACATTTTTCCAAATTCTCCTAACATTATGATTGAGATGGCATTCGATTCGGAATGGCATGTAGATAGGTAGTTTTTCCGAAAATCCTAAGTCCGCTCGCAGAAACTGCAGTAGTTATAAACAATTAAGTGAAAATTAAAACGGGATTTCGTTATTTGCCAACATGTTAAAAACTATTTGAGGTACCCACCTTAATTCCAAATTAAAAAATGTCACAAAAAGAGGAGGAAATTTCGTAAAAAAAAAGTCTTGACTCCCGCAATTTTAACCGTTTAACCAAGATTTATAATTTTCATATATTATTCGGGTGATGTTTCCTTTTGGATAAAGAGTAGATAGGTCCAAAAACTGCCAACACTGAGTTTTGCTTGGGGACGCGGTTTATCCAAAATCAAAATTTAAGTGGTTATTTTGCCTAGTTACCAAACTTCAATGTCCGGTTACAGTAGTTGTATTGTTCAGGTTCGGTTTCAGGCAGCCGCACGCGAAGACGGCGCGGGTGGGCGACGTGAGCGTGAGCGCCGAACACGCCTTCGGCCCGCATAAGGACAAGGAGACGCATATCAATAATAATGCACTAGGTAAGCTGATTCCACATTTATGGTTCATTATAAAGTTACGAAGAAACAAGAGAAGGAAGATTAAGAGATGGCAGTATGTGTTTTAAAGTGGGGACCACGAATTTGGAATGTAGAATGATCTGAAACTCGATGTGTATACGTAAAGCAGCTAACAGCGAGTGGCGAAATAAATAGTGAATAATCAAACTCAAAACTCAGTTGATTATTTGTCCCTATTGCTGAGACACAGGACCTTCTCATGAAGACAATCAAAACCATAATCTACCTCGCTAATTTGGTGGCAGCTGTCACAGTTCTATGAAAGACATTCTTCTTGGAATGTGTCAGACCATAATCCCCTACGCTGTCCATGTGTGCGGTGTGGGTTGGATGAAACAGACCTTGAAAGATATCCTTATGAAACATGCCGATGCCGGTTTCGCCTCTATGTTTTTCTTTACACTTAAGGTCGTGGTGCTCTTAAGCTGCAGTATGATTTCTTTTAATTCATTCATTCGATATCCAAGTATTTTATAGGGATTACCGATCAACTTAAGCCGTGGTGACACAGTGGCAAATTTAGAATACACAAACGCGAAGTGGTGATGATGGATAATATTAAAATGTTAAAAGCCAAGTGGACTATTCTAAATGCAGCAAGAGAAACTGTAATTACCTACCACTGACTTTAATGATGAAGGAAAAATCGTGAAGAATCCCCCACGATTATGGCCTTCTTTATTCTAGGGGCAAATGGGTGGGTTATTTCTGCTATATTTACATAACATTGCAGTATTAAAGTATGAAATGTTCGTTAATTTCAGATAAGAAAAGTACAAACCCACCATACAGCAATCAGCTGGGTCTGGTGGCGACCCAGGTGTCTTCCACCGGCGTCACGACCGTCGCTAACGGAGTACCCAAGCCCGTCACCAAGCAGACCGTCTTCCTCACCTACCAAACACAGCAGTATCCACAGGTTAATAACTTACTTCACGACATAGTATAAAACAAAGTCGCTTTCTCTGTCCCTACATCCCTATGTATGCTTAAATCTTTAAAACTACCAAACAGATTTTGATGCGGGTTTTTTAATAGATAGAGTAATTCAAAAGGAAGGTTTTTATATTCGCTTAAATTGCAAACGCTGGCTGAAGTATACGAGATAAGTAGATCAAAATAATGTACTTACTGCTGTATTGTACACCTTAAAAAGGTCTACAAAAAAGCTAATCTATATATATAAAAGCGAAAGGTCACTCATCAAGGAATCTCAGAAACTACAAATGCTAGGAATCTGAAATTTTGCATGGAGGTCCCGTTTAGCACGTAGGCGCTCGCTAAGACGGGGTTTTGCGAAATTCAACCCCTAAGAGGGTGAAACAAGGGATGAACGGTTTTATGAAAATTCGTGATTTTGAAAGTTATCAAATTTTGTATTTAGACACTTGACACGAAGCAATGAAATGTTTGTTCTATCAATTTTGTAATTTCGAACTGTACGGGGGTGAAATTGGGGTTGAAATGGGGGATGAATGTCAATATGGAAGTTCCCAACCGTTGAAGATAAAACCATGACACTCTATATATAGACACTTGACACAAAGCAAACGATTGTTTGTTCCATCAATTTCGTAATTTCGAACTGTACGGGGGTGAAATTGGAGTTGAAAGTGGGGATGAAAGTTCCCAACCGTTAATGATAAAACTATGAAACTCTGTATATGAACACTTGACACAAAGCAAACGAATATTGGTTCTTGCAATTTTGTAATTTCGAACTGTACGGGGGTGCAATTGGGGTTGAAATGAGGGATGAATGTCAACATGGAAGTTCCCAACCGTTGAAGATAAGACCATGAAACTCTGTATATAGACACTTGACACGAAGCAATGAAATGGTTGTTCTATCAATTTTGTAATTTCGAACTGTACGGGGGTCAAATTGGGATTGAAATGGGGGATGAATGTCAATATGGAAGTTCCCAACCGTTGATGATAAAACCATGAAACTCTGTATATAGGCACTTGACACGAAGCAAATAAATGTTTGTTGTAGCAATTTTGTAATTTCGAACTGTACGGGGGTGAAATTGGGGTTGAAATGGGGTATGAAAGTTCCCAACCGTTGAAGATAAAATTATGAAACTCTGTATATGAACACTTGACACGAAGCAATGAAATGGTTGTTCTATCAATTTTGTAATTTCGAACTGTACGGGGGTGCGATTGGGGTTGAAATGAGGGATGAATGTCAACATGGAAGTTTCCAACCGTTGAAGATAAGACCATGAAACTCTGTATAAATACACTTGACACGAAGCAGTGAAATGTTTGTTCTATCAATTTCGTAATTTCGAACTGTACGGCGGGCGGTGAAATTGGAGTTGAAATGGGGGATGAAAGTTCCCAACCGTTGAAGATAAAACCATGAAACTCTGAATATAGACACTTTACACGAAGCAAACGAATATTTGTTCTAGCAATTTTGTAATTTCGAACTGTATATGTATGAAATTGGCATTGAAATAGGGGATGAAAGTACACATGGAAGCTTCCAACCGTTGAAGATAAAACCATGAAACTCTGTATATAGGCACTTGACACGAAGCAAATAAATGTTTGTTGTAGCAATTTTGTAATTTTGAACTGTACGGGGATAACATAGGGGTTGAAATGGGGTAGAATGTCAATATGGAAGTTCCCAATCGTTGAAGATAAAACTATAAAACTCTTTATACAGGGACTTGGCACGAAGCCAATAAATGTTTGATCTAGCAATTTTGTAATTTCGAACTGTATGGGGATGAAATTGGAGTTGAAATGGAGGACGAATGTCTCTTACGCTTTCACACCTAAACAACTGAACCGATTTTGATGAAATTGTTTTATTATAAGCTGTTTATAGTAACCGGCAATGTGTCTGGGTATAAAAATAGGTACCTACTGCCTGAGTTACCTAAGTATTTATTTCGCGCGGACGAAGTCGCGGGTAACAGCTAGTAATGGTATATGTCTATCTCTTAGGGATAACCCACAATAAACATTTTTATTAGTATTTTTAGTATCACCATAGCACCCGTGCGAAGCCGGGGCGGGTCGCTAGCATTTTATATAGTAAGAGTGACGAACCGAGCAGGACATGTGCCTGATGGTAAGCAACATGCCTGCCACATAACAGCATAGTGACACGCAGCTATTGAAACATGAAGAGTCCAAATCATTACCTAGGACTACACTGCTTATTGACTAGCAGCGCCTCCCGTTTTCCCCGCGCAGTTCCCATTCCCGTTACTTTTTAGGGTTCCGTAAAACGTAAAAACGGAACCCTTATAGATTCGTCATGTCTGTCTGTCTGTCTGTCTGTCTGTCCGTCCGTATGTCACAGCCACTTTTTGCCGAAATTATGAGAACTACACTGTTGAAACTTGGTAAGTAGATGTATTCTGTGAACCGCATTAAGATTTGAACAAAAAAATTTAAAAAAAAAGAAAAATTAGGGTTGTCCCCCATACTGAGAACTGCAACTCAAAAATGTTTTTTTCATCAAACCTACACATGTGGGGTGTCTATCGATAGGTCTTCAAAAATGATGCTGAGGTTTCTAATATAATTTTCGTCTACACTGAATAATTTGCGCGAGAGACACTTTCAAAGTGGTAAAATGTGTGTCCCCCCCCCCCCCTCTAACTTCTAAAGTAAGAGAATGAAAAATCTAAAAAAAATATATGATGTACAATACCATGTAAACTACCAACGAAAATTAGTTTGAACTCGATCTGATGAGTAGTTTTTTTTTAGTACGTCATAAATACACTATTATTGAAACTTCGATCAAAGTTACAACGAACTACAAGAACTATGTGTACTATGTATATTATGTTACTTGCTGCAACGGAACCCTTCATGGGCGACTTCAACTCGCACTTGGCCACTTTATTTCAGTGATAAAATCAAGATTGTTCTGAAATAGATCCATACTATAATCTATCTGTACCTATTCCTTTCTACCCGATCCTTCCGTTCTAACGTGATTGACCAACAAACATTAAAATATTGGCATATATAATATTAGTGGAATTTGCATATGTATTAGGTATTAGACCATAATATATATATAGCTAAAATAAGTACCTAACAAATACCCCCTTAAGGTATTGCAAAAGACGACCATAACGCAGTATCTACCCGAAAGATGTATCTAACTTTATTAATTTCACCAAGAAGACAAATAGCAATAGCAAAAGTTGGTCCTAGTGATAAGTAGAACGTTTATTTTTCTACGTAGCCCCTCATCCTATCCTACTAATATTATAAATGTCAAAGTATGGATGTTTGGATGTTTGTTGCTCAATCACGCCGTAACCCATGAACGGATCAGGCTGAAATTTGGAATACAGTTAGATTATAGTCTGGAAGAACACATAGGCTACTTTTTATCCCGAAAAAACAACGGCAACGGGAAGTACGCGGGTAACACCGCGGGGCACTGCTAGTAATTTATATATTACAGCAGGATGGTCGCAAAATCAGTGCAAAACTGAGGTGCTAAATAAGACGACAACACAGTTTCGACCTGAAAAATAAATCTACCTAATTATTACGGAAGCTATTTCTATTGATTAGTGGAACATTTTTTCAATAGAAAATTGCTTTTGACGCGCCACAGACAGATGTCACGCTCGGGAATGACAAGACATCTTTGGGTAAACTCGGGACCATGGCCAACGGCTATCTAGAAATGCATCAGCAAGTCCGATTGGCCCATTGGAATGCTGACGCATTTCTAGATGGCCATGCTCACGGCCACGCCCTCCGGTTTCACCCGCGTAGTTACCAAAGTAAGCTATCAAATTCTGAGTTATAAGTTTTCACTTCTATCGGCAGTTCCTATGACTTCCAATTTTTTTTCCTGCCTAGCGTCTCATATTTAATCTATTACAGCAGGATGGTCGTAAAGTCAGTGCCCGAACGGAGCCTGCCAGCCGTCCGTCCGTCTCCCGAGTGCAGCCGTGCAACGAGCGTCCTCCGGGCAAATACACCTTCCAAACCAACCAGCTGCCGCGGCCGCAGTACCCCTCCGTCAAGAATATTGACACCAAATTGGCCAAACAGGTAAGTCATCATCGATTAGCGAACAGAGTTTTTCATCCCAAAAAATAAATTAACTGTAATTTAAAAACCCGACTGCAAAAAACCAACACATAAAAAGCATTGTTATTACATAGGTAATGTTTTTTATGTAGCTACTACAATAACAAACTACAATATACTACAATGTACTATCCAAGCTAAGAACACTTGGGTGCAGGGTGATTGAGACGAATCTAACGATATCGTAATAGGGTACCGGACTGGGTCAAAAATACACCATCCTAATTAGTCCGTCAGCTAGATCATGGAAAAATATTGGACACGTATTTTTTGTTTTTTTCATAATATTAAAAATCGTCAAAGATATAGACACTCAAACTTCGAGAGTGGGGGGTCGCGACGTCACTCGTGAGTAAAAATCGTACTCACAAGTGACGTCACACGAAACTTCGAAGCGCTGTATCTTCGTCATTGTTTGTTTGTGAAACAAAAGAAAAAATACGTGTACAATATTTTTTGGCAATCTAACTAACGGGCTACTTCGTTTTTTTGAGGACTGTACCCTATTGTCAACATCCATCCAGCCGTTTGGAAGATAGGTATGTGGGAAATACATAAAAATACAAACATAGGTACAAGATACCTACGCCCGAAAAATATAACCCTTCTTTCAGTCGGTTAGTCTCACACAACACTATCTAACCTCAAACAAAGCAAAGCTTGAACTATGGAAGCCAGATAGCTGAAATAATACGTACTTATACAAATTTAATTACATGTTTATTATTATTTAGAAATAGCCAGACGCGAAAAAAATATTTGTGTTCCTTAAATAATTAACTTCAAATTAAAATTAAACTCAGACACTCGATTCAATTTCATAATTTTTATGAAACCAACTAAACATGTTCCAATGAGACTGCGAAGTTTCGGAAAAAAATATACCTACCTATATCATCGAGATAAGCGAATTTTACATTTTTGTTGATATTTCAAAAACCCGTAGGTACGCCGATTTCTATAAAATTTGTATGGTGTCATCATGAATCTGTATACTACGTAACATACGTTCGTGGTTGTCACTGACTCACTGAACCACGATTCTTCGATAATTATTTCGTACGAGTTTGGTGTTGTCAACTACCTAACATAACAAATTAAAGGTTAATGACGTATATGAAAAATAAAGAGGCCAAGTGCGAGTTGGACAACATTCACATTCACATTCACAGAATACATCTACTTACCAAGTTTCCACAGTGTAGTTCTCATAGTTTCGGCAAAAAGTGGCTGTGACATACGGACGGACAGACAGACAGACATGACGAATCTATAAGGGTTCCGTTTTTACGTTTTTAGCAGTGCGTCGTAGTTTTACTGTTCCCCTAATTTTCGCGCTAAAAAGTAGCCCAAACGATAATCTAACTGTGTTCCAAATTTTAACCCCATCGGTTTAGCCGCACCGGCGTAATTTGGCAACAAAAATCTAAACTTTCCCATTTGTAATATTAGTATGATAAAATTACGAGGTAAAAATATGAGTCGAGTTACGTTACTAGACTTTGTGGCATCCGAGACATCAGTCTTAATTTAAAATATAGTTAGAAGAAATCTTTCACAACCTTTAGATAATTTTAAAAACCTAACCCAATGACAAGTTTACCTATACTCTCTTCTATTTAATAGCTGAAAAATGTGAATTACACAATATTTTGAATCGAGGTGTAGTTGAAAACACAACTTTAATAGCTCGGAAGTAAGTTTAGTTTCGATTGTGTCGTGATGTAGGTCACACTACGTCTATTTCAGTATCGACTCTTCAGAAGCCGGTCGGTTTGTGCCCGAAATATCCCCACTGCAGAATGCATCTACTCGACTCGACGTAGCTGGGACACACGATAATAAAATCATATTTTTTTGGGTTTACAATTTGAAGATAATATCATATATCCATGCCAATGGTGTTGCCCTTTCACGCCTAAATTACTTAACGATTTAAATGAGAAAAAGAGTTGTAAGGGATTGAAAAAGTGGATTAAAGTTTATTGTTTCACCATTTTGTTGGAAGCGAGAAGCACAGTCTATTAAATCGTATACTGTGCTAGAAGCTTGAAACTTATTTTACGGGCTTTTTATTAAACGGCTTTTGATAAATAAATATAACGTTCAAAATTTGAAATAGTTTTACTCATGAATCGTACTTGGAAATTAATCGTTAAAAACTGGTACTTATAAGCCGCGGGGCATCTACCGCCGAACGAAAAATGTCATCGCTTTGATGTTTCTCTCTCTTTTCTTGTCGCTTGAAATGATAGAGACAGCATTAGCAAAGCGATAGCCGATTTAGTTAGGCGGTAGAAGCGCCGGTTATAGCCGTGTCTCGGGACGCAGTAAGTTTATGAAGCTCGCATGCTAAGAGGCCTATACCCGACAGTGGGATCAGGAAATGTGCTCAGGAAAATATCGCTTGCATGAAAACATTGACAATAGATAATGTATAAAATAATAATTCGTCGACACAATTTTAAAACAAATATTTTGTATAAAGTATTGCTGCCCCAACCACATGTACCTACTGTGAAAATTAAAACAGGAAGAAGTTTTATAATAATTTATTTTAACAAATAGTGATATTTTTTTAGAACGAAAGAAAAACGTGATAACAAAAAAACATATAAGACTGAAAGGATTTCGAGCAGTAGATACACACACAAGGATACACAATACGTAAGGTATACACTCCAAGCTGATCGGAATCGCACACCTCCACTTCACTTTCATAAGTAGAACATGTAAACTTTAGAATGCGTTGCCTAAGTGTGTATTTCATGACGGATACAATTGAGTATGATCTTCAAGTCTAGTGAGACAGTTTATTTTAGGTTCGTCCACACCATCATGAACCACATCGTCGCTTTACATTAGGGAGAACGGCGGTATAGTGCAAACATATTACTTCCTCAATTTCATGATTTACTTTTGCTATGGGGACAACTTCGAAGCTGCAAAAACAAATCATCTGTATGCTGCAAGGATTTATCGTGGTTAAATGGTGGAACGAATCTCCGGAATTTGATGTGGTTTCTAACCATGTTCACGGATAAATACTCCGTATAAGTTTTAGTTCCAATATTTATACTAGTGTAGTGGATAACTGTGATTAAAAGAAAATAATACTTTATTCACCAATTATTGATCATTAATAGAAAAACTAAGAATTCGTATTTTTTCTTTAGGGAGATTACCCCCTTTTATTGGATTTTTTACAATTCAGCTTTACAAAATGCAAAGTTATTAATTTTTAACAAAACTCAGGTGCCCCTTACACTTTCCAGAATCTAAATCAGTTCTAATACTCGTCCTAGTGAAGTGAAAAAAGTGATGAAAACAAAAATTATCTGTAGCAAACATATCGCCCAGTTTAACTTTGTTAGTCTAAAGTTTAATTTTGTAACGAACAGAAAAAAAAAATTTCAGGTTTTCAGCATTTTTCCCATAGTAAAAGTTGCTTAGTAGCGTTTTATACAACCCTGTGGTTATTACGAAAAAAACATCTTACGTTCATGGGCAAAAATCACTCAGTGTGAAGACTTTCCTATACATGTGCACAAAATGCACTCACACACGTCCATCTATTTTGTAACGCGCTGTTTAATTAGACCAAACTAATTACACCAGCATTTTCACATCGGCTTAGACCGTGACACGACGTGCATTATATCAGACAAGATTGTTTTATTTTCATATTTACATTAAAAAGTAAGATTAAAATACATTGTTATATTTGTGATTTCGCCTATTTGAGTGCGGCAGCTGAAAGTGAGGCGATTTATCCGTCGACACGTCTCGAGGAGAGAGTAGGCGTGTAGGATGTTGTTTTATTCTGGTAGTAGCTAAAGCTGACTTTTTAACTACGGGACATTTCGACATCGGTTTCGCGTAGGGTCTGTGCCCTGTCCATTCAGCTATGCACTTCTGATGGGCGTGCAACAAAATGGTTAAATTGGTCAATATGTTTACGTAATTAGTGACAAAGTGATAGTGGAAGGTGATTAGTGATATTAATCAGTGCTATTATTTCAGGTTGTCAACAATACCCGGAAGGCGAGTACCACGGATGGCTGGAGAGAAGGTATGTACATATATTTTCTGCAATGTTTTCAAGGATTTGTTGCTCTTACTTTTGCTGGGTAAATATATTTTAGCCAGTATGAAACAAAAACAGTCCAGTTTATTTTTAATTACTTGATGAGTTAATCGCTAGTGGTTTGGTCACCATAAGCAGCCCACTAAATCACTAAACATTCCCAGTGCTAGGACTCGGGGCCTTCTCTCGCAAGGAGAGAGTCAAGGCCATAATCCACTACGCTGGCCCAGGTGGATGACACATGACCTCGAAAGATTCTAGGCACATGTCGGTTTCCTCATGATGTTTTCTTTCACCGTTATATGTTAGCTGCATTACACACACTTTGAAATGACTTTGAAAATACAGTTGCAGTTTATATTATGTTTATGGTATGGTCAGTCCTGCTCAACATAAAAATCAGGGATGTAACGGAGGTAATTTTATATCGGAACCGAAGGCGGAGTCGGGAGTTTTTAAATTTGATTTATCGGAGTCGGAACCGAAGTCGGAGGCGTAGGCAGAGTCAGAAGTGTTTTTTTTAGGGTTCCGTAAAACGTAAAAACGGAACCCTTATAGATTCGTCATGTCTGTCTGTCTGTCCGTCCGTATGTCACAGCCACTTTTTGCCGAAACTATGAGAACTACACTGTTGAAACTTGGTAAGTAGATGTATTCTGTGAACCGCATTAAGATTTCAACAGAAAAATTAAAAAAAAAGAAAAATTAGGGTTGCCCCCCATACTGAGAACTGAAACTCAAAATATTTTTTTTCATCAAACCTACACGTGTGGGGTGTCTATTGATAGGTCTTCAAAAGTGATGTTGAGGTTTCTAAAATCATTTTCGTCTACACTGAATAATTTGCGCGAGAGACACTTCCAAAGTGGTAAAATGTGCGCCCCCCCCCCCCCCTCTAACTTCTAAAGTAAGAGAATGAAAAATCTAAAAAAATATATGATGTACATTACCATGTAAACTACCAACGAAAATTAGTTTGAACTCGATCTGATGAGTAGTTTTTTTTACTACGTCATAAATACACTATTATTGAAACTTCGATCAAAGTTACAACGAACTACAAGAACTATGTGTACTATGTATATAATGTTACTTGCTGCAACGGAACCCTTCATGGGCGAGTCCAACTCGTACTTGGCCTCTTTATTTTAACTTGAATAGGTTAAGTTAACCGCCATCTCGCCTGATGTTAAGTGACGATGCGGTCAACGATGAAGCATGCTTACCTAGTAGAAACCGATTCACTCTTGACTTGAAGACACCTAGATTATAACTATCGGGGAAAATCCACTCAGGTAGCTCATTCCACAGCCTAGACGTTTTTATCACAAAAGTAAAGTCAAACCTCTTTGTTCGTGTCTTTGGAACATCAACCATGAAACGAGCTCGTTTCATGCTCGAGCTACGAGCAGTACGATAGAAAAAAAGCAAGGTAGGAGAGAGATTTTTTACTGAAAACCAAACATAACTTAGTCTACATACTTTTTAGGGTTCCGTAAAACGTAAAAACGGAACCCTTATAGATTCGTCATGTCTGTCTGTCTGTCTGTCTGTCCGTCCGTATGTCACAGCCACTTTTTGCCGAAACTATGAGAACTACACTGTTGAAACTTGGTAAGTAGATGTATTCTGTAAACCGCATTAAGATTTTTACAAAAGTTTTTTAAAAAAACAAAAATTAGGGGTGCCCCCCATACTGAGAACTGAAGCTCAAAAATGTTTTTTCTATCAAAACTACATGTGTGGGGTGTTTATCGATAGGTCTTAAAAAATGATGTTGAGGTTTCTAACATAATTTTTGTCTACACTGAATAACTTGCGCGAGAGACGCTTCCAAAGTGGTAAAATGTGTGTCCCCCCCCCCTCTAACTTCTAAAGTAAGAGAATTAAAAAACTAAAAAAAATATATGATGTACATTACCATGAAAACTACCAACGAAAATTAGTTTGAACTCGATGTGATGAGTAGTTTTTTTTTAGTACGTCATAAATACACTATTATTAAAACTTCGATCAAAGTTACAACGAACTACTAGAACTATGTGTACTATGTATATTATGTAACTTGCTGGAACGGAACCCTTCATGGGCGAGTCCAACTCGCACTTGGCTACTTTATTTTCATTTTGATTATAAAAGAACACAAAGAATTTGAAAAAATTGGCATGTTTTCAAATAAACAAGAAATTAAACAACTAGACAAACCGCGTTTTTCGTCATTTTAGTCACGAAAGAAATGGCTGCTCTGCACATAATATATTTGCCGATTCCTAAGTTCAGTGTTGTACGTGTACGGTGGCTCTCGTAGAAGTTGGTTGTCTTATTAACATTATAAATGCGATTTGTTTAGATGTTCGTTGCTCAATCACGTCGGCACATCTAAACCAGATGGTTGAAATTTGTAAAACAGTTAGATTCCAGTGTGTAATAACACGCAGGCTACTTTTCTCGCGGGAAATTAACGGGAACGAGAAATGCGCGGGTAGTACCACGGAGCATTGCTAGTAATTTAATATTCATCAACATTTTTTTGCACCATAAATATCTAGCCACAAACTAAACAAAGCTTGTAGCTACTTTGGAAGCCAGATAGCTGATATGTAACATTATTTATAACTTATATACATGTATAATTATTACATACACAGAGACGCAATAAAAAATGTGTTTTCACATCAGTATTTCCCTGGGTGGAAAACGTACCCACTACCTGCGATTGAGTGAGTAGACTAGGGAGTTGGTAGGGTTACCAACTGACCCACGAGGTCATGATACTAAAACATATTCCTTTCAGCTTAGTATGGGTGTACTGGGTAACCCTGATCTACCCGTGGAACAAATAACTTATGTCCCATTCATACTTACACACTGAGTATTGAAATCACTTAAATAAACAAAAATGGTATTGAATCGATTACTACTCGCAATTCTGATCTACGTGTGAGGAAGTAGGAGTTTTTTCGCAGGCCTTTTGTTTAATTAAAAATACCTTGCATCAGACCCCAACCCGCACTTGGCCAACGCAGTAGCAGCTGCTAGAACACAAAGTACCTGTTTCATAATTTGTGACTGTGAATAGATTTTTAACTTAGAGACATTCCTAAATTTTATTAAATACTAGTAGAGCCTGTCGGTTTTACCCGCGTAGTTCCCGATTCCGTTATTTTCTCGGGATAAAAAGTAGTATGTATGTGTGTTCTTTCGGACTATGGCCAATCTGTGTTTCAAATTTCAACAACATACGGCGTGATCGAGTAACAAACATCCAAATAAAAACATCCAAACTTTGGTATTTATAATACTAGCGGTCCGTTCCAGCTTCGCTCGGATATTGTCATATAAAGACTACTATTAATCGAAATAAAAACTATCCTATCTTTCAAGTTAGATCTAAAATCACACGGTGTGCAAATTTGATTAAAGTCGGTTACGTAGTTTAGGAGTCCATCGCGAATAAACAACGTGACGCGTAAGTTATATATTTCAAGACTAAGATTAGAAGAATTTGTTGCTTACAAGACTTATTCCCTTTATTCCCCTTATACTTAAGTGGCCTTAATACTTATACTTATTCTACTTGTTGTTCTATAGGGGCAGGATCTGCAGTGTCATCAGACTCCGGGGTGTGGACGGGCGGCGAGGGGGGTACAGCAGGGGACCTCTCCCCCCGCTCTCGGCATCGACCCCGCAACTTGGAGATGGTGATGCGCGGTTCTCATAACTTCCATTTGCGAGACCTACAGGACTACGATCTGGATATCATGGGTAATGATTTAATTTTATCTTACCCGTATTCAAATACCTAATCTTAAGATCTACATTTGTAACTAATTAACAATATTCACAAAAGCAAGACTGAACGAGAATGGAACCTACCTACTCTTCCACTAACAAAGTAATGATATATCTTGGTTGATTTCTTTAGGAAACCCTGATTATTTGTGTTTTGAATTTTCTGCAAGACAAATAAAACTCCCTCGAAATTGGCGTTGTACAATGACCTAATTCGGTTTTTACGTAGATTCGAACCCATTAGAAGGTAAACATAGAAGCTCAGTAGAACATAGCCCAGTGTCTTGGTAAATTAATTAAAATTTAAGGTAACTTTTATGTTTTTAAAATCATTTAGTTGTTATTATTACTGAAAAATACATTAAACTTAAATCCAAATTTATCCCTATTTATTGAAAAATAGTCAAGTTACACCAAAATCTTTCTTAACGGTATACCTTATCACTTTTATTTTATTTCAGATGAAGCAGTCGTGACAGGACACGCAGTTATCCCCCTACCAAAGCTCCCCTCTTCGTTCGATGAGGAGGTCTCCCCAGACTACGACGTATCCCCTACTCCCACCTACCGACCTCCATCTCCTATTCTACCCAAGCCATCCCCAGTGGAACCAGTCCATAGATCCCCCATGTCCACCCTCGAGAGATATAGGAATCGGAGTAGACCGAGCAGGATTCAGACTAGCACCGAAGAGGAAAAGTTTGTTCTGGATCGAGCGCAGCCTGAGAAGTTGAATAAGCAGGTTAGTGTTTTTAAGTGCTTATGTTTCAAATACTATTCAACTCATTAAATACCAACTACGTAGGTACTGTTCGGTCGCTTATGGCTGAACTCCATGATGTTGACTTTCGAAACTTAAGTGTGTATATTCAGTAGTCCGAACTCCGAACATGTACATATATTCAGTAGATTGTCCATAAAATCATCACCCCCTTGCTCAGATTATTCAAAACCTGCTGTACTTAGTACAAGTTGGATTGAAAAGCAATTTATTGATGAATACATCATTCACTACACAAATGCATAATTAAAATTTAACCCGGCTAATATAATGCTTAAATTACTAATGATTACGTCTTAACGCCTTTACAGATAGGTTTGCAATTTGGAACACAGTTGGATTATAGTCTGGAGCAAAACATAGCCTACGCCTTTTATTGCGAAAAAGTTAATCAAATGGGAACTACGCAGATAATACCGCGAGACGCTGCTAGTTTTTATATGATCCAGTTATTGCCATTTCAATAAACATGTACCTACCGTTCAATCTCTCTCCAGAACTCGTTCATCAAGTGCTCAAGCGGCGTGGCGTCTCCGCAGACTGTGAGCTCGAGCAAGGAGTCCAGCCCGTCGTGCAAGAGCGAGGAGACGCACTTCGGGAACAGCGCTACTTGGGGAAATAGCCACGCCGCTGGGGAGTCCATGGCCAACAGGTAAAACTGCACAACAAGGCCCCATACACAAAAATAATATTTCACTCCACCTACTACAGCCTATTTTTTTTAACAAGTGAGGACTGAGTATGTCTCTCGCACATTTCCGATGTTAAGAGAGTGAGAGAGGTGATCAGAGATCAGTGTGAATTGTTCTTATTTGATGAATTCAGAACGGATGTTTTTGTTCTATGCCTGACTGTTTATGTATATAAGATAGATGTATTTGAAAATGTTATATGTGCTAATGTGCTATACTTGTATTAGCTAGATAGCTAATACATAGCTTCCATAATAAGGACTTTCTTTGGGGGTGTATCAAAAAAAGACCAAAATTAAAAGGCGAAAGTTGGAGAATCGGGGCTGTTGAACTTACAAATGTGAATTCGTTTAAAGTTTTACTAAAGTGACCTTAAAATCTACAACACTTATTGCAGATCACAAGATGACGTATCCATAGCACTCAGTGTATCCAGTTGTGAGGACGACAAATCCAAGCTTGAAAATAAGGAAGTTCGCAAGGTGGAGGTGGAAATACCAAAGAAGACCATAGTTATAATGGATGAACCTCCACCGCCGCACCCGCTGCTGATGAAATCCCTCACACTGAGTCAGCATGACTCGCTTCGGGGTCCTATGATGAGTAAGAATTATTGATTTTATAAAACTGAGATGATACATTCGATAATATTAATACCGACGACAAAAAATCCGTGATGAAATAGTAGATTTCACAATCAGGGGGTTGTCGGTTTATCCGTCTGCAACTCTAAGATTCTTTCTAAATGGATATGTAGGTATGTGTTTTTAACGGTGAAGGAAAACCGACAGCTTGTACCTACACGTATGCACATCCTGCTTATGCTTTTGCTATTTGCTTATACACATCCTTACGATATGTTGATGTTGTTGTAAACGATAATCGTGATATTTTTGATGTTTTGGCTAACCGAAGTACCTACCTAATTGATATGTACCTATGGTATTATGGTAATTTATGTTAAAAGTTAATAAATAGGTTACTTTTTACTCCGGAAAGTTTCAGCACCACGGACCCTAATAGGGTCACGTAAGGTATATTTTAGTTAAAATTCACGATGTACAACATATTGAAATAATTGTAATATGATATGATGATGATGGGTAAAATTGCGGGACACAGGTAGTAGCTTTGTAGTGGAGGACTCTTTGCAGAGTCTTCCACCTAGGGAAGTACCACACATTTGCCAGTAATTAATTTGAAGGGCAATGTTTCCAAAGAAATTACGGAGGATAGAGATAAATTTTCATTTTTCTCTCTATCAGTGCAGTAGCTAATGATTGATCATAGGTGATTTATCCCTGCAATAACTGCGTGACACTGTGATGTTATAGACAGACATCCGGCTCGTCACGTCACTCTATTTATAAAAAAATACAACCATTTTAACTAACAAAAAAACATTTTTTCTGCAGCATCTATGACAAGTTCCAACTACAGCACAACCAGTACTTGCACCAACCAGAGCGGAGACCACCACAACCTGACCCTCACTTTGGAGGAGTCCAAGTTCGACTTGTCAGCGCTAGAAGCGTCCACGCAGAGTCTGCTGGATGACGAGACCTCGCCCGCTGACAGCCTCATCTCTTCAACTAGCACTAGCGATTCCAACAATGAGCTGCACGTGGAACGGTAAGCCAAATTTTTAGCTATAACTTCTGGGTCCATTTCAATTCTATAGTTCATCTGTGGAACTATGCGGCACTGGTTCATATAATTTCTACGCTTATGAAGTACGGGCTATTTACCATGGTTGATGAAGGAAAACATCGTGAAAAGTCCCAGCAGTAGAAATATCAGTAGGCTCTGGGCTAGCGTGGTGGATTATTTTGAGAAAAATCGTTAAGTTTTAGCAGCTGGATTATTAATACTTATGCTAAATAGTGGAGCGAGTCCCCCCCCCCCCTCCTGTTTCGATGCAATTTCATGCACCGATTTCAGACGTAAATGGACGAATTTTGACGACGACGAATTTCCTCGGGACGTCATGAGAAAATAACAGGAGTGGAAACTAAGCGGTTAAGATCGCGGGGCGTTGCTAGTTAACAATAAAAGTGGTATCTTCCATTTGTGAATAGCACAAAATAATATTTTCCGAAGGGATGCTCCGTCCATTTCGTCGGCGTACCAGACCGCGAACACTAAGACCAAGTCTCCGGAACCCATGGCGCGGTTCCGGCTCGAAGAGGACGGGGTGGACGGAGAGGTTCTACAGCCAGTTAAGGAAGTCAGGTATGTGCCAATATTACGTGATCCGTTTTCAAGGGTAGTCTCCCTTGAAAGAGGGTCTTCAAGAGTGTCTTCAAAGAAAGCACATGGAAAAGAGATAAGCCACATACGTTTAGATGACGAGCTCAAGGCAATGCTAGGAAATGGCTCGTTATACTTAATTTGCAAATTACCTCCTACGTAGCATTTTGCTATTATGGTTGTGGTGTCTTGGATTTTTTTGTAAATGATAACTTATTGGAGTAATCATTTAAAACCACCCACCAATCCCACAAAGTCACACAACAAAAGTATACAAACAGTGCGCCCTACCCGTTATGACTTACGGTGCGGAAACGTAGACAATGACCATGAAAATGATCCAAAAACTTAAACTCACTCAGCGAGGTACGGAAAGGGCTATGCTTGGGGTTTCACTGAGGGATTTCATCAGCAATGAAGTAATTCGTCAGAGAACTCCAGTCACCGATATAGCTCAACGTATTAGCACACTGAAGTGGCAGTGGGCCGGTCACATCTGTAGCAGACCTGATAATTGTTCTGGAGTGGAGAGTGCAAATCGGTAAACGGAGTGTAGGACGCCTTGAGACCAGATGGAGTAACGATATAGGTACGAAAAACGGCTGGTGGTGGTTGGAAACGTAAGGTTCAGGAACGGGCTGAGTGGAGTATAATGGGAGAGGCCTATGTCCAGTAGTGGACGAAAACAGGCTGATGATGAACATGACACATTTAAAAAAACTACTCAATTATAGTTCGCAACTGACTTCTTCAAGACTAGCTACAATACAATTCCTGCCTGGTTTCTTGGTGTAATCAAATTGTTCGTTCCTACCAGCGACGCGGTACGGGTGGATAGCGGCGACAACAGTAAGAACGTGACTCCTGAGTCTCCCGGTACTCCGACGCACGCGTCGGGTTCGCTCTCACTGTCCGACGGTCGGGACTTCTTTGATGACGAGATCGCTGACCAGCCTGCGCTGCTCTTCAGGAGTAAGTTAAACCATACTTGCAGAGATGTGATCACATCAGTCTCTTATAAGATTATTAATAGTCGTGGCTGACATCCCGGGAATGCGTGATGACCTATTAGCGAAAATGTCCGATTACGCAATGATGAGGTCGTAGGTTTGATTATCACGTGCAGTTCTATTTATTTTTACAATTGCAATACAGGTTTGCGATCACTACTGGCTTAAATGGTGAAAGAAAACGTCGTTAGGAAACCAGTATATTTTAAGGGAGAGATATCTTTCGAAGATTTCCTTCAACTCGCAGTTGGCCAGCACGGTGGATTACGACGTTAACACTTTCTTTATAAGAAAAGACCTCGAGTTTCCCGCAGGGGGAACGTGAAGTGGGCACTGAAACCCGTCCGTGGTTTCTGAAGAAGTAGTTAGTACCTAGTATATGATTTTGTCCACATTGACAAACATATTTTTGTTCTCAATAGAAAACGCAGATGGCAGTCCGTCGACTAAGACCATAGAATCAGAAGCCAGCAGGCAGCTCCGGAAATCAAGAGAACGCATAACTTGTAGTCCACTTGCACAGAGAAATCGGAAATGTAAGCAATGTTTCTTATTTTTTTACTCTGTAATAATATTTGCCTAAAACCTTTTTTTTAATTGTTGCATTTACGCATAGAAACTCTTTTCAAACATGAATGCGAAAGTTACTGGCTGGCTATTGTTTTTTTTTTATTTTTGTTACGAAATTGATATGGCGGGAAATTTTCCTTGTGAAGTGCTAAAATGCACAAGACGTGCGAAAGTTTAAAAAGAAAAAAAAACGTTTTGAGGAAAATGTATCTAAATTATCAATTACAAAATAAATTAAACTGTTGTTTCATCGATTAAAGTAGAAAGTAGAATAATTAGTAATTGTAATAGTAATAAGGTGATGTGATCTTAATTTTTGATAATATAATACCTAATTGTGTTGTCAGTGCGTAACGCAGGCGAAAGGACGCCATCTCTGGACACGCTGTCGAGCCTTGCGTCGGATGACCTCATGATGGACAATGATCTGGCGCGTTCCATCACCAGCTTGCAAAGTGTTGATGATTATATTGAAAGGTAATAATATACTAGGTATTACTCTCTGTTCTGTCTTGTTCCTTCTATCTATACAGACTTAAAAAATAATAATTGGCAATCATAGGAATTGCCGATAGAAGTGAAAACTAGAAAACTTATAACTCAGAATTTGATAGCTTACTTTGGAAATTACGCGGGTGAAACCAGTCTGTCTGTGGCACGCCAAAAGAAGTTTTCACTTCAAAAAGTGTGTGACTGTAGAAAGAAGTTAAAATACTTTTCATTATTTGTACTAAGAAATCCAACTTCAACCATATATTGGGTTGGATAATAAACATCTTCATCACAAAAAGTACCTAGTTACCTGAACTTGATTACAATGTTTACTAAAATGTTGACCAGCTGACTTTAGACTGTCGTTTTTAGGGTTCCGTAAAACGCAAAAACGGAACCCTTTTAGATTCGTCATGTCTGTCTGTCTGTCTGTCCGTCCGTATGTCACAGCCACTTTTTGCCGAAACTATGAAAACTACACTGTTGAAACTTGGTAAGTAGATGTATTCTGTGAACCGCATTAAGATTTTTACAAAAGTTTTTTAAAAAAACAAAAATTAGGAGTGCCCCCCATACTGAGAACTGGAGCCCAAAATTTTTTTTTCATCAAACCTTCACGTGTGGGGTGCCTATCGATAGGTCTTCAAAAATGATGTTGAGGTTTCTAATATAATTTTTGTCTACACTGAATAACTTGCGCGAGAGACGCTTCCAAAGTGGTAAAATGTGTGTGTGTCCCCCTCTAACATCTAAAGTAAGTGAATGAAAAAACTAAAAAAAATATATGATGTACATTACCATGAAAACTACCAACGAAAATTAGTTTGAACTCGATCTGATGAGTAGTTTTTTTTTAGTACGTCATAAATACACTATTATTAAAACTTCGATCAAAGTTACAACGAACTACAAGAACTATGTGTACTATGTATATTATGTTACTTGCTGCAACGGAACCCTTCATAGGCGAGTCCAACTCGCACTTGGCTACTTTATTTGATGGTGTGCTCGCATCGTAAAGATTTACTCTCAATTTTTTTCCCAGACGCGCTAAATAAATTTAAAGGGCGCAGGTTCTAGTTTAACTTGGAATTTGGAAAAGGACGTGACTCTTTTCCGTCGTACTTTAGTCTAAGTACGTGAGCGTTTTGGGAGATCTGATATCATTTTTTAATCGCACTCGGCGGTTGTGGAAAAATGCTTGCCTGCCAGGATCTCTGGATGCGCCAAGCGAAATAAATTCGAATTTATTAACACTTGAAGCGACAGATAGTTCCCTACGGTTGCGAGGATTTCTTAGGTATCCATCCACACTGGTCAGTCGCTAGATCTAAGTAAGTACTTACCACACATACGTGTACACAGGTTATTAGATTTTTTTTTATTTACACCACCAACTCTACCAATGTGGGTCTGTTTTATTTTTGCGCCTTATTAATAATCTTTGTGTTGTTTTCTTATATCTAGCGAATCCCGTATAGGTAGGTAGTATTATTTTCCGCCGCTTGGTCTCCTTTTGGCTAGAAGATTCAATAGCTTTTAGACAATAAACAAACGGTCAAACCTATTGTCCAGATTTGATTTAAATTGAATAATAATTTAATAATCGTGTTATTTAAAGAAACCTGTGATCCTAAATGCATCTGCACGTACAGACCTACTTATTTCTTTATCACTTAAACTATGATGGAAAAAGTACGTAAGGTAGATACCTACCTTATATACCTAATTATATACCTATAGTTTTTAATAATTCGCGACTTGATCTTATATTGAAAACGTTAACGTTAACGTTAACGTTAACACACGACCATAGCTGGGCATTAACTCGTTAATCCGTTAATCGTTAATTAACGAAGTTAACATTTTGATTAACGGATTAACTTTTAAGTTAACTTTTAAAAATGTTAACGGACGTGTTAACTTCCGTTAATTATGCAGAACTAAGTCCGTTAATCGTTAATTCAATGCTTACTATTTACCGCACGGCACCTCGGCGCGGCGCAAAAAACAGGTTTAGACAAGTATGAAACGAAAAGTGCTGGGCGCAGTGTGACCATATGTGGCGGGTTCCTGCAATTTTGGCAGGATTTTTATTTTTTATAATAATATTGGTGGACAATTCACACACAACACCACCTGACCCCAAACTAAGCAAAGCTTGTATGATGGCGGCCAGATAGCTGATATAATACTTGTATAGTTTTAAATACATACCTACTTATTATACATATAAACACCCAGACACAGTGCAAACATTTGGATTCATCACACAAATAGTTGCACTGGGTGGGGATCGAACCCACGACCCTCGGCTTCGCAGGCAGAGCTACTACCAACTAAGCCACGAGGGCAGTTGAGGTGTCATTTTAGCCTTTGGCATAATCGGTTGACGTTATATGAAAACAAATATAATTTTGTTATCCTAAGTCATATTTCCGATAATCTCGAGTTCTTTTTGGCTGAAAATTTGAGCATAGACATACTTGAATTTGACTGACGTTTACAATTTAGTTGATTATTTCACACATCCCTAGTAAACCAAGTAGATTATAGTAATCCATAGCTAGTGGGGAACTTCCCGATAAATTTAATCATACTTTTTCGATCGTTTATCTGTATTGTAACTTTCTTTTAATAAAATCGGTGGTAGTTCATTTCAACTAACCAAAGAAAAGTTAAATAAAATGAACAAATACATGTATAAGAATGAAGAAATGGAGGTATACAATGAAAATTCCAGTGTTTAACATCTTACTAATATTATAAATGGCAATTTTTGGATGTTGTAATGTTTGTTGTTTCATCACGTCAGAACGTCTGGGAACGGGAAAGGATTGGGTTGAAATTTGGAAAACAGCCCTCAAACGCTGCAGTTGAACGTCTGCTATTCACGGGTAAAGACATTTTAACACCAAAGCGAGCCTCGCTTTCAGACGAGAACTTCGACATGTTAATGTTCAAGAGGAAAAAATACCTATGCGCATTATGCCCGACGATTAAATTACACATTACATTAAATTAAATTAAAAAATTGGCAGTCATAGAAACTGCCGATAGAAGTGAAAACTTATAACTCAGAGTTTGATAGCTTACCTTGGAAACTACACGGGTGTAACCGGAGGGCATGGCCTGGTCATCATGGCGTGGCAACAACAACATATCAACAACAAGCATACAACAAGAAGCAACAACATTTCCTATTGGCTGATGCATATCTAGATGGCCATGCCATGATGGCCAGGCCACGCCCTTTCAGCATTTCCCATCATCTGACGCATTTCTAGATGGCCAATAGCCATGGTCCCGAGTTTACCCGAAGATTTCTTATCATACCCGAGCGTGACGATAGAATTCAATTCACAGCCCACGAAAAATCTGTCTCGGCACGCCTAAAGAAGTTTTTACTTCAATAATAAAATTAAACTCTACAAGTATTTGGTTTTTTCCTAACCTGTTAACTTCCAGAACCTAAACCAACAGGTTTTATAAGTTCACTAACGTAACGATATAAAAATCCAATACGCATATTAACGGATTAACGATTAACGTTAACTTCCGTTAATTGTTACGAAATGTAACGCTTTAACGTTTAACAAAGTTAACTTTTTTTGTAACGGATTAACGATTAACAAAGTTAAGTATTTGATTAACGGTGCCCAGCTATGCACACGACTTAATCGCGATTTATATAGTTATTTAATAACCTGTCGATGTTTCGGTCGGATTAGCTCACCACGTTATATGAGATTTTCCGAAAAATTATGTTTATTCCAAAGTTGCATGGAAGAAATCGTTTCCAGCGGTAGTCTTCCAGTTGTTTCACTAGTCTCACCATTTTCTATATTGTATAAATATATCATTTAAGTGGAAACAATAAGAAAATTCTTGAATGGATAATATACAAGTTTTACTTAATTTGGGGCTACCTACATAGTGTTGTGTAAAAAATGTCCACCAATATGTGTTTTTAAATATTAATTCTCTTCCCAGGTTGGACAGTTCTCTTCGCAGCGGGCTGAACTCGCTAGATGAGAGGCAGCTACACCAGGAGCTGTCCTCGTCCAAGACCGCGATCAGGCAGTGGAGCCAGCTACTGGAACAGAACAACTTCCTGGACCGGCAGCTCGCGGCCATGGCCCAGGGGAAAGCCGACTCGCTTACTGCCAGCAACAACAGTCTTGCCAGCATTGGGTGAGTTACGAAATAAACCTATTTCTAGGTAGAACTAAAGTCACCAACATAGCTCAACGCACCAGCAAGCTGAAGTGGCTAGTCATTTATTTATTTACTAATTAATTAAAACGGCAAGTCGCCAATTATAATAATTCAACAAATTTGTCAAATATCTCTAATGAAATAAATTTAAAATAACAAATCAATAAAAATATGTCAGAAATGTTAAAAAATAATAATTATTAATGAATGAATAGTTAGTTAATAAACAGTTTACCTATACGTGAGATTCACAAAATGACAAACAACCCGACATTACACGGGGCCATGTGTCATCAAAAATGTCACATTCCGGATTCGCCTTCAAGAGAGCGTTGAGCGCGGTGAGAGTGCGCGGGATGGGCGACCTGGAGTGGGCCGTGGTGCGGTAGCGGGGCACATCGAACAGGTTGTGGTACTTACCGCGACAATAGTTGTCGGGTACGTAGATTCTACATGACTCCTCGTGCAGTTCTGGAGCGTCAATATCCCCACGAAAAATTTTACATATCATTTTCAGCTGCTGGTTTTCCCGACGATCCTCCAAAGAGTTGTAATTCAGGCAACCGAGCAAGAAGTTCGTAGGATAGTAGCCATAGATACGTTTATATAAATATCTAAGGAACGCTTTTTGCACTTTTTCAATTTGAAGTACGTACTTTTTCTCTTAGGGATTCCAAACAGACGAAGAACTTTCTGGTTTAGAACGGACCAGGGCTCCGAAGATCAAGCCGACAACCTGGGGTTTTTTTTAAATTTTTAGCATTCCTGAGTACAAACCCCAAACGTCTATGATTCCAGATTAGATTAGATTATACGTAAAATGATTCCTTCGTTTGTTCATTTATGTGGTCATGAAATGTCAATCCCTGGTCAAATATAACGCCCAGGTCCTTCATAATAGCGGAGCGAGTTATAACACTCCCATCTATTTCATAATCGAAGTGCATTGGATATCGCATGCGGCCAAAAGACATTACATTACATTTAGAAGCATCAAACTCCGCTGTGTTCTTCAAACACCACTGTACTATCGCATTTATATCTCTCTGTAAAGCTAAACAGTCCGCATGAGACTTGATCTCAGTGAACAGTTTCAGGTCATCAGCATAGAGTAAACAGCGTGCGAATTTCAAAGCAGCAGGCAGATCGTTTACCATTATCAAAAACAGGAGCGGCCCCACTATAGATCCCTGACTCACTCCAGAACACGTATGATAGGGCTTGGAATCGTAGACAAGACAACTGCCTAGCCATCGCTGGACTAGTGCAGAAGGAGCGTTAGTTGCGTGTTCGCGTTGGTAATATTTATAACTTCTTGCGTGTGCATAGAAGTATCCGTACACACTTTTTTTTCCGGCGGCGGCAGTTTACAATCGGGCCCCTAGATCAGCTTCTCCCTGTTTCCTCTCAACCTCCTTTGCTAGGACACTAGTAGTAACACGACTCTCGTAGAATAGTTTTGCTTTTTCAGTACCTAAAACACAACAAAACTCAGATAAAAACTTTACTGCAAGTATTTTATCAAGACTGACAACTTTCATGTTATGTGTGTCCTTCGACAATAATTGAAAAAAAACTGTATTTCTTCTGTATTCGAACTGGTTCTACTTCAAATTGATCCCATTTCAATTTATACAAAATATACAACTCCCAAACACCAAACAATTAGTGTATGCTATGTTTGTACCCTTAAGGGACAATTTTATTAGTGTATGTTATGTGCCCGAATAATATTAGGGCCCTTTTCATCACATACATCCATACATCATCCATAGACCACATCCATACGCTTCGGCAGATTATACAGAAAACCGAGGAGTATAATCGGCCACTATGTATAGCGTATGTGGACTATGAGAAAGCCTTCGATTCCATCGAGACCTGGGCAGTGCTTCAGTCTCTTCAGCGATGCCGCATCGACTATCGCTATATCGAAGTGTTGAAGTGCATCTACAGCAAAGCCACAATGTATGTCCGATTACAGGACCAGTGCACGAAACACATCCAGCTACAGAAAGGCGTGAGACAGGGAGATGTTATATCTCCGAAACTGTTCACTGCCGCGCTGGAAGATGTTTTCAAGCTACTGGACTGGAACGGATACGGCATCAATATCAACGGCGAATGCATCACTCACCTTCGATTTGCCGACGACATAGTCATTGTGGCTGAGTCGCTGGAGGACCTCGGTGCTATGCTCAGGGACCTCAGTAGAGTATCCCAGCAGGTAGGTTTGAGGATGAATATGGACAAGACGAAGGTCATGTCAAATGTTCATGTCTCACCTGTACCGGTTTATGTTGGGAATACCACACTCGAAGTTGTTGACGAATACATCTATCTACCTGGGTCAAAAGATCCGATTAGGTAGATCCAACTTCGACAAAGAGGTCCAGCGAAGAATCCAACTCGGTTGGGCAGCGTTCGGGAAACTTCGGCACATCTTTGAGTCCAATATACCCCAATGCCTAAAGACAAAAGTCTTTAACCAATGCGTGTTGCCAGTGATGGCTTATGGAACTGAGACGTGGTCCTTAACTGTGGGCCTCATAACAAAGCTCAAAGTCACACAGCGAGCTATGGAGAGAGCTATGCTCGGAGTCTCTTTGCGCGACAGAATCCGTAATGAGGATATTCGCAAAAGAACGAAAGTGGCCGACATAGCTCAAAGAGTAAGCTAGCTGAAGTGGCAATGGGCAGGCCACATCGCTCGCAGAACTGACGACCGATGGGGAAGAAAGGTTCTCGAGTGGCGACCACGAACCGGAAGACGCAGTGTTGGACGGCCTCCCACTAGATGGACAGATGACCTAACAAAGGTCGCTGGAAACCGCTGGTTGCAGGTTGCGCGGGACCGTTCGTTGTGGAAATCTAGGGGGGAGGCCTATGTTCAGCAGTGGACGTCTTGCGGCTGATGATGATGATGATGATGACTTTTCATCATTAAGTGTACACTTACCTCTTGGTGCGTTCCCGTCGTTGGCGGCTCAGAGTTTATCAGGATTAGCTGAACAAAGTTGTTGATGACACAATTAAAGCTTGATAAACGTACTATAGAGTAAAGTGTTATCTGTTTTGATAACAATTATTTGGAAAATTAACAAATTTTCATTAAAAAAAATATTTAATAATAAGAAGAATTTATTTATTGCTGCCCTGTGTAAAATAGGTCTTATTATTTTTTTACATTGTACTAGATTTAGATATGAGGGACACGTATTATCCCCTAATCTTCCTTTGCATTAGATTCCTCCAGTTCCTTTTGGGCTAAGTTCCAGTTCTGAACATAGCTTGTTGTCTCTGACGGTTCCTTGTCATTGTGTAAAAAATAGAATGTCTTCCATATGGTTTTCTCTATGTTTCATTCTATGTGTCACTGTATCCATTCCAAGTTTTTCTTTCGTTTCCTTTTCCGTACTGCAGATTCTTCAATTCTGCCCATTTCTACTAAGTTGGTATATCGCAATCGGTAGTCTAAGCTATTACTAACAAAAAACTTCTCAAGTAAATCTTAAAGTACCTATTAATAGAGATTTTAAAACGGATAAGTATATCAACTGAGGCAAGATATAATTATTTATTCACTGTTATTTTTATAAAACAAGTTATACACAGGTGGTTAGAATTTAGAATATTGAAAAGGTGATGCATCCGCCAAAGGATACGTTTCACAAGTATATGAGAATTAGAGATATTAACCTTGTGTTCAGATGTTGACGATTCGCTTTGTAAGCGAAATTATTGAAGCAAAAACAACATATAAACGTAATTTTAACTTTTGTTGAAATTAGTCACTTATACTAGGGTTAATCACGATCTAATTGATTTTAATTACCTCCCAAAGTTTACCGTTCAATGCGACTGAAAATGTCGGAAGGTACCTAACAGAAAATCAATTAGATTTCGATGGAGCTCGTGTATCAAAATGAGTTTATTTTTGTTAATATTAAAAGAGTTATTTAATTAATATCATATACATTTCTAACTAAAATTGAAATATTGAAATTTACATCATTGAAAAACTCTCAACTACTGTTTTTGTTATATTTTATGGTATCTTGCTCCATACCGAATCATATTTGCCATATTGTAGTAGGTAGGTATCGGAGGCACATTGTAAATGGTTACTAAATAAGACTACCTCATAACTTCGTACTTAAATATTCTCTAGCAGAATATTAATATCCATATTCTTAACATTTACTTCCATTGTACATTCGCTTGTAACATTGAATGCAGCCACATATTTTTGCTGATTTGATTTGTTCAGTTAACACTATTTACTAGGTACACATTTTTTAATCAATTTCATGGAATCATCGCCAGAATTTGACAAAGACAATTGAAGATAAACAATTCGATGTGATACTGTACTATTCCAAGACACAGACAATGCACAAAACAGTTGTTGACAATAACAGTAAACAAAGAGAATGCCAAGAATCGCGGCAACAGAACATTTGAATAATAGATTTAGGTACTCGTTCCTTCTGTTGAATTAGAAGAGATTGTTAATGAAACAATCTCTACTAATTTTAAGCACATACATCATGTTGGAATTAAATATTGTTCAATAATAGACAGAGTAATCGTTAAAAAAAATAACAGTACATCGATAGACGCGACAATGCCTTGCAATTTTCTGAAGACACATTTGCCTATTTTTATAACCAAAAAATTAACATTGCAATGTATTTTTTATTCAACTAAATTTCTATTATTACACAAACAAATTAAAATCCAATTATTTATATCTTATCTGTAATTAAATTATTTACGTGGATTTCATCTTTATCTTTTTTCTTCGAAGTTCGATTCCAATATAATACCTAGTTATATCTCGTGGTTCTTCTCAAATGTACTACTTTTTAATGTTCTTATAATAATATTTTTAGACGTATCTCGGCCTCAAGTGCTCCAATTAGTTTAAGTGGCAATTTCTGGGCTCAATGGTTTGCTACCGTTCACCTTTAAAGTGTAAGGTCGGGTCAAAACCGCTTTTCATCCACATTCCTATAATTATTATCTGCATCAAGGCCTTTTACGTACTACAGTACCATTGTAAATGAAAAATAATCTCCACAATCAAATGGCTTTATATTTATCACTAGCTGACCCCGCAAACGTTGTTTTGCCTTAGTGAACAACCCTTGTCACTTAGGGGTATGAAAAATAGCTAGTAGCCGATTCTCATACCTACAGAATATGCATATAAAATTTGGTTAAAATCAGTAAAGCCGTTTCGGAGGAGTAAGGAAACAAACACTGTGACACGAGAATTTTATATATAAGATAACTGTCTCACACTAATATTTTACGTTTCAATCATGAATCACAGTTAGTTTAATTGCTACGGCATGTTATACGCAATATGCTTGCATATTTTTGCACAATGGTTTCCGTTTAAAAACTAAACAAAGCTAGAGTACCGTTCCTACCCCAATTCAAATACTGTGGGTAGCTCAGCTGAGGAAATTCACTGTTTGTTTTACCGCAACTTTATCTCTTTACATTAAAACTTAGATTCGCGTAGTAATGAAGCATGATCTAAGACGAGGACGACGGTGTTTAGTACACAGTGACCTCTATGTGCATGTTCATACGACAATAGACATTACTTAACAATGGGAACCGCATCATAGCATCTTGGGACTGTGCCGTGCGTCTATTGCAAATTTAATATGTGCTAGCAATCGGCTTCTTTGAAAGTTTTTTGTCGTGCCACAAACTTCGTAGTCGTGACTCGACTTCTCCCAGCAGGCTTTGTTTCACGTCTGTTTAAACGTTTAAATTATTCCGTTCCGTGCTTTTAAGACATTATTTTTTTTAATTCTCCAAACTTGTCGTTGCTCATCAGAGCGCTTCAAAAATACTAATGATTTCACAGTACTTTTTAAACGTTGTCTAAAACGAACTAATCAAGGAATTACAAAACCGAATCAAACTGTCGATTAACGTAAATTTCGCAAGTGAAATTTCGTGGTAGTCACAGTTTTTCATGGTTGATTTTACGGCGAGCTTTGTGTGTCGAAAGGTCCTTGCTCCGTGAAGTAATCTGATAAAGTGAGCGCAGCTGGCTCCGGGGTTTGATGGTTCGGAGCATCTGGTCATGTTGCGCCGGCGCCGGGGCTGTGGACCGGTGGAGCCGCGCCGAGGTTAGTCTGTGACTCGTCGCGCGCCGGGACGTACGCATCCCGCTCGGAATCTGATCGCGACACGTGTTGTGGTCATCTGTGACCTCGCATCTGCACGATCATATAATACGATCGTGAAAGATACTCTACTAGCGCGGGTCACTGAACGCTCGAATCGAATCGAACGAATTCCGAGCTTACAAAAGCTCTGAACAGTAAAATCGACTTTAGTATTGAAGCAAATATTTGTGTTTTGTGTGAATTTGAGGTGTTATCACGCGGAAGTTATTGCATGCTATAGTACTCGTATGTTGATATCGGTTACATGTCACCTGAGTAGAAACCCGATGCGGACAATTAAATTAGTGGAAACAACCATAGAAGCTAGATACGATCAAGTAAGAATATCTAGAACCGGCAACGATAACACATTTAAATTTGTTTAGATGACTTGTAGAACGCATTGATATAAATAAGAAATTACATTAAAATTTAACATTTTGTAGTCATTTCATTCAAATGGCTAGCGTTATTCTTAATTGGCAGTAGAAATGATTCCCTCTATAGTCTATACCATTGCTATGTTTGTTTGCATGGTCATTGGCATCAATTACTTTATTATCAACTATCCGCTGGCGTCTATTAACGCATTTCCTTTGTTTTGCAGTAAAGTCTGATAATGCTGATAAGTTTGATAAATGTGTATCGGCACTCCCATTCAGTATTTGTTTGAAAAGTAAATCGAAAGTGGGTAGATAGGACTAGGCAAATACATACATTTTGACGATTTATTTTAATATTGACAAATATATCTGACACTACATTGTGAACAAGTTAACAAACTATTTAAATAACTAATGTAATATTACTAAGAAGGAAGTAGGTACCTATATTTGAAAGTGTTATCATGTCATAATCACTAATTAGGAGAGTAGGTACATTAAGAAATACGTAGACAGTACGTGTACGTGTTGACAGTATTTAGGATGGTGATGTTGATAACGTAATTAAAATTATGTATTACAATAGAGAACAACCCATTCGTTTATTTTTCAATTTCGATAAATGATTTTGGTAAATGTTGCCTATCCACATTACCATAAATATTCATTTGAGAAAATTATATTCCAAAATGTTTATGGCGAGTGTTTATAGACTTTTTTAATGATAAATCTTTTATTTTTTTTATGTTGACCTCTATGTACCATGTTAAATCTTAAATTTATCTACGCTTGTTTATAGTAGGTATCTACACAGGTCTTAACATTCGCTATCATATTCCAAAATATTAATGCCATTGAAATAACTTCTCAATCGTGCTGCATTAGTATGATTGCCAGGTGATTTCGATCAATAACAGCCATACAAATCTCAGTTATCACCCATATTAAATATCTTTAAACTTATTCATCTCTGACATTATGAACAACATCCGTATCTTCTCAAATATCGCATATTTATGTCTCTATAGCTTCATATTCGTCAGACTATATTTATGATCCTATGGTTCATTGATCTAATGCAACAGCCCAATATGGGCTATTGTTGTCCAAATTGGTTGCCATAGGAACATTGAATAGCTTTGCAGACATCAGACTTCTTTTTTTATCGTACCCGCCCACGGTTAGGACGGGCAAAGCTTTTGGTTAACGCGTCAAAATAACAAATGTTCTCTGCTAACGACGCGACGTCGATATAGACGGAGTTTTTGTTTTAATTCAGTGAATTTCTAAACCATACAATTGTAGGTACGTCCGTATCGAATCATGGAAACATGGAATCTGATTGGAAATATGTTGATGTACTTGTAGAGGTATAAATACATGTAATCATTAGAAAAATAATAAATGTGCGACTCAGACAACGACGTGAGTGAAGACCGAGATTCGTGAGTCTTAAATTCAGTGAAATCTGTGATATCTATGTGATAATTATTTTTTTAATCAAATCACGCTTGCGTTGTTTTATGACTCGGGCCACACACATGGTAATTATAGTGGTTTAGACTTTGTAAGTAGATAATTATTTGATGCTTACAATTAGAAATTATAATTTGCTACAATTCAGTTAGAAATATTGCACAATAATTAGATTAGATGAAGCTCCGTAATAAATTATTTACTTGAACTCGTCGTATTACTAAAGTAGGTACCCCTAGTGACGTTACACCGAGTACATTTTTTTTATGTTTCATCAAAATATTAGCATATTTAATCATCTTCGTCACCATTTTTCACAGCTTTCTTTATCCCAAAGCTGGGTGCACGATCTCTAATTTTTCAAAAATCTTCGGGACTGTGTGCATCGCGATAGCATTAATGTAGTGGGACTCATATTCCCTATGTATGACCAAGTTTTCGTACAGTTTGCCTCAACTTGGTTAATTGTTCAACTACAAATATTATTTAGATAAAGTCGTTAGAAAAACAGATTTAGCTTTAAACTTTTGTTAAATGATTTGAAAAAAAAAAAAACTTTTTCAAAGACTTTTTTACAGTTGCCCCGATTTTTAAGGAATGTAACGGGTATTCGACATCACGAGGCACTTCGAAATTAAACTCCGGGTGAAATCATACCTACGGCATTGTTAGTACCTAAATAAGGAAATTCATTATACCAAGAACTAAGGGATAATCAAGATAGTTGTGTGAGAAAGTAAGTGCTAATGAAGTATTTAGTAAAGCTGACCTCACCGCAATATCCATTAGGTTTGTGTGCATCAAACTTTCTACGTAATGGCTAAATAAGTGACAAAAAATTGTTATGGTCAGCCATAAGACATTTGACTAATATCCTGGGAAAACGTATAGTGTTGGGTTTAAAACTAGGTATGATTAAAGGTATCAGGTAATTAAATGTTTGGTACCAAATAATTATTCATCTGTCCCAAATTACGAGTAGGTAAAACCCACACTTTCAAATTTATAAAAAAACATTTCACAAAAAAGTAGTAGGTAAGCAACGGCTATGAAACTTACACACAGAATTTCTTTGTAGAAATTTCAAAACTTTGAAACTTATACTAAAACAACGAAACTTTGACGCGAAGTTGAAACATAAAACTAATTATTTCGACAAAACAACAAGATTTGACATTCAAGCTTTCACCACAATACCGAAAATGTGTTTTGGAGATAGGCAGACGTATATTTTATAGACTACAGGCACGTGAACAAAATTTACGGGTCAAATGAACCACCAGGAGACCTATATAGGATGATAGAAGGGTGTAAAATATTAAGATTCAGCACTATGCCGTCACTTGTTAGCTGTCCAGGTGGGTGTTTTACATTACTTACTCAAAAATTACGATAGGCAGTAGTAGGTACCTAGGTATAGGCTACCCAGTGCCATAGGTCCCTTTATAAAAAAATACTCAAATGAAATCAAATATTTGGTGAGTTAGCAAAGTCATCAGACTGTTATTGTGGACTGTCCACGAACAAAATCAGAAATTACAAACTGAGGACAAGGCGTTTAGAAAAGGTACCAAGTAGGTACCTACTACTAAAAATGGTAGAAAAGTATGACTCGTCAAGTTCCTCTAGAATGTCCGGACGTCAATACAAAAAAAACTTGCGTAACTGTGATTAAAATACCTTTACAAAACGCGTTGAGTGACATGATATTAGTTATTACATAGCTGTACTAAATTGGAGAGTAAACGGTGCTTTAATAATTTGGCACACTTGTTCAAGAGGTTCATTTTAATATAAGAAGATTTATGTCTAACGTTTGTAGGTTATAAAACCTGTTGCAAATCCCGTATTTAACAGTTGAATACTTATATGAAACTAAGTATAAGTCATTAGTAGTTTCGGGCGGAAACAAAACCGGTGGACATTTCCTTCGGTTGCACAAAAATTGCAATTTAATTAGTTAGGTGGTGACATCTGGCAATTTATTTAAGTTTTGAAATACTAAGTAATTGAGAATAAAAAACTACAAGGTTTTCTAAAGGTTAAACCTTTATTTTCATTTACTTACCCGTAAGCTTTAATCACTAAGAGATGGCTTGAGGGAAAGATGTATTTGGTAAAGAAAAATCGACTAATTTATTTATGGAATTCCGAAAGAAAGTTCAGATCCAATTAGGTTCGATTACATCCGTGAATTGTTCGTAGCGTCAGAAATCGGTATGAATCACTTTAGAAATAGTTACGACAAACATTTTCAGTGAAGTGAAAACTATAGTGGTCAACTTTAAGACTGAACTGACGTCATACTTGTTCCAATGCTTGTGAATACGAAAAGTGTAGTGATCACGATGGAGAAGCCGATAGTACCGGATAAGGAGGCACCCGTCAAGGGCATTGTTGCTCAGGTGGTCACAATGCTCAATGGCCAGGCACAAAGGTATGATATAAATAATTATCTATACTAATATTATAAAGAGGAAAGATTTGTATTTTTGTATTTTTGTATTTTTGTATGTATGTAATAAACTAAAAAACTACTGAACCGATTTCAAAAATTCTTTTACCAAAAGAGAGCTACATTATCACTGAGTAACATAGGCTACTTTTATTACGAGAAAAAATTAGAATTACTTTTATTTCTTTACTAAAACCAACGCAAGGTATAAAAAAAACAGCCATAAAATGGCTTTCATCGCATACGCTGCGGAAAGTACCAATGATAGAACAAAACAATGTTCTACAATATTATAAAACGTATTAAAATCTACAAAAAACCTCGCGAGACCATATGTCTAACTACTGTAATTACGTCGCTACAACTGTTTTTTTACATTTTAAAAGAAGATAAAAATGCCGATAAAATTCAGACCATGTTATCCATACATTTGTATTAATTCTTATCCAAATAAACTATTTCGTATTCAAGATTGCTTTAATACCTACTGATTCCTTTTTGAATTATTAAAATCGGACATTGCATTCAAAAGATACTACGAAGTTAAAAAATTCCATCCTGTCGAAATAATAATAAACGACGCGACGGGCCGGCGCGGCGCGCCGACTGTAGCGCGGCCCGGCGCAACGTGGCGGTACATGCCATCGATACAAATCAATGGATGTGCTCTGAGAACCTTGAAATTGGTAATAAATTGCGTCTCAGTGTGTATCGTAAGTGGCTTACAAACAACCAATCTACTTGACCCGTACAATCGCTAGCGGCGAGATTTGCTGTGGTTCTATTTATTTTGGTTGTTGACACCGAATAATGATAGGTAAAAACGTCCGGCGTCCACCTCGTCCTGCAACCGACTAGAACGGAAAGAGTGAGCTCACTCTTCCCAACGTTGACATGATTGTTTGCGCCCTGAAGTTTGGTAGGGCCTATCTTAGGTTCTACGATTTATGGTAATATTATTATTTTGTTTCCGCCGTAATACATTACAGCTAGCCGTTTTGAAAAACAGTGCCTTTTTGTAATGCGGCGGTTCAACGATTAGCCGCATTGTCATTGCGATACGTTCTTCAATAAGGCGGCCCACGTTCAGCCGTATTGTATTACTGCTTATATTATAGGGTGACCAAATTTAAAAAAACATAATTTAAATAAACAAAAACAAAATTAATTTCATTCATCCGAAAAAACTGACCGATTACTTACGGTATTCCTAATTTTTTTACAACATTTTACCTCTCTCATAAAGTTTGAAAGCCCATAAATTGATATCGGTGACGGTGCACCTAAGAAACATGGTGCACTTTCATAGACAAGGGTCTATCATCGAGATTTGACTCCGGGTGGGCTCCCGCCAGAAGCTCTGTGGTCAGCCCTGAGTGTCGCTTCTCCATACTCGGCCTGCGATACACTACGGCTACTTGCATGGCTTGCTCCACTCAGGACCTCCCTTGAGCTTCTGGCTCCCGCATTTTTTTTAATACACTCCAGAGGTAGTAGCGCCAAGACTATATAGTCGGTATGCTCCGAGTCGGATCTGGGTCTCATGTAACCAACCCGGTCGGATTTAGTCTTAACAAGTTGGACGGTGGAAACGAAATAGTTTCCAAGTAACACCCAGGGTGACAAGTGACACTCCAATAATATTGTGTACAATCCCTCCGAACTCCAGAATCCACTGTCACTTTAGCAATTTAGCAACACACTTACAGTACCTTTTCAATGCCATAGTTGTTGTTATGTCAGGCAGTGCCATGAGTGTTAAGAATCGGAACTAAAAATTGTGAAAGAGGCGGCTAATCTCTCGCTTTATTACTTTACGGCTAGCCGTGTTGAATGACGTATGGCGTCGAATACATTCCGGCGGTTTTTAGGGTTCCGTAAAACGTAAAAACGGAACCCTTATAGATTCGTCATGTCTGTCTGTCTGTCTGTCCGTCCGTATGTCACAGCCACTTTTTGCCGAAACTATGAGAACTACACTGTTGAAACTTAGTAAGTAGATGTATTCTGTGAACCGCATTAAGATTTTTATAAAAGTTTAAAAAAAAAACAAAAATTAGGGGTGCCCCCCATACTGAGAACTGAAGCTCAAAAATTTTTTTTTCATCAAACCTACACGTGTGGGGTCTCTATCGATAGGTCTTAAAAAATGATGTTGAGGTTTCTAATATAATTTTTGTCTACACTGAATAACTTGCGCGAGAGACGCTTCCAAAAGAAAGTGGTAAAATGTGTGTCCCCCCCCCTCTAACTTCTAAAGTAAGAGAATGAAAAAACTAAAAAAAATATATGATGTACATTACCATGAAAACTACCAACGAAAATTAGTTTGAACTCGATCTGATGAGTAGTTTTTTTTTAGTACGTCATAAATACACTATTATTAAAACTTCGATCAAAGTTACAACGAACTACAAGAACTATGTGTACTATGTATATTATGTTACTTGCTGGAACGGAACCCTTCATGGGCGAGTCCAACTCGCACTTGGCTACTTTATTTAATCAGCCGTATTCAATCCGGCTGATCGTTAAACCGCCGCTTTACAAAACGGCCCCCAACCAACTAAGCCACCAGGCCAGCCAGTTTAATGTTTTTACACTTTAAAGTTTTGGTTTCTAATTTTGATCATTTGGAAAAATTTGGTCATGTACGTTTCATTTAGCATACCTACTTAACAAAAAATATTGACCCCGTGCGAAGCCGGGACGGGCCGCTAGTTATATAATAAAGTCTGTTTACCTCGACAAAATGTATATTGTACTAAACAAACTTAGCGTTCCTAAAATTATTGAAGAATTTTCGTTATAGGAAGGTACTTACTACTTACCTATAATGACAATTCAACGTAAATAATTCATTGGATTGTACTGACGACCTTTCCATATTAATTTCAGCAACACAATAATTAGCCTGTCAATCTTTTAAGGATATATTTTATGTTTTAATAAGTTGGTGGAAATAGTACAGTTTATTATTCTAAATACCTTTTTTTTTAGTGAAACGATCAGTATTTATTTTGGTATAGAAATCGTAAAAGTTATTGATAGCTTGGATACTATGAGCATCTTACACGCGAGGCCAACTAAATCGTAAATCTTTGGAAGATATTTATACGCAAGGAAAACAAATTATTTAACTTGTATTTTTCAGTTTTCCAATTCTATTATTTTACAAACAAAACTCCATTTGGGTAAATAGAACGCGACCCAATTACTGTTCCAAAAATAATAACTGTTTTAATATTAACGACAAATTAGGCAACACAATCAATTTCTTTATAAAAATATTTTCATCCCACCAGCTCGGAAAGAGTACTTTTGCTCCTCGATATCAGGGCGCAAAAGTCGTTTTTACCCTCTAGAGGTTAAAGTAAATTTGAATTTAGAACATCGTGTGTACTGAGGTTTTGAATTCAAAACATAATTTAACCTATTTATTTCTACCTCCTTGGTGCCGAATTCATCATACATTTATTTTTAATTTGTTAAAAACTCACACTCGGAACCTCTTTGGTGTACTTTTTTTTTGCTTTGCGCGCAATTTTCTTTTCATGTATGGAGGATAGAGGTAAAGAATGTTATTTCAAATGGCAAAACATTTTGAAATGCTATGAATGAATCAATTGTAATCGAATTGAAGTATGCCGAGTTGCCGAGTTAAATAATTCAGTATTATTGACTACTAAAATAGTAATTAATAGATAATTTCAACTACTTGTGCAGTACAAAATAATGTAGTGAATATAACATCAAATAAATAATTACTATTTTGAGAAAACATGTTGGTACAATATATTTTGAAGTTAAAACTTCTTTTGACGCGCCAAAGACAGATTTTTCGTGAGCTGTCAATTTAATTCACGCTCGGGAATGATAAGAAATCTTCGGGTAAACTCGGGACCATAGCCAATGGCCATCTAGAAATGCCTCAGCCTTTCCCATTGGCCATTTAAAAATGTGTCAGCATTTCTAGATGGCCATGCTCATAGCCACGCCCTCCGGTTTCACACGCGTAGTTTCCAAAGTAAAAATCAAATTCTGAGTTATAAGTTACCACTTCTATCGGCAGTGCCTATGACTGCCAATAATTTTCTTTCATGAATTCTGAATAGTGCGTTTATTAATTTCCTTTAAAATGTACCCTGATGCAAATTTAGCGCTACTATAATTTAATGCATTTGGGCGGACACTTTTTCATGTACACATGAAACTCCTTACCTCAATCGGTCAACTCTCCATATTTTCACGTCATATTGTTATTGTTAAAACCATGGCTAAATAAACTTAAGTTTAAAACTTATAAAATTGAATACAAGTGAAAAACCGAAATACCATAATAATAAGTGATTCTAGCGACCAAGATGTTTATTTAACGCCAACAGAATCGACTGAAACTGAAAATGCGCAAAGCGTTTAGTAATTTCCTCGCTAGGGGGGGATGAAAAATTACGTGTTACACTCGAGTGCAAAGATTTTTCACCTTGTGCCCTTTTGATTCCCTTGCTACGCTCAGGATTCTAATTTTTGATTCCCTTGCTACGCTCAGGATTCTAATTTTTGAATCCCTCGCTACGCTCGTGATTCAACTTTAGAATCCTTCGCTTGCTCGGTCATCAAAATTGAGCACGCGGTTAAAAAGCCACTTTGCACTCTTGTATAACAAATAACTATTACCTATTCAAAATGACGGAATGTAAAATTTGTTCTCAAGAATGAATTTTCAAATGCTCGTCGCATCTTTTTACTTAGATATTCATTGTCTTTTTTTAATTTTCTAAATTAAACCCTGGCACTTAGTTACCATTCGCTACTTATTCATTAGAGGCATCACCTGTCATATGAATTTATCATTACGTAAATTTGTTTTAGGAAATTGAATCAACCTATAATTAAATAAATCATGTATCATGTTGTCATTATGCAAGATGAATTATTATCAGTCGTTTGAACAGAATCAGTCCCCTATTCATTTATCTTTTTCTAAAATAGAAATTGTGTCAAATAAATTCACGCAATAATTATATTTGTGTCGACAAGCAGTAATGCTACTTTCCAATGTGTCAGTGACATCATCGTATTTACTAAATTTGTTCAATATCGCGATGTCCTACTTTTCTCGAGAGAGATGGACAAGATAGTATAAATCACAAATCTAACCTATTGAGTATATACTTTTAAGGTTTTTAACATTTGAAATGGAGTCAAGGCTTATAGTGGGCTAAGATTTTGGTTCGGTCCAAGCGTTAACGTCAACTATGGTGGGCGGCAAGTTCTTATCTGCAAAATGTAAGGTACATAATAATACTTGATACTAACCAGCTGAGCTGTCGTAAGATGCACTTACTCTCTTTTAATAGCACTTAAGCTTATCTTTGATGGTACAAATGATTTGCTTTGTGGATTGATGGAAGTTATATAATATTTTGTGATGACTTCATTAGCAAATTGTATTCTTTTAGTTCCGGTTAGAGTTACTGTTTTGCCTAAGTCTTTGTCATGAGTGATAAAGTACTTGCTATTTTTGAATAAATAAAAACCATAAATATATCCACTGTATGTATAGAAGACAGAGTAAACGTTCCCGGTCGTTTCACAAAACATAACAAATAAAACGGTTGGGTTACAACAAAAACCGCTATAGCTAGTATTCAATACCGTGACATAGACAATGGAAGTAGGTAGGTATTCCGTATGGATACCACAAACAATGAGGGTATCAATTAACGAAGTAAGCCACGGTAACTTGATTTTTGGGTCAGAATAGGTATGCCCTAAAAGTATCGTGTTTGACTACGAACGGATCCACGGTCGCTCCGAATGGATTTGCGGTCGGATACTTTACAATTTTCATGGTCGTTCGTTTCTAGAGAAATCAGTTTCATAAATATTTTTAAGTAGCTATTGTTGACTATTTTACAATGATACTTATTTAGTACATCCGTTTTGTCTACTATAAACATTATAATATGTAATTAAATTAAAAATTACCTAAATTAAATTGCCCACTTGGTTACGTTCAGTTTCGTAATTTGTTTGTTGTATGTAAACTTGTTATTTTTTTTTTTGTATTTTTGAAACCATAATATACATATAATCTAAGTGAGTTCGAAAGTTAAGTCGATTTCCCCATTTAAATAATAAAGTCTGTATTCATTTTACATTGAATGTCATGTTTTTCAATGCCTTATTTTTTATGATGCAGATATGGCATCTGATCACACGAAACACTAACATCCATGATGTGATAGTATTTTTTTTTCTTGTTTTAGGACCTTTTAGAGAAAGGTCCATTAAAAATAACAGGGTGTGTTATTCAGAAATATAATCCGACATTAATGGAATCTGCTCACCAACCCTGTCGTAGCGTAAACAAAGTAAAGGTTATGAGATCACTGAGGCTCCGCATTTATCAAAATAGGTCTTCTTAATCTTAGAATTAGAAGGTCATACTGACGTTTTCATGTCTTTATTTGGATATTGGAACGTCAAACTTATTTTATGTAAATTATTTAGTAATGTGAAAGTTTGGATGATTGTTGCTCAATCACTCGGGAATGGGTGAACGGATAGGGTTTCAATTTGGAAAACAAAGAAATATTTGAGTTTTCATTATAAATAACTGCTACTGCTACCTTAATTTTTAAAATGACTTGACTAAATTAGTATATTTTATGCCGACGAAATCGCACGCGACTTATAGTTGTATCATAAAAATAATTTTACTTAGGTAATACTTAATTATTATTTTTTTAACTTTTATAGTCTTACACTTGACCGCCATCTCGCCTGATGTTAAGCGACGATGCGATCTACGATGGGGCGTGTTTACCTAGAAGAAATCTGATTCATAATACTAATTTATTAAATCTACATAATAAAAACTTCTGAATATTTTTCGTATCGAGTAATGTAAAGTAAACATTAGTATAACACGAATGAACGACATCCCAAGTGTAAACGAAGACTAAATTAATAGTGAATAATGAACAAACCATGTCAAAGTTTAATGCGGGCGGTCCCCCAACTACTTAGTGCCCTTACTAAAAGTATGTACTCGTGACGTGGCGTAGACACGCCAAGTTAAACTTAACACTTAGATACTTATGAAAATTCGTGACTCGCTTATACAGCTTTTAGAGAAAGAATAACTACAGTTATAATGTTTTTCTTTACGCAAGCATAAATAGACTATGTTATATTAATATTAGGTACCTACCTCTGCTGTAACTCGGGGCCTTATCTACAAGAGAGACAAGATTGTAATACACCACGCTGACCAAGTGCAGGCTAGTAGAAGATACATGTCCTCAAAAGACTGATTTCATGGAACAAGCCGGTTTTCTCATGATCGTTTTCTTCACCGTATAATCAACCAGTGCTAAAGACCAACTCGTACATTTGCACTTGGAATAATACTCAGAGGCGCAGGTGAGAGAGTGAGACTCGAACCTACGACATGATTGTGAAGGTGTACGTACTTTTATCATTGATATGTTTTATTAGATAGTAGATAAACGCGATATCCTTAGTAAACTACAAATTTAAATAGCTTGTGCGATTTTAAATGTGTTCAATGACATTTGATCTCGCCCACTATTAATAAAGTTAATGAGACTGACTGTAAGATTTAAGAAGAAAAATCGATATTAGAATAATTTTATTGACCACTTATCTTGGCCACTCGCCACGGCAGTTGTAAATCGGTATGGCAGGCGTATATAACTATCTACTTACCTATGGGAAAAAAATATAGGTTGAATCACAGGGCGATCGACCGTAGCTGGACCGGTCATTGACAGCAGTGTTGGAATCAACAATTGCTACATCTTAAATTTAAAAACAGGTTTAAAATTATAATAGTAAGTAACTAATAGGTACTACTATTAGTACATACATGCTAGGAAAGTAAATACTCTGTGGTAAAATTGTTAGCAATTCTTTGATTAGGATTGGGTATCGATGAGGAGTTTCTGAGTTCAACATGCTTCCCTGAATCTTTATTTATTTCATCGATATTACAAATTTCGTATCCAACTTCTGATTCAAAAAGTACTTTAAAGTAATCAGTAACTGAATGAACTAGTCCCAGTGTTCAACACCATAAAGTTCAATGCCTTCAAACTTGTCAGGTGTGGCTTTTAACAAAATGGCTAGGTTACCAGCTTGCTAGATTACCGCCCGCACAATAAGTATTATACAAGTGCAGATGTACAAGTTTGTCATCACGACTGGCTTAAAAGGTAAAATAAAATATCGCGAAGAAACCAGCGAGTTCAAAAAAAATTTTTTTTTTAAGAGATGAGTAATTTGTAATAATTTATCAAACCGCACTTGGCCACCATGGTGGGTTATTGCCCCGACTCTCTCCTAGTAACAGAAGGCTCCGGAGTCCCAACAGTGGGAATATAAAGTGTGTTGTTTACGTTTGATCAATGTTGACTAACACCATAGTCACTGAACTTTACTTTCACGGCTAATATCAAACGGAAGAAAAAGCAGCCGTAATACTCAATTTAGCAAGGAATTGGCGTAATTTGGCGCGGCAGCGAGTCTATGAAATTGTGCCTTACCGAAGTCGGAGGTAATTGCGCTCCGGTGAGCCGCCATCCGTCGACATCGCCAGCACACCGTAACCGGCGGCGGCAACTGCGCACATTTCAAATGTACAAATTATTAATTCATTGAATCTGTGATTCAGGACTAAAAAGGGCTTCACTTTGAATCGTACGGAAGTTTTAAAAGCCAATGTGCACATTTTAGTGTTTAAGACGTGCCTGTATTGTGGTCGAATCCATGAAAATTTCAGACAGTTATCAAAATGTGATGTTTAGTGAGAGTTGGACTAGCGCATGAAGGGTTCCTTACTAAACTTATCCTAAGTTTCCTTACCATTATCTATAAAAACAGCAATACCTTGTCTGTTGTATGGGATGAACACCTTAAATATTTATTTTATTTTAATTTGATTACTATTTGATAACATCCAAACATGCGCATTTATGTATAATATTTGTAGGATATTCTGTGAATATTTCAAGTGTCCACGTTAACAATGTCGAGCAAAAACGAACTAAATATCTTGGAGCCTCTTTAATATTTATTTTATTTTGTTTTTCTGCGGCAACAGAATTATGTTATTTGTCAAAATTTCAGCTGTCTCTGTCATTGTTCTTGAAATACAGCCTGCTGACAGACGGACAGACATACTGACGGACGGACAGCGGAGTCTCAGTAATAGGGTTTTTTCAGTAATTGGGCCTTTGGGTACGGAATCCTAAATAATGAAATTCTATCAGTCCCTATTTTCAAAAGCCTTGTGAATTGTTTACAAATGTTAATAACAATCATAGGTTGGCAGCAATCAGTTACGTGTGAATCTTACTGTGTTACGCATGTGACTATTCTGTTTTGACAATTCAATTAGATATTAAGTGATATTGCATAACAAAATTAATTAAAATTGTAGATGCCTTTGAAAATTAATACTGCTTAACTCTACTCGTAAAGTTCAATAATTATTTTAGCATGCTCTTGCTTTATACAAGTAGCAGTTTCGTCCCGCGGTTTTACCCACGTAGTTGCCGTTCCCGTAGTTTTCTCACGATTAAAATGTTATTTAAATACAATTCCAGACTACGAGTACAATATAATTTGTTCCAAAAAATGTCATGTAGATGTATCTAGTTCAGCAGTTTCTGTATAAAAGACAAATAAACATCGAAACAATCCATCTACGCATACAGCATAAGCAGTCCATTTTCTCCTCCCACTGCTGGGATTCGGAGTCTTCTCCAACAAAGAAAAAGTCAAGGCTATAATCCACCACGTTGGCCAATACCGGTTGATGTATGACGCACATCAGCTTAAAAATGTTTTTTTGTATGAACTTAGTTTCCTAACTATGTTTTCCTTCATTGTTAATGTCGTTGGAGATGACTTGTACTTGCATCTTTAAATTAAGCGCAAGTGGGTTTCGAACCTACGACTTCATGATTATAAAAACGGCACTAAGTTACGACGGGTTTTTATCCGTATATCATAAACTTTTACCTGGACCTTGAATACGGTATTATTTACACGAACTCTGAAAAGCATTGAATAAGATATTCCTGTACAAATATATTACAAAGGTTTCTTTAGCCAGGTGGCCTTAACTGAGACACAATAATGCGTGAATAGTCAACGCTTGGTCTTGAAATGAATCAGCTGGGTGAGGGGTGGCTAATGGATATCGAGCGGGCTCGCGCATGCGTCGTGTACATTCGCAGATGATGTGGGGCTGCGTGTGTCTGTCTTCTCGTACAAAATAAACAACCGCCTCGGAACGTGCCCGGCTTTTACGGAGCTCTTAATAATCCATCCCAATTCAACTCGTCCTGCCTCTTCGACATAACACAGTTTTCGAGTGTTACAAAATCTAACTCGGTCGGCTAACCAAAAACAAACAAAATCACGTGCAAAAGAAAGTGTTGGTAAATGTCGGCGCGAGGCGAGCGAGCGTGACGCGGACCGTGACGGCGACGCCGACGTGGACACAGAACCGTTCAGCTCCTCCGAGTGCACCGTGCGGCGTGCGCTCTGTGCCGACGCGATGTCGCCGGGCCTCGACGTGTGTCTCCGTATCGCGCACCCTCGCCCCACGAGAAACGAAACCGTGCCATCATCACGCTCCGCAGTTTTATAGCGGTTCTAAATAGAGTGCGAAAAGAAAATCGGCCGGTGATCCGTTCGGCTTGAATGGCCGGGGTCGGCGGTGGCGCGAGATCCGATTTATCCGTCGCGGTGGAGGCGCTGCCGCGGCTGATAGCGGCGCGGCTTCAGTCTGGCGCGTGCGAGCGCGACGTGCTAGTGTCCGAGGCATGCGGTCCGCGAGCGGGCCCGCGCCCGCGCCTACGCTGGCGCTGGGCGCTCGTCGTCAGAAGACCGACCTGCACGCGGCCGTGGCCGAGCCCGTGCGCTCTGCCAGCCCCGCACCAAGTCTACGCAGCCAGCGAGCCAAGCAATACAGGTGCCCAAACATCTGATGCCGTCGCGTGACACCCTCGATTCACTCGCACATATTCACTTTCTAAAAACCATTAATAATTTGTACGTAACTTTTGAAGAAAATGAAACCCACATATTCTTGATATCGTTTCATATCAAGCGGATGTTATCTTTATCGAGTGTTTTATATCGTGTACATACGTATCGCATTAGTAATATTGTTTACGTACTTGTGTGATAGATTCGGCGACATGTGCGTGGATTACTCATCGATATATGTAATTTTAATCGAAAAAGAAACAAATAAATAGGTGTTATCAAACAGCCTGAGGACCGGATCCAAGCAATAGGAACCGTGTTGATGAAACGTAGGAACACGCACCATTTAAACTCCCTTCACGATTAATTTAATGCAATCAGTAACCGTTCCTATTTACCAACAACATGGTCGTAGGTCTGGTTATGATGATATTGAATAACAACCTGTTGATTTGTAAGTTTGGAAAACAAATTAAAATGGAACTGATGACCATAAACCTATAGCCTTCATTCGATAGTTCATTAGATAGTTACAATAATAATTGAGGAAAATATTAGCAAATTCTGATTACGAAAACATGAAGCTGGTGTTTTCAGATCATACCATCCGTAACCCCACCACACTATGACGCATTGTTTCGCGCAAAGAAAGGCTAAACGACCAATAAGATTCGGCCAAAGCAACAAAACGCAAGGCCTCGCCAAAGCCAGTTGCACCTGATCTAGGCTAGCACCCAACTCAATATCAATAAGCAACAAACAAAAACTAAATGAAGGTTACCTACCTACATACATGCGTTTCCGTAGAATATAATTGCTGACTTCGTATACAGGAAAATAATACCAAGACTGATTCACAAAGTGTTATAGCTAAAAAACAAATTCGCATAATGTTTACCAGCAAGCATCGTATAGTACCTTTCTTGCACGCTCTATTGACTGATCATTTCGTAACCGGACATCATTGTTTTGTTTCCAACGAGGGTCGTGGCTATTTTGTGGAAGGTTTCTTGCGAAGTCGGCAATTTAATTGTTGCGTTGGAATGATAAAAACTGTCTAACATTCAAGAACTTTGGAAACCTGAAAGAATATATTTTTTTCTCTTTAACCCACCTTAAAAATGTATACTTGATATAAACTAAGTCACACCTACCCTAAACCTGTTTGTTTTATAGTTTCCTGATATATTGTTAGTATTAGCAAATACAAAACAGATCAGAAAATAGTTACTGTATTAGTACAGATCATTTTCTAAATTATACATATCTATTTACCTGTTGTTTCCCGTCTTCCTGTATTTTATACACCCTACATACATATATGGTTGCCTGAAAGATTTCACTATTAGCGATGTGGTTGCTAATTACTACTTTATTCGCGGTGGTGTATATTTGATTGTTTCATCTTCAAGTTAAAAATAATAAAAACCTAAAAGTTTTTTACAAAAAGTTATCTATCTATATTTTCATAAAGTTTCAATGAGGACATAAATACTTTGTTATATTGTCGGTGGAAAACTCACGTCACTGTCACGTCACGTCACTTTAACCAACTTATTGAAAATATTATCTTCTGAAACCTTCAATTCATTAAAAATATTTCTACTTACTATTTCATTGCCAAAGATCGCAAAAAAACATATCGATTGATACCTCCATCGTTTGGCAAAACAGAAGTCGTTGAATAGATCAGCATACACCTTTGCCATTATACTTACTATATCTATACACGAAATACACAGACAAACTCACACCCTTGCTTTTTCTGCAGAGAAATAAAAAATCAAGGCTATTCAAGACATCATTTAAATTATTATCAATCTTAACCGACTGCATACTGTGTTGCATGCTTACTAGATTTGTATTGCCTCTCAGGTTATATCAAGGATATTAGCCATTCACTAACGAGTAGGTTGCAAAATGCGAGCATAAACCTCTATAAAAGAAAAAAGTGTAGATTTTGTACTCGAGTTAAGTACGAGTATAAACAATGGGCATATTTCAATGGTGAAAATAAATTTGTCTGTTACCCAGTGTCATTACACCCTAGTAACATAATGCTCTGTTACTAGTTACTACCCAGCTAATGAATTTGTCTGATGACTCATTCACACGCCCTGTCGACGAACTTTTCCAACTTAAATGGTATCAGCACCTAATATAATGCTATTAGACTGGGGATTACGACTGATTTGGCCGGAAAATAAAACGCGAAATGGCGAGAGTCGACATTCACCTGGCCTAATTAGGAAGAATAGGAATGATTTGATTGAAAAGTGTTTTATTGGTTTGCTTTTTTACGTACTTTTAACTGTACGTGGGAACATACGTACGTACTTGATAGGGATATCAAGAGTCCTATGCTGACATTTATTAATTAAACCTTGTGTTCATTTCAATTTACCATATTGCCCCAATAACATCAATTACCTAAGTGAGTAGACTCACTCGATGAATTCGCTCGCATTCTACGTAATAACGATACCTACCATAAATGTATATAAGTGCAAGTTCGAACAAAGAAGTAGGTTGGTACATAAACAACAAATGAGGAAATTGAAAAGATTCTGTTACTCATAACTACGAACTACGAGTAGGAAGGTAAAGAAACATTTATATTTGTTGCTTTGGTTTTAAATAAGACAACCCAAACTAAACTACTCTTTGAAGAATTAGATGATTTGTGATCCTCAATTTCATCAAAAATGCTTGTTAAGCTTAGCGTAGTACAGCCCTAAGTTTATCTAGGCGTTATCGGGATAAATTTTTCGGCTGTTTCATTCTGCAATTAATAAATTATGGTAGGAACTTTTCCTTACGCAATTCAGGACATCGTTTCGTTTAAAAGGATATTGACGATGCTGCTGATTGTATATAGGGATGGCGGAGGATACGAGAGAGATCACTACATGCCCTTTATTATCTGAGTATTTGTCTAGATCGGTTCTTTCGACTTCAGCTCGTTAAACGTAAATTATATGTTATAATAAGAATGGTGAAAATCGGTCCACAAATGACGACGATGGACATTGAAATGATATTGCGCGAAATCACCTTATTGTTGCTGACTTTTGAGGGTGAGAGGATCTGATAGTAACATCCTGAGTAATCGAAATTACTCAGGATGTTATTATCAGATCCTGACTTGATGCTCATGGAACTACCTCGGAAGTGTACCTACTATTTCTAATAAAAAAATAATTTTGAAAATCGGTCCACAGTTGACGGAGCAATCGGAGAACATACATAGAAAAAAAAATTGGCAGTCATAGGAACTGCCGATAGAAGTGAAAACTTATAACTCGAATTTTATCCTTACTTTGGAAACCACGCGGGTGAAACCGGAGGGCGTGGCCATGAGCCACATGCCACATCAGCGTTTCCCAAATGCTAACGCATTTCTAGACAGCCAATGGCCATGGCCCTAAGTTTATCCTAAGATTTCTTATCACTCCCGAACGTGACGCTAGAATTCAATTTACAGCCCACGAAAAATCTGTCTGGGGCGCGCCAAAAGGTTTTCACTTCAAAACTATACAGACGAACATAGTACCTCTTCCTTTTTTTAAAGTCGTTAAAAATAGATTTGTATCGTGATTGCAGGGCCAGTTTACCGGTGCGCACGGCGCGACTGCTGCAGCGGTCGCGCACGCAGACGCCGTCGGAGGCGGCCAGCGACGGCACCGGGTCCCCGGCGCCGGCGCCCGCCACCCTGCTCCAAGACGTGGTCGACATCAAGACACTGCTGCTACAGCTCAAGCGGGTCTTACAAGAGGTCTGTATCATTCTCTACAAACACTCTAACGTATCTTGCTACGAGAACAGCGATCTACCGCCTAACTACATCGGCTAACTGTCTCTATCATTTCAAGCGAAAAGAAAAGAGAGAGCAATGTCACAGCTAAGACAGTTTTAGTTGGGCGGTAGACCCTCTGGTCTCATAGGAACATTTTTACGTAGTGAATCTGCACTAACTGAAAAGCTGTGTCATACAGTAAGACTCTTTTTAACAAACTTGTTGTAATTCCAAATGATGGGCATTTAACCTACACCGTAATCCTGTTCTGGAGTGTGTTATGGGTTCCTCTCATCTAGTCTACTCAAACCAACAAAGCTCCTAAGCTCCTTAAAATAACGGAGCACGGATTTGAGTGCGTATATACATAGTTACCGTTTCAACATATATTTATGACTACGAGCTTTTTAAATGCTGAAGTTTGTAATTGAATTACTAAAAGATTTACTACCTAAAACTGCTTCTTCTACGTGTAGCTATTTATTTTTATTTTGCATCGTTTGAATGATTTTCGTTATTATTAATGCTATCACTCATATATTTAGTTTAGATCTTGTAACTTCATTAGAACCATCAACTTCCTCGTACTTATAATTGTAAATAATAATGCGTCAATTTACATTTTCTTCCTACTACTTTGTTTAGTGTGCATAACGAACGAGCATGTGCGACTTGTTTATCGTTGTGTAGTTGTTGTTAATTAGTGAAAGAAGATACAGTAGTTTCTCCTTTGTTTATAATAGTTTATGTGAATGTGGCATGCGCCTGTCTTCACGCACTGAACATGATCTTCATGTTACCATTCCCATGAGATACCATTACGATCATTATAGAAGCATAGTTTATGAAATTATGACTATCTAGAGCAATTTCATCAAGTACCTTTACATCCTATCTAGTTACAGGCTAGCTCAAATTAGCCCTATTTTAAAAGGTACTGTTTATTCTGAATTCTTCTAAGTAATATATAGATTACCTAGTTTTTATAGATTTTAAATGTTCATCTATTTGTTAGAAATTAACTAACTTTTTTAAATAAGTTTCTTCTGAACTATTAGGCTGTAAAACTTTAATGATTTACAATTGACATATATCTAGGTAAATCAAAAAGCCAACATAAACGGTATTCAAACTCCCTAAGGTCACTTTTACAATTTAGTTACACTTGTCAAAGGTACCAAGAACGATAATCATCCTTGATAAGTACGTTTGAGATCTAAGGATTCCAAATAGAACCAGACTAATTCCATGTCGTTTTGCATTACTACCACCGTAACGAGTATAGTTGCTTGTACTGGCACCTAGGATTTTGTTCGCGTGTTGTAACGTGTATGTTTATTTGGTTGCATCGCCTTGTTTGCCGCACGCAGCCCGGGGAGGAGCGACATTCGATGAGTGTAAGTATCGCTCTTAATGCTCTATTCTTATCAATGACAGTTTCAAAAGGATTAAATCAGGTGGAATCGTGTATTATTTGGTTATTTCGCACTTTCAGTGGGTTAATGTGAATGATATTTATTATTCTTGTACCTACTTATTTTACGAAAAATCAAGAATTTGTTTTAGTATGCAAGCCTACCAACTCATTGAACATAATGTTACGACATCTTAGGTACACTTTCTGAAGCTGTCATTGATTTGTACAGATCGCAGGGAAAACTTTTGATTTAGTACCTATTTGATCTAGATTTTTGTCATCATACTCGTCACATTAAATTTGCTATTCATTAATGTTGTTAAAAAATTACACAATGGGATCAAAAGTTGTCCACTGCTTTGTATCTACACTATGCGATTATGCACCGTTGCCTGTTTTACGCTTATTTGCACACATATCATTGGCTATTTCAACAAGCTGTAATAACTGCTGCTATTTCGCATGTGTTGTATAAAATTGATTCCATCTTATTTGGGTGGAAAAATCAATGAAAAATTCCTTGAGACTGGCTTCATTATTTATGAGTATGATTTTTCATCAATGCGATCTCTAAAAACATTGACGTATCGATAACCTTGTAAACTTGATACGAGTACCTACCTACTTAAGTATGTGATACACTTTCTTATCTAGTATCTAATGATAGTGTTTTGCCATAGCCATATATTGTCAACTTCTCATAGTAGGTATTACTTACGTACAAATTCGTCATATTTCTAACAGAAACCTAAGCCCGAGGATCGGACTGAGTGGCGTATTATGGGAGAGGCCTACGTGTATAATAGTGGACAAACACTGGCTGATAATGATGATGAGCTTTATTTTATTTAAATTAAAAAGGTGCTTGATATCACAGAAATAATACGACAAGAAAATCACTTGGCAGTGCATTACCATGGTAGTTACATGTTATTACTTACATATTATTAAGTACATATCATAAAGTTACTCTATCATTTGAACAAAATTTCTTGAAAATCTTTAAAATCTCAACAGAGGGTCTAAACAGAGGGTAAATTATAAACCGGTGGTGATAGATGTATTTGCAGCTATGACTACATAAGGTGAATCAACGTGCATGTCCGATGCAGGCGCTGCGTATATGTGCAATTAGAACGCATTAACATAAGTAGAAACTTTGTTTACTGTGGTTATTGGTCGAGTTACATCTACCGAACTAGGAGAACTACCTAAGTGGAAGACATTTTTTTGTTATTTTTCAGTTGTAATATTTTAAGGTGATTGTTTTTAGAAAGAAATATGTAAGCATTAAAGAAACATTAAATTTGTTACTTAATTCAAAATCTTCATCAATTTTGGTCAAAACAAAAATAAATTGTGAAGAAAAAGGTGCAAAAGTTGAGATAAAGAAGTACCTACGTCAGTGTAGGTATTTAAAATAAACTCTAAATGCTCCAGAACCTAACAGATGAATTTAGGTGAAACAGTCGAGTTTAGGTTGAGAATTGCTGAATTAATTGCAATACAAAAGCTAGTACCTACAAACCTACATTTAGAAATATTCCAAAGAATTTCAGAAATACATACATAATTACGAAGCAACCTGAGTTCACGAAGACACTTGTATCGCACTTCGTGAGCATACGATCTTATTTGATGACCTTACGATAAAAATAATGAAGTAACATGTGAGAAGGTTGAATAATTCTCGGAAGACGATTCATTAAACGTACGCGTTTATATTATTAATACGAAAGCAAATTATCTACCTAAGTATTAAACATGAGTATTTTAGTATAACTACCTGATGGTAAAGGCAGTAAAATTTTAAGTTTCACATGGTTTGTTTTAAAATTTTGTTACAGTAAATATTTTACATACGTTAAAACATTGTTTGCTGTGAAAGGTAAATAGTAGGTATTTATTGGGTTAAAAATTATTTTTCATCCCACCAGCTCGGAAAGAGTACTTTTGCTCCTCGATATCAGGGCGCAAAAGTCGTTTTTACCCTCTAGAGGTTAAAGTAAATTTGAATTTAGAACATCGTGTGTACTGAGGTTTTGAATTCAAAACATAATTTAACCTATTTATTTCTACCTCCTTGGTGCCGAATTCATCATACATTTATTTTTAATTTGTTAAAAACTCATACTCGGAACCTCTTTAGTGTACTTTTTTTAAATGCTTTGCGCGCAATTTTCTTTTCACGTATGGAGGATAGAGGTAAAGAATGTTATTTCAAATGGCAAAACATTTTGAAATGCTATGAATGAAACAATTGTAATCGAATTGAAGTATGCCGAGTTGCCGAGTTAAATAATTAAATATTATTGACTACTAAACTAATAGATAATTTCAACTACTTGTGCAGTACAAAATAATGTAGTAAATATAACATCAAATAAATAATTACTATTTTGAGAAAACATGTAGGTACAATATATTTTGAAGTCAAAACTTCTTTTGGCGCGCCAAAGACAGATTTTTCGTGGGCTGTCAATTTAATTCTAGCGTCACGCTCGGAAATGATAAGAAATCTTCGGGTAAACTTGGGACCATAGCCAATGGCCATCTAGAAATGTCTCAGCCTTTCCCATTGGCCATTTAAAAATGTGTCTGCATTTCTAGATGGCCATGCTCATAGTCACGCCCTCCGGTTTCACACGCGTAGTTTCCAAAGTAAAAATCAAATTCTGAGTTATAAGTTACCACTTCTATCGGCAGTGCCTATGACTGCCAATATTTTTCTTTCATGAATTCTGAATAGTACGTTTATTAATTTCCTTTAAAATGTACCCTGATGCAAATTTAGCGCTACTATAATTTAATGCATTTGGGCGGACACTTTTTCATGTTCACATGAAACTCCTTACCTCAATCGGTCAACTCTCCATATTTTCACGTCATATTGTTATTGTTAAAACCATGGCTAAATAAACTTAAGTTTAAAACTTATAAAATTGAATAGGTACAAGTGAAAAACCGAAATACCATATAATAATAAGTGATTCTAGCGACCAAGAAGTTTATTTAACCCCAACAGAATCGACTGAAACTGAAAATGAGCAAAGCGTTTAGTAATTTCCTCGCTAGGGGGGGATGAAAAATTACGTGTTACACTCGAGTGCAAAGATTTTTCACCTTGTGCCCTTTTGATTCCCTTGCTACGCTCAGGATTCTAATTTTTGAATCCCTCGCTACGCTCGTGATTCAACTTTAGAATCCTTCGCTTGCTCGGTCATCAAAATTGAGCACGCGGTTAAAAAGCCACTTTGCACTCTTGTATAACAAATAACTATTTTAGTATAAAACCATTTAAAAAGTTTGAACACAATGAAGAGGGTTCAGAAGAGAAACCTTTTGACAGCTCCAGGGACAAAGTTTTTGACGTCACGGTCTTGACACTGTTCGCTTATGCTTTTAGAGAAAGGACAGATTATCTTCTCCTAGCTTACTCCAATTTTAGATTTTATTCAGAATCTCTGAATCAAATCTACCTACCTACTATAGTAACGAAGTCATACCCAGACAATTTGTTAACTTTATAACCCTAGTTCGGAAATAATCTACGCAGTATTTAGCCGATTCGACAACGAAGAATATTTCAAATGTTGATGTCTGTATAGTCTAGTCAACAAGTGCTTTTTAGGTCAACATTTTTTCGACTTCTCCTATCATTATGATTGAGGTGTCATTAGATTCGGAATGGAATCTAGATATATTTTGAGAAAATTCTAAGGCCGCTCGCAAAAATTGCAATAGTTATAAACAACTAGATACTTAACTCCCTTCTTCCCGACTTTAGAGTTTTTCACAATATTATGTCCTTAAAATTCAATGAGTAGAATATAGCCGTGACTATGTTACTTGTTGACTTCTACATCGAGTTGTTTTGGTTTAATTTTAGTCTTGAACTTTAAAACTCGTATTTTACACAAGATCTTTATCGTGTAGCCACTACTAGTGACATTATCACAACTTTTAATTTAAATATATTTAACTGAAATCGTAGCATTTTACTGTCCATAATTCAATAAATAAAGTCTTATTTTTAATTCTTAACGTCAAATAAACTCAATTAGACAAAGTTGACAAAGTTCAATACGTAATATTTTATTTTGACTTTAGTCTTTAACTTATTAATAGATTTTAAAGATCACCTTTTATTGAATTTAAATCATGTATAATGAAAAATAATGGGTACCATTGGTGATGGCTAGGTGATGGTTAAGTTCACGTTAAGTTATAAAACAGCTCGAGTCGTGTCTGCATTAAGCGTAGCATTTAGTAAGCATTTAAGCAATAAAACAGTATATAACTTTTGACCTGCCACTGTTCTTACAATGTAGGTACCTAATTTTAATTAGCTAGATCCTTATAATTAGGTATGTATCAAACGAAGGTTTAATGCACAGTTTGCTAAGTTAGTTATTTATGATTAAGCCATCCGTAAAATAATAAAGAATAGAAAATTTACTTTTATTTACCATAGGGTGAGATTTTGCATCCATTTTAATTTAAATTTATTGGTCACAGAGTGAGACTCTCGACCCGTTGTTGTTTTAATAATGTCCGTTTTTTCACCACAGAGTGAGACTCTGGACCCGCTGTTGTTGTAATAATGAGCATTTATTCACCACAGAGTGAGACTTTGGACCCGCTGTTGTTGTAATAATGAGCATTTATTCACCACAGAGTGAGACTCTGGACCCGCTGTTGTTTTAATAATGAGTATTTATTGACCACAGAGTGAGACTCTCGACCCGTTGCTGGCGGCGTGCGCGGAGAGCCCCGCGCGCGGCAACGGGCGCCGCCCCCCCGCCTCGCCGCTGCACCCCGACGCATGCGCGGAGATGCGGCGACAGATACTATACCTGCAGGTGACGCATCCTACTACTACTTGGCTAGCCACCCACCCTTACCCTTATTGCTCCTATTTCGCAAAACATTAGTTAGTCTCGGCGTTTAAAATAGTAAAAGTTACTTACAACATTTTAACCATTTCCCCACCTAACAACTTCCTCAGAATGTTCAGAATCCCGTTCTTCTAAAATTACTGGACTCTGTATTAGTAAACAAGCAGTGTACACAATACCTTATCTTTAAAAAGACCTATGGTAGGTGGTTTCAAGTGGGCTCTGATGCCTACTGAACGTTGGGTTCGAGGTCCAACTAACCTGAGCTTACCGCACTTAAAATACCTGAGTATTAAGCATAGATCCGTTTCCGTGGAGCTTAATTATTGTAAGATAAAAAACCACCTCAGATATACTTTTCGCTGAACTCCTGTGCTTATCCTACATATCGGCTGTAAAAATAACATATGAATTAACAGTCCAAAAGATAAATTCTGCAAGATGTACCTAATAACTCACATCTGTCAAGTTTGTCATTACTAGTCGTTTTAATAGTGATTAGAGAAAGAAGAGCAATTCCGGAGAATATCTGTTGTTGTCAAAAATACGTATTTCAAGGTGATGTGAGATTCGGTCACCCACAGTAGGATGAATGAATGAAAATTCTTTATTGTTCACAACTTAAAAATAACACATTTAATATTGGAAAACAGTAAATCTTGTGAAACAGCTGGCGGCCTTATCGCTGAAACCGATTTCGTCCAGGCAACCTTGGATAAAATGATAGAAAAACTAAAAGCGTGGTGCGCAACAAAGACTATTACTACGATAGCTGTTGGACTGGAGGATTATGGCCATGGCTTTCTCCTTGTAAGAGAAGGACCCAACGAAAGAGAGATGTATTGATGATTCATATACTTTCGTTACAACAGGGATTTTAATTATCAGTTATGTGTTTTATAGGGTCAGCTGGAGGAGCGCGACCGGCTGGTGCGAGTGTTGCAGCAGCAGATGCTGCGCATGGCGGAGACGCACGAGCCGCGCGCAGACGACACCTGCAACGTCGCCACGCAGACCGACAGGGTCAGTGCTCTGTTGTTAGGGGACAATGGCTAATGACCTCAGATAACTTCTACTGTACTGACCGTTAGCACAGAACTAGCGCAAAAGTTCCAGAGCCAGCCGTACTCATTTAAACTTAGTTACTTCCGCGCATACCTAACATCATATTTTTTAATAGTCATGAGACGAGCAGGACTTGTGCCTGATGGTTAGAAACATGCCTGCCACATAACAGCACAGTGACACGCAACTATTGAAACATGAAATCATTACCACTGCATTGCGCTCTTCACCCAGAGATAGAATAGAATTATTTTTTATTGTACCAAAAAAGTAAGTACAGTCATGAGTCATGTTATTAAATTGCATATCATAACAAGTTATACAGGTAAATATGATTTACAACGGGCCCCAAACTAGGCAAAGCCTGTATTTTGGGCGCTAATGTATATAGATATAAGATGCTCTGTGATTTCACTGGAAACATTGCCCTTCAAACTTGAGAACAGTAATGCTTACACAATACTGCCTGGCGGCAGAATAACTGTCAAAGGTGTTGTACTTCCTCATACGGACTCTTTAACCACTACAAAACTACTTAGCACAGAACTAGCGCAGAAGTCGCAGAACCAGCCTTACTCGTTTAAACTTAGTTACTTACGCACATGCCTAAAAGCATATAACAGGATCAAGGCCTAAACACTTCACTTATAAGCTTATCTCACTCAGTTGATATGCCAGCGATATGCTAGTAGTAACAGTAGCTTAGTACTGATAGGATTCCTTGCAGAGCCTGCTTGGTTGGGGAAATGTCTCATCATTGGCCAATTATACTATTACCACCGTGCCCTTTAACAGTAAAAAAATGTAACCTGGAGCGAATATGGCTGTTTTATATCATATACCATGATGATTTCATTTATTTCTTCTTAACCTACATTCATTATATAAGTCAGACATTTATGCAATCACTCACAGACTAAGTAGGGAGGGAGTGCAATCACTGGCTTTTTTGTTAGCTCTAAAACTTTTCTGTAGAACTCAAAGTCAAATGTCAGAAAGTTTTTTATTCATTCATGTACAATTTACACGTTAATTATTAAAAATAAACAAGGATAACTCAGTCATACTACATCTCTCTTCTGGTTGCCTGGAAGAGATCGCTCTTAGCGATAAGGTCGCCGTTTGTTCCACTAGAGTTAAGAATTTATCTTTTTTCTATTTATTTTTGTTTTTGTGTTGTGAACAATAAATTGTTTCTATCTATCTTTCTATTTACCTCGCATCATTAAGGCAAACGTCTCTTACGAGCGTTCATAAGAAACGATTTCGTTCAAACGTTTTTTCTTCGACGAATTCTACGAATCCGACTATCGTGTTTTATTATCCGACTATTATTATATATTTTTTTCATTATTCGGGTTAATATAGCCTACGTACGATAGTCACAAATAATTCTAAACACAAAACTATCGATTGGCAAGAGAATTTTCAAAACCTCACAAATTAAGCCGCTTATAGATGTAAGTGTAACATTTAAAATAACGAGAAAATTCAGTAAAGTGGAAGAACCTAAGAAATTCTTATTAGTATAGCGTGAAGTATCACGCTATAAAAGGATTTCTTAGGTTTGATTGCCAACCCGGACAAATTTATGCGATGGAATATCTCGTGTTGTGTATGTTAGTTTGGGGCTAAATAGTGTTGTGATAAATTTCGACTAATTTTGGTTATTTTATTATGTAAAAATCTAAATAATTCAATATGGTCAGATTTGGGTAATAGGTACTTACACCTAAATAGTGTATGTGTATGGATTTACTTAATTATACAATTAAATAGGCTAAATATTCAATCAGGGAAGACTGTTATTTTTGGCAAATAATGGGATTATTGATTAAATACATAATATGTTTTAATTCTCAATATCAAAATGTACGATCTAAAGCTTAACAACTTTACCAGACACGTAATAATATGAATATTACTGTAATCTGAAAAGATTCATAACATCTTTTGTTCTACGGCTATAAGACATATTTGCCTACTGTTGCCTAATAATATTATGAAATTGTATTAACGTGTGTAACAAAGTTTCTCATCATTAATTTTTATGACATTTCAGTTGCGGCCGCCCATGACCACGTCGCTAACGAGTTCTGACAATTCAGGATTAGTGAGGTAACGACATCATTTCAAATTACCGTTTCTTATTCTTCATTAATTGCAATGCTCACAGTAATTATCCACTTTTATTAACATCTGTACAGATGTAATGGTCTCATACTTTCTACATCTTAGTCATTGACATCAATTTCATTTTACTTAGTTATATTTGTTCATTCGCTTTTTCAGATACGTTTACACATAACTTTATGTATTTGTTTATTATTATATTTATTCCTAATTTTTATTGTTCATTATTTATTGTTTTAGGTTTATCTACGCGTCGTTAAAATCGATAATTCAAACAGTGCACACATCAATATCCATATTCTACATAGCACCATTATATCCATCACATTATTTCTCACAATGTAAAGAAACCTGCAGTCAAATCGTATCTAGCTACACCACCCCACACTGGATCATAGTTTTTAGGGAGTACATGAACAAAAAAATGACTTTCGCTCCCACATCTATGTGCAGAATCACACTTTCTATTTCTCCTTATTTCACTGGCATTTTTATTTAAAATCATTTTGCTACGACGTTGCGAATGGGTGTTAAACGAAGTAATGTAATATTACTGATAAAGTTTTATTCCAAAATGTACTAAAATCATGCACTAAAATATTACACAGCGGAGCAGTGAGTTATCTACTAATTTACGCCAGTAAGACTATTGCATGATCTCTGAGTGCTCCTGACACCACGCAAACATCGTCTATCTATTTACAGTCATCGTATGTTATCATTTCAGTAGTTGCATTTATCAATACCATTGTCCATTGCAATTATTTCTCCCTTCAATGATGTTCATTCGATTGTTACTTCCTCACATGCTGCTTTGTAATCGGTTTTGGGATTTGGGACGGTGCAGTTTCCACTTGGGCTCTCGTGTTCGTCCGTCGCAACAGGTAGCGTGGCTGGATTGCTTGCTCGCTGTTTGCCTCTTGTGTTCCGTCAATGTGTTGTGCTTACTGCATCTCTTGTACCGGGGAACTGATGTTGTCTCTGATAGGGATGTTGACGACTACTGCAGACTTTGCAAGTGATCAGTTGAGATATGTCGAGTCTCGAGTGCATGCCTCGTCTCTTGGTATAGTACTAACCTAACGCCTGCTGGTTTTTGGCCGTCCGATATGGTGCTTGTTTTAAACGTAGTATTCAGCTGATAGTACACTGGACAAATTTTATTATTAAGATTTAAGAAAAAGCACCATTTATATCGCATATTGATAGTCTATAATTTATCAACTAATGATTTATAGCTAATTCATATTTCACAAACAGCGCAAAATGGAAAAGACAAGCTATGATGTAATCATAACGTATAGCTTCAAGGTATCGGATACATTTAATCATTTGTAACATTGTTGGCACATAAGGTCTTGACATTAGATTTCAAAGTCAATAATATTACTGTATAGAACGTACAGAGATAGTGACGATGCATTTGGGATGAACCGACAAAACTTTTGGTTTACAAAATGTGACTATAACCGAGTTTTTCACTCTTCTCAACTATCACGTAGTTAAAATAAATCAGTTAATAAAGGGTACTACCTAAATCACTAAACTTGAGTGTGAAAATCGAATCCATTTCTATGAAACCTTGAAAGGGGTCTTTGGAGAAAGTAAATTATTACGTGCAGTGTGGGTATTGTTCTAAGTGCCTGTAAAACATATTCTGGACCAGGGTTAACTGTGCTAGTTTTTGCTAAAAACATAAGTTTTTAACGATGATATTCTTAGGGTTTATTTAGTTCTTAAACGTCTAAATGATACTATTGTAAAAATATTTTGATTCGTTTTCACTAACGTTTATACAATTTTATTACGTCAGGTCAAACTTGACAAAGAGCAATTTAATATCATACTAGACGTTTGTGAATAAGAAATTAATTAACACATTCGATTAATTATAGATACCGATTTAAGCTATCACAGTTGTTCACAACAATAATATTACAGGATATTTAACGTCATTACTATGGTAAAGCGAGTTTCCGATATTTAGACGCAGTTTCAGTGACACAGTCCCGGGTTTCTTGCATGATGCTGATGGGAAAATTGAAATATCGAGGACTTGTTATACCATATAACCACGGTAAATACGCCGTAATAGCACTAGTGATCGAGTATAAATGTTTATTAACAATCAAAAACATAATTATGTCATCTTCACTAAACCTCAAATAATCCTAAGATAAAGAATAAACATCGGTAATTTTGGCGCTAAAATTATAGTTTCGCGTTACTACTAAATTAACTTTTCTCTCGAAAGTAGTAGGTATGTATTTGGTTGTGTGTAGGCGTGTGCGTTTGGATTGGATTGCTAATGTTTAAGAGTTGTTCTGTAGATTGTAAAATACTTTGATTTTGAAATGCTTGTCTGTTACACGCTGCCTCATCAGAACGTAAAGGTGAGTTAGCACTAACACTTACACTTTTACTTATGAACAAAGACACCAATTTTCGCATTTATAATTAAAAACTACTCATTATACTGTCACATTGTCTATACTCACATTAATTTTACCTACATGTAAATATACTAAAATAATGTATATATGTAGTGTTCTCTAAGCGAATCTCTTTGCCAAAATGACTAACCGATAAACGTTGTTCCACAGTTGGAATGAGCAAGCGAGCGCGAGGAAGCTGCCGTCTTATAGTGAAGCACAAAAGACTAAGAGACCTGTTACCAACGGGAGTGTGACCAAAACGTGCCAGTGCGGTGCTAGGAAACTGAACGGAGTGACAAACGAACAGACAGACAAGCGAACGGATGCTGTGCAGCTGCGAACGAACAGCCGCGTCGGCTCCAAATATCTCCAAGCCGTTTCTGGAAACGTAGAGAACAGGCGCTACATAAAAAGAGACTCTTCAGTCGGGGAGAAAACTGATAGGAAGATGATGTACTCTGCAAGATCTAAATCTATAGAGAACTTCCAACATCAGACTTACTTGACGGAACCTCCGCTCGCCAAAAACGTTCTCATAGAAGAAACTCCAGTCATCAGACATCATCACACGTCGTATGGGGATCTTTACAACGGCAGGATCAGTAGTAAAGAGAGCGTCAATGGGAACAGACATAGCCCTAGTTTGAACGGACAATCAACTGACACTGACTACAGCTCTGACGGAGGCTACAAGTCTCTACCATCTTCTATCAACTGCAATACAAACATCAGCTCCCCGAAAAAGGTGAGTGGTATCCCGAGAAGGTCTCTAGAGCAGAAATTCATAACCACTAAACACGTCAAAGCGAGCGCAGTGTGAATATTCTGTTTGAACTGCATCGTATGCATCTTGTGAGCATATTTGTGATAATGAATTTAATTTAATTTCCTGACAACTTTTACGATGACCACGTACCAAATTTTATTTCGCAAGATAAACTATGATATGCCGTACAAATTGCTAAATGTATTTTTCTATCTAAAACTTGCGGTTCATATGGCTAACTTCTTATTTTATTGGGCAAAGTCGTGTTAAAGTTGTCATCAAGTTGATTCCTGTATGTTTGAGTAGCTGTGCCATCTCAACATAAATATGGAGCGACCAAATTCTTTGTAAGGTTGACAAAGTTGACTTAAAAACCTTCCATATGTGTGAGTATTTTGACATTTGAGACAATGATGACCTTCTGTAGAAGTTGGTTGATCTATACGTTATTTATGGCTAGTTACATTTTGTCCGATTTTACTTTGTGCGCCCCCAATGTTGTTGTCAATGCGATTGACTGGAGCATCGCTTGTTCGCATTTAATATCATTTCAGCTCGATGTTGCGACGTGAGGCTAATCAATTAATTAAGCTACGTTTAGTTAATCGATGCCAAATTATAATCGATAATTTCATTCGTTGTCATAATTGTACGTTTAAAATACTCTTTGCCCATTCTTGGACAGAGAAACAAGCGATACCTACAACATATTTTTATTCAACATTTTTGACCTCTATAACGACGAGAGTCAACTTTCGTTTTGATTTTACTGAAACTCTGTTTTCCTTATTTTTGTTGTCTCGTCCAAGGTTGGGCAGCTTTGGACTGCGAGTCTTTAGGATGAAGTTCTTGACTAAATCAATCATCGGTGTCGTTTGAGATGACACCACAAACGCTGTATTAATTTTAAAAACTACATTTAATTTTAATTCAACCTGTTTATGAACTTTGAGACCATTAAATTTGTTTAAATTGAACTCGACTAAAGTTCTCGATGTCTGTCGATCTCTAAATACTTAACTTAGTTGTTTTCATTTGACATGAAATCATAACATTTCGAATTGATCGTTTAGTGCATTTCGTTGTTTACTTTTAACAAATATGACCTCGTACATGATGAGTTAAAGACCATTGTAGATTATACCTGGATAGGACCCCATTTTGTAGATTTAATTTACAAATTTATATACAGGCGATAAATATTATCTTAGATTTTCTATGGTAGACAAACTAGTAGATAAAGCTGTAATATGTGATAAGAGTGGCTGTAAGAACTTATCTATATTTTAATTTATCCTTGTATCTTCCCTATTGTTATTGTAACCATCTAATTGTAATCAAAATTATTATGTATTTTAAACATTATTATCATAAACATAATCAAACATTTCAAAATGTCGTAATTTGTTTGCTTGTTAACGTTGTTGTTTAGATCCAGATATTAGTAGGTATCAAATAGGTACAAAGACTCACTCGCTTGTAAGGCATTTCGACTAAGTAATCCAGACGTCATTTTTAAAGCATTTTGTCGTTGTAATGTAATTTAGATTTAATAAAAATAGAAAATTGTTATTCTACAGAGCCTAACGTTTCAAGTATCCTATATTGATACCTAATTTGGTAATTTTATTACGTGTACCTAAACTTATGGCTACTTTATCTTTATTCATTATATTGCGCTTTCCTATGTTAGTTATAAGTCGGAGCCCACTAGCTTTAGTGAAAGTTATATTTAATTTAACATTGAAGTTGTTTCAATAAATAATTTTAATTTTGATTGGTCTAGTTTCATTTAATCAGCCCTTAGGTACCCACAGGGCCTGATTAACCCTTAGGCTAATTAGGCTGCAGCCTAGGGCGTGAGGATCGTGGGGGGCGCGCTGAGATCCTGTCTTCTCATGCACTATTAATCTAGCAACATTAACTGGCCTCGTGGCTTAGTGGATAGTAACTCTGCCTGCGAAGCCGAAGGTCGTGGGTTTGATTCCCACCCAGTGCAAATATTTGTGTGATGAATGCAAATATTTGTAAGTACTGTGTCTGGGTGTTTCTATGTACAAGAAGTATGTATTTAAAACTATATAAGTAATATATCAGCTATCTGACCGCCATCATAGGTAGTACAAGCTTTCCTTAGTCTGGGGTCAGATGGTGTTGTACTTATGTATATTTATTTATTAATCTACCCTATATATTTCAACTAAATTCAAGACCGAGACCTAAATGCGCTGTGAACTGAAAAAGCTTCGAAATCCCTGATGAACTGATGAGCTTTCGACGGAAACTCTGCAACTCATGAAGAAATGACGCAATCCTACTTTAACTTACGGCAGAACAAGGGGCTCTAAATAAGAAAATTACCAAACTTATACAACGTGACTTCCGATTGGCTAGCACGCATTTGATTAAAAAATCGATTGAATAAAATCGGGGGTCAAAACAGTTCATCAATTTAATATAATTACACAAAAGATAATTTACACAAAGTAGAAAACAACTGACAAAATTAACCACCTTGGCGGGGCTCTCCCCGCCGAGGGGGTCAATTTCTGGTAGTCGTTGTTTCCAAAATGTCTCTCGGAAGGGAAAAACTTTTACGGCTAGCTATACGTATCGTTTGCTCCTCATCTCCCACAAAACGAGGACAAAAGAGCTACTCCGACACGTCACTTCACAGAAGATCTGCCTCAGATAAGTCTGGACGAAATTGTGATGGCTCTTGGGCACCTCAAAAATGAAAAAGTCGCGGGCGGGAACGGGACTACAACAAAGCTCTTAAAGGCTGGTGGAGTTGCACTTATAAAAGAACTTCAAGAACTGTTTAATGCCGTCCTCATCACGGGTATGGCACAGAAATATGGTTATCGTATTTTTTCAAAAGGGAGACAAGACCCTTTTAAAGAAATACAGACCAATACTTCTTCTGAGTCACGTCTATCTGTTGTTGTTCTCAAGAGTTATCACAAATCGTCTAGCCCGAAGACTCGACGTGTTTCCACCTCCTGAACAGGCCTTGTTTTGAAGTATTTACAGCATCATGAACCCCATTCATATGGTGCAGCAAATTGTACCGAAGAAAAAGAAGTACGCGAGAGGGGCATTGGCCCCTTTGTTTGTGGACTATGAAAAGGCTTTGGCTGTTCAATGAGTCCTTACAGCGATGTCAAGTCGAGGTGATGGAGTGTTTGTACGACGCTGCTACGATGATGGTCCAAATTCAAGACAAGCAGATGAAACACAGTCCTCTGCTTCGAGGCGTAAGGCAAGGGGATGTAATTTCCCCTAAATTGTTTTCAAACGCACAAGCGGATATGTTTAAGTCGCTGAATTGGGTTGAACGTAATTTAAATATCAATGGCGAGCACAACTCTCACCTACAAACTTTTGTCTTGAGACAAAAATGTACAATCAGTGCGTCCTACCCGTTCTGACCTTACCGTGCTGAAATGTGGACACTGACAATGAAAATGGTCCGTAAGCTCATAGTCACTTAGCGAGAGCTAAGGAAAGGGCTATGCTTGGGGCTTCTCCGAGGGATTGCATCCGCAATGAAGTAATTCGTCTGAGAACTAAAGTCACCGACATAGCCCAGCGTATTAACGTATTCGCAGACCCGATAACCGTTGGGGTAGATGGGTTCTAGAATGGAGAATGCGAATCGGTAAACTTAATGTAGGACGCCCTGAGACTAGATGGAGTGACAATATACGAAAGGGAGGGCTGGTGGCGTTTGGAGACTTAAGACCTAGAATCGGGCTGAGTGGCGCATTATGGGAGAGGCCTATGTCCAGCAGTGAACGAATACAGGCTGATGATGATGATGGGGGCGCATCCTCACAATTAGCCTAGGGCGGTCAGAACTCTTGATCAGTCGCTGGGTACCCAGGCCGATAAATTGGTAAACTGTAAACAGAGATACGGTTCTTGAGAGTTGTGAGTCATCGTTCAAAATACATTAGGTGCAGAAGACACAATTATAGTTGCGCAAGATAAAATACTAACAATGTAACTAGGTAAATGTAACTATCATTAAACTGGCCAAATTAATGTTTTGATAACACTATAGACGAAACAGACATAATTAATGAGAACTGTGAAAAAAGGTTGGGTGTTGACCAGAAAGCAGATGACTAAAGAAAACTTATGACACACTGTTACTGTGAGAAAAGTGTAATAAATTTTAGTTTAACTACTGCCCTCGTACGTTATCCAATGGCTGGCTCTAGTTATCCAACGTGGAAATGCGGCCCGTGCCTTTCGGGGAGATTATGAGGTAATTGACAAGTACTTTTCTGTTTAGATAAATATTAATATTACTAGTTTTTTTTTAAATTAATATAAAAAGAATAGCAAATACAAAGCGTTCTCTACATATTTTGACGTGGAGAAACTCGCACACGTATTGCTCTACTACGAGAAAATGAGACTAACTGCGTAAAATTCTACATATAAATTCCCGTTAACAATTTAAACTTGAGTAGGACTTTTAATCTGTTTGATGTGTAGGCGTGAAGGTTTGTAATAAACTTGCCATGATAATTGTACAAATTTGAAGTAAATTACAATCAAAGTTTCCTGTTTCCCGGTAACAAACTTGCATCATACCCTCGTCTATGTACCTACCTATACGCAATTTTGTCACGCCAACGCCAACGCCAACTTGCGTACATTGCTAACTTGCTTCAAAGTTACCATTTACTATACCTACTACTAGAACTGACAACCTTCCCTCACAAGGGGAGAGTGAAGGTCATAGTCCACTACGCTAATCAAATGCCGGTTTTAGCGGATGATATTATATCCTCGAAAAATATCTCGTTTCTTCACAATATTTTCTTTTAACGTTAAAGCCAGTGATAATGACAAGCTCGTAGATCTACAGTTGAAAAAATACTTAGAGGTGCAGGCGGGAAATGAACCTACGACCACACGATTGTGTAATCCAATGTTCTAGCTACTAGGCCACCACAGCCATTTTCTTTTGAAAGTCAGATAAATCCTACTAAAATTATAATCGAAAAAGTTTGCGAGAATGTATGGATGTAGTAGGTATGTTACTCTTTCACCCAAAAACTACTGAGGGCATTTGAATGAAGTTTGATACACATATAGATAACAGTCTGGGATATAAACATAGGCTATTTTTTATCCCGGGATAATAACCAGATCGTGAACTACGCAGATAAAATCGCTGCTAGTATTGATATACATTCGGCTTGTAAATATCATGTAACAATTTGAACTCAAATAAAAACAAGTTTGCTTCAAGTGCATTTGCTATCTAGGATAGAACATCCGAGAATATCAAACATCGGATTCAATGTTGAGACTCTACTGACCTATGTACACTAGCTGGCTACTTCAAGCGGCACATAAAAGTAAGTACTTAGGTATATCAGTTAACCTTACATAACAATATCTAAACTACGACAACGGATAGTTTATTATAAATTATGTATTGTTGGACCTTGGTCATTCGATAAGGGTGGAGCGGCGTGGACACTACTTCTGTCAGAGAGCATGCGTGCGCGCATTCCCACGTACTTACTTGTATTTGGTTGTTAGTTAATCTTGGAAAATTGCCTTGGTTGGTGGTTAGCGTATCTAAGTGTATGTGCATCGGTCGTAGCTTAACGGAGGTGAGTGGAGTGTTTATTTTGTTAATTAAATATTTGTTTACGTATTTTAATTAAATCAATCGTGCGTAGATATTTAATTACTTGGAGGTGTGGTCGTTGCACATTAAGGTTTATTTTTATTTAAAAGTGGTATACTGGTCAACGTTTGTTTTATTTCCGCTGATATAATATTGATTTTAGATATGTTCAGGCTTACAATTTAGTTAAATATCATTTAACTTATTTTTGGCAAAATTTATATGCAAGTTATATTACTATCTATCTACTATCTGCGACGTTAGAGTTAATTTTAGTGTCATTAAATATACATAAACATACTAAACACTTGCCTAGTTGAATGTTTTCAAAATAAATTAACCGTTAAATATGAATATTTCCATTATGATTTAAATCATGAATAGGTAAGTGTATATAGGTACGTTTGGCATACGAATACTTATTTACTTTCGTTAGGTTCACCGTATTCAAGGGTATGCCGAAGAAGGGTTACATAGATAGATACACTTTATTGACACACCAAAACAATAGGATACACAAAAATAATTAAATACATTTAAAAGTAGTGCGACAAGTCGGTGGCCTTATCGTTAAAAGCGATCTCTTCCAGGCAACCTTGGGATGGAAAATAACATGAGGATAAGTGAGAAAACGGGGTGTGCAAATAAGACGTAGAAAATCGTAAAGAAAATAAAATTAATAAAAAATATATAACGGTTTTTCAAATACCTATCATGAAATATTAGTACTTATATATATTAAAACATAATAAACTAATACATTTGGTCATACATAATACATAAAATGAATATGTATAATACTGTATGCTATGCAATAGATGACATCAAGCGACAAACAGCAAACCTACAACTTAGGTAAATAAAACTGTTTCACATATTTTTTGAAAGTGAAAAGTGATGGAGAAAGCCTGATATGCACAGGTAATTCATTCCACGACTGAATAGCCCTAAAAGTGAACGACTTGCCGTAGAAAACTTCAGTTCGAGCAGAAGGCATCTTAAGAGAAAGATTGTTTTTAGACCTTAACGATAGCTCATGGTAATTATGCAAAAAGGTAAAGCGCTTGAGGTACTATGGGGTGGCAGGATTGAACAAAATATTATACAGAAAAGAAAGTATGTGAGCATTCCGACGAAGGCGAATGGGTAACCACTTGAGCTGCATGCGAAATTGGGACACATGATCATATTTGCGTAAGCCAAATATGAATCTTATACAATAATTCTGGAGGCGCTCAAGTTTGTCTAGCTGTCCTCTCTAAGATCGAGATAGCAGGCGTCAGCGTAATCCAGAATAGGGAGAAGAAGAGACTGGGCAAGAGCAATCTTAGTGGCAGTGGGTAAAAAGTTGCGGAGGCGCCTTAAAGAACTGCCGGACGCAAATAATTTAGCACTAATTGACTTAATATGGCAATCCCATGACAAGGTACGATCAAACTCTACTCCTAGATTTCTCACAGAATTGCTAAAAGGTTATAGGAACTCCATCAAATACAACATTAGGTAATTTGTTTGTGAATTGTCCACCAATATTGTCCACCAATATTGTCCACCAATATTGTCCACCAATATTGCCAACCAATATTGTCCACCAATATTGTTCCAGTTTGTCCTTGAAATCCAGTACGGATTGCCAACAACTATGACCTGTGATTTAGTGGGATTCACTTTTAAACCAAAAGAGATATTCCATTGAATGATTCGATGCAAGTCTGCATTTATTTTAACAATAGCGGTATCAAGATCATTCAAAGGTGCTTGAATAAAAATTTGAAGATCATCTGCATAAAGGTGGTAGGACGTACGTAACGTACTGGGAAATGGAATTAACAAAAATTGCGAAAAGAAGAGGAGATAGCACGCCGCCTTGAGGAACACCAGCTGTTGTATTGCACCAAGAAGAAAAACGGTATTCTAGGCGAATCCGTTGCCAGCGTCCTTGTAGGTAACTACGGAACCAATCAATTATCGGTGGAGAAATGTTATTGGAGCGGAGTAAAGCAAGCAAAATGTCGAAGTTGACGGCGTTAAAAGCATAACTGAAATCTAACAGTGCTAGAACAGAAAGCTTGCCGTCATCCATCCCCAAGCGTATATCGTCAGCGATCTTGACAAGCGCAGACACAGTGCTATGCCTAGGACGGAAACCGGACTGAAGCGGATTAAGGAGGTCTTGCCTAACCAGGAAATCGTTGAGCTGTTTATGAACAAGACGCTCAAGGATTTTGGAAAGAAAAGGAAGTATAGAAATTGGACGGTATTCGGAAAAGGATTGTGGGTTGGATTTCTTAGGTAAAGGTAAAATATAGGCATCTTTCCATAAAGCAGGAAAAATACCACTTTCGACAGAGTTATTGAAAATGGTACAAAGGACGGGAAGGAATCTAGGATGGGCAAGAGCATGTTCCGGCTTATGCTGTCACCGCCCACTGCATTGGAGGAGATCGACATAAAACTCTTCTTAACATCACACTCGGTAAGTTTATTATGTGGAGTATTCATGTGGATCGCGCTCTGAAGTGGGATACTCACATAAACGCGTTGTGCACACAACGAATAGGTCAGGCGTGCTTCGCTCTCGGGCGAATTGCCGCGTCAGCTCCCAAACGTGCCGTGCTGTCCTGCTATTTCGCCACAGTTCACTCCCTGCTTATGTATGGAACTGAGCTGTGGGGTGAGGCGGCCGAGTCGGAGCGAGTCTTAATCCTCCAAAAAAGAGCTATTCGGGCTATTGTTGGAGTTAAGTGGGATGTGTCTGCAAAGCCATATTTCGTGAAACTCAAAATATTGACGGTACCTTCCATCGTAATATATCAAGCATGTATATTTACGCGATGCAACACGGATCTTTATGAGAAATTTGGTGCATCGCGTGATCAGAGCACGTTGAGATACAAGGGCAGACTGAAAGCACCTGGGCACGCGCTCGCGAAATCTGCAAAATCGATTTACGTACGCGGTGTAATTTTATACAATCATCTACAGGAACGTATAAAGAATGCAGCATCATACGACATTTTTAAAACTAAATTAAAGCTCCTTCTAGAAGAAAAAGCTTACTTTACGGTAAATGATTTCCTGAATGACAAATGTTTAAGTTTAAATACATAATATTTGTACTTGCAATGTACCAATTTTAATATTAACATTTGACGTGTAAATTTGTAATTTATTAATAAAAATCTGTATCTGTATTAAAAGCAAAGGGAGAAGGATTTGTAGTAGGAATGGCAGCAAGATAACTGATATAATAGCTAAGGAATAACAAAAAATGTTGCACACTGCTAATGTCGCGGTTCTGCTTACGAGTATATCAAAAGGTAAAAAGCGTTTTTAAAGTGAAAACTTCTTTTGCACACCACATACAGATTTTCGTGGGCTGTGAATTGACCTCAAGCATAACGCTTAAATGCGTCAGCATTTCACATTGGTCATCTAGAAATGCGTCAGTATTTCTAGATCGGTCAAGTCAAATTCCTAAGTCTTCCAGACGACAGAAGTGGAACCGCGGCTATCATTAGCAGCGTGCGCGAGAGAGATATCAGTTGTTTGGCTTTCATAGTAGGTACAAACAAGCTTTCAAACTGGTCGATGTTGTGTGTAAAGTGTCCACCAACATTTATCATTACCAGAGCGTCATTAGAGCCAAATGCGGGGGTTCAAGTGCGGTACTTGACAGGGTCGCGGTCAAAATCTGGGAGAGTTTAGTCGGTAGGGGCACCATGTCCGTCCGTGGTGTCGAGCCCGACATGTCCCTGCATAGTGGTCATGAGTAGATGCATTGGCGCCCCCCCCTTAAAATTTTGCCCCGCCTACAAAATATTGAAGATCCGGGGCTGCACATAATTCACGAACAGCACCTTTTGGGCAGAGTTATGCAAACATAAATATATATTTTTTAAATTACTGCAGATTCAGATTCAGATTCTTAATTGGTAATAAATATTAAATTACACGTCATAAAATAATTTACATTACATATAGTAATTACCATTAAATACATTGATGCTAATAGTTATCAATTAATTAATTATTAATGTATAAAATAATAAAGTAAAACAATTCAAGTAAATCACAAAAACATAAAATTAGGTATTCAATCGAAAAGTCAATTATCCAAGTCAAAAATAACAAATAACTATGATTAAAATAACAATTAATTATAACAATCTATTATTAATAATTTTGTACATACAATCTATTAAAATCTTTGGTCAATTATACAGTTAGTTTAATACTAGTCAGATCGATCAACTTATAGAACGCTTGTTAGCAGTCAGTTAAGGTTCACTGAAATTTGACTCCGAATGGCCTACCGGCAGAAGCTCTGTGGTCAGCCCTGAGTGTCGCTTCTCCATACTCGTCCTGCACTCTACAACGGAGGTCGGCTCCGTTTGCTCGCCACCCTACACCCTACTACCCTTTGGCCTCGCATGGCTCGCTCCACTCAGGACATCCTTTGAGCTTCAAGCTCCCACATTTTTTTTATACACTCTAGACCTCCAGAGCTAATAACGACATGACTACTAGGCGGAGTCGGAGTGCTCCGAGTCGGATCTGGGCCCTAAGTAACCAAACCGATTGCATGTGGTTACATAAAACTTAAAAGTTAGAATCAATTTAGCTTTATTATCAAATTGCCCATTTGTCACGTAGCGATATAATAATGACGGGGCAATACGATAAATGAAGTTTAAATAGTAATTAATCACTTTGCCTGATAGAGCTAGACATTATGAATAGTGGCCGGGATGTATGAATAATACCGGCATTAATCATATTGTCCATAACATATACAACGCGTGAATTGATAAATAATCCAGATTATAACACACCTGGCGGGGGCGTGTCTCCACGATTACCTTAGGGCAGTCAGAACTCTTGATCAGTCCCTGCACCCCAGGACCTCCAGTGGAGACGGGATGTGAGCCAGAGTGGAAGCTCTCCAGGCTCACTCCCGTGTCCCCTGCGTCTTAGTGGAGGAGCGAGAAGTTTTCAAAACTCCTCCGCCTCACACGACCTCTTAGTCTGTCTTGGCATCTTGGCTAAGATAGACGACAGCGAGAGGCCCACCCTCATGAACGCGGCTAGAGTCACGGTTCCACTTCTGTGGCCACATCACGGCCCCCGTCCTTCCACTAAGTACTCTTCTAATCAGAGTGCTCGCGGAGGACCCTCATCTGGAAGACTAAGGAATTTTACTTGGCCGATACGTATCAGCCGAGTAACCTTTCGAAGTCTTCCAGTCCCTTTCCCCAACTTCTACACGCACTGCTACTCAAGAGGGAGAAGAGCCCGCGTAGAAGTTCCCAGCCCCGGCCGAGATTTGCCATCACTCAACAAGAGGCCATCGAGGCAAGTAACTGTGTGATGCCCACGGTGCACCACATGGAGGTTCCGGAGCCACGCGCCCCGGACCGGTCACCTACGGGCATGTATTTCGACACGCTGTATCCAAATTTTAAGTCCGGTCACCCTCCAGTTTTTTCCAACTTTTTTTGAATTATTTGCATTTGTTCAAAACTGAATCGTGCCAAAAGGACTTCAAATTCGGATTCAGCTGGTCGAGATACCTGCCAAAATACACCCAACTTTTTGTTTTGTGTGCTTGTGTTATTATTAAAATTAGATAATACTTACATCATTATACATACCTGTTGATTATTACGTGGACTTTCACCTGCTGAGTGTGTGGTGTGTGGGTTTTGTTTGTTTCTCTTGCCGCAGTTTGCAAACACTGAGCGATCCGTAAAGCTTACATTTTTAGTGAAATCAAATCAGTAGTAATCTTTCGACAATTGTAAACACAAACTAAGTAGGGAGATACTCTATTGTAAACAATGTAAATTCCAATTATAAATAGGTCAAATTCTTGAACAATGTCAGAACTCATAGAGATAATAATTTAGCTGGTGTAATGTTTTGGTATATGGAGTTTATCATCGACACATACCTGCTAAAAGTGTGAGACTATGAGTATGTGCAAAACATAAGCAGCCCACTAAATGTTCCCACCGCTGGGACTCGGAGCCTTCTCTCGCTAAGAGAGAGTCAAGGGTGAAGGCCATAATCCATCACGCTGGTCCAGTGCGGGTTGGTGGATGACACATGACCTCGAAAGATGTCGATTTCTTGACTCGTACATGTCGATTTCCTCACGATGTTTTCCTTCACCGTTTTAAGTTAGCGCCTTGACGCACATGACTTCGAAAAAAAAAATGTTTGTCTGTAAAGTCGGTTTACTGACGATAGAACGTGACAACGTCTTAAGTAAATACTGATGGAATGGTAGTATTTTTCAAAAGAAAATTTTAATTTCATTTGTTTAATAGATTTGTATGTAAAAAGTAATCAGTAGAATTTAGTAATTTTCAATCAAAACAATGCAAAAAACAATGCAAAAAAGCTTTTAGATGCCGGGGATCGAACCCGGGGCATTTCACATGCAAAGCGAACGCTCTACCACTGAGCTACATCCCCGCTTGAACTACTGGTCGAAATAATTAATACAACTGTAACAAACATGCGGCGAGGTAACGACCGACGGTAACGCGGTAACGGTACATGACGTCATGTTTTGTGGGCGTGCAGCCGGCTTCATCGAATTATAAGACGTTATCACGTCAAAAAGTTAGGGACGTGTCTAAGGACACGAACCTTACACCTAAGAGAGGGAAGGTCATTCAGACTTAAGCCAGATCCAGAGGCCGCTGCCACCACCAGAGGCTGCGCCAAAACGCGAGCAGGTGGAGCCGCTGGGCCGAGGGGAGAGGGGGAAGGGGCGGTCCTCGCTGAGACGTCCGTAGAGGCCGCCTGCCTATGCATCCGCTCAATGTGGACATGGAGCCCGTGCGGCACGATGTACAGTTTACTGAAATTGGGACCGTAAGGACACGGGGCGCGCGAAGGACTCGTCATAGTGACGTACAATATTATACCTATTTAACAATACAATAATAAATTCAAATTATTCACACTTACAATAGCAATATAAATAAATAAATAAATAAATATTGGTGGACAATTCACACACAACACCATCTGGCCCCAAACTAAGCAAAGCTTGTGTGATGGCGGCCAGATAGCTGATATAATACTTATATAGTTTTAAATACATACTTATTATACATAGAAACACCCAGACACAGTGCAATATAACTCTTAAATAAGAAAAAAAAAACAAATATAATCTATAAGCCATCACACAAGCTTTGCTTAGTTTGGGGTTGCATATTTTTAGTCTGATACGATAACATTGGATTTTCTTGAGTATGTACACTAACGTACACTAAAGGCCTGTTTTAATTTTGATTAGTGCGATTGCGAGAGAGTAGTGCAGGTGTTGAGTGATTAGTAGCAAACACGTGTAGACACCTATTGATTATTGCGAGTGCATAGTAATAATTCGCGATTAGGTACTCACTCGCACTCCCAATCGCACTCGCACTAATCAAAATGCAAACCAGCCTTAAGACTTAATTAAGAAAAGAGGTTGTTGTGTTAAAATATCCACTAAAATGTACATGGCCATTTTTTTCTGTGATACTCTGTGTTTGGTGAAGCGTGTGTAACAACAACTCGTGTAGCTCGGGCCTCGGGCATAATAGATGAAGTCATCAAAAGTAGCAGCGCACGCTTGCAATCCGCTTTGTTATCGCGGCTCAAACTTGACTCCGGCTATCAGACGCGACCCTAGATAAGGCTACGTCACTCTATCCCGCCAGACGTTATTTGTTTGACAAAACGTTATGGACGTGGGAAAGTTTAGAACGAATTCTATGCATTTTTGCGTTGATCGTATTTTTTTTCAGTAATAGAACGAGTAAGACATGCTCCTGATGGTAAACAGCACGTTTGCCCATAACAGCACAGTGTCACGCCCCTATTTGAATATGATTAGTCTTAATCACAGCCTATTAATCATTGTCGACTCTATGCACGTCACTCTGGCATATAAAATGATTGAAATTGTCTTCTTCTTTGATTGAAATGAATTAACTCCCGACGCGACGCGACGTTTCGATAGCATTACAACCGCCGTGGTCTCTCGCGACCACCCAATTCAATAATAATTTAGACCACGATAAGGTTTTGTGTTATGTCTTCAATATAAGTGCAAAGTATTTATCTCTAGTGCCGTAAATAGCCCGGTGCCACCGTTGCACGAGCACAGGGCGAATACTCTGTGGGGCGCAAGAATGGCCAGACCAGGCAGTAGGTACCTACTATATTTTTTTTCTGTTTGGTCCTGATAAGTTCCCGCTGCGCCCCTATTGCTCGATTCCCACACATACCAGTATCATTAATCACAAAAATTGAGTTCGAGTACCTATAATTTCTAAAAAACAAGGGCGCATTTGTAGAAACTTGTACAGGACGCAGATAAGGCCATATATACGGCTCTGTTTATTTCTATGCCCTGTATTTTCTCAGGAAACAGTGCCCTTCAGACTGAAACACAGTAATGTTTTTACATTTCTGTTTGGCAGTAGAATTAGTGGGAAAGGTGTGGTAAGTATTTGAAATTATGGTTCATCACTATATATTTTTAAAAAACTCAAATAGGTGTATTGCAATACTAATTAATATATGCGGATTTAAATGAAGTCAGTTTTTTTTCTTTAAAATAGATTACTTATAATAAAAAAACAAAAATAAACATAAACTGCAGTTATTTCTACTCCTTCCATTACGTTAGCTTGCTAAAACTAGTTAATTGCAGCTCATTTCGTAAATAATCGAGGTTAGTAAATCCGTGTGAATTATGCAAACATTTCGCTTGGATTCACTTAGACAATAGCCAATCAAACAAATACTTGTTCAGTTTAAAATAAACTTTAAGCGTATCTAATAAGAACGTAAGTAAGTAGAGTATGTGTTAGCGTAGGTAGCTGTGCTTGTGTACCAGGTAACTCAGAAAGTTTTGCGAAAAAAAGTTTTTATGTATAAGATACTGGCCACTTGTTATTTTTTTGAAAACTTCGATTATTTAAAAAATATATCTGTTCGATTTTCAAATTTCCCTCCGCATTTTTTTTAGAGCCAATTCATTTTTTTTTGTTTCATAAAAAAATGGATCTGCGTCGAGAACATTTTCGTGCAATGATTTGTTTACGATTTCAAATGTGGCTTAAAACCTGACGAGTCATTTGATCGACTTCGAATTGGTTTTATGGATGAAGGACCATCAAAAGCAACCATATACCGCTGGTATAGCGAGTTTAAACGCGGTCGTATAACTTTGGGGGATGAACAAAGGGGTGGTCGTCCTACGACGGCTGTCACCGATGAAAGTATGCTGGCAGTAGTAAAATTAATTCAAGAAAACAGACGTATTACGTACAAAGAGATTCAGTATACTCTGCTGATTGGTTTAGGACTTTAGGAAGTGTTCACAAGATTTTGCACGAGCACTTTCGCGTAAGGAGGATAGTTTCCCGCTGGGTGCACAACCTCACCGAAGCTCAGAAGCAGGCCCGTGTGGATTGGTGCCGTGATATGATACAAAAATTTGATGCAGGCTCGTCACGGCGCGTTTACGACATTGTGACAGGTGACGAATCCTGGATTTATCAATACGATCCAGAAACAAAGCGTCAGTCGACAGTTTGGCTGTTTCAAATAAACCAACACCTACGAAAGTGAAGTGATCGAGGAGCGCAAGGAAAATTTTGATCGCTAGTTTCTTCACTTTAACGGGGTACCTAATTTCCATTCCACTTCGAGACCAAAGCAGTATCAACGCCAAATGGTACAGCATAAAATGCTTGCCAGAAGTTTTTTCTGCAATGAGAAACAAGCCACCGAACACCGGGCTCCGCGGGGTCCTTCTTCACCACGACAACGCGCACGCGTACTCTGCGATCAAAACGAGGGACTTCCTGGACTCCACACCGGTCAGAGTCTTGGGGGACCCTCCTTACAGTCCTGATTTGGGTCCGTGTGACTTCTTTTATTCCCTAAAATTAAAAATCAGCTCAAAGGGATGCAGTTTTCATCGCCGAAAGAAGCGCTAACAGCGTTTGAGAAGGCCGTGGAAGAGGTGTCTGGAGGAGGAGGACTGGAAAAAATGTTTTCAAAATTGGTTCAGACGCATGAAACTTTGTATAAAGGCTGGCGGAGAGTTCTTTGAAAAGGTTTAGTAAAAATATTTTTTTCATACAAGTTAGTTTTTTAGTTTCTCAAAAGTTTCTGAGTGCCCCACGTATGTCATGTATTTGTGTCTGTCATCTCTATATGTCACCAACGGTTTCACTTCGATAGATTACAATCTATCAAAAAATAATGCGTCAAATTGAAATCAGTATGTCACAGCTCACAATATTTCGACAGTTTACAATCTCGCTAAATAGATTGTAATCTAACGGTATTTACAATCTTGCTGTGACATATTTATAGTACTTACAACATTAAATTTTGTAAGCAATAGACATTTTTAGACTTCAGAGTTTTTGGTGAATAATTCACAACGCTATCTGAATTACTATAGTCCATTTAAATTTAAACGTTTTAAATATAAATGAGAAAGCTATTATGATATAGGTTAGACATAAGTTCTTTAGGACTCCTTGCAGAGTTAGTCTAGAGACCTTTATGTGGTAACATTACTGTGTGCCGTTATTTATTTTAACATAAAAATATTACTTTGTCTCTACTACTATTTATCATAAAATGGAAAAGTACTGAACAAAATTAGGTACCTACCTTAAATTTTTTGAAAAATTTTTTTATTAAGTAAAACTTTTTCCAACAACTTTTTTCTGGTAGGTATACAATAAATGACATCAAGACAATTTTATTGTAGGATTACAAAACCCTAAAATACTAAAATAAAAACCCTGAAAACAAATAATTTCTACTAGATCATTTTCATAATTTCATTAGATTATCTGGATTTTGCAGCTGTTCGAATTTGGCCGGGTTATTGAATACCTACTTTTTAACTGCAACTGTGAATTGCGAGTTACGTCTACTTTAATAGTCCTGTCTATTAGTGTAAAACATTCTAGCTTTCCTAGCTCTATGTTGAATCTTTCCTTAGCAGACTAATCTCAAAATTGGTGCCCGATTCAGCTTTAATTTTTCACTTGTATTGGTCATTTTAAACGTCTTTTTATAACTTAATGCTTCATTTCTGATTTCCAATACACTCTTAACTATTAAAAAATACCATTAAATAAAAATAGTCCAAGAGCCCTTGACTGTATGACCTTTGTTATTTTTATAAAAGCTGAAAGTTTTTCTATGGATGTTTTTTCTACTCAGGTAGTAACGATCCTCAGCCATAAAGTGGAGAATGGTGGCTGTGGTAGGTAGAAAAAGTGTTTAAAATTGTACCTCACTCCATTCAATCGCTATCACTGAACATCGTAAAAGCATTGAACTTAACATTTGAACAACAGTGAGGTTCAATTGTAATCTGCCAAAGCCATCATTACCCTTTTATAGCTCTGCTGGGGATCCTTTTTACCTGCGTTAGGAATATGCAAAGAAAATCTTTCAGCTTTTATAAAATAACGAAGGTGTAACGAAAACAGTCGCGGGTTCTTGCTCTACAAAAAAAAAACATCGCAAGTAAAGGCCGCGTTGCATTTTGATTAGTGCGAGTGTGAGTGCGAGTGCGATTGCGAGTGCGAGTGAGTAATCGTGATTGATTACTATGCACTCGCAATAATCAATCGGCGTCCACACCTATTTGCTACTAATCACTCAACACCTGCACTACTCACTCGCACTCGTACTAATCAAAATGAAAACAGGCCTTTAAGCACGTGACAGAATCGATTTACAAGTGAAATGTCTAGTTTGTTGACTGCAACAGTCAAACAACAACAATAAGTCAGAGAATGTACCCTTACATGGAAATAATGGCACGTGGCCAAAATGGCAATTAACCCCGTCGTCAAGCCAACCATGATTGCCGATGCTGATGCCCGATTTCCCGATGCCCACGCCCTTCTGACAATGTCATTTGGAACTACTTGGACAAAAAAGTCCAACTAGTTCTATCAATAGAACAATCGATGGAACTAGTGGGAACAGATCGTCCAGTTAGTTGCATTCATCAAAAAACGTAGAGTAATGGAACTACTTGGACAAAAAAGTCCAACTAGTTCTATCAATAGAACAATCGATGGAACTAGTGGGAACAGATCCATTCAAGTGCCTTTATTTCGTGGTATGCTTATACATTGCTTTGAATCAATCAGTAAATCAGTGCTCAAGTCATAAGAAATAGTTTTTTTGCAAAATCCCTAAAACTTTTATGAAAAGAAAAAAAGTTTCTCAAACTATCCTACAACAAATGTATAAATCTCGTGTCTCATTTATGTTTATTCTACTCATTTCCTTCGAAATAGCCAGACCGCTTCTATTAATTTTCTTATCTGTGTTTGGTAGGTATCAGAATAAGTCGTAAAGCACATTTCATCCGACCGTGACTCTTAAATTTTTAATCATAATTTATTATAAACTATATACAAATAATTTAATTGAAGTAAAAACTTCTTTAGGCGCGCCTAGACAGATATTTCGTAGGCTGTGAATTGGATTCCAGCGTCACGCTCGGGTATGATAAGAAATCTTCGGGTAAACTCGGGACCATGGCTATGGACCATTTAGAAATGCGTCAGCCAATGGCAAATGCTGAAAGTGTGTGGCCTCGCCATCATGCCATGGCCATCTAGAAATGCATCAGCTAATAGGAAATGCTGACGCATTTCTAGATGGCCATGCCATGATGCTCCGGTTACACCCGCGTAGCATTATATATAACGTAGTGATTACTTACTCTGTGCCGCGTAGTTCCCAAGGTAAGCTATCAAATTTTGAGTTATAAGTTTTCATTTCTATCGGCAGTTCCTATGACTGCCAATTATTTTTTTAAGTACATGAAGTGTCGCGTCGTTTTGATATTTCATTTGGTTGATCGTTTATTTAACGAACGAAATTTGCGAGGTCAGCTAATTAATGTATTACCTATTGAAAACCATAGGCTTTGAGGGCTTCGAATATCTAACGCATCCCGTCAAAGCCTGTACACTCACTGAGAACGTAATTAGCTTCACATTGTCGAAGAAAAATGTATTTCATCATAATTACTTATCAGTGATACGAAAAGTAATTATTTCTAATGATCACACTGAGAAATACCAATAATAGTAATTGTTAGTGAGATAATACTGTAAGAATAAATTGTCTTAAATTTAAATTGTTAATATATTTAATATTGCTCCTACAACAAGGTAGGTATATCCAGAGGTATGAAAATGTTTAGATAGTTGTCTGATTTGTTCCACTTACAACGAAAAATATTAAGTACCAATATAAAATAAAGCGGATTAATTCAAAGTATTATCTCCTTAGAAAAATGTAGTAGCCTTCATGTTGAGTAACACAAATACTTACCTATTTCACGAACAGATTTTATGTATTTGTCGGAAAAGAGGCGTGTCACTGAAATTAAACAGGTTTGATAAAAACCGAAAATCTTCTAAAATCATTGCTACGTCGTGTTGCCGCTTTGATCAGTAATTATCCTTCATAACTTTATTTCATTTTATAGTACCTACCTATGTAGCTGTAGAACATATTTTTACCAGTTTTGATACTGTATTTACAATACAACATACTTGGATTGATAGACTGATAATCTGAAATATAGGTGTGAGCCACAGCAACTCTACGCTCTGGCATGCTCTGGGCAAAGATAAACATGATTATCTTAAACCAGCCCGTAGAGTTTCCCAGATAGTAGGAAGCTAAGTGAAGTGAAGCCGAGGGTCATTGTTGTGCTTGATAACAATAACTCCAAAATTCCGGTTGGTGATAAGAACAAAACAAGCGAGCCTACCATTATCAGTCTGATATACCTAACTTAATTCTGTTTATAAATACAGTTCCATTGACCCCGAAATTATTACTTTTTACTTGTGTCCGTTCGTATACAACGCTATTTAATCATGGAATCTCAGCATTTTTAACTCGGCGCAACATTTAATGATGATATTCTAATTATGAAGTTTGACATTTATAATTTTACTAGCTGACCCCGCAAACGTTGTTTTGCCTTAGTGAACAACCCTTGTCACTTATGGGTATGAAAAATAGCTAGTAGCCGATTCTCATACCTACAGAATATGCATATCAAATTTGGTTAAAATCAGTAAAGCCGTTTCGGAGGAGTAAGGAAACAAACACTGTGACACGAGAATTTTATATTTAAGATTTTACATTTAATATCAGTGAGTTTTCTCAATCAATCACTCCTGTTTTAATTTGTTAATTATTGTTATATAATGTTAAATTGCCAGAAGTAAATTAACTTTAATTTTCAGCTTAATAAGTTCTCAGTTCCTATAATCTATTGAGCACACGGAGCCTGTATTCTATAAGGTTAATAAGCCTTTGGCGTTAACCTGAAACGGTATAAATTTACATTCATAAATAATGTTTTTTTTAACGGTAAAACAGAGGTGTTATAAGGGTTTAAGGTATTTGTATATTCGTATACCTGGGGGATAACAATAGAAGAGGCAGCGACGGCAATGCGCTGGCCGCCTGCCTTTCGCCTTTCACCAGTGCAAATCCACTAACCACCAGTGCAAATCTTACAACCGCGGCGAGCGCACGCTTCTCTTACAAATAATTAATTTGTTAATTAGTACGTAATCTCAAAAGTAAATTATTAGAAAACAACAACTTCACCTCTAAGCTCTCTTCTAATTTTCGGGTCAATCATTTGAGATCAAATTAAGCTAGCACACAGGTGTTTTTCAAGTTTCATAATCAGAAAAAAATACCATGATAACGACACTAAGGAGAAGTTCCAGTTATTAGTTTTAGTATGCAAATTCCAGTGACACAGCGTTGCGATCAAAACGGGGTCACGACTAAAAGTTTTGATATTGCTCTCTATTTTCTTTTCACGGGAAACTATAGAGACAGCAATGGCAAAGCCAAAACCGATTTATTTAAGAAGGGCAAGTCGCAAACTCGCAATGCACTTCTCATTATCTGCAGTACAACGCTTATGTACGAACGGTAAATAGTAACATTTGTCCGCAGCAGCGTAAGGGCGTAACCGACAAGCTCGCGAGAAAGCAGCGCCAGTAGTGATGGTGCCCGCGCGCAAGAAAGCCGGCCAGCGGTCGCGTTCGCGGCTGGCCGACGGAATCTACACCTACTGCGCTTTCTGGATCGCTGTCTCCGCATTACCTGCTTTAGCCATATCTTACGTTGGTAAGTGAGTTTTCAAATTTGGAAACTTGTAAAAATTAATAATAGTATTTTTTTAAATTTGTTGATTAGAATTTTCACCGGACGCGGGCGCACCTCTACCGAGTCGTGTAACCGCGTTCAACATTTTTTTTCACAATTGTAGCGATATACTTAATGGCTTTTAGCTGACCCAATTTTTCAGTGGCAGATCTCTCATTAATTATTGTCAAAGCAAGTCCTGTTTAATTCAACTGTATAATTATACTAACTTTAGCTAAGATCTATAATATATATAAATATATAGCCTTTAAATAAAAGGCTATGTATATTATTAGCTAAGATCTAATTACTGCAACTGCTATTAAAATATAAGCATATCAAATCAGCTAACCACAGAAGCCCTACATTCGGATTTGCAAAGACCACTCTTATACATTAGTTCGTGGTCTTGTATAGATTCAAATTTTTCATTTTGTGTACATACATACAATAACCATCTTCGCATGAATAGCTGACGCAGAGTAGGTACTTACCCATGCAACTTTAAGGTCATCAAACTACTGAAAACAAACATGAGGGAAAGACTAGTCTTGATGGATTCTTTTCTAAATTCAACTAAACTATACCTACTAACGATTTTCGGCTTCATATTTTACCTATTATTATTGTCACGATAAATAGATCAGGCTCACATCAATCAGCATCAGGATAAATTTGAGTTAAGTAACTCTAAATCTATCTTTATTCATTAAAATTTCGTGACGAGTTGTTTATCCGTGAGGAACTACTGAACCGATTTTAATGAAATTTTGCACAATGTAAGCAGTTTGATCTAACTTGAATGTTGAGATTACTTACAGCTCAATGTATGGCAGAGCACCGTTCGCAGGGTCGCCTAGTATTTTATAAAAAGTCGGAGGATCCTTCGCACTGTGTACCTTCATTAAAATAGATTTTGTCAGCTATTCAAGGGCTCGCAATTTAAGAAGGACAGTATAGATATAACATACACTTTAGAAAATCCAACAAAAGCTTGAATGTATTTCATAATTCTAAAGACTTCAGTCTTGAAAAATTCCGCAAAATTTGTCGGGTTTTTATTTGATACACTTAAGAGAGTGTGCTGATCTACATTGTCCTTTATATCGATCTACATTGGACTACCTTGTCATTTTTTCTATCGGGCTGCTTGTAGCTGGGAAAAATCATCGTTGACGTTCCATAGACTCGAACGAAGAGCTTTCTTATCGCAGAAGTAGAGTCAACTCTATTTTGGTGATAAGAACGTCCAGGCTGTGGAACGCGTTGCCTGAATAGGTGTAAAACCTGATGGTTACAATTTTGGTGTCTTCAAATCGTGAGGAGTAAATCTGTTTGTTCTAGGTAAGCACGCTCTATCGTAGACCACATCGTCGCTTAAGATCAGCGAGATGGTGGTCAAATGTAAATAAAAAAGAGTGATAAATGTACAGAGACGCAAGAAGACTTCTCTTTATTCATCGCGCTAAGAAATCGAATTTCAACCATAGAATAGATAATTTCTAACCTAAACAATATTAAACTGAAGCTAGTTGCAATGTTTACTCAAATGTTGACTGGCTAACTTCAGGGTGTTTATTTTTCGTGGCATAAAAAAATTCTCTCATCATCCGCAACGCGCCAAAAGAACTTTAAAATAACTTCAAAGAAAGCAACCAATGGTTTAAGGCTTTAAGGTTAGCAAGAAAGAAGAGAAGAAGTTAGCATATTAGTGTGTGCCTCCAGCAAAACTAAAATGGGCTTTAGTTCATTTATACTGCTTCAGTAAATTCGTAAATTTGTGTTTTATTACAGTAGTGCGAATAAGTAAACACCTATGGCTACGTCTGCTGTCGAGCCGCTACTCTGATCTGGAGTTCATCCGCACCGACACCGTCCGCTCCCTGCTCGACACCCACCGCAACCAGGGCATCATCAATGTACTACTCTCTGTCAAAGGTAATACTAAAACAAATATAACGCATTGTGCAACTGATTTTCATGATCTAATGCAACCCTGCCATTTTTCTATCGGAATGCTCGAAACTCGAACGAAGAGATTTGACTCAACTTTTGAGATAAGAACCTCCAGACTGTGGAATACGTTGCCTGAGTGGGTTTTCCCCGATGATTACAATCTTTGTGTCTTCAAATCGAGAGTGAAGCGTTTTTTTTAAGTAAACACGCTCCATCGTAGACGACATCGTCGCGTCGCTAAACATCAGGCGAGATGGCGGTCAAGTGTAAACCTATAATAGTAAAAAAATACGAAAGTTTAAGCAGTAATAGAGACTGCCGATAGAAGTGGAAACTTAGAATTTTAGAATTAAACAGCACTAACTATGCACAAAACATCACCTGTACCTATAGCTACAGAAATACAGCTATAGCGCGTGTCGGTGGCTGCAATTTACAAGATTTCAGTCATCCAAAGAGCGTCTAATGCGGACGTCCCACACTGTTCCGCCGACATTTTTGACTTCATCATCATTATCAGCCTATCTTCGTCCATACGACTGAAGCTGGACATAGGCTTCTTCTCCCATGGTTCACACTTTTGGCTTGGCCGGAGTTACATATAACTACTTTAACTACCACAATGTGTATCGTGCAAAAATAGTAGAGTTGATGTTGATGAAATGTTTCGATAGACCTGTGCAACGAAATACCAGTCCTATCGAATGGATATATCGAATCTTATAAGTTTCACGACCTTCAAAACGAATTAACAAAAATGGCTATGTAGTTAATTTATACGCTGTAGAAGTAGGAGCGAGAGGTATACCAGCAAAATCTCTCTATAACCTGCAAAGACCTTGGCTTGTCCAGAAGTGCAGTAAGTTCTATACTAGAACGAGTATCTAAAGCTGCACTAGTAGGATCATATCGGATTAGGCAGGGAGCGAAATACGAGTAGTGAAGGTGAGTGATGACGTACGTCACCAAAAGGGGCACCTTTTAAACCTACGACCGAGTCACAAGTCTTGGGGTCTATTCGAGATTTCTCTCTCTGGACGATGGACCCGGCACCCGCACGGTGAATCCATGGAATGCTAAGAAGTTCGTCTCACTTAATATATAAGAATACAGTATGCGATGATGTTTGTTCTTAGTGAACTCTTTACCAAGTCAACCGGTATTCACAAATATGGGCATTTATATATAATTTGGTCCAACTTGAGAGAAAGGATAGTTTTTATTTCGATTAAGATCTCCGAGCGAAGTCGGAATGGGCCACACTAATATGAGTATAATGCTTGAGAAACATAAATACGTACATTTTTGATTTGTTTGAAATGATAATAGAGTTAGACACAAAAACAAATAAAATATCTGAGAACTATTTTGGTATCTACAGCTTATCTTATATATCTACTTGCCAACTACTCGTTAAAATAATAAAGTTATATAATCGTCCTAACGAGACAATACAAATATCTACAATATTCATAGATATTCATTAGCTTAATTGCATTCCTCGGTCGCCTTTAATGATACATTTTTGTATTATATTTGTGTATGACCATACTTAATACTATTACTCTCAATATTTAACGGTTAAATAATAAGTTGAGGCCATAGTACCTCAATGACAAGACCATCTATTCTGTATTCGTTCATTATATTCATTGTCATTTCACAATAGTAGTTTTGAATCCCACTTGCACCTATGAGTTTACTAGCAGCACCCCTCGGTGTTACCCGCGAAATTCCCGTTCCCGTTGTTCCCTTTGTTTTTCCGGGATAAAAATTGTTTATTCTTCCAGACTATAATCTATCTATGTTCTAAATTTCAGCCCGATCCGTTCATACGTTAGGACGTGATTGAGCAACAAACATCCAAACATCCATACATGGACATTTATAATATTAGTAGGATTTTCACGTGGAGACGTAAAGTTTATTATCACCACCGGCGATATCATGACCAGCATGTTCCAAGAGAGATGTCTTTCGAGGACAGGACCTCCGTCATCCGCCAAACCTCATTTGGCCAGCGTGGCGGGATATTGGAATCTCTCTTTCTGTCACTCTTCTTATTGGAAGTTCGGCTTCTCGATTTTACATTTCTCGATTTTTCGATTTCGATTTCTCGATTTTTTCTCCCTGCCATGTCTTTGAACTATATGGATCACTTTCTCACGTGCTTTTGAATCGTTTCAAGAAGCATTGGCCGTGATTAGCGATAATGCAACATGGGCATACCTACATGGGGCATGATAGCAACATGAAAGGAGACACTACTTTAGATAAACTATCATAGTAATGTGTTTGGAATTGCATCCTGAGACATTCAATAAGCATATTTCACTTGCAAGCAAGCAACACGTGGCCAACGCATCTGTTGTAGCAGAAACCCATATGGTAGGTAGGTACTAACCACTTGACTTCAGTACCCAATTCACAACGCAATCGGATCGATCGAATATGAATATAGATCTCGAATCAAACCTCTCGGTCTCTGATTTATCTGTTTAGAATGACAGGCTAGATTTAATATTCTGTGCCGGAATCATTCCGATTACTTTGTGAATCAACACTCAGCTTTCAGGTGTGAACCTGGTTCTTTTACTTTCTGTTGTTAAAACAAAATGCATATTTCCAGGTATTCTAGACGCTGAACGCATAAAGAATGAGCTGACGCAGCGTGTGATAGACAAACGAGACCGGCACGGCGAGCTTCTGTTCCCCAGACTACGACACCTCCTGGTGTCATGCTGGGGTAACTACGCATGGGACGCGAATGTGGCCTTTCGAGTGGAAAACCATGTCTTCGTCGCCAATGCGGTGTATAGAGGACGGCAGGTCACTGAGACCAATATCCAAGTAATCAAAATTACATTTATTACATCAACTTTTCCCGAAGAATATAGTTATTCCATATTTATAATCTAAGTTCCAAATTACAGACTTATTCATTAAGTTCTTAAGTAATTGGGCAACAAACAAACATTTAAACATCGAAACTTGCCCATTTATAATATTAGCAGGATTAAATTGTGAAGTATTTATTAGTAGTTTGAACAGAACGGTTCAAAACATATAGAATATATAAAATATATAGGTCGACAGAAGAGTTGTTTTTCAATCTTGTTTTAGAGAAGCAGCTGGCATTATAAACACTTACTTTCACTAGATTACGTGAACGAGATTAGTTTTTTAGTGTAAACAAAATTAAATATTGCAAATTAATTCAAATTAAGAGAACGTTCGTACCTAACCAACCCCACTAGATATATTTTTTATTTAACATAAATAGCTACGTTGGTAGTTTTGTTGTAAGTTCTGCGGTAACCAAGGAAACTTATTATTTCAGGAATACGTAAGCGAGATCATATCAAAATACTTCCCGAACGACCAGCCTCCATGGCAGTATATCATCATACCCTGCGCGTCACCAGAACCGAAATACTACATCCTAGTACGAGTCCATCACCTCCTGCTAACGGGAGAGAAATCCTTAAACATCGGTGACTTTTTGTTAGTCGAGCAGATGGAAGCCAATGACCGAGTTGCGAGCCAAGAGTTTACACAACAGAGTCCCTTGACGAAGCTGCTGCCAACTCCGTCCGCCATACCAGAGCTATGGGGGAAACTGAATGAGAACCTATCGAACGCTTGGAACGAATTTGTGTCTGAATACGACCCAGTAGAAAGTCCAAGAGCGCTAAAGACATTGCCTGGGGCGTTTCACGTAGCCGGTTTAGTGTTGATATCCGGAGTCAGCGCTTTGAGGGAGCTTATGAAGAAGTGTACCGGAAGGAGCGACTCCGAAGCACCCGTAACTGCGACCACGTTTTTGGCTGCTGTGCAACGGGAATGTCAAAGAAGGAATCTGACTATACCAAAGGTAAGATATTCCAAATAAGTACATTGTAATACATTCCTACAACGCATTTAAGCTTTTGACCACTTCAGGAATAAAATATGGAAAACGCATTTCTGAAACCAAAAGGTTTATGTTATGAAAATGAAATGAAAATCACCAATACATTTATATTGTGGCAGAACTCTTTATCGAGTCCATCTGAGGAAGTACAAAACCTTTGCCAGTTATTCTACCGCTAAGCAGTAATGTGTAAACATCATTGTGTTTCAGTTTGAAGAGCATTGTTTCCAGAGAAATTTCAGGGTATAGATATAAATCATCTTAAACCTCTGGGTGAGGAGCACAGCGTAGTGCTAGGTAATTATTTGGATTCTTCGTGTTCCAATATCTGGGTGACTGTTCTGTTATGGACAAGCGAGTTGTTTGCCTTCAGGCACATGTCCTGCTCGTTTAACTATAAAAAACATATTTTTATTTCATTTCAGATTATCATATCGCCTCTCGTAACCGCAGACCCTCGAAAATGGCCACGGCGTACATTTGGGGCCGCATTATCGTCCACCCGTATGTTCTTCAAACTGCCTCTACGGATTATTGACGAGATCCGGGCATTGTCAGAGCTCAAGAATATGGGTCACGTGAAGTTATCACACACACTAACATGGAAGTACGCGGAATTGGCACAACTATGCGTGCTCGCGACAGGAGAGGCTTGGAGAGGAGTCAGGGAGGCGTATAAAGCGCCGGGACAGTTGTGGACAGATACTATTGGAGTGGATGATGGACAAAGGCACCTGTTACAGACTGTATCTTTATGTGGACGAAAGGTAAGATTAATGCCTAATTCAATGAAGCCATTATCTGAAGTCAATGACATTGTAAACCTTTATACCTACCTAGACTTAGTATGTAATGATAAAAATCTTCAGTCGTGCTACTGTTGCTTACCGCATCTATGAGTGCAAACTAATACACTCATAGTACTATTTGTCTTGCAGTGATAGCAGTCTATATCCTCTAAAGTTTGTTTCACAACAACATTTTCCTGATAACGCGTGAAACATAATACTTAACTCGTATCTAATGTGGCGGTTGGCGGTGGTAGATGTTTTTCTTGGAACATGCCGATTTCCTCGCGATAGTTTCCTTCACCATTAAAGCCAAAGTTAAATAACAAACTGTACTACATCTGCACTTGAAAAAATACACAGAGGTGCAGGCAGGATTTTAATCAACGACTTCACAATTTTGAGTCGTACGTTCTCACCAATACGCTACCACGGAAACAAAATGTTCAGTTCTACTTGGTACAAAATGGTAGTCATAGAGACTGACGATAACAGTTAAAAAAAATTGGCAGTCATAGGAACTGCCGGTAGAAGTGAAAACTTATAACTCAGAATTTGATAGCTTACCTTGGAAACTACACGGGTGTAACCGGATGGCGTCGCCTCTAGAAATGCTGACGCATTTCTAGATGGGCATGCCATGACGGCGAGGCCACGCCCTTACAGCATTTCCCATTGGCTGACGCATTTCTAGATGCCCAATCGCCAAGGTCCCGAGTTTACCCGAAGAATTCTTACCATACCCGAGCGTGACAGTAGAATTCAATTTAGGTACACCCCACGAAAAATTTGTCTAGGCGCGCCCAAAGAAGTTTTCACTTCAATAATAAACATTGTAGTAATAAACAGCACTAAGTAGCACGTCACTTCTATAGCTACAAATATACACATCAGTGACGCAAACTCACAAGATATCCCATCCATTCATGGATTTTGAAGAGTGTTTAAAGCGCTCATCCAACTCCGCCGTTCCACCGCCTCACCGCTCCAATTTAAACCGTAATGCAAGTCGGTGAATTAAACCCACCACCAAAAAGTGCTAAAGAAGCGTTCTCTTCAAAACCAGGTGACAGCGTGGTCGCGCCCCGTCTCTCGCGCCGGCATCGAGCGCGCGGCGCGGGCGCTGGGAGTCTCCAGCACAGACGTGACGCTATACGCGGCCACGGAGGCTCTACGGGCGTTTCTAGAGAACGCACACACCCACACTCCCGACGTTATCCTGACCACGGCCAGGGCCGCCTCCGAGGACTTCTTGTTCGCGTTCGCGGAGGGACAGGGGAAATATTACAAGAAATCGCAAACGGGCGGTGAGTCATTTAACTTTGAATCGTTATATGTAATTTCCTTTTTGAAAAATACGTTTAATGTTTCAGTGGAAATCCCAAAAATTACGAGGTAGAGAATGACTCCCAAATATCACGGTGAAGGGATATTTTGAACTGCTAGAGATTACTATTGTTTATATTATTACAATTTTAAGGAAATTATTAACCACCATTGTGTAATCTCTGCAGACATTGCCCTTCAAATCGGAACACATAAATATTTAGGCATTACTTGGCATTAGAATAATTAGAAAAGATATACTTAGGTACTTTCACAGACGTACTCTGCAGAGTGCTTCCACTTATTATACTTCGCTAGTCAAAGTCAGAGTAATTAGGATTTTAAAATTAAGTTTCGATATGGTGTAGAGCTGCAAAATTTCACCCTAAAATGCACGCAAAATTTTATAATTGTTACCTGTACAAAGTAAACAATTTTCAAGAAATCTTTACAATTTCAATTTTTATACCCATCTAAAGAATTTCGGAACGAAAGTTACGTTTTCGGAACGTATATTATAATTATGTAACTAAGTATTTGTCTATACAACAAATACTTCAGAACACCAAGTTCATAAAAGGGATTTCATTTTGACCATCACCAATTCCAGGTATGGTGTGCCTGTCCCTCCCTGTGGGTGCGACGCCGCGTCGCATCGCGTCCGTCGTGGAGTCTGCTTGTCGCAGACAGGGGGCCCTCGCCGGCGCGTGGGCCGCGCAGGCACGCTGCGGAGCCCTGACTCGCGCGGTGCCTTCGCCCCTCGCCAGACTCGCTCTCAACGTGCTGTCGAGGAGATACGCCGTATCGTACGCGGAGATAGACGCGCCGGTCAACTCTCGGTACAGGACCACTGTTTGGGGACAGACCATTGATGCGGTGGTGTACTGGCGACCACCTCAGGCTAATATCAGTAAGTTCATTTGTTTGTGGATCTCTAAGATATACGTTGTCGTAAGGTATATAGGCGTATAGGTCTGATGGGGAAGGAAGGTACTCGAGCGGCGACCACGAACCGAAAGATGCAGTGTTGGACGGCCTGCCACTAGATGGGCAGATGACTTCACAAAGGTCGCTGAAAACAGCTGGTTGCAGATTGCGCAGGACTGTTCGTTGTGGAAATCTAGTGGGGAGGCCTATGTCTGCAGTAGACGTCTTGCGGTTGATGATGATGACGAAAGCATATAATCCAATGTAGAGTTAATGGTATTTTTTTACATGTAAGAGATACGTCATCATAAGACACATAATAATCTAATGTGAAGTTGCGAAGTAGTACTACCTACAGTTTAATTTTATACTAAGGTAGGTACTATTAGAAATTATGGTTGGAAAGTGGATAGAACGTGCGATTCACAATCGTGAGGTCGTAAGTTTGAATCACACTTGCAGCTGTGAGTATTTTTCCAAGTAGGTACACACATTTACAAGCCCGTCATCACTGCTTGCTTTAACAGTGAACTACAACATTGTGAGGAAATTGGCATGTTTCAAGAATCTTACAGTCATCCGTGATAACCTTTACTTGGCCAGCGTGGTGGATTATGGCTTTGACTCTGTTTCTCTTCTTGCAAGAGAAGTCCTCGAGTCCTAGCAGTAGGAATATGTTCATAGTTGCTAATAATTTACTTATTGTAATGGATTCAGCCAAGCACGAACAATTATTTCCAACTAATATAGGTTGTAGTGTTTGCCGTAAAATAATGTCAAGGATACATTGCGTGTGTAGATTTTTCAGGCGTTTAATAGTTACAAGTAACTGATCGACCAAATCTAATATCGATGAGTTCAGAATATTCTAATTCTAATTCAGGGTGGGGGTGATCGACCTGCACTGACGTCCCGCTAGGGGTGTATTGTGCACTTCCCCCAGAATATTCCAGTTTACTTTAAATTTAATTTACCTTCCTCATTTATACGAGTAAGTTAAACGATACATGTTTCTTCTCCAGGTATGTCGCTAACAGTGATCCAGTATGCCGACACAGTCCGGCTGTCAGTCATGACCGACGCCCGCCTAACGCCGTCACACACGATTCCCGCCGCGCGCTGGCCGGTGGCGATCGACCAGCTAGTAGCTAAAGTCGACCAGGAGATCGCGAGAATCGCCGCGCAATCAGCGAACGTGCCCGCTATAGTGACGACCCACGAGCCGAGGACAGAACACAGCCCGGTTCTAGAAGGAAGCGAATCTTTGAACGCTCTCCGACCCCCTAAACCCGACGTCGTGAGTCCACCGCCAATGAGAAGGCGTATTACTCATCATTAGCATGGATCTTATCATTCGAATTTTAAGGCTCATATCGTGCCAAAGGAGAAGCGGTCGTGTGTCCACCGCCATAAGGCGTATTAGGTACTCATCATTACCATATGACCTCTTCTCCCAATTTTAAGGCTCATTTCATTCCAATAGAGCAGCGGCACGCAGTGCTGCCACGAGCAGTTTCGGTGTAATGCCATTAAGCACCTTATAATCATTGTTATAACGCATAGTACCGCTTGAGAAATTTTAAAAGGAAACGCGCGCCCTACGATTTTCGAGCACTCCGACGACTCATATGCAGCAGCACGAGATTTCTCAAGCGATATTATGTATTATTCAATGAATTTAAGGTTTTAAACCGCATTACAATGAATCTGTTCGTCGTTACTCCTTTTGTGAGTTTAGCCTAACTAGTAGGTATCCATCGATGATTGAGGAATTATTATTACGAATTATTTATTATATAGGGAAGCCATCAATACAAGTTATCAAGGTGATGGGCAGTAATTAACTGTAAAAGCGTACTGTACTTTTGCAGGCAAATATAGAAACCCGTGTAAATAATAACGAGAAGATACTCGTGACTTTAAAACAAAAGTAGGGAACCATTTGGCACCTAGAAAATAAAAAAGCTTTTTGGAGTTTCCTATACATTTTGTAGACGAAAACTGAGTACTTTGTCACTACGTAATTTATGCAGGAAAGTTTAGACTGTCAGCGGTAACCAAGAAATGGAGTTTTAAATCTGACATTTTCTATAATATTTGGATCTTACATGATTGGAAAAAGCATAGTAATTATTTGAAATGAATTTAGTTATATGATTGTAAAAGGTGATAAGTGATATTTTTGTGATATATACAGATATATCTTGTTATGTTAAATTCAATAAGAGTAATGTGTGTTATAATAATTTTTAAATGTATCTGTAGATTTTATTCGAGCTATCAAAGACTCCTAGCTTTGTGAGATAAGGGAGATCCAGGCGTATACGTGGCACAGAAAATTCAACTCTAACCAGAAAGCCATTAAGTTCAAAATTGTACTACTTTAATTGTATAACAATGGTATGCCATTTAGTATGTTTTTAAATGTTTGTTAATTTTGATTCAATGATAAACCGATAATTTTACTTCTGACACAGATATTATGCCGACGTATCTTAAGCGCCTTGTTGCCCTGTAAGTTCCTTTGTTATAGCTAACGTAGACTCAAAGTAGCCATAAATTTGTTCAATGATAGTTCCAAAAGGAAGGAGTTATTATGTGAGCGAAATACAACCTTCTAGTTTAATTATATACGGGATATTTTACCATGGTGGAGCTAGTCCCAATAATTCAGTCTGTCAGTAAATATGCTACATGAAAATACATCAAAATATCGACGACACGCTCCACCATAATATGGAGTCGTCCATTAATCGCGTGATGTTTTTTGAGTAATTTTTAACCCTAACGTATTAACGTCGTGAGGTCGTCGACTACCATATCAATTTTATTATCAATTTCAAAGACCTACTGAATTACATTACTAGCAAATACAAAGTAACAAATTTCGCGTACAAAATCTCCATCCTTTTGAAACTGTACATCCTAAACGTAATAAAAATAAGTTTTTACTGAATAAAAAATAAATTTATTCATCCAACGCTACTTCTTATTCTTCTTTTTCTTGCTTCCCTTCCTCGTAGGTTCGGGTTCTTTTCTCTTAGTATTTTTCGTCAGGTCTATTTCGACGATCTTGTCAGTTGTATTTTTATCAGCTGAGTTGTTCTGATCTACGTCCATGGTATCTTCCTCGGGCACGTAGCTGAAGCCGGGGATGTGCGGCTTGATGAGCTGGAATGCCAGTTTCCTGTGCTGTAGGTTCGAACTGTCCAGGCTAAGCCGGACCGTCAGCTCGTCGAATGTCTTCAGTACGGAGTCTCCGCATTTCTGGACGTGTTCCTGTAATAGAATTATAATTTCGTCAATAGAGGCGATCAAGTATTACGTGACGAGTTCTATTAAAAAAAAAAAAAAATTTTAGGGGCGTCATCCAAGTATTACATAACGGTAATCGCTCGTATCTTGTCGCTCTTGTGGAAGTGTCATACTTTTGTCGCGGCCCAACACTTTGTTGCCATAGCTAACATACGGCTCATCTGCTTACGATTGGTACAAAGGAACCGTGCGGAAAAACCTGATCTATTTACTGTTTTTATCTAATGTCTTACCTCTTCGTTGTAGGTGAACAGGTTTGGCGGCAGATAGATCGGGCCCTCTAGCCCATACTTCGGTATGAGGACTTGCACCGCGTTCCTCTTCACAGCCAACACCACGGCCGACTCTATCTCCACGCGGTTCTTGAACAGTATCTGGATGACAGAGATTATAATTTTAAAACTATAATGTGAACACTCTACTGGACTTAATCCACGATCAAAACTATCATTAAATTACCTCAACGCTTCGATTTTAAATGTATCTATTTAAAAACATAAGCCCTTACAACACTTGGGTAAATTTAGTCGACTGAATGTAGTCGCTACTGAATTCACCGAAGTGTAATAGCATTCAGTAAGCTAGCCTACTAAATTCAGGAGCGATGATTGCTGGCATCTAACTTGCTTCTGAATGCAGTCCACTAACCTAGCTTTAAAATTGGCTTCTAAATTTAGTCCAAGTGTAATAAGGGCTATGGGGACAGAATTTAAATTGAAGATCAGATTTATTGGAAAGAAAACCGTCAGTCTTGGAGGAGATAGGGATTTTGCTGCGCGACCGAACTTAAAAAAAGTTGAGACTAAAACCGTAAGAAAAATATAGAACGGAAGTGACGCGTAAAAACTGCCCGTGACAGATTTTGCCAAATATGTTAACTAAGGACCGTGCTCCGTCAAACTGAGTCCCGCCCATTTGACTGCTTCTGTGTAAAGGTTACTTTTTATTATTTAAATTTAGCAACTCACCAGACTCCGGGGTCCGTGACCTTTGGCATTTATTGAAGTGAAAAATTATTTTTGCGCGCCACAGACAGACTTTTCGTGGGCTGTGGGTTTCGTTTCGTTTCATTCTAGCGTCACGCTCGGGAATGATAAGAAATCTTCGGGCAAACTCGGGGCCACAGCCATTGGCCTGATGCTGATCTGAGGCCAAATGCCGAAGCATTTCTAGATGGCCAAGCTCATGGCCACGCCCTCCGGTTTTACCCGCGTAGTTTCCAAAGTAACTATTCAATTCTGAGTTATACGTTTTCACTTCCTTTGCCTTTCTTATGACTGCCATTTTTTTTTTATTATCTAAGCTCCACAGACACCAGGGTCCGTAACCTTTGACGTTTATTTTCTTTTTTTTAATATATATCTTGGATTACGAGAAGAAAATTTAAAATACAAAGTTTACTTGTAAATAAAGTCGTGACTCACATGTGTGTTGAGCGCCACGGAGGCGCGGCCCGCGTGCTGCGCCTGCCGATGTCGGTAGTTGAGGTTGTCGTGACTCACATGTGTGTTGAGCGCCACGGAGGCGCGGCCCGCGTGCTGCGCCTGCCGATGTCGGTAGTTGAGGTTGTCATGACTCACATGTGTGTTGAGCGCCACGGAGGCGCGGCCCGCGTGCTGCGCCTGCCGATGTCGGTAGTTGAGGTTGTCATGACTCACATGTGTGTTGAGCGCCACGGAGGCGCGGCCCGCGTGCTGCGCCTGCCGATGTCGGTAGTTGAGGTTGTTGTGACTCACATGTGTGTTGAGCGCCACGGAGGCGCGGCCCGCGTGCTGCGCCTGCCGATGTCGGTAGTTGAGGTTGTCATGACTCACATGTGTGTTGAGCGCCACGGAGGCGCGGCCCGCGTGCTGCGCCTGCCGATGTCGGTAGTTGAGGTTGTCGTGACTCACATGTGTGTTGAGCGCCACGGAGGCGCGGCCCGCGTGCTGCGCCTGCCGATGTCGGTAGTTGAGGTTGTCGTGACTCACATGTGTGTTGAGCGCCACGGAGGCGCGGCCCGCGTGCTGCGCCTGCCGATGTCGGTAGTTGAGGTTGTTGTGACTCACATGTGTGTTGAGCGCCACGGAGGCGCGGCCCGCGTGCTGCGCCTGCCGATGTCGGTAGTTGAGGTTGTCGTGACTCACATGTGTGTTGAGCGCCACGGAGGCGCGGCCCGCGTGCTGCGCCTGCCGATGTCGGTAGTTGAGGTTGTCATGACTCACATGTGTGTTGAGCGCCACGGAGGCGCGGCCCGCGTGCTGCGCCTGCCGATGTCGGTAGTTGAGGTTGTCGTGACTCACATGTGTGTTGAGCGCCACGGAGGCGCGGCCCGCGTGCTGCGCCTGCCGATGTCGGTAGTTGAGGTTGTTGTGACTCACATGTGTGTTGAGCGCCACGGAGGCGCGGCCCGCGTGCTGCGCCTGCCGATGTCGGTAGTTGAGGTTGTCGTGACTCACATGTGTGTTGAGCGCCACGGAGGCGCGGCCCGCGTGCTGCGCCTGCCGATGTCGGTAATTGAGGTTGTCATGACTCACATGTGTGTTGAGCGCCACGGAGGCGCGGCCCGCGTGCTGCGCCTGCCGATGTCGGTAGTTGAGGTTGTCGTGACTCACATGTGTGTTGAGCGCCACGGAGGCGCGGCCCGCGTGCTGCGCCTGCCGATGTCGGTAGTTGAGGTTGTCATGACTCACATGTGTGTTGAGCGCCACGGAGGCGCGGCCCGCGTGCTGCGCCTGCCGATGTCGGTAGTTGAGGTTGTCGTGACTCACATGTGTGTTGAGCGCCACGGAGGCGCGGCCCGCGTGCTGCGCCTGCCGATGTCGGTAGTTGAGGTTGTCGCAGATCGCATCCGCCTGCTTCGTGTCGAGGAGAGTCGGGTGTGTGGCGTCGCAGCCGATGCTAGCCGCGAGCAGGCGGTGGACGATCACGTCTGCGTATCTGAAAGTTAATGTTGATTTGTGATTGATGTGTGTACTCTTAGATAAAGAATAAGTAAGTAGATTAGTTTTCCGCACGGTTCCTTTGAGTCAATCGTAAGCAGATGAGGCGTATGTTAGCTATGGAAACAAAGTGATGTGCCGCGCCAAAAGTATGACACTTCCACAAGAGCGACAAGGCAAGAGCGATCAGACCCGTGCTTTCGGTGTAGGTAATGCGTTTGTTTTGACTCTATACGTAGCATATTATGTAAACTCTTTGTGTGTACTCTTAAAAAATACGTTACGGCTGGTGTAGCCAGGAAAACGGCGACTGTTGATCAGGAGCCCCGGGGGATCTCTTGTAAGGTCGTCTTTCGAGAGTCAAGATCATAATCCTCCACGATGGCCCAGTGCGGGTCGGTGGATGACACATGACTTCGAAAGGATTTTTTTAAATATTGTTATATTAAAGAGTTACGAGACGAGCAGGACATGAGCCTGATGGTAAGAAACATGCCTGCCACATAATAGCATAGTGAGACACAGCTATTGGAACATGATGAGTCCAAATCATTACCTAGCACTGCACTGCGCTCGTCACCCAGAGATCTAAGATTTTATATCTCTAAGCCCAGTAATTTATATGGAAACATTGCCCTTTAAACCGGAAAACAGTAACGCTTACACATTACTATTTGGCGGTAGAATAACTAGCAAAAGTGTGGTACTTCCCCAGGCGGATTCTGCCAAGAGTCCTACCACTACTATAGGTTATAATCTACATGGTGAGGAAACCCGACATGTACCTAAGGGCTTGAGCGACACAGCGGGCGGAGTTGTCAAACGTTCATTTGTTCGCGCTAGACGTGGGTAAAAATGAACCTTTAGCGAGATTGAAACATTTGCATGTGGATCAGTCGATCAGTTGTAAAATTTGGATTTTGAATAGTGACATTATGATAATTTGGAACACTGAGTGAAAATAATGACTTAGATAGTAAACTCCTAAATCACATTTACAGTTTTTTTACGGCCTTTCAAAAAAAAGGGGTATTGTAAGGTAGACGCTGATGTCAGTCTGTCTGTTGTGTCTGTCTGGTGCACCAAAGCTCTCAAAAGGATGGTTCAATGCTATAATTCCTATGCGATACGCACGACGTTAATTCCGTTTTGTTTCTCACTCTTATTATTAGGCAACGCAGTTTTTATTTCTTTCACGCTATACCGCCACTTGATACTTCATTCGTAAATTATCGACTAGTGTTGGCAATCATACAATTGATTCTCATACAGTGACTGCTGACTCGTGATTGTGAACTGATTTCGTTCCAAATGAAACACTTTTACCGGCCAACTGTTCCCAATCATTCGGATCAGTGATATTTCGGTACACTGAGTCGTTTCAGTAACGAGCTACACACGTCTAGTTCAAGCGTTTCGTCCTCACCACGATACATGGTGAGCGACCTAATGCGCATGTGGCGGGGGTATCAAACTTTTTTTAACGTTTATAGGTTTACACTTGACCGCCATCTCATCTGATGTTAAGCGACGATGCGGTCTAAGATGGAGCGTGTTTACCTAGAAGAAACCGATTCACTCTCGATTTGAAGACATCAAGATTATAACTATCAGGGAAAACCCACTCAGGCAACTCATTCCACAGCCTAGACGTTCTTATCACAAAAGTAGAGTCAAACCTCTTCGTCCGTGTCTTTGGAACATCAACCATGAAACGGTGCCGCTTCTTCGAGTTACGAGAAGTCCGATAGAAAAAAGGGCAAGGTGGTATTAGATCATGCAGATCAGTCGCACACTCTCCTTAGTGTATCCGATAAAAAACCGACAACCTAGCAATTTTGCGGCGATGTTCAAGACTTTGAAGTCTTTTTCGCACTATCGTCTTTGCCTATGAGCCTTTTGGCACGCCTCTCGATCGACTCCAGAGCCTGAAGCTGATACTTAGCCAATCCATCCCAAAGATGCCTTCAACCAAAGAATGAACCAAAGAAGAAGATGCAAAGAAACCTTTTCAGTCTTGTCGCTTGGCGATGACGTTTACGCGGCTGGATATAATTGTTTGTACAATTATGGTAAATACTGAATTGAACTGTTTAAAATCTATCTTATTTTTCCTCAAAATTATAAATAATTTCTTCTTAGAACTAACACTACATAAAAGTTTGCATTTTCTTTGGTGATTTAAGCTATATTTTTTTCTAAGGATCTATTAAAATGTTGTAATGGACATTCGAGCGTACTAAAAAAGCCTTTTTGGGTATTTTAAAAATTTAACTTAGGCATATTAAACAATTTACCACATTTTTCTCTATTATAAATTATTTCATGTACGTCATGCAAATCGTCGCCTATAGTTTGCGACACCTGACGTTTGGCGCGCGCCCGCGGCTCACTGTGGCCACCGCCCGCCTCCGCTCCCGCTCAAGCACTGTGGACGAGTACTAACACGGTCAGGCGCGTGCATTCTCCTAAAAAGAAACTGAATTCGGACTGGAGTGACTGTAGGACCGATGTAAGTTACCCAGTGCGGGTTGGATGACACTGACCTCGAAAGATTTACACAAGCGAAACCGATTCACTCTCGACTTGAAGACACCAAGTCAGAAATGGATTCCATCCATTTACCTTTTGTTAGGGGAAGTGAAGTGAGTGTAAATTAATCTTACCTTCTGATAGTGAAGTGATTGTAAATGGGCGTTACCTTCCGATAGGGGAAATAATGTCAGTGGCAATGGATTTTACCTTCTAATAAGCAATGCGGTAAAGTGGGTTTTAACTTCTTCTGATAGGACAAGTGAACTGAATGTAAATGAGTTATACCTTCTGATAGGCGAATTGGCGTGAGTATCAATAGGTTCTTGGCCTTTGTCAAGTAAACCGCAGTTTATAAATGGGTATTACCTTCTGATAGGCGAAGTGTATTAAATATAATATTATGTAAATGAGTCTTACATCCCCATAGGTGATGTGAAGTGAGGGTCAATTAGTAATATCTTCTGATAGGCAAAAGTGGAGCGAGTCTTGTTTAGGCAAACAGTAGCATGTGTAAATGGGGATTACCTTCCGATAGGCCACGTAAAATGAATGTAGAATGGTGTTTCCTTCTAATAGACGAAGTGAAGTGAGTGTAAATGGGTCTTACCTTCTAATAGGCGAGTGAAGTGAGTGTAAATGGGTATTACCTTCTAATAGTGAAGTGAGTGTAAATTGGGTCTTACCTTCTAATAGGCGAAGAGAAGTGAATGTAAATGGGTCTTACCTCCTAATAGGCGAAGTGAATTAAGTGTAAATGGGTCTTACCTCCTAATAGGCGAAGTGAAGTGAGTGTATATAGGACAGGCCAGGCCGTAGTGATAGAAGTCGTCCCGAGCGCGAGTCCCGCTCGAGAAGTAGACCGCTTGTTGCATGCATCGCGTCGCCATTATCCGGAGCAGCGTGTTGAAATACGGCCGAGACGGGATCACGGCTTCGTCCAGGGATTTGGAGAATGCTTTGTTCGTTGACACGTCGAGCTCGAAACCCTACGGAAATAATATGTTTTAATAACTTTTATAAATAAAGCAGTCCACCTAATATATGTTTTTTTTTTGTATAAACGCCACGCTAACCAATCTCAAAATGTCGTGTGTCCTAGAAGACGTATCTGTTAGAAGAAATCGTTGTGTTTATTATTCGGTTAGTTAAGTTAGCAGCTCTGGATCTGCAGTCGCCGTTCTCCCGACTAGACCAGCCGTGGGTTATGTTACCTGTTGTTTGGCCGCTTTCAAGAAGTTGATGAAGAACCCGGCGGGCGGCGCCGGATGCCGCCGCAGCATGGCGCACTGCGGGAACTCCGCCGCCAGTCTCTCCGCCACGCTGGTGTTCGCCAGCAACATGAACTCCTCAACCATCGAATTTGTGTCCACGATCTTCTTGGCTTGCACCTCGATCGGGTCGTGGGTTTCAGAGTCGACCTAGGAAAAAAAATATGTTATTTATACAATAAATACCATATTTCGACACACCCTACTTCATTGTTCACAGATTTACACGATTATATTTCCACAAGCCTCATTTCAATTGATTACAGCATTGTAACCAAGACATCGCTTAAATATTGTAAAATTTAAAATATATTAATCTAGATAATGTGTTATTCCAGACTATAATCTTTCTGTCTTCCGAATTTCAACCCGTTAAGAGTTCCGACGTGATAAAACAAACAAACATCCAAACTTTGATATAATAATAGTAGGATTATCGTAGTCTTCTGCTGACCACGACAGTTGTAACAGAGCCAAAACGTATACATAGTTGGAAACTTTCTCATTTACTAAACTATTATAGGCTTACACTTGACCGCCATCTTGCCTGATGACCGATAATGCGGTCTACGATGGAACGTGCTTACCTAGAAAAAAACGATTCACTCTCGATTGGCAGACACCAAGATTGTAACCATCTGGAAATGCCCACTCAGGCAACGCATTCTAGCCTAAGTATTTAGTGGTAGAACTGTTTGCAGAGTCCGTCTGGGGAAGTACCACACCTTTGCCAGTTATTTTACCGCCAAGCAGTAATGTACAAACGTTACTGTCTTCCGGTTTGAAGGGCAAAGTTTCCAGAGAAATTACAGGACATAGAGATAAAACACCTTATATCTCTGTGTGACGAGAGCAGTGCAGTGCTAGGTAATGATTTGGGCTCTTCATGTTCCAATAGCTGCGTGTCACTGTGGTGTTATGTGGCAATTATAGTTATTATGTTGCTTACCATCAGGCGCATATGCTGGTCATCTCGTCACTCTATATTATAATAAGAATGTTCAAATCCCAAAAACTTCGAAGTGTGCAAATAAAACAAGTTATGATTTAAAAGGCAACACTATATTATGTAAATCCAGTAGTTTATACATCTCACAGTTTGGTCATCCAAATTATAGGTGTAACATCGTTAGCGTGTTTTAGAATGCAACTAGCGCCATCTATGTCATCTACAAAGTATTAAACTAGTATGAACATACCGGCCGCCATGGACCATGTCCATTAAACAAAAATACAAACGAATATAACAGGCAAATTCAATAGCAAAAATGCTTATCTAAAAACTGTATTAAATATCTAGCATCCGTTACCGACAAAATAACAAGCCTTGACATCTGTCCTAAATACACTGTTCTTAGATGTAAGTGTTACCACACGGGTAAGGTTGTCCAGACTGGAATGTTTAGTGATAATTACTCCAAATAGCTAGTTCGGTTCAAGTGTTTGTTCAGACAACCAACACTCAACTTATACATGAATTTTGACACCTTTAGCAATCGAGTGACATCCTCACATGAACTCATTTACTCATTTAGCTTTCTGGTAGAGGCCAAGGGAAACTGAGCACCTTCAGTGTGTGCCAGTTCCTGCAGAGCTCGAACGGCTTAATATGGAGCTGAGAAGGCTCCAAATGTGACTCTTAAGAGTCGGAGATGCTGTAACTCAACATCTGGACTATTACGCCATAGAATGCGCGAATAGTCTGCGTCCTCCTCTGCAACTTTAACTTACCTGTACATCTTAACCATGTCAGCGTTAAGTGTCGTTGAATAGCAATGCTAGTACATTACTGTGTGCCTGAGTTCGAGCTGGAGAGTGGGGCCCTACCATTGAATCAGTGTTTAATGACACTCCGTTTGTGCTTGAGCAAGATTCTTCAAAAACCCACGTAAAGCTTAGAAGCAGTCCTGTCTTGACGTACTACATCGTGATGTCGCAAACAAACCGCGGGAGAACCGTTCTTTTCAGGCATCTCTACCCTTTGCGGATGACTTATAGAAAAATATTCATTTATACCTCTACATAATTATAATACATCTTTATACTGTAGTACTGTGGTAGTCTAACGATAAAACGACCGAACTTATTTCTGGTAGTTGTTTGGGCAAACAATTCTTCACACTTTGCTTCCTCGTGTGTTAAATGTTTGCTGCTAAGGTGAGACCTTGCTTCAACGTACCGGAATCTCTTTAATATACACATCACTGTCCCTTATGTAGGCGCATTGAATGCATGCTTACTATGACGTTATGGCATCTATCATCTTGTTTGTTAGGCTGATCCTGTATTTTGCCAGAGAGGATCCAACCGAGTCGAGTGTTTTGAGCAATCACTGATCCCGGCGGGTCCCTGGCCAAACCATCTAATAATATTTGGCTGTACACCTCAGCACCCAGGAGTAGATCTATTTTGTTGGGTGTGTCAAATGATGGATCTGCTAATTCCGTAGACGATAGAGCCGGAAAAACGTGAGCCATGACTTTCTTACTTGGAAGAAAACTGGTGAGCTTACTTAAAACATGAGCTTTAACGGTTAACGTAAAACTGGGGTCTAGACGAGATTGAACTTTTACCAATACTGAACTATTCGATGATAATGTTGAACCTTGGTCGCCGCCTAAACCTGTGACTAAGCTTGTTCCTGGTATTTTCTTAAGACCAAGGCGCTGAACTGCAGCTTCGGTGATAAAGGAAGCTTGAGAACCTTGATCTAACAAAGATCTAAACACATGAACAGTTTTAGTTTTATTTGAAGGTACCTTCATAATTGCTGTTGGTAACAGTACTTGACTGCTTGTATTTAAGAAACACGAAACAATATGTGATTCAGAATCTGGATCTACACTCTCGGCCTCAGAAGATGACGATGTTGTTTCAGTTACCGTAGCTACAACATGACTCTCTGGAGGCTGATCAGTTGTGGCTCCTCCAACAACCGATTTAAAAGTTTTTAGATGAAGTAAAGTGTGGTGTTTTTTCTTACAAAAACGGCATCGAGTAGACGAATTGCACGAATAAACTGAGTGGTCGGGAGACATACAATTAAAACATAAATGGTGAGTTTGGACAAAACTACGGCGTGTGGTAACATCATCCTTGGCAAATTTCCTACAATTGAACAGTTTGTGATTTTCTGTACAAAATAGGCAAGAAACAGTAGTAGCAACATGATTGGAAGAGACTTTCTCTTCCTTTGGAACCTTTGTATTTAGAAATTCTAACGAACGAAATTTAATTTGTAGAAATACTTCAAAATCTTTTAAACTTGGTAACTCTCTACTAGACTCACATACTTTCTGCTCCCACTGTTTCCTACTTTCTGGGTCTAGTTTCTGACTAATAAGGAAAATCACAATTACATCCCATGAGTTTACGTCTATACCTAAATTTTCTAAAGCTAATATACATTCTTTAGTTGTGTCCAGCAACTGTTTAATAGCATTGGACGACTCTGATGTCAGGTTCTTTTGGCTTGTTAAACGTCTTAAAATACAATTTGCAAGATACTTTTTATTATTGTACCTGCCTTCTAACTGACTCCAACATACATAGTAATTATCAGAAGTGCATGGAAAATGTCTAAGCAACAATTCTGCTTCACCTGTGAGAGAACCCTTGAGATAGTGTAATTTCTGAACGTTATCTATACTTGAGTTATTGTGAATTAAAGACATAAACAAATCTCGAAAGCTGCTCCACTCAGAGTAATTACCTGAAAACTTCGGTATGGTTATGTTTGGCAACTTTACATTATTATTGCTCAATGGTTCTTTCTCAGTACGACTGATAGTTCCAGAAGGTGGCTGAAGCGATTGCTTCACTTTGAAAAGAACATCCCTTAATAAAGCTTTATATTCTATGTATGCTTCTTCTACCGCAGAATATGTATCATTTGCAAAGTATTCAGTCTGCTCCAATTCCTTGGCATCTAAAGCGGACACAATTTTTTGATGATTACTTTCAAAAGTAGACCAATACTGATCTATAGCCTCCAAACGAGTCTCAATATAACCCAACGTAATACGTTCTTTAGGAGACTTTTTAAAGTTAATTCTTGTATTATTAATTTTTTGTTTTATATCTTCTTGAAGTTTTAAACATTTATCAGCCATAATGAATACACAAAAAATTCAAAAACACAACAAACTTAAATAAACGTAAAAATGTGATATACAAATAATAATTTTAGAATATCCGTCGCACACAAAGTTTCTTGAAGAAGTCGAAGAATGTACACAAAAGTAGAACACAATAAAAAATCACAAGTCCAATAAACAGTTTCCCAAATTTTTCTAAGTGTTTGTAACTTCTATCCGAAAACCGGCATGGATTCCCCGTCACTTCACTTTTCTTAAAATTATTCTAAGTCCATGCATTACTTTTCGAATTTTTCTAAGTCAATGATCACTCACTATTTTTTCTATGTTTGAGACTGGTAATAGATAAGGTTCAATTTTGTACTCACAGTTTTGTCCTCAAGATACGGCACTATAGACTCACAAGAACTTTCGCTACAACGTTGAATAGGATGCTCCTCTTGTTACCACGGTTGCTTGGTTCACGATGAATGGATGTCCCAGGGGGTGCTCCCCCCGCTGCCAAGCTGACGCTGCAGCAGACGCGTGATACTCCCAACCCGTAGGTGCCTCTTCACCAGGGCACTGAACAGCGATAGCGTACCACTGCCCGACTTGTGTAGGGCGGACGCAGGTCTACTTCAATGCCTTACCGGCATACGAAGGACCATGTTCAAATCCCAAAAACTTCGAAGTGTGCAAATAAAACAAGTTATGATTTAAAAGGCAACACTATATTATGTAAATCCAGTAGTTTATACATCTCACAGTTTGGTCATCCAAATTATAGGTGTAACATCGTTAGCGTGTTTTAGAATGCAACTAGCGCCATCTATGTCATCTACAAAGTATTAAACTAGTATGAACAAGAATTTTAAAAAGTTCTTATCACAAAAGTACAGTCAAACCTCTTCGTTAACGTTTATGATATAGGGATTATATTTAAATACCTGGAACCGTATCTCGGGCGAGGCTAGCAACAGCGCGCCGTTGTCGAGGCGCCGCCGCTTCAGTTTCTTGGCGAGCGCGTTGAGCGTCCTCAGCGACGTCGCGACGGCGTCGTCGCGGCCCGCGTCGTCGATCGCTATCTGGGCCTCTTCGTATGTCATAGCGGCTGCAGACTGCACACAGACAGACATACAGTTATTTAATTGTTGCAGTTGTTTTTAAGTTAATTAAAATCGTATTAAATTATACAACGTGTCCGGTTTCGAGTGTCGGAGCCTTTAGTGGTGACGGTAAATTTAATCGACACATCGACCCCCGCAAGTAGTTTTTCTACCACCATAATGAAATGGCAATAAAATAATTTTGGTTTTTTTGGCACCGAAGCAGGAGCGTTTGTACTGATTTGGCGATAACTACCCATGTAGAGGTTTTAAAATTACAAAAGAAGAATCGTTTGATAGCTAAACATGTACGCAATGAATCTGTGGGTAAAAAGGTTTTATCTTTTTGAATAAAAGTACCTATGAGAAAAACTGCCAAGAGAAAAAAAATAACATTTACTTACGTGGTTTTTTAGATTATTAGGTAAAAAAATTAGCTTAAAAGTGTTTTTTTTTTTCATTAAATATTTGCTAAATTAAAATCACAAATATCTTAGCCCTAAGTGAGATAGTTCAGAAGTTATGATAGTTTGAATATGACCCTTTATCTCGGCGCATCTCGATGGTAGAAAATTGTATTTATGTTTATCATTGAATAAAACATTTCACTTACTTTAATAACACTTTTATGGAATTTAGTGGACACGATGTTGGCGTTCTCGTCGATTTCCCAAACGCAAGAAAACGCTAATCGTTCCTCGCCGCCGCGAAGCGAACACAAGTTCGAACTTAGCAGATCTGAAACATAAAAGTAATATTTTAATTGAGTAATCGGTTAAATATAGCATTACGTTATGATAGTATAAACCTTCAACTAGAAGAGATAATAACTTGGCATTTGAGAATAGAAAATAATGGCATCACTACCTACTATCGCAAATAATATTTTTGTAAAATGAACATATTAAAAAAATATTTGTCAGTTAGGAGGAAGGAAACTTGTACGATTTAACAATGAAAAATCAGATCAGTATAAAAGCACATGATAATAACAATCGGACGCTTAATATTGCTTGAAACATATTTTGTCAGCATTAAATCTATGGTTATGTTAATATGAATGGGGTTGATTGATGTATTTTTTGACGAATTGCATTCGTGAGACCGACATTTTTGTTTTGTTAGGACGACCAATGTTTTGGTGTTCACTTATCATTGCATTTAATTTAATCACCCTAACATGATGTATATAACACTAATGTAAATATATTGTAATTACAATACAATTTTACAAACAAGTGAATTGGTTTCAAAACAAATAGGTTGTGATTAATGGTTGTTATTGACATAGACTCATAGGTATTTTAAAGAAGACTCATAGTTTTGCCATGTATTTTAATTGGACATTTTCATTTTTATTGTTTAACTGTGCCCTGAATTTACAGATGGTAAAAAAAATTACATTTACTTTTACTGAATGAGTTTGATTATATTTCTTATTTATTTTAGTTGAAATTTTTAATTGTAGGTGTATGTGCCTTAAATTTGACAGATTTGATACATTTTGATATTTACCTAATGAGTTGGATAATATTTTATACCATTTGACCATTTTTAGAGTTAGGGCAAAGCAAGTTTTAGCCAAGGATTGTAGTGATCTTAATCTGGTCCCTAATTATTATTTAAGAATTATTGTCTAATCTTAAAACTTATTTCACTAATTTATAATGATGTAAGAATATTGTTGAAATTATTCATGACATGATCAATTTTTTCTTTATACCGACTTACCTACCTAAGGTAACAATTCGTTATAAGGTCAATAAATATTTCTATTTCTATTCTATTTCTCATTACAAATTACAACAATTACATAAAACGCTAATAGTGACTAGCGAGTGATTAGAGCTAAAACCCACGACCAAGTATACCTAGATGCCGGCAAACAAGTTGACCTAATGAAGTTAGCTGTACATGGCACATGGCTGCGCAGAAACGTTTATAAAGTATCTTTGGTGGAAGTGTACATGCGCGAACTTTCCCCTTCCACGTCAATTTTGGGTCAACTTGTTTGCCGGCCACTATACTAAGTATTAGTACGAAGTTGGCAATTAGTCAAGTGTTCAAAATGATTCATTGCGTCAAAGACCACCAATAATATAATATAAGAATATAATTTGTACCAACGCCATCTACCGGCCACTATGTTATAACTTCACTACTCACCCGGCACCATATCGATTCTCCTATCCACGAGATACACAGTGGTCGATCTCGCCGCGGCCTCCTTGTCCAGGGCCGTGTTAGGCCTCACAAAGTGCGTGACGTCAGCGATGTGCACGCCCACCTCGAACCGTTTGAGGCCTTGTTTCGTGAGGCCGTCCAACGGGCGCGCGTGCAGAGCGTCATCGATGTCCGTGCAGCCGGGCGGGTCCACCGAGCAGATTGTGATGCCGCGAAGATCCACACGTTTTTCACGTTCCTGGGTAAACAAGACGTTCAATTAAAGGTTTAAAATACGTAGCCTCATTTTTTTTTAAATATAATTTCAGAAGGAGTTTAGTTTTTGTTTTTTCTAACAATTTATTCTTTATTAGGTCCCAAGTAAATACAACAAGTCAAGAAGTCAATAAAAATAAAGTCCACAATAAATCAATCAATTACATACGCCACCCCTAACAGTACCCAGCACAAAAGTTTTTTTTTTAACTTTTATAGGTTTACACTAGACCGCCATCTCACCTGATGTTAAGCGACGATGCGGTCTACGATGGAGCGTGTTTACCTAGCGTTAAGTGCCCATTACGCTGGCAGCATTACCACGCTGAATAGCGAAGGACAATCTTTGTGGCTCATTTATTAGTTTCGGAAAAATCTGTGAAGTAGAACCTATTTTATGGTGCACTACCAGCACCTCGCGGATTTACTTGCACGGTTCTCGTTCCCGTTATTCCCCCGTGTTACGTTTGTATGTTTGTTGCTCAATCACGTGAGAACGCCAGAACGGATCACGTTGATATTTGAGACAGTTGAGAGTATAGTCTAGCATAGCACAGACATACCTACTTTTTATCCCGCAAAATATACGATAACAGCATCAACACGGGTAAAACAGCGGAGCGCTACTAGTAATATCTATTTTTGTTATTTCCCCGGGATACAAAGTAGCCTATATGCTATTCCAGACCATAATTTAATTGTATTCCAAATTTCTACCCGATCCGTTCAGAAGATCCGACGTGATTGAGCAACAAACATCCAAACTTTGGCATTTATAATATTAGTAGGAATATATCAGTTTGACTCAAATTATACAAGCTTTAATTTATTAGTTTGTGGGTAGAAAACCGGAATGTGTTAAAAATTCCAAATATAATATGGTAACTCAGCAGCACTTGGAGATTCTACACACACTACTAACACCACAAAAACTCAGTAAGCTAGGAAGGAACAAGTAAAGGAAATAAATTAAATAAAATGAATATTTATTTTGGTGTGTGTGTACGGAACAGACGTTGGTTTGGTATATGTGTAGTTACTGTTGAAACGCACGGTTTTGTACTTGGAGATCTGACGTAGTATATGATAGTTATGACGTAGTTAGTGTATGGTAGCGTTCACTAATGTTTCACAAACATTTTTTGACAAAACATCACTTTAAAACCAACTAATCGTATAATATTCAAAGTTTTTATGTAATTTAATACATGTTTGTTTTATAAATTGAATTGCTTGCCAAACAACACATTATAAAATGAAAATTTGTCAAGCGTTGGTTTTGTTTTTAAGCATTTGGTAGTTCACAAAAATATTAAAATAATAATTTGTCAAATAATACGTTATAGAATTAATGTTTGTCAAATAATTACTTTGAAAAAGAACTAACAATTTGTTAAATATTTTTTTGTACAATAATCATTTCACTAACCGTGAGTTTGTCTAACGTTGGTTATCACATGTCGATATGTGAAAAAAAGTTTATTAAAAGAACAGATACCGTATGGTAGTTATGACGTTGTGTATGGTGGTTACGACGTAGTGTAGTAGTTAAGTAAAAATGGTATTACCTCTTTGGGAATGACCCAGTCAGTGGGAGGCAGGCACGCGAGCACGGCCTCGCTGAACCGAGCGTGCGGCACGTCGTGCTCCAACAGTATCACCTCGTTCTCTGCGTCCTTGTCACCTGCACGGGAAACAATAATATAATGCCAGTCTCATAAGACATACAGTCGTTTGAAGACGTCTAGACGGGGCAATCGTGCAGGGCGAGACGCGGGAAACGCGCTCCCAAACTGCGTACATAACTATGTTAGCAGTTTGGGAGCGCGGTTCAGGACTGACGTTTGACGCATGTTTTGATTTTAATTTCTACCTATACCTCATTCCAATTCTATGTGAATAAAAGGTAAACAAACCAATGTCACTCTCAATATGACAGACCAGCATTTCTCAACCATTGTTTTACAAGATAGTTTGTAGTACCTTTCATTGCTTGCCCTTTTAAATTTTCGTCGCATAACAAGGCTAAATATATATGTATGCATATCATTAACACCCAAATAAACGTTCCCACTGCTGGGACTTGGAACAATCAACACATTGCCGCTGTAAAAAATCGTCAGACACAAGAATCTGCAATTGCTGAACATTTGATTGATGCTAAAACTGGTCAGTGGATCGAGATCCACGACCCGAAGGTTCTATCTACCGAATGTCATCACTACGCAAGAATGGTTCGGGAAGCATTGGAAAATTAAAAACATAGGTATATATGTATTTCAACTACGACGCGATGACCACGATGCCAATAACCGAAAACTACCCGGTTAACGGTTATCGGCGTCGCGGAATCCTCTAATAAATAAATGTGTGCATAGCGCACTGAGTTTGGAGAAACCTGATATAGTTAGTGTTGTGTGTAATGTTTCAGTTACCCTGCTATTTTTGAAGCCCAAGTGAGGGTAGATGGAGATCTCTCATTTCATAAAGAGAGTATAGCGGGCATACGTACCTACATTTATTACCCTCACGTAAAAAAAAGGAAAGGCAAAGCATTTGAGTTCGGAGAAGAATGTAACACTAGAACCAGTGACTTAGAAAAGTAATTTAGATGTTTCCTTATATGAAAACGTTTCTTTTATTTTTAACAATAATTAAATCTCGTTCGAATTGTCCTCGTACTACCCAAAACTGATCATAACACTATGATGTAATATTCTGGAAACACATACAAAAGTTTCGATCAAAATAACACAAAATGTATGGCATTTTAGAGTGAAAATTATACAAGCTTTTGATAGTAAACAGCGTAATTTGGAACACGTATTTAGAGGTATGCGATTTTCTCTCAACTCGTTACGACACAAGAAACCTTTTTCTCGGAGTTATTTAGTCATACTCATACTCTTTTATTGATAAGGAGTAGTTACATGTCATAATATTCAAGATATTCAAAATTACCAATACAAGTCGGTAATTAAAAAAAAACAGACGTCAATTTAAAATCCCATTACAATAAAAATCAAATAATACATTACATTAAAATCAAATTACATTACAATTAAAAATTCCAAATTAATGACAAAAATAAATAGAGTAAAATTAATCCATACTTGAATGTGGAAATGGGCATTTTCACTATATGGGCATGAGAGGGGTATGTTAGAAAAATAGGCGCGTCCTTAATAAGAATAATTTGATGAAAAGAAGTATTAAATGTCTTGAATGCAACATTGAGAGTTTGAGAACCACAGATCAAATTGCTAGTACTTAAAATCATATTTCTATCATCCTACCATTGCTTTCTATAACTTTTAAAATAAGATAGTATAGAATTATTTGATCAATACAAATCTAAGTATATGGTATTTAAGATCGCAATAAAGTCGAATCCTATTTGTGAAAAATATTTTAAGGCAATTTCATAAAAATACTAAGATTAAACGATGTTTATGTTATGGTATCACCTTTTTTTGGCTTGTTTTGGTTTTCTATACACCTTACTGGAACGCACTATAATTATTGTTGATAATTAAGAATTGTTTATAGCAATAAACATGTTTCCAGTAATGTTGTCAGTGTGAAAGAGAAGTATAGATGCGAGACAAGTGCAAGTATGAAAGAGTAAGCTGAATTAAATAATATATAAAAGTGATAGGATAACACAATTGTAAATAGGTGTGAGATAATAAACTAACTACGTTAAAAGGGAACGTCTTAAATTGAATATAGTAAACACTGCGACAAAGCAGTAAAGAGCAGCAGCTGACTATCTTTCTCGCTCTGGCACGCTCGGCGATCCCGAGTTCACCCGTACATTTCCTTCAATTCCGAGCGCTGAGCTTCATTCACAAGCCCACAAAAAATCTTAAGTCGAAAAAAAAAGCCAAAAGAAGTTTTCACTTATAAAACTGGTAGCTTTTCTATAAACTGTGGTATCATTGTATCGTACCGATGGGTCCGAGCGCGCGCACGAAGTGTCCGAGCGGGTAGCGGCTGGTGCGCGGCCACGAGTCGAGCGCCACCACGATGCGCTGCGCCGCGAGCACGTCGCTCTGCCGCGTCTCGATGCGCACGCGCGGGATGCGCTTCTCCGCCGGCGTGAACAGGTGACGCGTCGCACCTGACACACGAAACAATTATTATTACAATCCATTGATGACCCAATTTAGGACAACGTTATACCCACCTATCGCCTCAAACATTTTCGTCAATTACATGTCGCGTGACGGTCGGACGGGGTAGGGGGAATGATTATTTTAAAAGATTTAATTTATTATAATGATAAAGTTTTTAATAATGATAATTTTTATGATTCCTTTATGTTTTATAAAAAATATATTTTGAATGGTTCAAATAATAATATTTTTAATGATATTTTTATTTATGAATTTAAGTTTAAATATTAATAGTTATTGTAATTTTAGGTAACGTGAAAGGCGCTCGACAGAGCAACCCAGGCCAATATGGCGGTGTTACTCGTTAAGTTACTTATCGAATATTTTGCAAAAATGTCAGTTAAATGTGTACAATGCGAAAAGAAGTTTCACTTTTACCGTGGTTTCCACACACCATAAAACCACACAATCATTTTTTTCTACCTTGAGCTGTTGTTGTTAAGGTTGTGTTAAGTAATGGTGGTGGCGCAGAGGCGATAGGAGTTTGGAAAAACTGTTTGTCGTTGGGAACACTGAAGGCAAACGATCGCGTGGTCGTTCACCAACTGACCGGTCGTAAGAGCAGCGATGGTTCGGGACCGGTAGAGGTAGATGATCTGCTCTAGATATAACCCCGATGTTGACCGCAATCCCCAGATATGAAGAACCGATTGTAGAGAGAAGGTAGTGGTCGTTTAGCTAAACTGAGTTTTTTCCGCACTTGATTGTGCGTGGTTAATTTTTCCTTTCCCTGCTTCAACCTACACCTATGGTACATCATCAACATCAGCCTATCTTATCCATTGCCTGCTGCCTGCCATATACCATTGCATCTAGTCTCAGGGCGTCCTACACTAGTGTACAGTAGTAACACTAACCGGCTAAAATCAGTACAGTAGTAACACTAACCGGGTAAAATCAGTACAGTACTAACACTAACCGGGCTAAAATCAATACAGTAGTAACACTAACCGGGTAAAATCAGTACAGTACTAACACTAACCGGGCTAAAATCAATACAGTAGTAACACTAACCGGGTAAAATCAGTACAGTAGTAACACTAACTGGGCTAAAATCAGTACAGTAGTAACACTAACCGGGTAAAATCAGTACAGTAGTAACACTAACTGGGCTAAAATCAGTACAGTAGTAACACTAACCGGGTAAAATCAGTACAGTAGTACCACTAAGCGGGCTAAAATCAGTACAGTAGTAACACTAACCGGGTAAAATCAGTACAGTAATACCACTAACCGGGAAACTTGCTCGGCATCAGAATGCCGCAGTACTGGCGCCACTTGCGGCGAATGATACCGACCACCCGGCCGGTCGGAGTCACCTCGTCGTCGCTGGAGTCTACAGGCTTCACGGCATTTAAGAGGACTGTTTCTTCCTGGTAATCATTATTTAAAATAGATTTATATCTACGTCACTGTGATATTGTAACAATCGTCAAATCATAGTAAAACACGTGAGATAATAAATCTACGGTCTATAATTTACTCCGCCTCTGCTTCGTGGTGTATAATATATAGTATATAGCACTGAGGGATCACTTACATATTCAATAGTGAAAGAATTTTTGAAATCGGTCCAGTGGTTTTTGATATTAGCGCGTTGAAAGAAAAAACCTCTTCAATTTTATAATATTAGCCTAGATGTGTTTGGAGATGACCTTACCAGCAAAACATCCCCAGGATCATCCTCAACCTTGTCCTCGAGGACAATGTCACTGGGCCTGCGCCATTCTTCCTCTGGCAGTACCTCTATGGCGACCAGATCTCCGTCCACCGCCCGGTTAATGCCGATGTGACCTTGCAGCAATATCTGAGGATGGTTAAAAAAACCTTTAAATATCCAGTTACAGTTACCATAAGCAGCCCACTAAATGTTCCGATTGCTGGGACTCAGGCTTTCTCTGCAGAGAGTCAAGGCCACAATCTACCACGCAGGTCTAGTGCGGATTGATGGATGACGTATGACTTCGAAAAATGTAGGTAGATGTTCACCGTTTTTTAAGTTAGCTGTTTTAAGTTACGCCCATGACTTCGAAAAGACAGTGAAACGCGTGGGATGGGAGATCTGGCGATTTGTAGCCTGTAGCATAACAACTGAACAGTCGGGATCCATTGAGCAATTAGATTGGCTGTTGAATAATGGATCCCGACTGTTCAGTTGTTAAGTTCCTTTATTAGCATATATTTTATTGTATTCAATAGTATTAATTCAATAACATGTCATAGAATTCTAGACTACAAGAAATCTAAGTGCTTGTTTTATTCTTTTCAGATTTTTTTTAGTTTGTAAGTACCTACCTACGTAAGTAGTTTGGTTCACTTTTAACGCAGTCGGGTTTTTTGAGTTTTTTAATTATGTTTTTTATTTAATATATTTAAAAAAATGTAATTTTATTTCGTACAATGTAACGGACGAGTTAAGCCTAGGAAAGAACAGGACGTCTACTCTAATTCAACGAAAACGTAATTTCGAAATAAACTCGCGACTTTATTACTTCGATTCTACTATGATCCATCGATTTCGTCCGTTTAAATGTTCTAAGCTTATTATAATTAGAGTATCCTTAGAACATTTAAACGGCAAACAATGTTAGATCGGACGTAACGAAGTAGAACCGGATTAGGAAAGTCGCGAGTTCGCGAATCTCTTCGGAATTAATTATTCCAATTATTGTAGTACTAATAAACATTAATATTACATCACAAAACTATTATTTAGATAATCTGGCTTATTCTTATATCTGGCTTAGACTAAAACGTGATCAATAATGTTTTATCACACTGTTTCTAGGTTGCATTAAAAAGATAAGTATCTAATAGTAATAATCGTAACACATTCACGATGGATTAAATCGTAATAGGTAACTTAATGTTATCTTAATCTATTCTAAACTTACAGCGAGTAGTTTGTATGTTAAACTCTGAAACATTTTTTATGAAAAAAGAGTAACCAATTTTGTTCAGTCTCACACTACCATCCAATCCGCGCACTGTTGCCTAGAAGAAATCACGCTAAGCGATAAGACCGCCAATTGTTACGTGTAATCTGAAGTATATGACTGTACTAAGTCGCGAGGACCGAGCTCCACTCATTATAGTGAACAGAGCTTTTATATGGTGCCAACTCTAAAATCACAAAAAGTGTTCAGTCATTGGAACTGCCAATAAAACTGAAAATTTATCTATACTAATATTATAAAGCTAAAAAGTTTACTGGTTTGAACGCGCTAATCTCGGAAACTACAAAACCAATTTTAAAAATTCTTTCACCGTTTGATATCCCGTTACAGATAGTGCAATCCACGAAGACGCGTCCCACTATTCCTCCTAACCGTTTATAGTATACTAGCTGGTACCCGCGACTTCGTCCGCGTGAAATAAATACTAAGGTAAATCAGGCAGTACTTATCTTTTATACCCAGACATATTTACGGTTTCTAAAAACAGCTTAGAATAAAACAATTTCAAACAATTTTGTGAAAATGTAAGAGACATTCATCCCCCTTTTCAACTCCTATTCCATACAGTTCGAAATTAAAAAATTGCTAGAACAAACATTTATTTGATTCGTGTCAAGTGCCTAAATACAGAGTTTCATCTTCAACGATTGGAAGCTTTTCCCCCCATTTCAACCCCAATTTCACCCCCGTACAGTTCGAAATTACAAAATTGCTAGAACCAACATTCGTTTGCTTCGTGTCTAGTGTCTATACTCAGAGTTTCATGGTTTTATGTTCAATAGTTGGGTACTTTCATATTGACATTCATCCCCATTTCCACCCCAATTTCACCCCCGTACAGTTCTAAATTACGAAATTGATAGAATAAACGTTCGTTTGCTTCGTCTCAAGTGTCTATATACAGAGTTTCATGGTTTTATCTTCAACGGTTGGGAACTTCCATATTGACATTCATCCCCCATTTCAACCCGAATTTCACCCCCGTACAGTTCGATATTACAAAATTGATAGAGCAAACATTTAATTGCTTCGTGTCAAGTGTCTAAATACAAAATTTGATAACTTTGAAAATCACGAATTTTCATACAACCCTTTTAGGGGTTGAATTTCGCAAACCCCCGTCTTAGCGAGCGCCTACGTACTAAAAGAGACCTCCATACAAAATTTCAGGTTCTTAGCATTTGTAGTTTCTGAGATTCCTTGATGAGTGACCTTTCGCTTTTATAAATATATAGAATAGATGTGTGCAAGCTTCCGTCAATGTTTGAGTGTTATCGGTACACACTAATTACCTATGAATGCACACGCACACTACAATGAATAGACTAATCAGGAGAAGGAGAGAGAGAGGAAACGCGATCCCCTAAACCAAAAATTGGTGGGGCGCGTCTTCGTGGATTGCACTATCTTTATACGTAGGTGCGTGTTCCCTGAGTGTTATAGGCTAAAATAACACCTCGCATTGTTACGCAACGATGCGGTCTATTTGATTATATGGATACGGTATTTACGGATATTGCTCTTTTTGAAATTCAAGCGAAAATACAGCGCGACCAATTTAGTTAGATATATTTTATGGAAACACGAAAAAATGGATATACAGAAAGCAGTATATACAGAAATAAACGACGACGCGACGATAAATGGACTATCCAATAGAAAAAATAATCTTGCAATTTGGACCAGTAGTTCCCAAGATCCTAGCGTTCAAACAAACAAACAAATTCTGAAGCTTTATAATATTCGTATTAATTATTTTTTTTTACATAAAGAGTGACGAGACGAGCAGGACATGTGCCTGATGGTAAGCAACATGCCTGCCACATAACAGCACAGTGACACGCAGCTATTGGAACATGAAGAGCCAAAATCATTACCTAGCACCGCACTGCGCTCGTCACCCAGAGATCTAAGTTGTTATATCTCTAAGCCCTGTAATTTCTCTGGAAACATTGCCCTTCAAACCGGAACACAGTAATGTTTGCACATTACTGCTTGGCGGTAGAATAATTGACAAAGGTGTGGTACTTCCCCAGGCGGACTCTGCTAACAGTCCTACCACTACAAATTAGTAATTAGTAGTTTTAATTAAATTTGAGGATTTATCAACTAGTAGGAAAGCTACATAATTGTATGATTGGTTCAACAAGCAGACTTTGAAATTTATACCATGGCCTGCTACGACTTACTCGTACCTTTACGCTATCGTCACATATTGGCGTATTTCCATTCTATACAACGCCAGAACGCAGCCATAGGAAACTGCTCGCGTATATATTGTAATGTTGTTAAATCTGTTATTACAAACCATACAAGAGTTTTGCGTACTAATCGTGTATAGTTTGTAACGTGGGTGCTCGCGTCGCATCTTTCCATTCTATACAACGCCAGAATGCAACCATAGGAAACTGTTCGCGTTCGAGTATATTGTATTGTAATGTTGTTTTAAATCTGTTATTACAATGCATACAAGATTTTTCCGTACCGATTGTGTATGTTGTCGATCCGATGAGAGGCTATCACTGAGATTTGACTCTGGGTAGACTCCCGCCAGAAGCTCTGCGGTCAGCCCTGAGTGTCGCTTTTCCACTCAGGACCTCCCTTGAGCTTCTGGCTCCCGCATTTTTTATGTACACTCTAGGGGTAGTAGCGACAAGACTAGGTGGAGTCGGGGTGCTCCGAGTCGGATCTGGGAACCAACATCTACAATAAATCAATTAAGAGCTATGTCAATTAATCAAAATGGCGAGCATGCAACTGCTCACGTACAAATTGTAATTTTAGAGTTTTGCGCGCCTATTCAAAAACATACACGATTAGTCCGTATGCGTACTGGCGCTGTATACTTTGGAACAAAATAATACTTCTACGTTACTACAAAGTATACGCGAGTATTTGCGTACTGCTCTTGTATGGTTTGGAAGAATTTAGTAAAAAACGTATTTCCAATCTATATGTGAATAGTTTTATACCCTTGCGTTCTGGCCTTGTATAGAATGGAAAGACGCCGCATACAGTTGCGTGTTGCCTGTACCTATCTAGGATTTTAAGTAATGGTAATAGATAATTTTGATAGATTGGTGCACTACGTAAGTGCACGTGTACTACTTATGATTTGAAACGCTAATCAATGAATAAGGGTGAGACGTTAACCATAATAAAACCCGCAATTTTACCCGCGTAGTTCCCGTTATTTTCACACGATAAAAAGTGGTTCTTGTGTTATCCCAAGCTATATTATGTATTTAAAATTTCAACCTAAACCGTTCAGCCGTTCCGCCGTGATCGACGTGAGCAACAAACATCCAATCTTTCGTATTTATAGCATTAGTAGTGGTAGGACTCTTAGCAGAGTCCACCTGGGGAAATACCACACCTTTGCCAGTTATTCTACCGCCAAGCAGTAATGTCCAAACATTACTGTGTTCCGGTTTGAAGGGTAATGTTTCCAGAGAAATTACAGGGCTTAGAGATATAACAACTTAGATCTCTGGGTGACGAGCGTAGTGCAGTGCTAGGTAATTATTTGGACTCTTCATGTTCCAATAGCTGCGTGTCACTGTGCTGTTATGTGGCAGGCATGTTGCTTACCATCAGGCACATGTCATGCTCGTCTCGTCACACTTTATTTAAAAAAAAAAAGCCGGATTCTAATGATATATAGTCAGACAACTGTCACCGAGCGTTACACCTAAGCCAAGCCAAGCTAGTAGTTTGCTAGTTTGTAGCATTACTTGGAGTGTCAAGCCCATCCATCTGTCCAACGATTTACGAAAGATGATGACGCTGATGGCGGTTGGAAATGTAAAGGAAATGAGTGGCGTTTTATTGGAGAGACATAGGTATGCCCAGCAGTGGCCGAATGTGGGCTGATTATGGTGATGATGATGATGACTTAAATATAAATTTATGAGTTATGCACTCGAAACTGTCGGCAAGTTTTTGTCGGCGGGCTAGGCGACATCAGTCGTTTCAAGTCTTTGTCAACTTTGTCAGCGGCGCGACTAATGGATAACCGCGGCAGTCACGGTTGAAAATCGTTCCATGAGTTCTTAGCCTTAGTTTGCAGCCCTCACTTAGGGGCTAAATCAGACTATGGGCCTGTGTCATTTAGACAGATTGTCCTTCCTATAGTTACGCTAATGTGTAGACAATAAACTGATAAATTTGCAACAACATTCACAATGTATGTTGTTTCCCCACAATATCAAAGTTAAGAGTGGAGTAAATTGTTTACATTGTAAATGGAGCTAGCTATGAGGAAGTAATTACTAAGTAACTAAGTGTAATCTTGTAATGGTTTTATCTTAATAAAACCATTACAAGATTACACTTGTTTGATCTTAATCAAACAAGCAATTCAATTAAATACTAATATGTATTATGATGTTTTATTTGAATGAAACTTTACCTCTGAAACTTTTTCTGACTAGAATTGTTTTATTGTATAAGTACACAGAAACATAATGTAAAATACTATACAAATGAAAATATATATTTACAGAAAATTACCCTGAATATTTAATTAAGTTAACAAGTAACTGGCCAAACGGGCAAACGGGCAGCAATCAAAAGCATGCACTCTACTTGAATAAGGACACCGGATACGGCTGAAAAATTTACAGTCAGACTGGACCGACTTTACTAAATGTGTCACTGTCATGTTAGTTTTAAAAAAAAATACAAGTTTATCATTAGACTGTGAAGATATAAAGCTACCTGTTTCTCATATCCATTGACTGTAGCAGTCCCTTCAAGGAAGTTGTCTCTGGAAGCGTGGAAGGTCCCTTGGTGAAGTTTCCCACCCCGGATACCCTCGTGGATCTTCGCAGGGGTCAAATGCGCTGGATACAGGGCATCCTTGGAACAACTCTCCGGCATCACATTCTTTGACAGCTTGTCCACAAGGCCGACACAGCTTGTGATGTTTTCAACGTAATCTTTTACTGTAAATTAAAAACATGTTCTATGCCGTCTTATTTATAATAAAACATAATGAATAGTTCATTATGTTTTATTATTTTAAAAATGAAAAGTTTTAGGGTGGGCCACTATTATTAATTAGTGGTATAAAAATAATGTATGAATAATATTTATAAACACTGACTCACATATATTATACATACCATTCATATACTTTATTTTTAAGGGACACTAGCAGAATAACAACAAAGTTGTACAGCCATAAACAAAGAACTGAACTGAACTGAATCTACTTTGTTTTCAAAGAGTCCAAAATGACATCCTCAGGCAACCTGTTCTAGTTGTAATGCACTCTATTGATGAGGATTTGATGAGCAGTATTTGTAAGTGATAGTGTGTGGGACAACTGGGACTTATGACGGTGCCTGTCTCTCTTATGGTCTTATGTTTAATCTGTACAGATTCCTTATGTGAAGAGGTTATAAAATCCTACTACTGAAGTTACTGAGGATTTCATAATAGCAAGACTATAATAATAATTGTAATGTTCTTTTAACTTTTAATTAATCTTTTAACTAAAGGTGGGGTATTTACCAGTACAACAAACAATCCCTTCTTCTGCAGCCAACTTCCTATTGTTCTCATCATCAGTCAGCAGAACTAGACGGGGTATATTCTTGCCGACACCATTGATGCTGAGGTGACTCTCGTACCAAGCTGTCGCCTTGCGTATTGCACGGTCATTCCTGTCATTTTGTTTTTCTCCTGCCTGACGCTCTATGTATGTATCTCTGAAATGAAAAACAATATGATATTTGGATACAACAAATTTATTAATTACATATGCCTAATAGAGCATGAAGTACTTGAAGAATCTATTTATTAAACCATACTTTAAGAACACTGGGTAAATCTCAAGATTTTTAAAATATATCAAGGACAAATGCTTGACATGCTTGACAGTCAGTACTTTAATGTACTAACTGTGATTTAGTGTAGGTACTGGCCATACTTTTCATAGGATAGTGACAAGCAAAATGGGCACATGCCAATATCCTCACAATGTTTTCCTTTACCATTAGCATAGAATAGATAACATAGATTATTGTCATTAGTCAAGCCAGTGGTTTTTTTTTATAGCATAGAGTGACCAGACAAGCAAGACATGTGCCTGATGGTAAGCAACATGCCTCCCACATAACAGCACAGTGACACGCAGCTATTGGAAAATGAAAGTCCAAATCATTACCTAGCACTGCACTGTGCTCGTCACCCAGAGATCTAAGATATTATATCTCTAAACTCTGTTATTCCTCTGGAACCATTGTCCTTCAAACTGGAACACAATAATGTTTGCACATTAATAATTGCTTGGTGGTAGAATAACTGGTAAAGGTGTGATACTTCCCCAGGTGGACTCTGCCAAGAGTCCACCCACAACAAAAAATATATCACAATAGTGGTGATGCCAAACTAGTACATCTGTGCTCAGAAAAATACACAAAGGCAGGATTTGAAGCTGTATCCATACAATTGGGAAATCCAATAATCTCATAACTAAGCCACCATGGCTTTTGACAAATATTGAAATGTTACCAGTTACCACTAGAACATATTATGTATCTACGACATAGAAGCAGCTTTTAGTAAATGTCATTCTATCATATATAGAAAGATTATTAAGCCATAGTCGATTTTTAATGCCATACATATAGGTAGGTAGGCCTAGTTCATTTTCTTTAATACAACTACTTCTATCATTAACTCTTCTTGAGAAAGCTTGTAGCATCACGCAATACTTACTTATGGTGCTCATTCACAAAGGAATAAAATTTTCGCTTCTTGTTTCCAACAATTTCTAGGAGCCGTTGAAAAATAGCAGTATTTTGATGCTTTACTTCCTCCAATACTGTTTGAAGGATTATAACGTTCTTAAGAGCATCTTCTTCTAGTACATCTATCTGATGTAGCACAATGTTCGTATCTAACACTAAATAATGCGGATAGTCAAATAGGGCACATAGTGATTCAGGACTCTTTTCCAAAATTAATTCATCATCCTTATGCGGGCACACATTGCATGCAGCAGACCCACAGAGCAGATCATCCCGCAAGTAATGTTCTCTAACAATCTGTAAACACTCAATTGAATTAAACCAAATCACAAATAATAACAAAAAATGCATGTGCAATAGTTAACCTCACTTTTAAGATATTTCCTCGTTTGGTTTTTGTTAGAAACGTTTTAGTAGTCCACATTGTAGATCGCTTGTTAATATCAAGAATTACTCTTGTTTAGCTTTTAAAAACATAAGCGTTATTTGTATTTTTTGTCTTCTTACGAAAATTACTAAATACGAGCACAAACAAGTAAACAAACAGAAAGTACTGTCAACTGTCAAGGGTCAAGGTGTCAAGATCATGTACCAATGTAAATGTACCTATCAAAGTCAGATGACAGATTCATAATCAGACAATCAAATTGAACAAGCATACAAAACCACAGATACATAATATGTGATCGATACCTGAATGTGACTACAGACTAAATAGCGCATAGTGATGTGACTTTATGAGATGCGCGCATCGCCGCATTTATATTACCTAGCAAAGGCTAGAGGCCCTCCGCCAGTCGTGAGTTCAAGTTCGTCATTATTGAAGATAAAACCCTGAAATTTTGTAACTAGACTTGAAATTCACACTATAATAATATTGTGAATGTTAAAGAAGGTGTGTTTGTTACGCATTAACTACTATAATAAAAGTTCGCCATTGTTGAAGATAAAACCATGATATTTTGTATCTAGACACTTTAAGAAGGACATAAATGATGATATAAAAAAAAATAAAGTGTGTGCTTAAGACCACACGGCAGAAGTGAAAACTTCATTAGCTGATTTTTGTATTAGATAGGTATGTCGTATTATAATAAAATATTATGGATCGTATTAGTTGAATAAACGAGTAAAACAAGCCAGAAATTAAAGTAAATATTTATTGAAATTTTATTTATGTACAAAGTAGCTGTTACCCGCGACTTAGTCCGCGTGAAATAAATACTATGGTTACTCAGGCAGTACTTATTTGTATACCCAGATTGTATACACATTTATGGTCAGTAAAAAAAGTGTCCATGTTCAAAAAGTTGTTGGCCGGGGCCGGCTTTTTAAAAGTTACTACAACTTTGTATGCATTCACACGGTGCACCCCTATGATGCCCCTAACATTGTCCGCAAAAAGGTTGGTGAGTGTAATAGGATTTTTGTTACCGACTTTCTCCTGTTCCGTCGATTCCACATACACTGCACAGTCTCCACTACGATTTTCTGGGAATAGTCTCTTCCTCTTATAAAGGGGTTTTCTAAATAGTTTGTAAGAAACATTTTCACTTGGATTTGGCTTCTATAGTTTTCTTTTTCTGGTCTGTTCGACGAGGTCACCCCCGTCGCTAGCGACGCTCATATTTATTTATACTATTGACTATATACAAAACTAAATATTTACACGAAAGAAACGAAATATTTACACAGCAAAACTAATTAATTTGATTGTGAAAATTTTAAAGCACCCGTCGTGTTTTCCCGCCCAAAGAAAAGTCTTTTGGAGATGGTAGCCGTCAGTGTTGCCAATATGATTTTGAGCTTGTCGCCAAATAGTTATGAAACAAAGTCGCCGGTTTTGATTGAATTATTAAGGGAATAACAGTCTGGAAGAATACATAAGCTATTTTTATCCCGGAAATATAGCTGCTAGTAAGAATATAAAATGGCACTGGTCTAAGTACCTACAATGTTAAGCAATTTAAATTAAAAGGAAAAAAGGGAAAAGGAATACCTTAAGGCAATAATTAACATTATTATCATGTAAGATTCAAACGAAAATACAAATGATTGAATAAAATGTTAATAATATAATTGGGAAAGTTCCTGCTATAATGTGCGTATATTTATCTGTTTGTATAGAAATTGGAACCGGTAGACTTCCATGTTGTTTATGTTTGAGAGAATAAGTTCATTTCCTTATAAATATGATCTGACTCCCAATGACCTTGTGTTTTTCCTTCTCCAACCTTCTGCACTACACTAATATATTCCCATTTGTCGGTAACACGTCGTCTAAATCCGCTAAAAGGTTTTAAAAATTCGCCAGTTTCAGCGACAAAGTCGCTAAGGTGTCAACACTGGTTGCTGGTAGCGAGCAGCGAGAGAGAGAGAGAGTATCTATTGTCCCATGTCCTCTTCTAACAATTATCTTTCTCGGTCTGGCACGTTTGTTGACCACATTATCTTTCTCGCTCTAGCATCCCGAGTTTACCCGAAATTTCTTATCATATCCGATTGGATGATCACGTGATCATAAATCCATTTCACAGCCCACGAAAATTCTGTCCATAGCGCGCCTAAAGAAATTTTCACTTCAAAAATTTGAACTTAATGGGGATAAAATTGAAGAGTAACGTTTGTATTGAGACTTGTACAGAGTCAAGGCATGTTATTTATTTTCAAAATTAATCTGATCTATCTAGCTACATTTAAAGTACATATTACCCAGGTACATATATAAATAATTTCTTATGTCTGATGTTTCGTCTTTACAACTTTGTTACAAATTCACCCTTACTATTACCATGCGAATAGCCTAAGCTTATGCATTAGCCAGCCATATAATGAAATGTTGTAACAATTACTATGAGCTACGACTGAGTATCATTCGGGCCGCTAGTTAAGCGGCGCTGTTTTGTAAAGAGGCTATGCTGTTGATTGAATGGCTAATTGCTAGTTAGCTACGACAAAAACTCTACCAATACCGAAATACATGCTTTTAAGATAGAGTCCACTGATAGTGTCATTATTGCACACGTTGATTGTAATTAATTGAACAAAGCTTATTTGGCATTTGGATGACGTTGTCAGGGGGGCGTGGGTGTGCTCAGGGTTACCTGACATCAAAATCTTCTTTGGTTTGGGGGAGTTTAAAGAAACTCTATCACGACAAAAACATTTGGACAGTATGAATAAAAGGTATTCGCAATATCTGAAAAAAATCAATTGTGATTGTGAGCTCAAAACCTTAAGAAGGACATAAGTGATATAATTAAAAACTCCAACAACGTGATAAAAAGCACGTGGAAGATAATAAACAAGGAGTCTGGTAAAACCAAAAGTCGTGAAATGATGCGCGCAGTTCGGGTTGGCGAAAATGTCACTACAAAAAAATCGGACATTGTAGATCCTTTCAGGGCTTATTTTGCTGATATTCCCTTAGAGACAACTAAACACCTAACTTCGTCTCCCTCTCTTGCAGAGGAAATGTTGACAGAAAATGTTGATTGTCCTTCATCTACATTTGAGTTTCATCATGTTACTGCCACTGCAATACTAAAAACGTTCAAAGACTACAGAGTTAAGAATACAGAGGACTTATGGGGATTATCTGTTAAGGTACTTGAGGAGATAATTAATAACATTGCCCCATATTTAGCAGAATTATTTAACGAATGTATCAAAAATGGCACATTTCCTGACATGATGAAGTATAGTAAAGTGATACCCTTGTTTAAATCTGGAGACAAAAACGAACTTGGAAACTACAGACCCATCTCGGTTTTGCCCTGCATCAGCAAAATATTCGAGAAACTAGTTCTCAAGCAACTTTTGTCTTACTTTAATATTAATAACCTTTTACATAGTAACCAATTTGGATTTACAAAAGGACGTTCCACTACCGATGCAGGTATTGAACTAACCAATTATATATTGAAAGCCTGGGAAGACCATCATGACGTTCTAGGAGTATTTTGTGACTTATCAAAAGCTTTCGACTGTGTTCATCATGAAACTCTTTTGAAGAAACTGCAGTTCTATGGGGTATCGAAACCAGCTCTAAATTTTATTTCTTCATATCTTAAAGACCGTGTACAGATAGTCGATGTTGACGGTGTGCAATCAAATGAGTCGCCTATAAGAATGGGTGTACCACAAGGTTCCATACTTGGACCTTTCCTGTTTCTTATTTACATAAATGATTTACCTTTCATGATTAAGAAACATAAAAATATAGAAATAGTTATGTTCGCCGATGATACATCACTTCTATTCAAAGTGAAGAGAGGAATAAACGATTTCACAGAAATTAACGTAATTTGAGACATTGCGTACAAATGGTTTGATGCAAATAATCTAGTACTTAATCCAACTAAAACGAATTGTATAAAATTCTCACTCTGCAATGTAATGTGCGATAAACTTGATATAAGACTGAAAGATGAACTCATCGAACCTGTACAATCTACTCGATTTCTGGGTATTTCAGTAGATTCAAAGCTTCAATGGGGTCCTCACATAGAGACACTGGCTGATCGACTTAGTTCAGCTGCCCACGCTGTTCGTCAAATTAAAAAAATATCGGACGTCGCAACAGCTAGGCTTGTTTATTTTGGCTATTTTCATAGCATTATGTCCTACGCGATTTTATTATGGGGTTCAGCTGCGGACAGAAACTCAGTTTTCATATTGCAAAAGAGAGCAATCCGTGGTCTATATAATTTATCAGCTAGAGATTCAGTACGGGAGATTTTCAAAACTATAAACATATTAACAGTCCCTTCATTGTATATTTATGAATGTATAATGTATGTAAGAAAAAATCGAAGTCGACTGAAGAAACTAACTGATCTGAATCCAAAAGCGCACCATAAGCACAAAATTGTATTTCCTAAGTGCAGACTTCAGAAAACAAATAACTCTTTCAAATGTAATGGTATTCGCTTCTATAATGCAATCCCTGCACAAGTCGAAGGTCTTAATGAAACAAAGTTTAAAAATGAAATAAAAAGCTACCTATTGAGCAAGGCATATTATAATATAGATGACTTTGTTAAAGATAGTAACGTATGGAAGAGAACTGTGTTGAAACTAGAATCTTGTAATAAGGTAAAGTAATAGATTTATAAAACTTTTGATGGAACATTGTACTCATGTAGTATCTGTATACTGTATGTATTAATTATTTGTTATTTTGTCTTTGACAAAGCCTTTTTACAGCTGCATTTGATTGACGAGGCTCCTTTACAGCTTTATTCATTTTGACATTGTTATTTTATCTTATTATGTACACGGATTCTTATGCCTTTTTGTTAATGACGTTACCAAGTGTTCTTATGAATTTATGGTTCGAATAAATGAATTGAATTGAATTGAATTGAATTGGTATAAGGCAGAAGTGAAAAGTAAAATAATAAATAACTATAAAAACCATTTAATAATTATTGACATAAAAAATGTTACATATTATTAAATTGAATATAGTACACACAGCGACATGACAGTGAAAAGCAGCAGTTGACTGTTTCTTTCTCGCTCGGGTACACTCGACGGTCCCGAGTTCATCTGAACGAGCCTTTCACTTCGGAATGTGACGATTCAGCTCCACGTAAACAAAAAATTCCTACCTACGAAACATTCTGTGTGTAGTCCGCAAAAGAAGTGTTAACTTCAAATACATAATAATTATTATGTTTCGTTTTTCTTTATGAGGGGAATTTGTGGGAAATTGGGCATTGATTTTTCTTTCAAATTTTGAGGAAATTATAAATGGGGTATTGACCCTTTGTGGCATGGCGGCGGTGTTAGTTCCCATTTTGGCCACGTACCAGAACATCCTTGGACCACTCTGTGTTACAAGAATGTCTGTGTAGTCTGTGTGTCAACAGAGAGATTGTTGAACATATTTATCAACAATCTCACTGTTTAGTCTGTGACACACATTATCTCTCTACTTAACTACTTACATAGTCTGTGCTTTTTACTTGAATTATACTTATAATTATTTTGTTTGTTTTGGTTAATTGAAATTCGATAAATTCTAACAATAATGAGCATGAAGTCATGTGCAACGGTAAAATATCAAATGAAATCGAATCAAGACATAAGCTGTGGCAATTGTGGCATTTACTTAGCGGATTTTGCTTTTTATGTCTAAAAATGTATGTAAACCCAAATTACCTATCTACAAACATCGTAATCGTAATAATAGGCAATGTATGAGACGAAGCGATTTATTCATCTATGCGGTCCAGGTAGCCATGGGTGAAGTAGGTACGTCCTATCCGAGAATTGGATAATGAGTCGGCACAGTCGTAGATAAACAGCCCTATGCGGTGTGCGGGCGCAAGGCGAGCGTCGAGCGACGCGCGGGCGATCTTATCAGTTTAACAGCGCGCGGTCGCCGGATGGCAGCCGTTGGCAGTGGCTATTCATCACAGATCGTGGCCGCGCGCCGCAGTCGTCCGCCCATCTCCCCAACAATTATTGACCCCTAAAGTGCTTAATTTGTAGAAAAAATAATAAACCAGTTCCCCTATGGTAAATTACGAACGCCGTGTGAATAGTACTGTGACAGATATGTTATCACATTTATTTCACACCAGTACTGTTTATTTACATCTCATATCAGTGTGACCTGAGAAGACATCATGCCGAAGGAGAAGGCATACCGAACCCCACAGGAGTTGTGGGAATCACTATCATCAACCCTAGTTCATTTTGTTGAAGGTGTATTTTTCAACTTAGGAGTGGGCGTTGCGAAGCATCCATGGAAGACTATAGTTGCAACACTGTTTTTTGTGCTGCTGAGTGGAATTGGAATGTTTAAATTTCACTTAGAAAAAAATCCTCTCAAGTTATGGGTACCACCAGATTCTGATTTTTATTATGACACAAATTGGTATATTGACACATTTGGCACCGGCCTTCGTTTGCAAAGGCTTATTGTCACGGCAGATGATATTTTACAGCCTGATGTCCTAAAGAAACTACATGATGTGAATAATGAAATAAACACAATCCAAATCAGTTACCAAGATGAATTGATGACAATGGAAGATTTGTGTTTCAAGGTTCCAGTAGTAAATTTTTATAACAAAAACAAAAAAAACAGGAGATCTGTGCAAGAAAGTAGTATGACTAGTTCTAAAAGTGGAAGTGCTGAAATTGATTTTTCAGATCCAACGTTGTGGGCAAGTGAACAATTTTACTGTGACTTTTTGGAAGCTTTCCAATTAACATGTTTTCAGAATAATATATTAGATTTATGGAATAATGATCTTGAACAATTGAACAATCTTACAAAACATGACATAGTTAGTAAAGTCAATAGCGCTAAAGTGAACCCTACAACTGGCCACCCTTTAGATTTCACAAAGTTACTGGGAGGCACAGAACATGATGATAGCGGTGATATAGTAAAAGCAAAATCAGTAATTTTAACTTGGTACACTCAAGTCAACATGTCTGAAGTAGATTTAAATGAAGTAGGTAATTTAATTGGAACTGAAGAGTGGGTGTCAGTTCCTTTATCTCAATGGGAAATTAAATTCCTGCAATATATGCAATCTCTCTCAGAAAACGCTACAAATGTTCAATATTTCTATGAGGCTGGGCGCAGTTTCGCCGATGTTAGTGGGGAAGCTATGTTTCATGAAATGGATAAATTATTCATAGGCATTTTACTCATGTTTTTCTATGTGCAGTTTGGATTGTCACGGTGTAACTGGTTGGAGGTGAAGCTAACATTAGCCTCTGTAGGGCTTCTGTGTGTCGGGCTCTCGTATATTTCGGCAGTTAGCTGGTGCTCCATCTTCGGTATATCGTTTGGACCCGTGCACTCGTCCCTACCGTTCCTCTTGATGGGCTTAGGTGTGGACGACATGTTTGTCATGAATGCTTGCTGGCATAATCTGTCTCCTGAGGAAAGTAAAAAGAGTCTTCCTGAAAAAGTGGGATTGATGCTAAAACATGCTGGGGTTTCTATCGTCATAACTTCTTTCACTGATATCGTCGCTCTACTCATCGGCGCGATAACAATACTGCCCTCATTAAAGTCGTTCTGCATTTACGCAGCTATTGGTGTCTTTTTCATATTCTGTTACTCGGTCACATTCTATGTCGCCGTTTTAACTTTAGATACGAGAAGAATGGAAGCTAACAGAAATGGGATCGTTATCTGCTATCAGCACAAAAAACCTATACTCGTTTCGTCTGACAAAACAGTACTACAAAAAGCATTTGAATGGTTTTATAAGAGAACGGTTTTCACTGTACCCGGCAAAGTCATTGTCCTCTTATTCGTTGTAGTAGGAACTGGTTTTAGCATTCAAGCTATACTACGATTAGAACAAAGATTTGACCCGAAATGGTTTATTCCGGACGATACGTATTACAAAAAATTTCTAGATGCTTATTCAACTTACTATCCTGATGAAGGGCATATGGCGATGGTATTTTTAGGTGAAATGAATTATGCCGAAGAGTTTCCAAAATTATACGAAATGATGCAGGAACTGAAGAACGAATCTTACGTCGACAATGTGATTGCTTGGGTGGAATACTTTCACCGCTATGTTTTGACAAACTACAACATAGATTTAAACAACGGAACTGTGGTAACAGAAAGCGATTTTAATCGTTATTTATCTCGGTTCCTATTCAGCCCTATTGGTGGCAGATTTCAAATGAGTTTCAAGTTTTCTGAAAACCTTCACTGCGGAGTCGTACCTCGTGAAATAAAGGCGTCTACAATGTCTTTTCAATTCCCTCAGTTCCACGGTCCAGAAGAGTACCTTCCGGCTATGAACTACGTGAAGAACATCGTTAAAAACGTTAACATCACTTCCGGCGACGGATATCGTAGCGTTTGGTCCAAAGTCTTCGGCAATTGGGTCACTGATGAAATAATAGCCGTTGAAGTGGAGAGAAATATAGAGCTGGCACTGCTATGCGTGATGGTATGCACAGTCATCCTAATTACCAATCTTCAGATGTGTCTGTGGATATTTATTTGCGTGTTGTTGACTATCGTGAACGTCTTGGGATGTATGCAAAGGTGGGGTATGACCGTCGATATAGTGTGTTGTATCGGTCTCGAACTTGCCATTGGTCTTTGCGTGGATTATGCGGCTCATGTTGGTCATACTTTCTTAACGTTATCTGAAGGATCTCGTAGTGAAAGAGCGTTCAAAACCGTCACTTCTATAGGTATGGCTGTGTTGCTAGGCGGTGGTTCTACTTTGCTATCTCTGTCTCTTCTGAGTATGTCGAAGGCTTACACGTTCCAGTCGTTCTTTAAAATATTCTTACTAGTGATATTGATTGGTTTGTTTAATGGTTTGGTGTTTTTACCAGTATTATTGTCCTTAGTCGGACCTGATGCTTATAAACCGAAAGAGGTAAAGAAAGAGTTTGAAATGGAAACAGTAGAGCTAAATGGTAAACATCACGTAACAGAAAAACTTACTGACGGCGGTTGACTTATTCATGGAACTTAGGATGTGAATATTGTGATATTAATTTCCTGAAGCAGTAAAATGTAGGAATACCTGTCTTAACTGTCTTTGTTTTATATGTGTACATATTATCTTTAAGGTAGGCTTAATTTTGCGTAGTTCGTAATTAAATCATGACGAAAGGAATGTAGCGAAATTTTTACAAATTATTGACACAAGTTGTGTGAATCTGTTTTACTGTAAGATGTTTTTCTACAATAAAACTGATGATAAATACTTTGTTTGTATTTTATTTTAATACAGTATGTTATCTTTCAATTAAACATAAATACTGGTCAGATTAGATCGAAGATGGTGTGGTGTGATCACTACTGGACGAGATAAGCGACGGACATAACTGTAGCTACCTAATGAATAACTGGGTGAACTGCGTCTTGTATAACGTATAAATAGCAATAGGTACCGTGTCTAGCAACGAATTGTATCGAGTTAGAACATTGAAATTAATACCTTTAGTTAAACTGCAGTTTTTAACGCAATGGAAATAGCGTGGTAATCAACGGAATACGTCGCTGAGTTAAATAATATGTAAAGGTACAAGTTCGCGCTGAGACCGCGACACGAGACCGCGACCGGAGACCGAGACCGGAGACCGCGACAGGCACTTGACACTATGGAATTGTATGGGCGCCAGTTCGCGCCGAGACCGAAACAGGTCGCGGTCGCGGTCTCGGCGCGAACTGGCGCCCATACAATTCCATAGTGTCAAGTGCCTGTCGCGGTCTCCGGTCTCGGTCTCCTGTCGCGGTCTCCGCGCGAACTTGTACCTTAAGGATGTCGTCGTTGGTTCGATTGCCGCCTGGTTGATGTTCGATTACATTACCCACCTCTGAGTAACATTCTAAATGCAGATGTACATGTTTTTCATCACCGATGGCCTTAACAGTGAAGGAAAACCGGCATGTCCCAAGAAGTACATCTTCGAGGACGTGCTTGGTCAGTTTAGTGGATTGTGGCCTTGATTTTCACCTTTAGAGAGAGCCCCAAGTCCCAGCTGTGGGAGTAAAATGTAGGCTACTCACGCTTAACCAATATCACAACTAGAAACAATTATATTATAACAGTTAAGCATTGTCAATGAACAATACACGTACCTACTTTCAAGAGGCGTAAATAAAAGTGGCCAAGTGCGAGTGGGACTCCCGCATGAAGGGTTCCGTACCATTAGCAAATAAACAGCTTTATTTGAATTCCGTATAAATAAACCATCGCAGTTTTCACAGACAGCCCTGTCATCCAAAAATTTTGATTTTACCTTACGATTTTAACGACGAGGTCGATGACGTGTTTTAGTATACTAGTGGTGCCATCTAGTTTGCTTGGAACGGACTAATCGAGGAAGATACGGTAAAAAATAAAGTTTAAAGCAGATAATAAAAAAGTTGTTAAGTTGATCCTGCCTTTGACACTCTAGCTTACCTATATATTAGTGAAGCCAAAATGGTCTAATGTAAAACTATCTTTTATCATAAGATTATTTTACTTTGATACTTCAAAAAATATTATTCTTCGTTTATCAAAAAACTTTTATTTTCCTTTGTTTTGAGTCGATACAAAGTAGACGCCAGGTGGGTTTCCTCTTTTCTCTTCGGAAGACGTGAAAACGGTAGTACCTACTTTAAAACTTTATCTTTATAAGCTACTAGCTGTTACCCGCGACTTCGTCCGCGCGAAATAAATACTAAGGTAACTCAGGCAGTACCTATTTTTATACCCAGACACATTTACGGTTACATCAAAATCGGTTCAGTTGTTTAGGTGTGAAAGCGTAAGACACATTCGTCCCCCATTTCAACTCCAATTTCATCCCCATACAGTTCGAAATTACAAAATTGCTAGAATAAACATTTATTGGCTTCGTACCAAGTGCCTATACAAAGAGTTTCATAGTTTTATCTTCAACGATTGGGAGCTTCCATGTTGACATTCATCCCCCAATTTCATCCCCGTACAGTTCGAAATTACAAAATTTGCTAGAAAAAACATTCGTTTGCTTCATGTCAAGTGTCTATATTCAGAGTTTCATGCTTTTATCTTCAACGGTTGGAAACTTTCATATTAACATTCGTCCCCCATGTCAACCCCAATTTCACTCCTGTACAGTTCGAAATTACGAAATTAATAGAACAAACATTTGTTTGCTCCGTATCAAGTGTCTATATACCGAGTTTCATGGTTTTATCTTTAACGGTTAAGATCTTCCATGTTGACATTCATCCCCCATTTCTACCCCAATTTCACCCCCGTACAGTTCGAAATTACAAAATTGATATAACTAAAATTTGTTTGCTTCCTGTCAAGTGTCTATATTCAGAGTTTCATGCTTTTATCTTCAACGGTTGGAAACTTTCATATTAACATTCATCCCCTATTTCAACCCCAATTTCACCCCTCTACAGTTCGAAATTACGAAATTAATAGAACAAACATTCGTTTGCTTCGTATCAAGTGTCTATATACCGAGTTTCATGGTTTTATCTTCAACGGTTGGGAACTTGCATATTGACAATCATCCCCCATTTCAACCCCAATTTCACCTCCGTACAGCTCGAAATTACAAAATTGATAGAACAAACATTTCATTGCTTCGTGTCAAGTGTCTAGATACAAAATTTGATGACTTTGAAAATCACGAATTTTCATACAACCGTTCATCCCTTGTTTCACCCTCTTAGGGGTTGCATTTCGCAAAACCCCGTCTTAGCGAGTGCCTACGTGCTAAAAGGGACCTCCATGCAAAATTTCAGATTCCTAGCATTTGTAGTTTCTGAGATTCCTTGATGAGTGACCTTTCGCTTTTATATATATAGAAGACTAAATTAACAAGGCCTCTTGGAAACAAAGGCGAGTGTAACCGGTGAGTCAATGATACCTACTTTATTATGAGTAGCTACAATTTGATAATATTTGATACTCTGAAGACCAAATCTGATCAAGTGTATTAAATTGAAAATTTGGGTATAGTTTATTGTAAGTACTCCACTTTTTGCGAAGTCCGCGTGGGGAAGTATCATACTTTTGCCAGTTATTCTACCGCCAAGCAGTAATGTGCAAACGTCATTGTGTTCCGGTTTGAAGGGCAATGTTTCCAGTGAATTTACAGGGCATAAGATAGTACAACATCTTATATCTCTGGATGACGAGCGCAGTGCAGTGCTAGGTAATGATTTGGACTCTTAACGTTCCAATAGCTCCATGTCATTGTCCTGTTATGGGCTTACCGTCAGGCACATGCTCGTCTCGTCACTATAGGTACCTACTAAGTATAAAAAATACCTGTGGGCATTACTGTAAACTTTATTATTCTGACTTATTTTATAGTACCTAGGTATTATATAGGTACAGAGTGACGAGACGAGCTGATCATGTGCCTGATGATAAGCATCACTCCTGCCTATTACAGCACAGCTGATCTGTGCAGCACAGTGACACGCACCTATTGGAATACGAAGAGTTCAAATCACTAATACCTAGTATTTATTTATTGCTTTATTGCTATTAAGTAATACATTGTTTTACTAAAACTAGGTTTTAGGTTACAATAATGCATTAGCCTTATTGTAGTATTGAGGGCGTTGCAATTTTAGCGCTGTGCGTGTTTGATACCAAACTTTGGCATTCAAAACATACACACGCTCACATCCATCTAATAATTTACCTTTGACCTTATGTAGGTAATAAAAATAATGAGATTAAATTTTGTCATTATACATTTTTTTACATTGTAATAACCCTTATTTACTAATAAAGTGGCCAAGTGCGAGTTGGACTCGCCCATGAAGGGTTCCGTTGCAGCAAGTAACATAATATACATAGTAGGTACACATGGTTCTTGTATTTCGTTGTAACTTTGATCGAAGTTTTAATAATAGTGTATTTATGACGTACTAAAAAAAACTACTCATCAGATCGAGTTCAAACCAATGTTCGTTGGTAGTTTGCATGGTAATGTACATCATGTATTTTTTTAGTCTTTTCATTTAGAAGTTAGAGGGGGGGGGGGAAATTGAGTTTCTGTTCTCAGTATGGGGGGCAACCCTAATTTTTTTTTTTTTTTGTAAAAATCTAATTGTGGTTCACAGAATACATCTACTTACCAAGTTTCAATAGTGTAGTTCTCATAGTTTCGGCAAAAAGTGGCTGTGACATACGGACGGACAGACAGACATGACGAATCTATAAGGGTTCCGTTTTTACGTTTTACGGAATCCTAAAAATTAACGGAGTTTATTTTGGAATGCAATGGTGTTAGTTAGTAGTAGGTACTCCATTGCGCTTTTCATCCAGAGAAACATTGCCCTTTAAGCCGGAACACAGTGATTTATTCATATTACTTCTTGGCGGTAGTATAAATGGCAAATGTGTGGTACTTTCCAAGTGTACTATTATTATTAAATATATTATCTATTATTCTCGTTTAAAGATAGTCTCCCTACATCATAACTATTAGTTAGGTACGTGATAGGACCAAGGGATAACAGTGTATTTATTTTGCAAACGGCAGTTAAATTCATAATTTAACCTTTTTGTATCTGAGCATTTTTTAAAACATAGGTACCTACTTTTTTTGATAAGACAATAACTACCATTATGGAGTTCCCATGGAAATTACTGCCTACGAATAATTAATGTTTTACGTAATTCCATTCAACTTTGCTAAAATAAGGTTTTGAAAAAAAAAAATCTAACGCGCATTTCTGAGTAGGTAGGTACTTATTTAGTATGTGTTTTTATTCATTTTTAATTTTATAAATTTGACATTTATAAAATTTATTTAACATTATTTTGATTGTTTATTTTTAGGGTTCCGTAAAACGTAAAAACGGAACCCTTATAGATTCGTCATGTCTGTCTGTCTGTCCGTCTGTCTGTCTGTCTGTCCGTCCGTATGTCACAGCCACTTTTTGCCGAAACTATGAGAACTACACTGTTAAAACTTGGTAAGTAGATGTATTCTGTGAACCGCATTAAGATTTGAACAAAAAAAAATTTAAAAAAAGAAAAATTAGGGTTGCCCCCCATACTGAGAACTGAAACTCAAAAAATTTTTTTTCATCGAATCTACTCGTGTGGGGTGTCTATCGATAGGTCTTCAAAAATGATGTTGAGGTTTCTAAAATCATTTTCGTCTACACTGAATAGTTTGCGCGAGACACACTTCCAAAGTGGTAAAATGTGTGTCCCCCCCTCTAACTTCTAAAGTAAGAGAATGAAAAATCTAAAAAAAATATATGATGTACATTACCATGTAAACTACCAACGAAAATTAGTTTGAACTCGATCTGATGAGTAGTTTTTTTTTAGTACGTCATAAATACACTATTATTGAAACTTCGATCAAAGTTACAACGAACTACAAGAACTATGTGTACTATGTATATTATGTTACTTGCTGCAACGGAACCCTTCATGGGTGAGTCCAACTCGCACTTGGCTACTTTTTTTATTTCATAAATTATTATTTTTATAAATTGAACATCTACCAAAATGGAATTTGGAAACAAATGTTTTGAAAGTACTCGATAAATTGTCCATGTAAACGATGTAAACTAACTATTCTGATTAAGTTCTTTATTATTATTATTATTTATTACTGACTTTTGACAACTAGCTCGATTAGAGTCTATCACTGAGATTTGACTCAGGGCTCCCGCCAGAAGTTCAAGGGAGGTCCCGAGTGGAGCGAGTCATGTGAGGCCAAGCGTAGCGAGGGGGGATGCGTATGGAAGCGTATGGAAAAGTGACACTCAGGGCTGACAGCAGAGCTTCTGGAGTCATTTTTTTAAAAACACTCTAGGGGTAGTAGCGCCAAGATTAGGTGGAGTTGGGGTGTTCCGAGTCGGATCTGGGTTCTGCCAGATTTCCTATTGAAAAAAGTAAACGAGACGCGAGCAGTGCATTTGTTAGCGAACTCGAGCACCTTGCCTCTTATTGAACACGTATTTAAAAGAACAGTTCGCGTTACAAATCCTTGTACAATTGGAGGACGCTTGCCTCGTATTGAACACAGGTTTGGAAGGAGAATAACTTTACAAACCCGTGCGCGTTTCGAGGCAATACTGCCTCATACTGTACACGGGAAAGGAAACACGCTTCCGGGGACCTACATATAGACAGTTTTTGGAAAAAATGCCACCTGCACCCAAGAATGAGTACCTACCTAAGAGTCGAAGTGTGTAAGAGTAGGTAGGTACCTAGTCTAAGTGCAGGACTGGGTCTATATTTCAGATGTAATCATTTAAAATCACTCCAGTAATTGGAATTATAGACGTCTTTAGCTCTCAACTGCTATGGCATATGGTAACTGGTTTTTGGTTGGTTACCATCGTACCATCATTCGCTCGAATTTAAATTTAGGATTATAAAAAAGTAGGTAGAACCAAGAATCGATTATATCATATTTTTCAACGTTTACTCCTCGTTTTTCGGTGTTTTATAAACATTAATAAGTTCATGAACAGTAATTGGTTCTTAAGGCCGATTTACATCAGACGAGCGAATGCTCATTCTATCCCCACTGTATCAAATTAATTTGGTGTAAACAAACGTAGAGCATTCTTTCGTTGTTTTGTTTTTGTTCGCAAAGATTCTATGGAATATATAATATGGAAAACGCTAAGAACGATCTTTCGTTTACACTAAAAGATCGAGAAAGAATGCTCTTGTTCCAGCTCTAGCTCTATGTTCGTTCAGTTTAAATCGGCCTTTAGATATTCTATAGAATCTTTGCGAACGCAAACAAAACAACGAAAGAATGTTCTACGTTTGTTTACACCAAATGTATTTGATACAGTGGGGATAGAACGAGCATTCGCTCGTCTGATGTAAATCGGCCTTTAGAACCAATGAATGTTCATGAACTTATTAATGTTTATAAAACACCGAAAAACGAGTTTTTTTCCTGGAAACTGGCCGAATTACGAGAGTTTATTGGTGACAACTGTTTGGCTGTAATATACCTAGTAATTGATTTGGTCCAACTATCTCTCAGTTTTTCAGTAGTAAATAGTATTTTAACACAAATAAGAATACGTTGTATTACTATTACCCAAATCTGTATTTGTCCAATAGTAATAGTAGTTATTTAAGAGTAGACGTCCTGACTAAACTCGGTCAGGAGTCAGGACGTCTAATAGAGAGTAGACGTTTAGAGTAGAGTTCTACGAAAAACGTACTTTTGAAATAAACTCGCAACTTTCCTACTCCGGTTCTACTTCGTTTCGTCCCAAATAAGAATACCGTGTGATATCAGCTAGGCCTTTGGCAACTCCAAACCAGTACTACATTTTGGGTCAGGTTCGGTGTTGAGTTCCACGGTAGAGTGCAAAAATATTCTCATAGGTAGGCATACAAATGTGACAGCCCTAAGCTAGGTACCATTCTGGTAAAAAGGCCCATAAAATATGCCATTCCCTCCGGAGACGGTGTAATTTGGAAAGATTATGTCAAAAAAGCCATGGTAGTTCCCATATTCCTTGTCGTAAAAATTGCAAAGTCGCTAGTTATTTCTAAAGACTATGTAGGTACCTCTAGTCAATCTATCACTAACACCAGTTCAACTAGCCTGTTGTAACTTGGTATGTCGTTTAATGCTTAGCACCTGGTTGACCTACTTTCGCTCGGTCTCTTTTCTGAAATCACATTTTGATTGGAAAAACGCCTACCTACTATACTTATCCATAAAAATAATAGTTGAGGTGGTTTAGTGCGGTGACTGTCTGATTTCACAGTTCGAGCCCTGGTACCTACTTGTGTATTTTTCATGGGTCAGTTTGTCATGACTCATGATCACTGGCTTTAATAGTGACGAAAACCATTGCAAGGAAAACGACATGTTTGTTCTAAAAGTGTTATTCGCCAACCCTCACTTGACCATCGTGTTGGATAATGGCCTCTACTCTCTCCTTGAGAGAAAGCGCCGATTCCCAGCAGTGGGGATATAAAGTAGGATTGTATCGGTGGTGCCATAAAAATAAAGTGACCGTGATCGATAGAAAACTGGACCTAAATCAATGAGTTATGTTGTGGTTTGACGTTCACTTAGGTATACATATTAGATCTTATATTCAGCACAATACCGCTCTCAGCGATAACTTATCAATTTGTACGTGTTTTGGTTGGTGCGAGCATGTCCTCACGAAATAATACATAAAAATGTATTTAGAAATCAACACAAACTTTGTCAAATTTTAAAATGACACAAATACTTATATTTATACGATTTGAAAAACGACTTGTTTAATTTTCGACTTTTAATTATTTTAATGTCACAGTTCAATAAAAAAAATAACAAAGAAATTGTACTGACTTTAAAATTATAAACGAAAAAAAAATGTTACACCCACGGATATCTATGATTACACCCAATCTACGTGAAGTCGGTGCTGAACTTTTACAAATACTTATTATGAACTAGTGGTTCGTTCTAGTTTCGACCGTGGTACATAATAAATATACTTATAGCCAAAATCACTCAGGGATCACATACATACACATCCGACGGTGAAATGTTTTTTTGAAATCAGCCCATTCTGTTCCTTCGGCAGCTTTATAACATTAGTATAGATTTTAACACCTACGTATATATCCATTTAACCTATAGGGAAGTAATTTTGTATTATTTAGGTTTTTTAAAAAAAAAAATGTTTCGAGTTTTTTACATTAAAAATGTAGACGACTTTGTGTGCGAAAAGTCCACCCATATTTATTTATATAATATAGATAGTAGAAAACTACTGGTTTGTCCTAAAAAGAGACATGGGCTCGGGTGACCTCTTCTACGTACGGAATTTGTGGTAGCGCCTTTCCCTACTACCTATCCCTAACTAAACTTACGCACCTTTCTTCATTCCTTCATATACCTGAAAAAATGAATACAAACATGTACTATCTTTGTATACATGTATCTATACGTATCATACTCACTTCCCGTTTTCGACGAGTGCAGTAAATTAAAGTGAGTATGATCCCAGGTTATAGTCTTGATGACCTTGGTGTCTTAAAATCGAGAGTGATTCGGGTTCTTCTAGGTAAGCCCGTTCCAACGTAGACTGCATCGTCGCAACGTCAGGCGAGTTGGCTGTCAAGCATAGGCCTAAAATAGTAAAATAAAACCGGCCAAGTGCGAGTGGGATTCCCGCACGAAGGGTTCCGTACTATTAGCAAATAAACGGCGAAAACCTCTGGCTTTATTCGGAATTCCGTATACATTCATAAATATTATTTTTAGTATTTGTTGTTATAGCGGCAATAGAGATACATCATTTGAGAAAATTTCAACTGTCTAGCTCACCGTTCACCATTCTTGAGATACAGCCTGGTGACAGACGGACGGACGGACAGCCATGTCTCAGTAACAGGGTTCCGTTTTTACCCTTTGGGTACGGAACCCTAAAAAGCATGAAGGATCTGTAGCTAACACCGGCCAACTTGAAGCCAGTATGTTTGTATAGTTTATATACCTTTTTTTGTCATGTCTGACTGTTGACTAAGGCCTACTGTCCACGCACGCGTCTTTTGTCGAATGCATGCATCTTACGAACAAACGCAAGACGTGCGGCTGTCGTGTCGTTGTCGTTTCGTGGACACAGACTTCATTATTTGTACGCAAGATGCAAGCATTCGTCTTGCATCCGACAATTGTCGAAATCGTGCGGATGTCGTGCAGCTACGTGGACAATTAGCCTAACTTACTATGTGGGAATTGCCTTGCAAAATGTGTAATGTATCTGAGTTGGCTGAGAAATTGTTGTTTTGTCACGCAAACGTCGCGTCGGTTGGCTGATGATCTATTGGAACAAAAACTGATAATGTAAAACACTATACCTAAAGGACTTAATCACGATCAACATTATTATTTAATTACTTTGTCGTTTCGGCAGCGTTTCAACCGCCGTGGTCACGAGAAGACTGTTGTATAGTGTTTTACATTATGTGTTCAAACCGCGAAAGTTTAAATTTAAATATAATGTTTTTAAAGAGTGACGAGACGAGCAGGACATCTGCCTGATGGTAAGCAATATGCCTGCCACATAACAGCACAATGACACGCAGCTATTGGAACATGAAGAGTCCAAATCATTACCTAGCACGGCACTGCTCTCGTCATCCAGAGATCTAAGTTGTGTAAGATGATTATAAGGTTGGTGATAAATAAAAGTGATTGATACTTGCCAATGGTGCAGAGAACTACTTACCATGTATAGAAATGTTCTAGGAAAACTTATTTATAAGTTTATTTCGAGCGCCAGTCTTCCTTCTATTAATAAAAATTTGCTAACGGATAGATGGTTGCGGTGAGCCTTATTGGTACTTTTAATCGAGAGCCTTGGGGGCTATATTATTCTATGAAGTAAAACCATATATAATTTGAATAATATTTATTGTTTGATGTTATTTGAAAAGCCAAAGGTGGGTTATCGCTTATGTTATAGAGTGCTCGCAATATAACTCTGCGCGTAGCAAAATATGGAACTAATTGACAGGCCGTCAACTTCTTATGTACGTCAGTTGACAAAAGTTTGTTTACGTTTAGTGTATTTATTAATTACCAAAATAATTAATAGCTTTTATTATGCCGAAAGTGATTAAAAGTGCTGGCCGTGGCTGGTTCTTGAAAATCAATCGTGGTTGTGAAGAAGAACGATACAATAACGGGCCAAAAGTGCAGTTTTCCAAACGCAGAGCTATTTGACAACTAACATGTAGGGATACCATAGCAATCAAATCTCCACCTATTATCAGCATATTTTAAAGCTGAGGCTTTAGGTTGAGGTGCGGCTTTGGGTTTGATTGTTTTATCGCCAATTCACCCGTGGGAAAAAATGTGAGTGCTTAAGACCGAATGTGAGAAACTAGTTATAAATGTTTTTTTTTCATAAAATACAAATCAAAATAGAAAACACAGTGACACAGCAGTGAAGATCAGCTGATAGTATCTTTCTCGCTCGGGTACACTCGGCGGTTCCATGTTCACCCGATCGGCCATTTCACCTAACAGCGGTGCGCCAAAAGAAATTTTACTTAATTTTTTTTTCAACGTTAGCTTGGATGCTCTTTGATCCTTAACTCTGTATTCATTACTGTATTTTTATTGTAGGCGTTTCAGAAAGTACTGTCACGTGGTAATGGACAACGCATTATACCACTGCACGCAGATAAATAAAGCGGCTACAATGGGCAATGTAAAAGAAGAAAGCCAAAAGTGGCTTAAGAAAAATGAAATAGATTTCGACGATTGTAGGATAAATCCGCAGTTGCTCGAATAAAGAGGCACAAAGAAGACCCACAATACCAAGTAGAATAACTATTAAAGGAACATGGACAGGAACTTTTGCGGTTACCGCCGTGATTCATCGTGATTTTAACCCTATTGAAAAAAGAAGATGATTCTATGGAAGCCAATGACTAATTAAAAGAACGTTTATGCGCCAAATTTTCAAATAGTCAATTTATGGTCTCAATAAAAGATTTACAAGTTTAAATTAAATTCTTGTTATTTCGATGTTGGTGTAGGTTGAAAATGACAGATTTTTAATAATGTAATAAACTATAATAAAGTTTTCCTAGTGGTAAGAGACTCAGACAGCCTGTATCAATTACCAATGATACTTGGTCATACTGAACCAAACCAGCACTGCAAATGCAAAGGCCTTCATTACTTCGAGACATTTGTTCTTGAGTCTCAGTTGTCGTGAAGTTACTTAAATTGCTGCCCTGAAAAATCCCTTCCCGTACCTGTTTTATGAAGTTGTACGTTCCCATTGAACGGGAAGGGAACCTATTAGCTTGACCTGGCAACATTCAGTACGCCACCAGTCGCGCGCAGACTTATACTGCGAGCACTATACTACAGTTATTTAATATTTTACTTTTAAATGTCTATGAAGTTATACAAAAAAGTCTTTAAGTTAATTTGTAAGTAGTTTAATTCTAATTAGAAGTTAGTCGATTAATTCAAACCATTAATTCAAGTTGCCATAAAAAAATAATCTGATTCAATAGAATACAGAGTACATAATAAAGTTTTTTGCTTATCTGACTTTATCCCGGCTCAGTGATACAAGAAGGCATCCTCCGGCATCATGGTCAGCGTGGGGCTTCAGTATAGAATTCGGGGGTAGCAAATTGGGCCGTGGAATTGAGTCTTATTAGATTTTAAACCAAACCTGAAATATGCTTTCCAGGGAAATACAAATGAAGCATTTTCAGTTGTTATAAAAGTTGAGCTAATTTGGAATTTAAGCTTCTATATAAAATATATGGCCTTTTCTTTATATCAGGTCCATAGCAAAAAAGTAAATAAGTTCTATGTAGGAAATAGAAATTTAGACTACATAAAAGAAAATAAAAGGATATTCGTCCTAAGCAGAAATTAGATCATGATTGACCCTAATCCACGCGTGCAAATAAGAAATGCCTTTAGGTTTTGTTCTTCCGATTAAACAGAAAACCCAGACAAACCGGCAATCAGGAAAAAGAAACCCAGGAAAAAAAACGCCATTAGGCTGTGAACAAAACAATTACAGTTCGTCATTCCTTTCAAAAAGATTTAAAATCGCGTCGGCCATGCTACAATGACCACGTGCTGTTTTACAAAAAATTGTAACTCACCGTTTCTTGGTAAAAGAAATACGGGATCCGTATTAGCACAAGAGCATTTTAAGTTATCTCCTCCCCTCAAGAAATGCTTCCACTGTAAAACAGGAAAAAACAACACTAATTCAATACAGAATTTTTTACAACCACACTTTCACCAAAAACTCGAAATATATTGGCGGGAAACTCACGCATCTCCAGGAGTCTTCAATTAATGGAATAATTCCTCAATTTCCCATCAGATTCCCGAGAAAGGAAAAGATTTACTTAGGTCTGCTCTCGGCAGGATCGAGCGAAAAAATGTATGCGAAGGCAACTGCCCACCGCCAGGTGGCGGGGCGAAATTGACCGATCGATAGTTCCGGTCCATAGACCAAATCAACCTGACAGTGACAGTCCAAATCCATCTTTATATTTTTTTATTCTTCATTTTGAACTGTCAAAGTCACCCGTCATATCGTGATTTCGAAACATTATATAAATGTACATCCGAATCGGAGTTCTAAGATATTTTGACAATAGAATGGGAAAAAAATGCATAGGTGACGAAATTATGTCACAGTTGTTATATCTCTAAGCCCTGTAATTTCTCTGGAAACAATGCCCTTCAAACCGGAACACAGTAATGTTTGCACATTACTGTGTTCCGGTGTGGCGGTAGAATAACTGGCAAAGGTGTGGTACTTCCCCAGGCGGACTCTGCTAAGAGTCCTACCACTACTAAAGATGTTATTTAAATAAAACTAAAACTGATATCGTTTCCATAAAACCACTGATCAATATATTAGAAATGCAGTAGAATTTAACAAAGACTAATTATGTAACCTACATGTAGGTAGAGAATGTAGAGATGTAACAAAATAAATTTTGTGATCTTTAGATACGCCCAGCTCCTAAAATATAATAGGTTTTTGAGGATATTGATTAAACGTTACATTTAGCAAAAAATAAACTACCATTGTGGATACCAGATTTTGCAGAATTTTAATGCATTTTTAACCGACTTCAAAAAAAGAGGGATTCTCAATTCTGTTTTACGTTTTTTTATGTATGTTGCGCGATAGCTCCGCTAATTGTGAATCGATTTTGATGATTATTTTTTTGATGGGTAGAAAATACTTTACAGGTGGTCACATATAGGTACATTTTATCGAAAATGGTGAGGCGGTTTTTGAAATATGAACAAAAACTAAATTTTGTTAGTGTCTGAATTTAATGTTAAATATTGTTTTTAAGCTTTCGCGATTTGAACACATTTTTTTTTATTGGAGTTTTTGTTTCTTCTGAGAAAATAAATTATTATTAGGTACTTGATATATTTGTGTTTTTCTATTGGATAAAGAACAGATAGCTACAAAGACAGGACGTCTACTCTAATTCTATGAAAACGTAGTTTCGAAAAAAACCTCGCGACTTTACTACTCTCGTTCTACTTCGTTTCGACCGATACAACTTTGTTTGACGTTTAAATATTCTAAGCATACTCTAATTAGAGTAGGCTTAGAACATTTTTAAACGGACAAAACGACGGATCATAGTAGAATCGGAGTTGGAAAGTCGCGAGTTTATTTCGAAATTACGTTTTCGTAGAAAGAGAGTAAGACGTCCAGGTAATGCACAGGGACGCGCCTTAACGATTTCGTCGCAGTATTACAGTGATAGACTGTCATATACGAGGTGAAGTATTATCGCTACTAGTCGGCTGCATGCGGATATTATGTTGCTCTCTGATAAATGGCTGATAATGACTAACCGTGCAAAAACGATTGCTTTCCATTTCTAAAGGTACGCTTGCATCATTGAGCAACGCGTTTCTCCGTAATATCTACGTACCGTCCTCTGATAAACACTAATTATGTGCGAAATGGCTACTATAAAATCATGATTTACCTACTCATGTTTTCATTGGCAAAAGGTCTTAGACGTAATACCTACTAAATATGATGTATCTATTATCAATTAGAGTACCGGCCGAAAGCCGTAAAGGCCGATTTACATCAGACGAGCGAATGCTCATTCTATCCCCACTGTATCAAATTCATTTGGTGTAAACAAACGTAGAGCATTCTTTCGTTGTTCTGTTTGCGTTCGCAAAGATTCTACCTATGGAATTTATCATATGGAAAACGCTGAGAACGATCTTTCGTTTACACTAAAAGATCGAGAAAGAATGCTCTTGTTCCAGCAATCGGCCTTAAGTAGGTACGTCTATGTGGATCATACTTACATTAAAACGACAGCTCCTCCATTATTGAATGAAAATGATTTATTGTTCACAACTTAAAATAACACATATAATATTGGAAAACAGTAAAGCTTGTGAAACAGCTGGCGGCCTTATCGCTGAAAGCGATTTCTTCCAGGCAACCTTAGAATAGAAAACTCTTTATTAAAAAGCCACACACATACATACAAAAAACAAAATCACAAAAGAAACTTAAAGATAACTTATGCTATAGTGCGTTCCAGCAAGCTGTGTAGAAAACCAAAACAAACCAAAAAAAAGGTGATACCATAACATAAACATCGTTTAATCTTAGTATTTTTATGAAATTGCCTTAAAATATTTTTCACAAATAGGATTCGACTTTATTGCGATCTTAAATACCATATACTTAGATTTGTATTGATCAAATAATTCTATACTATCTTATTTTAAAAGTTATAGAAAGTAATGGTAGGATGATAAAAATATGATTTTAAGTACTAGCAATTTGATCTGTGTTTCTCAAACTCTTAATGTTGCATTCAAGACATTTATACTTCTTGTCATCAAATTATTCTTATTAAGGACGTGCCAATTTTTCTAACATACCTGCCATATTTTTCTCCTGCCCATATTGTAAAAATGCCCATTTCCATTATATTCAAGTATGGATTAATTTTACTCTATTTATTATTGTCATTAATTTGGAATTTTTAATTGTAATGTAATTTGATTTTAATGTAATGTATTATTTGATTTTTATTGTAATGGGATCTTAAATTGACGTCTGTTTTTTTTTTAAATTATTGACTTGTATTAGTAATATTTGAATATCTTGAATATTATGGCATGTAACTACTCGTTATCAATAAAAGAGTAAGAGTATGACTAAAGAACTCCGAGAAAAAGGTTTCTTGTGTCGTAACGAGTTGAGAGAAAATCGCAAACCTCTAAATACGTGTTCCAAATTACGCTGTTTACTATCAAAAGCTTGTATAATTTTCACTCTAAAATGCCATAAATTTTGTGTTATTTTGATCGAAACTTTTGTATGTGTTTCCAGAATATTACATCATAGTGCTATGATCAGTTTTGGGTAATACGAGGACAATTTGAACGAGATTTAATTATTGTTAAAAATAAAATGAACGTTTTCATATAAGGAAACATCTAAATTACTTTTCTAAGTGACTGGTTCTAGTGTTACATTCTTCTCCGAACTCAAATGCTTTGCCTTTCCTTTTTTTACGTGGGAGAAATAAATGTACGTATGCCCGCCATACTCTCATTATGAAATGAGAGGAGATCTCCATCTACCCTCATTTGGGCTTCAAAAATCGCAGGGTGACCAACACTACAAACAACACTAACCATATCAGGTTTCTCCAAACTCAGTGCGCTATGCACACATTTATTTATTAGAGGATTCTGCGACGCCGATAACCGTAAACCGGGTAGTTTTCGGTTATTGGCATCGTGGTCATCGCGTCGTAGTTGAAATATATACCTATGTTTTTTATTTTCCAATGCTTCCCGAACCATTCTTGCGTAGTAATGACATTCGGTAGATAGAACCTTCGGGTCGTAGATCTTGATCCAATGACCAATTTTAGCATCAATCAGATGTTCAGCAATTGCAGATTCTTGTGTATGACGATTTTTTACAGCGGCAATGTGTTGATTGTTCCAAGTCCCAGCAGTGGGAACATATATTTGGGTGTTTATGATATCCATACATATATATTTAGCCTTGTTTTGCGATGAAAATTTAAAAGGGCAAGCAATGAAAGGTACTACAAACTATTGTTAAGTACCTAATTTACTCTACATTAAGAAGACAATTAGTCCATAAATAAAACAGCTATGATCAGTATACAGCATTATATTTCGAAATCAATCCTTCATCATACCAACTTATTCACAGCTGCCTTGTGCAGCTGAAGTAGTAAATTTTGTAAAATATTACAAAATTGAAGAAAACGCTTTACAGTACCTTAAATTCAGTAACAGATGTACAATTATCACTTTTATTTAGATGTTTATCGGTTTACTAGTACTTTTAATTTAAACCTTTCGCTTGGACTTGCTGCTGCATAATATTTTCTTATTAACCTGTTTTACGAGCAAAAAACAAGAGCTTGATTGTTTCCCGCCAAAACGATCAAGCCACAGACTATATACCAACCATACCCGGAATTGTAGGGTTGCCATAGAGTGCATTTCGATATTCTTACTATTCTTTCAATAAGAACTTACATACATTACTAATATTGCTAACAGCTCGGCCATCCTGCAGAAGCGAGTCCTCGCGCTTTAATAATATATTGTTAATTGTATACATGTTGAAGGATTTTAAGTTTATTTCACATATCTTGACTAAATTATACGAGTACTTCTGTTCTATTTCTATAGTAATAATAATAATAATAGCCTCTATTCAGGTAATGCTTACAATTTTTCATTGTTAATACAATTTAAAATTCTTAAATTTAGATTGTCATCGCACCGTCTGTTTACTTATTGACAAAGGCCTCCTCCAACTTGCCATCAAACTTCTTCCAACTTCATCCCAAACGTAAGCTTTTGTGGTCCATGTAGCACCTGCTATCGCTTCTATGTCATCGACCCATCTTCTGAGTGGTCTGCCACGATTTCTTTTCATCTAATTATTATGTATTCATTTCCATTTAAGCTTTCTAACAGTTATTGTAGCATCATTTCTTTTTGATTTTGCTCTTAAAGTTGTTGTTCTTATTTTATCAGATAGCCTTTTTCCCATCATACACTTTTCCATGGCATTTTGAGATGTTTTTAATTTTCATTAGTTCAATTATCATTTAGTTTCTATCTATATTTTAAATAATATGTACGTTACAAGTAGTTACAATTTGTGTTTCAAATTAAGGAACATAATTTATTAGTAATGTTCGAAAGAAAACAAATAAAATTGAGCACATGGCATCATCAGTCACTATAAGTTTCTTTAAATGTGTCACTATACTTAACAAGGAAAATATTTTCGTGGTTACATTATCAAATCAAATCATGCTTTATTGACACACACAGTTTAACCATGTTTATTATATTTATATTTACAGTTCACAATAATAAGATTGTACGACAAGAACATAGTAGGTATTATTGTTGCATAATAAATTAAGCTTCTGTCAATAAATCTCAAACTAGGCCTAAGCCTTTATCTAGTCACCTGTTTACCATGTGTCCATTTTGTGAAATAATTGTACTACAAAAATATGGGCTAGCTTTATTTAACAATAGTATTCCATTCAAAATACCGAATCAGCGAATCAACGGTAGGAACAACCTTGATATATTATTATGTTTTAATTTCTGACAATTATCACATTAAAATTATAATTAGAAATATACATATCTCTAATTTCATTCATATACGATAACATATCTACTTTATTTATTTAACATATAGTGTTGTGTGTGAATTGTCCACCAATATTTATTTATTTATCCATACTTTGCAGTAAAAAAATAACCTGCATTTCATAGGAAACAAAACAATTATAACCGAATTATTCATATTTTATACCTAATATATAATATTGATACGCCATAACACAAGTTTAACCCTAGCTTGGGTAACAATGCTTCTCAATCTGCATTACCAATCGAGGATAGATAATCTGTACTAATTTGTGAACTTCAAATGTTTGTTAATGCCTTATAAATTTCATTTCATTTCAAATTTCATTTCATTTCAAATTTCATTTCATTTCAAATTTCATTTCATTTCAAATTTCATTTCATTTCAAATTTCATTTCATTTCAAATTTCATTTCATTTCAAATTTCATTTCATTTCAAATTTCATTTCATTTCAAATTTCATTTCATTTCAAATTTCATTTCATTTCATTTCAAATTTCATTTCATTTCAAATTTCATTTCATTTCAAATTTCATTTCATTTCAAATTTCATTTCATTTCAAATTTCATTTCATTTCAAATTTCATTTCATTTCAAATTTCATTTCATTTCAATAATTAAGTAACGTAACAATTGTTTACAACAGTTTTTGGTCTTAGTTGTAATAACTTTACTAAAAGTTTTAGTCGTTGAACATAAACCAAAGTAATAATTTACTCACAAATTAATGATGATGAATCACGTCAATGATTTCTCTACTAGGCAATGTAATTATTTTAGCGGATCTAATCATTTAGCATTATAACCTGTTTCATATGGGCGATTAAATAATTTTTACTTATAGGTACTTATACGGAATTCTTGATTGTTTCGTGATCAACAATCTGATAATCTCTATTGAATCATCAACATCATCGATGACTTGAGTTTATCTGCGGCTACCACGTCTTCATATCAACCGCGGCTATTAAAGGCATATCATCAATCAGATTTTTAATATTTGTCAAAGTTTATTTACAGGCCTTGAAATTTAATAGCTAATTGTATTATTACTTGGCGTTCCGCGCCTTACATTCTCACTAAACCCTAGTCGTTGAACCTTATTGATGAAGTATGCACGTATGTTTCGGATCTGATCATTGTCATTCATTACTCTATAGATGATATCTTAATTTCGACGATATATACTTCTTATACTATATTTATTATTTATACAACATTCAATTATTACTACTTTCGGATTATTTTCTGAACAGTAGATATCTTTTCAGCCTCGTTTCATAAACATGTGCGTATTGTCCTTTACGCGTAGGTATTCTATGTTATGAAGTGTGCTTATATGTAAGTATATTTTAATATATTATGTTCATGCATTATATTATTTATTAGCCACCCACCCCAGCTTCGCTTGCGGTAGGTATATTTATAGCCTAAATCCCTCGAAGGCCACGCACATATCCAACGGTGTAATAACTAAAATCAGCCTGGTGGTTCCAGAGATTAGTGCGTTCAACAAACAAAATCTATATCTTTATAATATTAGTATAAAGTAGGTATAGCAATATATATGTACCATATCTGTTTAATGCATTTACTTTTAAATGATATGTATTCTATTTGTGTAATTATTTATGTACGTAAGTACCTATATCATGGATACCACACCCATACTTTTACTTGTTACCTTGTCCTAGCAACCAAAAGGTCATCTAGAAGAGATCTCTATTAGCGATAGGATAGACTTTTGTGTACGACATTTTAATCACAAGTTTACTCACTTTTTTGTATTGTTTCGTGATACAATAAAGTATTTTGTATTACATTGTATTGTTTTCTATACAATCTTAAGAATACTCTAATAAAGTCTAGGATATGAATCCATAACTTCTCCTTGGGACTCCTATTCTAAAGCATCCAAACGTGGGTTGACAGCTCGATATTCGATGTCGCAATTGAATTCTTGGAACTACACCCTTCAACGAGCAATACACGGTACTAGATCTCTGTTAGTGAGTGTGGTTCTCGGCGCATTGCGGTCTGACAATATTTTAAGTTGCATACTCTGAAGGTTAACTCTAAATTTACCAAAAGAGGATGATAATGAGAGGGTTTCAGGTTCGAACGAGTGGAGTTTTTGCTCCTCTTTGTCTTTTTACTGTTAAAAGAGACTGTCCTAAGGACTCAAGAATACTTGCCACGCCGTACTTAGTTGAATCTGTGTGGACCGGCCAAACGGGCCGCAATCATGGAAAACTGTTTAAGCCCAGTTGGTTCTTTGATGTACTTAGAGTACCTACTTCGAAACCGCCTTCAAGTCCAGGCTTTAAACCGGTAATACTGACGCCAAGCCCCAGGGGGAGTCTGTTAAGTTGTAGCGTGAAAGAAATGCCACTTCGATACTTTATTTCGGCTTTACCCGTTTTTTTTGTCATGAGACATACGATACGTCTTGTACTCGTATATTGCTGGCTTCATATCCTTCATGTCATCAATTGTGGCAAACTCCTAAATCTTTTTATTTTTCCGACAAGAAGCAATCGCTTTATTCAACGAGCAAATTATGTAGTTACGATATTTTTATTTTTTTTATTTTGGCTGCTAGTCACAATTGAAGAAGTGCCATTTATTATCAAATGCCACGGGACTAAATATAACTTGTAGGTATAACTCGATTTACTAAAGATATCACTCATTATAACTTGTAGGTATAACTCGATTTACTAAAGTACTGTTCTAAACCGAATCTTCGCTTCAACGAGATTTCGGATAACATTTCCCTGACCATCATCAAGTGTGAATTAGGAAGGCATTAATGCAGGAATATAATGATATAGATACTAGGGGCCCGCTTCAACTTCGCTCGGAAACCTCCATACAAAGACAAACTTTCAAATTGGATCAAGCCTTACACGATGCGCAAACCAGACTACAATCGCGGAGTCTGTCGCGGACAAACAACGTAACACGTAATTTGTGTATGTCAAGATTTATTTTAGAGCTACATTTATGAATTGAACGGTTTGTTTAGATTGCCTCTTTATACTTGTGATTTTATTGGAACAGTATGTATTGCTCGCTCCGGACCAATAACAACTTCATTATTCAACTTAAGAAAAACTCTTGGTTCAGACCTAAGTATTTTCGAAAAGAGGTCATCTGGTGTATTTGTTATTTCCATATTAAATTCTTAATACAACTAGTACATGCCAATTTTACACCATCATTCGATAATACCAGAGTATTATATTATAAGCTATTTTATAAAACACAAAGTAACATTAACATTATTAGGAATAGCGAGTTCTAGTTTTTGTTCAGTTAAACCGTGATCAACTAATCCATTCAAAACTGATCCTCGACAATATATATGTCGACATTTTCTGATACAAGCTTTTATGTCTACGTTCACTTTGAGCAATGGGTCTAATGGTTTGCAATTTGATGCTCTTAATCGATCGTCAATTTTGTGTAATTAACAGTCTGCTACCTTCCGTATCTCTCTCTACATCTGCGATATTCTTCTTGTGTATGCTTTTAAGTAACAATATTGCCTTCATGAGACCATGTCTTTCAAGTTTCGCAAGCTTTAAAGCCTAATAATAATAGTAATCCGGCATGGTTGTCTCAGCGGCCGCGGGAGAATGGCTAGCTAAGCTTTGTTATCCATTCGGCCCAGCTATTAGAGTAACGTTTCTGAGATTTTGCAATGCCTGGTTATTGTGTAAAGCAAAGTGGACTATTTCCTTTTCGTCCCATTCGTAAATTTTGACACATTACTTTGTAACTCAAATCATTTTGGTTCAAAATGCGATGAATAGAAGTGATATTGCAAAGAGTAAAACAAACTTTTTTTAAATAACTTAATGCGTCGCTAAATAACGTCAAATTTACACCATAAATCGAATCTATATATTTATGTGCGGCTGTGGACTTGCCTGTTAAAATCCAGACTACCTTTCACATCCTCGCCTTGGTTCTAAACCGTGTCAATTTACACCATTACTTAAACAAATTCAAATTAGAGCGCTTGTGGACTTGCCTGTTATCCAGACTCCCTTCCACTTCCTGGCTGCGGATTTCAGTATCAATTTACACATTACTGAACAAATTTAAATTAGAACGCTTGTGGATTTGCCTGTCATTCAGACTCCCTTCCACTCCCTCGTTCCGGTCCTTGTCAATCGGTGGAATACTCGTTATCTGAGCGCGCCCTTTGCAGCGCTCGACTTCAGGTTCACTTTCCATGTCGCAACTTTCTTCTAATCTTTGCGGCCTTGGTACAGTCTAACCATAATCTGGAACTTCCAATAAAGTCATTAATAATTGCTCAACCTACTTTTAACTCCATCTTTCTCATATATGAGCAAGTACTTTCATCAGATCACTTTAGTTTAGAACACTGCTAAACTGCAATGAGAAGCTCTGGTACCTACTTTCTACCTTGATAATACTAGGCACGTGTGACTCTAGTTTCAACCCGTTTGTACAATCAACAACAAATGTACAATCTATAAAAGTTTAACTCTTTACATTTTGTACATACACACATTGAGTTACATCTTGGCTGAACAATAGCCACCTCAGTCGCAGTTCACAGCTCAACCCCATTCTCAAAGAATGGTACATGCTGTGACTTAAATTACTGGCAATGTCAATTTAGTTCATAGCTATTGGTAGAAAAGTGGAGTTTAATTTAATATACGTCACATGCCCATGGTTATCTGACTCAGCAGTTAAATACAGTTTCTTTAAAATATTCTACGTGCAAAAGATTATCTCTCAAATTGAATTAATCGCTAAAACGACTAGACAAAGACAATCTTTACTCTGTCCGGATCTCCATGTAAGTTGTAAACATAGTACCAAGAAGGCAAAAGCAAATGACATATTATATTTCATAGTAATCTGAGGATATTTTATTATGATGTGTGATACGGTTTGTACATACAGCTTCAACGTCTGACCCATGATCTGACATGCATGTCTATTGAGTCACTATTTTTATTCCCACGGCTGGGACTAAAAAGATACTTCTCTTAAAAGAAGACAAACGTCATTATCCATCACTCTAGCAAAGTGCCGCTGGACGGATAACGATTCCCTGAAAGATATCGTTCTAGGTCCATACCGGTCCCTTGTGACTTACAGGACATGTGTCATCAGGCATCATCATAATATGACTTTAGTGGTCATGACAAAGTTTCGCTAACAGAACATGGAAAAATACTCAAACATGCGGTCGGAATTCGAACCTCGTGTAAATCGAACGTTCTCACAACTAGGCGACCAGAGTTTCAAAAATAACGCTTTAATAAACCTCAAAGTAACGTTAATGGTTTGTCCAGAATTACTGACATTGCGGTTATTGGTGTTACATATATATTTATATGATTTTCGAAAACTGTAATTATGAAAGAGAATCTTTGTAAAATGGCATACCCTTTTTAAATTGCATAGAAAATATGAATAGCCGTCATTTACACATTAATTATTATGTGTAACATTGTGTGCACAATTAGACGGATATATTTTGTTTTTTATATGAAAATAATAACAAATAACTGGCTTGGCTGTTTGCACAATTATAGCCAGACTATGTTTGTATTTTGGACATCTCGATAATGTGGTATAGGTTGCAGTCTACTTGACTTATTCTAGTAATAGAGATAGTGAGGACCGCATTGCGTGAAAAATTCAAAAATGCTAAGTACCTATACGGACAAAATCCACTTAAGTGATATTGTTCACTCCAACGATCTCAATACACAAATGTGCCCTCCCAAACTTCAGGGCGCACGGAATCATGTCTTCGTTGGGAAGAGTGAGCTCACTCCTTCCGTTCTAGTCGTTTGTCACTATTCGTTGTCAACAACCACAATAAGTAGAACCACAGCATATCGCGCCGCAAGCGATTCTAGGGTCAAGTAGATTGGTTGTGTGTAAACTACTTACCAAACACATAGAAACGCAGTTTATTACCAATTTCAAGGTGCTCAGGGTACATCTTTTGGTTTATATCGATGGTTCACTCTGCAACTCAGTAAACCAAATTAGATCGTTTCATTAAACCGTACATTTTATAACAAATTAAATACTGATCATAGATTTTTCGTATTGAGTGATATTAACAAGCACATGATAAGTGTGGAGAGAAAAAAAACATTGAAAAGAAAAAAATATATATCATGGGCGGGATCAACGGACAATTATATAATTTTCTATTATTGATTATAATAATTATATTATAGTCTTCTTGTCCGCCGATCCCACTTCTGAATTGTTAAGTACCTAATTTACTCTTGCGGGACGCCACTTGCGTCAGCACTGTCGCCGCCAGCCACCTAGGTCGCACTATCCATTCGCCATCGGCCGCGGCAGAGGATGCCGCTGATAAGAAGAAGCGAAAGTATGGTATGTTGGTGTCGCAGTACGAATTTGTACCTGTTGCCGTAGAGACCTTGGGTTGTTGGGGCGCAGAGGCTAAAGGGTTCCTCTCAGAATTGGGGCGCAGGCTCAGGGAGAATACGGGTGACTCCCGCTCTGGTGCTTTCCTGGAGCAAAGGTTGGCCATTGCCATTCAGCGTGGGAACGCGGCGAGCATAATGGGCACTTTTGCGCCGGGAGCAGTTAGAGGTGGGTTATTCGGAGATTAGTTTTTTAATTATTATTTTAAAATTTTTTTTTTTTCTTTCAATAAACAAATTGAAAGAAGATTTATACATTTAGATTATATACACTTAATACAAAATAGATTGTTGACATAGTAGTGTTCATGAAAAAAGAACATATATACACTTAATACAAAATAGATTTACTCTACATTAAGAAGACAATTAGTCCATAAATAAAACAGCTATGATCAGTATACAGCATTATATTTCGAAATCAATCCTTCATCATACCAACTTATTCACAGCTGCCTTGTGCAGCTGAAGTAGTAAATTTTGTAAAATATTACAAAATTGAAGAAAACGCTTTACAGTACCTTAAATTCAGTAACAGATGTACAATTATCACTTTTATTTAGATGTTTATCGGTTTACTAGTACTTTTAATTTAAACCTTTCGCTTGGACTTGCTGCTGCATAATATTTTCTTATTAACCTGTTTTACGAGCAAAAAACAAGAGCTTGATTGTTTCCCGCCAAAACGATCAAGCCACAGACTATATACCAACCATACCCGGAATTGTAGGGTTGCCATAGAGTGCATTTCGATATTCTTACTATTCTTTCAATAAGAACTTACATACATTACTAATATTGCTAACACTATCTTGTAAAACAAAGGTTGAGAAATGCTGGTCTGTCATATTGAGAGTGACATTGATTTGTTTACCTTTTATTCACAGACATTTGGAATGAGGTATAGACTATCGATCAACCGACTGATTGTGTTTCGTGGTAAGAAACGTCCATAAGTTCGGCCGAAATATCGTTTATCGGACTTCGTAGTAGACCTGCTGATACAATATTTATAACGACAGTCAAGGAGGTAATGTACCTAATGGTAAGCTGCTAATGTACCCCTGATGTCATCAGACCAATTTTTCAGCAGTTTTCCCGCAAAAATGGAGTTCCTTCTTTATTGTATTGGGCGAGGCAATTGGATATGCATCTAGTTATTTCTGTATTAATATTTTCCTACCACATATTTCAATTATTGTAGATCTATTTTACTAAAATAAATTTATTGTTGTTGTTATTGTTATTTCACATTTAAATTACCTATCATAAAACAATAATATTAAGACGTAAGGATGGAATAGGCTTTATTGCAAAGAGTTTACATAAATATAAGTGCCTACTTATTCTTTATCTAACGTTTATTGGGATATATTTTATATTGGTGGTGGTGGAGTATCTACATTTAGTCAGAAATGCTGGTCTGCCATATTGCGAGTGTTATTGATTTGTTCACGTTTTAGTCGCGGGTTCCTGAAACGAGGATCAGTAGCAACCACAGACTAAGTAGAGTGGTAGCAACCTAAATTCACTTTCCTATCGCGAATCAAAAAATCGGGCTGAACGCTGAACTATTATGTAAAATTCGAACCTAGTCTCGCTAAAACATAAACTGTGTCTATAGAGTCGGCCAGTGCGCTGTGTATGTGTATGTCAGCGTGTCATCATGTATGTATCAGGCTGACACACACACACTTTACAGGTTTGCGCGCGTAATGACCGACTGATGTGTGTGTGTGCACGCCAACCTGTATGTGACAGCGCACTGGCCGACTCTATAGACACAGTTTTTTGTTTTAGCGAGACTACGTCCGACTATTTTTAAGCACGGACCAAGAAAAGGGGTGTCATTAGTTTGACATCGATGTCTGTCCATCTGTGGCACCCCGATGTCCGTGGTGGCATCGTAGAGCTCAAACGGATTTACCGATTTCAATGTGGTTTTTTATTTGAAGGTTGAATGTTGTAGGCACAGATTACAAATCCGAAGTAGTCAGGAGGAAACCAAAATTTTTAATTTTGTTCTTGTTTTACGTCCATGGCTACAGCATACATATTGAATTGCGTGGCCTATTGGGTGCATGACGTAAAATGGCTAATTAGTCTCTGAACTCCGTAGGTATATACTTGATGATAGTTATAAGTACCTACTTCATGTTTACTGAATATTTATGCCAGATAAGTAAAGCAGAATTTAGAACAAGGTTAAGCAAATACAAGGTAACTCTGGAATCGCGACACAATATCAGCTGTTGTTGAGTCTAGTCAGACTTATATTAAAGAAAAATAAAATATTAACTACTGACATACGCCAGCCAGTATCGGTGAATCGGTTTCTTCTAGGTAAGCACGCGCTATTGTAGACCGCATGGTAGCGCGAGATGGCGACGTGTAAAAATAAAACCGGCCAAGTGCGAGTGGGATTCCCGCACGAAGGGTTCCGTACCATTAGCAAATATACGGCAAACACCTCTTTGGCTATATTCGGAATTCCATTTTCTTCGCAATATCCGCAACAGGCAAAAAGTTTTTCTAAAATTTTGATTTTTGCCTCTTGATACGGTAAATAATCAAGTTTGTTGTATGGGAGCCCCCCCTTAATTTATTTTTAGTAATATATATAGCGGCAATAGAAATACATAATCTGTGAAACTTTCAACTGTCTAGCTACCACCGTTCTTGAGATACAGCCCGGTGATAGACGGACGAACGGACAGCCAAGTCCAGTAATAGGATTCCGTTTTTACCCTTTGGGTACGGAAACCTAAAAAGTTTTATAATTTAGAGTTGTGTCTGTTTGTTTTCTCGCACATACATACATACATCTTATGCTAAATATATAAATTGAACATACGTTTTATGTGTAGGTACCTACTTCCACACCGCCGCAGATCGTCACCAATGGCGGTCGATAATCAGAGAGAAGGTGCTCAAGAGAGATCACGACCCTCAGTAATTGGGGTATCGACGCAAGGAGGAGGACCTACTACCATAGTCAAGTAATGCTATGGTACGTAGAAGCAGCCTAGAATCATCCATGCGCACAAGATGTCCATGTCATTTTAACCCTAAATAATACCTACATTGACACATGTATTAGCTGAGGGTACCTATAAATATTACAATGTGCGCCATGTAACAGAACTTTCATAACTACGAGTAAATTTGGTTTTCCGCGTTATTATAGAGCTCACAATTGAAATTATTAGGTTCGCCATTAACCGCTACGTCAAAGACATCATCAGCACATAGAAACAATCTACCTACATATAAATGTTGTCAAAAGCACAGTGAAAAATTGATAAAACTTTGTTTTACAACTGGGAAGAATATTAGATATTACCCATGCACCTACTGCAGTTCATTGTGTAAGAAAGAAATATATACCTACCCTTAGAAGACGATTTTAGGTTTCAATTAAATAATGTCACAGAACATAATAATATATGTTCTGTGGATAATGTCATCTTCTGCAAAATGTTACTTTTCAATGACTGCCCTCGTGGCTTAGTTGGTAGTAGCTCTGCCTGCGAAGCCGAGGGTCGTGGGTTCGATTCCCACCCAGTGCAAATATTTGTGTGATGAATTCAAATGTTTGCACTGTGTCTGGGTGTTTCTATGTATAATAAGTATGTATTTAAAATTATATAAGTATTATATCAGCTATCTGGCCGCCATCACACAAGCTTTGCTTAGTTTGAGGTCAGATGGTGTTGTGTGTGAATTGTCCACCAATATTTATTTAAAAAAAAAATAATATTATATCTACTTTAAAAACTATATCCAGAACAGGGTAGCGATTCTGAAACCATTCGGTTGCATCCGACACGGAATCTCATCTCTCGGTCTTTGTCATGATGACAAAAAAAAAATGCAACCGAATGGTTTCAGAATCGCTACCATGAACTACCCGTGTCGCTAACGCTTTTCTAAATATAATTGTCTATGGCCTAGTTATTCTACATCTACCTACAAACCTACAATCATGTTTAAAGCTATAACACAAATTAAATAGGTAAGACCGTAGACCAATCAGATTTAAAGATCCGTAAATGTAAGTTGAGAAATCTTATCTATTTAGTTTACGGGCTAAATCTCTGGCTCTGACTGGCATTTCGTTATGTTTCAACACTTTCAACAGCGCAGTTCCTTTCACCGTTCACGCGAACCGTGGTCTAATTCTTCTTCTTTAACCCCCGATGTAAACGACGGGGTTTTATTAGTTTGACGTGTTTCTCTCTCTCTCTCTCTCTCTCTCTCTCTCTCTCTGTGTGTGTGTATATTTGTAGCATCGTATCTCTGGATCCTCAGAAGAAGAATCTGGAACGGATAAAGCGATTTTGAATTTGTTGAAGTGAAACTTCTTTATGCTCACCACACATAGATTTTCCGTGGGCTGTGAATGAAGCTCATTGTCACGCTCGCAAATGAAAGAAATTTTCGGGCGAACTTGGACTTTCTAGATTACTAATTTAAACGACACTGCTTTGAATATTTATTCCAGACTTGCAACTCCGGCTTCACCCGCGTAGTATCTAGTATCTAGAGTGATCTTTCAAATTCTGAGTAAAAGTTTTCCCTTCTAGCAGTCTCTACGACTACCAATTGTTTTTTTTTTGTTTTAATGATAAATATCGGGAGTGTTATTAGTTATTAGAGAGTATCTCTCTACTTAGTCTGTGGTTATTAGCTATTTTACATCCTATTTGACTCAGATGTTTCAAAGTTAACACCTCTTTTGTTAGTTTAGTTGCAGGAGTCATAGAGGAATAATGGTTTTACTTTACTTGCAAACAGTGCCGGCTTTAGGGTAGGGCAACGGGGTCGGTCGCCCGGGGCGCCGGATACTACAATCTTAATAACCTAAGGGAGGGGGGGTGTATTTCAACGTCCCTAAAGTGTAGTGATGTCCTTTAGGGCGCCTGAGGCATGGCTCGCCCGGGGCGCCTAGATGGCTAAGGCCGGCCCTGCTTGCAAACATAGGGAGGTAAATGTGACAATTTGCATTTTTTTTTAAATTAATGTACCTAACTAACTGTAAACTTAGAAAAGTAATATTTTTTATTATTTCGAAATGAAATAACTTAAACTAACGCAAATTTGATCTCATGTTATATAATTACCTATGTTGAAAATCTTACCTATAGGTACATAGATGCTAAAGGACGTACGAATCCGTATAATGGTTGTTTTTTCCATTAGTCTATCCTATCAGTTTTTCCGATGCAACAAGCATCAAAACTTTCATACATATATACATATTAGTAGGATGATAATGTTTGTACACTCGTACAAATCCATCAAACTTCGACCTTGACCGTGATCACGCGTTACGGTCTACGTTAATCGACGAATTAGACATTTTTCTTGTCTACTAATCTAATCACAGAGTCATTAGCTAGATATATAGATTTTATTGAAACACCAAAAGAAAAGGATACAATTTGATTTTTTTCAAAAAGACATAATAAATAAATATTGGTGGACATCACACACAACACCATCTGACCCCAAACTAAGCAAAGCTTGTACTATGGCGGCCAGATAGCTGATATCACCCAGACACAGTGCAAACATTTGAATTCATCACACAAATATCTGCACTGAGTGGGAATCGAACCCACGATTGGCTTCGCAGGCAGAGCTACTACCCATTAAGCCACGAGGCCAGTCAAAAACTGACTTCAATTTAAAATTTCAAAATCAAATCAATTTAAAAATCCGGGGCCGGTTGCTACAAATGGCGTCCCTCTAGAAATTGCTCGAACTAGGGAAGCACAATTTCGAGAGTGAAGCCATGAGAAGGATTCAAATGGGCTGGGCAGCATTTGGCAAACTACGACGTGTCTCCTCGTCGTCTGTACCACAATGTCTAAAGGCAAAAGTATTTAATCAGTGTGTCCTACCTTTCATGACCTACGGTGCCGAAACTTGGACACTGACAGTTAAACCGATCCACAAATTTAAAGACGCGCAGCGAGCTATGGAGAGTGCTATGCTTGGAGTTTATCTGAGAGATTGTATTCGAAACGAAGTGATCCGTCAGAGAACCAAGATAACCGACATAGCTCAACTCATTAGCAAACTGAAGTGGCAAAGGGCCGATCATATTATCTATCGTAGAACCGATAACCCTTGGAGTAGACGTGTTCTTGAATGGAGACCACGAATCGGCAAACGTAGTGTAGGACACCCTGAGACTAGATGGAGTGACGATATACGGAAGACAGCAGGCAGTGGATGGAGACATATAGCCGAGGATAGGGCTGGCGAGGCATGGGAGAGGTCTATGTCCAGCAGTGGGCTAAGATAGGCTGATGATATTGATGAATTTAAAATTAAACTCAGGCACTCAAATTAATTTCCGTTTTTTAAAGTGTGAGAAATGCATTCACATGTAAGTGTATTAGTTTAGTTATTTTATGAACAAATAAACGTTTTTCAATTTTCAATTTTCAATTTTCAATGTCCGCCATGCAGGGACATATGGCGGGGTATGTCGGGTTGGGCACCACTGATGAACAATATGGACATGTTGCCCCTACCGACGAACATCTTTTTTTTCAGCCGTGGGTTGGTGGCAGAGCCGCGGGTCCACTCTCGGGGAACCGGGGAAAAGCATTTCGGGTTTTTAAACAATTTTAAACATAAGGAATTACGTAAGGTCCATATTATTTAGAAATGTCATCGTATGAAAATTTGTAAACACCTAAACTCGCGAAATTATAATCCTAATCCTTCGGAACGTTAGGTTAGTTTTTAATCTGACGCCGTTAGATTATAATCTAATAATATTTATAATTTTACGGTGCAATATGTGGTAAAAAACAGTAAATATTTGGTTAACTTGGGGTAGAACATTCAATTTAAATCTCAGACGTAAACTTTATCTACAAAAAGAATTAATTTCTAAGCGATAAGCTATCACAGCCATTACAATCAATGTTTAATCCGCGGATTAAATTATACCTAATGTGAAAATTTATTATTATTTTGATATTTTCTGGTACGGTTGGCCAATATCCTAATCTATTGTTAGAGGTATACCTAAGTCGAAAACGGGCCTAATTTTCCTGTGGCGAAAAAGATCGCGTCATTCTTTATCTTTAAATGATATACAGGGTTATTGGTTATCAGCCTGCATCCTTTTAATGTCAAGTACATTAAATATGTCAACTTTTGTGTCGAAGATTTTTAAAAATCGTATATTCTTTCCCATCTGCACTACTATCATCAAGCTGAAGAGGTTTTTTGTTTGAACGTGTTAACCGCTGGAACTAATGGAACAGCTGGACCGATTTCAAAAAATTTCACCGTTGAATATGTAGGTAGGTACGTGATCCCTGAGTGCTATAATAAGCTATATCGATACCAGAAGTATCAATTAATGTAAGGGACAAAACACGGTTTTTCAGGAGAGCCAAAAAACGATATTATTTTTTTAATCTGTCTATAACTTTTTACTGTCTGCTCCAATTTTAATTGTGTCTAGAGCAAAGTTTCTTAGAATTACTTCTTCTTTCATGCTTTAAACGAAAAATTTAGGAATACCCAGCGGTTTAAAATATAGCATGTCCCTTACATTAAAAAAATATGTTTAGTTGTGCCTTACGTTACTAATATTTTATGTGTAAGCCGTCAAGCATATTGTAAGCAGCAAGAGCAATAGAAAATTAACCATAATTCTATTGTAAAGGACTTTTAGAGTGTTGCAGTTTGATGTAACCATAGATTATCTACTAAAATTATGGTATTTTAACACCATGAAAATAGGTTTTTTGCATGCTTAATGTTAGTTTCAGAATTGGAATGTCTTATTAAGTAATTTAATTAATGTACTGGAAACGAATGACAGATCAACAAATATGAATTATCTAAAAGATGAATGAATAAAATAATGTAAATGAAATGAATATTAATAAAAGAAATAAATATGATTATATGAATAAATAATTAGGTATGGGCTGACAAATTATGACGATAACTACTATAAGTTAATTGAACTATTTTAATGGTGAAATTGAAATGGTTGGAATAACTTTTTCCATTTGGTATTTTATTTTTTCATCAGCTGTCATCACATGTTCATCGTCGTCAGTTTTTCTGAGGGTATCTTTAACTGGCGATTTATTCGGAAGGTTCATATAATTATATTTTATCAGGTCATTTTATTTTGGAATGGAAATTCGTAGCCTCTCTTTATATAGAGATGGCAAATTGTTCCTTATGTATATATTACTAGTACTTTCAGCTGTAGATTAATTTGGTTGCTTATATAATTTTTCATTATATATAATGTTGTAATTTTACCACTAACAGCACTTCTTTTTTTGCCAATCCTCTTGCGTTAAAATTCTTTGCAGGTAAATTTTAGGGACTTCTATGTCGTAAGTAGGTATCACCAGTCTATAACTTTGTATATTTAACTTTAATTTTCGTTATAGCATTTTTCTAAATGTGCATACCCTTATGTTTTTAAGATAATAGTTCTTAAAACTCTAATCATTAATTAAAGTAAGGGACATCATGTTATTTACATCGACTGATTTGAGGTTTAAGGTAAGGCTGTAATTTATTTAACCCTGTGACTTACTTTATTTTTCAGGGGGAAAAAATGTAAACGTCTGTTACATCACTTTTTCTGTCATAAATCGTTTTAGGCAGGACAAAAATTTTTACTGTAAGGGAATTTTTTTTAACGATAGATTTTTTTCAATAACACCAATCGATAGAGCAGAAAATTCTGAATATAATGATATATATAACTCATTTTCGCCAAAATGTCCCTTACGTTAATTGATACTTCTGGTATCGATATATTATGTACCACGGCACGGCCGAATCCGGGACGGACCGCTAGTAGGTCCAATATAAAAAAGTATATTTGCCTGGTCTAAAAACATGGAACTCTACATAACAAGAGCGCGTACATTCTTTAACGCTTGACAAATGCAGTGCTGAAGTGAATAAAGTTTAACGGGGCAACAAAAACAAAAAAATAAATAAATTGGGATGTATACTGAGTTGTAACAAAGTTGTAGAACAAGGCTTGTTTGTTTAAATATACAGAACATACCTTAAATGGATGCAGGCTAGACCAGTAACCATGTATAATACAATATAATCTACATAAATATGCCTTTTATTATGTGCTAGCAGCGCCCCGCGGTTCTATTGTGATTGAGAAACAAATACTGAAATATACTTTCATCAAAATCCTTTTTGAGACGGCAAGGTCCCTTTGGCCCCATAGTGCAACGGAGAGTTTGTCCAGACCCAACACTGGTTTTCACGACTATTTGTGAAGTGCACAATACAAACAAGCGAAAATGATCGCCTTGTAATTTGGAATAACAGGTCGAAGAAATAAATAAATTAAGTAAATCTCTGAGCAAGTGTGTTGTATGCTATCGGGCGAATGTCTTGGTCGTCTCGGAACTCTATTACTTAGAAAATTATTTATTTATTGGAGACTAAGGCTGGTCTAGTGGCTTAGTAGGTAGTAAGCCTACGAAGCTATATGTATGTTATGGGTTCTAATGCAAATATCTGTATAATTGCGATAGACACAGCTATAATTTGCATTTTCCCCTAGCAAAAACTGGGAAAAATATAGGCAACTGTACGTTTGCATATTATATAACCTTTGCTTGTGTTGATTTTTATATTAAGTATACAGTACATATATAGTGTGGCCAGGTGTTTTTCAGGCAACCCTTTTTATAATTAATTCTTAACATACCAAATTTACTTAAAAAACATTTTTTATTTGTTATACTGATGGGTAAAGGTCGATGACACTAAATTTCTTGAAAAGCTCATACAAATTTGAATCGAATTTTCCTACAAACTACTAAACGAGACTCAAACGATCAATTCCTGATTATCTCTTAACCAGAGTTGATCAGCAAATTCCTGATTAGTGCGGGTCGACTTTGTAACTATTGTAAGCCGGCTTATCATTCAAACACTTGCTGATTAATGGTTATGTGGACAGTATATCTAGCCCTATCTTGTCGCTTTATATTTCTGAAGCAAATATTTCTTATGGGTTCAGACCTGTAGCGTCGCAGCGGCGGTGGATCAGCGAACCGGGACGTGCGTGTTAGACGCTTTTTGGATGGGTGAAACCTTAGATAAAGAATAAGTAAATAGATCACGTTTTCCCGCACGGTTCCTATGTCCCAATCGTAAGCAGATGAGGCGTATGTTAGCTATGGTGACATAGTGATGTGCCGCGACAAAAGTATGGCACTTTCACAAGAGCGGCAAGACAAAAGCGATCAGACCCGTGTTTTCGGTGTAAAGCGTTTGTTCTAACACTATACGTAGTATAAAATATGTAAGCTCTTTGGGTGAAACGTCGTGAGTTTGTGTCACCAGCAAAATAGCAGTACTCATAAATCTGTAGCTATAGGTACAAGAGACGTATTCTGCTAAAATATTGCAGTTTAAAATAAAAAAGCAAAGTAAATATTGGATTATGTGGGTTATTTGTTACTTGTATGAATTATGTGGATTAGTTGTATTTTATCGCTTTGCTATAGTTTGATTAGAAGATTGCGTCGAATAGATTTATCGAATTAGGTACATTGAAAATATAGAAGTTAAATTTACCTCAGTCTATTTTTTTGCCCACATAAACGTAAGTATCTACATATATTTATTAGATAGATAGATTGACACTTTATATTGTGACACAAAAAACCAGAAAAATTAAAGCACTTAAAGTGTTTTGCTCAGAATAAAGAAGAGTGTTTTACTCTTCTTTACTCTGAGCAAAACACTTATGAACTAGCGCCATGAATGATGGCCTTATTTATGGTTTTGTACCTAAGTAGGTAAGTATATTGATAGACCCTCCCTACGTTCTTGGAACCTTGATGATATATGTTACCTTATTATATTTTTGCACGAACTATTAAATACTTAAATTAATGAATTAACATTCTTTATTGTTCATAATTTAAATGATACACATACAAAATAGCAAAATAATAAAGCTAGCGAAACAATTGGCGAGCACTGAAAGCAATCTCTTCCAGGTAACCATTATACAAATCTCAATTGTTCTGAATTGGCAGCATATTGATAGCTACATTAAATTAGAGGTGTCCTTTCAGATAATTCACAGATAATTAATAGGGGGCAAGGCTGAGTTGAGGTGTCCAGTAATCAACACAATTATCACAAAGTGTTTAATTACGATAAATGTTAATACCCTAAATAACCTAAATATCTGTCAAACATTACTGCCTATATACTATGGAAGGAAGCCATAATCCGTCGCTTCGGTCGGGAGTTGACTCGAGTCCCTCGCTGCGCTTAGGATCCAATATGACGCCCGTGACCTGTATTATCTATTCTATGCCATGACACAAGACAGTGATTTACGCCCTTAGTGAATAATCTACTATTTCATCCCACCACCTCGGAAAGATCACTTTTGCTCCTCGACATCAAGACGTCTACTCTAATTCAACGAAAACGTAATTTCGCAATAAACTCGCGATTTTCCAACTCCGATTCTACTTCGATCCGTCGTTTTGTCCGTTTAAAAATGTTCTAAGCCTACTCTAATTAGAGTATGCTTAGAACATTGAAACGTCAAACAATGTTGTATTGGACGAAACGAAGTAGAACGAGAGCAGGAAAGTCGCGAGTTTTTTTTCGAAATTTCGTTTTCGTAGAAACAGAGTAGACGTCCAGGGCGCAGAAGTCGTTTTACCCTAAAGAGTAAAGTAAGTTTGAATTAAGAACATCGTGTGCACTAAGTTTTTGAATTAAAAACAAAATTAAACCTATTCGAGTCGGATTGACCGACCTCATTACACGTGAGTTACCCGTTTAAGAGTATCTCTCTACCTAGTCTGTGCCCGTTTACCTTATCAATAAAATCAAACCTATTTATTTATACCTCCTTGGTGCCGATTTCATCGTACCTAATTTTTTTTTAAATTTGTTAAAAACTCCGACTCGGAACCTCCTTGGTGTACTTTTTTTTTAATCCTGTGCGCGCATATATCTTTTAACGTATGGAGCTACGGAGGATAAATATTTTAATATTATTGACGACTAATATACATAGTTACTAATAGAACATTTCAACTACCGACGTAGTACAAAATAATATAGTAAATATAGAAACATTTTAGAAATATAAATATTTATTTACTTACCAAAAACATTTGTACAAACAGAGAAGCTTAGCCATTGCCTTTGGCAATATTCATGAAATACTTAGGTTTAAAACGAGAATACGATTTATAGATTAAAACTATGCTTAAAATAGGTAAATATAACATCAAATAATTACTATTTTGAGAAAACACGTAGCTAAAATATGTTTTTTTTTTATGAATTCTGAATAGTACGTTTATTCATTTCTTTTAAAATTTACTCTGATGATAATTCAGCGCTACTATAATTTAATGCATTTAGGGCGGACACTTTTTCATGCACACAGATTAAACTCCTTACCTCCGGTCAACTCTCCATATTTTCACGTCATATTGCTATTGTTAAAGCCATGTAGCTAAATAAAAAAAGTTGGAACCTTGGGTTAAAAACAGGAAAATTGAATAAAAGTGAAAAACCGAAATAAGTATAAGTGATTCTAGCGACAAAACAGTTTATATTTGACGACAACAGAATTGACGCGCGCGGTTAAAAAGCAACTTTTCACTATTGTAGGTACAACAAATAACTAATTTTAATTTGATTTATAGTTGACGTTGCAAAGACTCGAACGAAGAGGTTTGACTACTATTATGCGGTCTACGATAACTAAAACAAGCTATTGTTATTAGTTTGAAAGTGCAAAAAGAGATTGGAGGTGCGGGGTATCGATCCCCGTACCTCTCACATGCTAAGCGAGCGCTCTACCATCTGAGCTACACCCCCGTGGAAGTCTGTGTTCAAATTACAAATCAGTATTTATGTGATATACATGTTTATAATGAAATGGATAAAAATATAACCAGCTGCCCGTTCCGGCTTCGCTCGTATGTTATTATGTAAAACATATTAATCGAAATAAGAACTATCTTTCAGGTTGGATCAAGCTGCAAAATTGATAAGAGTCTTGCTATAAATATCACAATACACAACTTTTACTATGTTTTAACGAACATAGAACGTTTGACAACGAAGAAACGGCGTAGTCGAAGATGATACGTGCAACCTGAAATATACTAATTCCATTAATTGTCACCTTGATAGTTTCTAGATTGTATCTCCCAGGATACCACGAAGCCGGTAACTTATGCCTTCAAAGATAGTTTATTGAAAAGGAAAGTACCTACCTACAAATTATGAGCAGATCCACAATGTTTGGGTGGTGCTACGCCGTCTTACAAATTACCCTGCTAAAGCAAGGCAAAATAGGCAACTCCACAACACATTCCCCGAAATGTATCCTGTAGAAAATTACTCAATCACGTCGGAACATCTGAACAGTCTGTTGAAATTTGAAACACGTAGGCTACTATTTATCTCAGGGAAATAACGGGAACGGGAACTAGGCGGGTAAACCTGCGGGGTGTTGCTAGTACATATATTTATGAATTCCGGAAATGGCTTAAATAAAATAAAGGATAAATAGTAAAAATTACCAGAAAATCGGGTGATCCATACAACGTGGTCCATTTAAAAAAAAGTCATTTGGTGTCGTGCCGTGAGTGCGCAAATAACAGAAACATTAATTATTCCAGTAGTGGAACCGCCTCGAGATCAATGATAATTAGATTAGGTAGGTACTATAACATAAATAATTAACATGTTACGCTTATTAGATAAATTTATACAAAACCGGCTTGGCAGGTTTAGATTCTTAAAAGCGGTTATTAAAGTTATCGGGTAATTGATTGATACTTGTAGAGTCTAGAGATAGAGTCTGTCAACACAGACTCGTTAGATTTGTAATAAGAATTATTGCCATTTTTAATGTGCAAGAAATAAATTTACGATTTACGCATACTCTCCTGCAAAAGGGGCGGTTGAATTATGTCGGATTGGACACTACGAGTGGTGCCGTACCGACTAAAACCTCCATGGGACTTCATGAGGGTCCACCTTTGTCGCAATGGCGACGCTTTCGCAGAGTTTTCACCACGGCTGTGATTAATGATTAGTCACTGTGTGTCACTGTGTTGTTATGTGGCAGGCATGTTGCTTACCATCAGGTACATGTCTTGCTCGTCTCGTCACTCTTTAATATAAATTTAAAAAAAAGTCGGCAAGAATCCACCAGGGATACAGAAGTTGTCGATTGATACCCACGTGGAGGTCGCCGAGTGATATAATAAGACTAACCATGGAAATATGGCTTTATTGTAATAAATTTGTAGGACATTATTTTAGGCGACAGCATAACATGACAAGACTATTTATTCCTTCAAGTAGACAATACCAACCAGCATCTATGACAAACTCCAAAGAGTACTCATGCCATAGAGCAAAGAGTATTGTTCACACCACATTCACCCCTCCGTCAAAGTTCATAGTCTTGGAAACGAATTGGTGCTCTTCGTTCCCTTAAGGAACGCCGAGGAGCTGTAGTTTCACGTTCTTCATCAGTCTCGGCTTGTGATGATTCATGAGTCTGAACAACAGGTACCACTTCACCCTCAGCATCCTCAAAGAGCTCTTCGGATTCAGATTCATCATTTTGTAGTGGTGGAAGAGGAGCTAGTTGCCTATTAGACACGGTAGTTTCACGTCCATCGGATAATCTTACGTGTGAATACGATGGATTAGCTTCCAAAAGCTCCACTTCTTCAACCTCTGAATCATATTTTGATCGTTTTTGATTGTTTCTCATCAGTATAGGGCCTGGTTCCATGAGCCACGTTGGTAAAGATTCTCCGTTAGCTGTCCGACGTGGATGATTAAAGAATTTTTCATGTGGCGTAGCATTAGTAGCCGTGCAGAGTAAAGAGCGGATGGAGTGGAGAGCAGGTAATAAGACGTGCTCCCAGCATGCTGTGTCAAGATTCTTGGTTCTTAAACATAACTTTATAGTCTTCCATAGTGTGCCATTGAGACGCTCAACCTGACCATTTCCTTGAGGGTTATATGCTGTGGTCCGACTACAAGCAATCCCATTCGAAACTAAATAGCTTCGTAATTCATTGGACATGAAAGCAGTTCCACGATCAGAGTGAATATACAGTGGCGTACCGTACGTGAAAAATAAGTCTTTTAAACATTTTATAACAGTGCCAGAAGACAAATCTTTGCAAGGGTAGGCGAATGGAAATCTTGAATATTCGTCTATTATTGTTAAAATGTAACGATTCTGAGTATTACTAGGCAGGGGTCCTTTAAAATCAATGTTGAGTCGTTCAAATGGTGCTGTTGCTTTTATGAGTTTTCCCTGCATCTTTGCAAATCTAGGTTTGATTTCTGCACAAATTCGACACTCTAATGTCATTTTCTTGATATCATTTACAGAATAAGGTAGATTTTTAGATCGTACCCAATGTGTCATACGCACGATACCAGGATGTCCCATAATATTGTGTAACTCGCTCAATCTGTCCATCGTCATATTTGAGCATACACGGGATAGAGTATCAGCTGTTACATTTTCTTTACCTGGACGGTAAACAATATCATATTTGTAATTTGACAGTTCAAGACGCCATCTTTCTATCTTTTCGTTTTTTATTTTGCTATTATGACTTTGATTAAACATGAATGATACAGATCGTTGATCAGTAATAAGTACAAAATGTCTTCCTATAAGGTAATGGCGCCATTTTCTCAAAGATTCTACTACAGCACTGGCCTCTTTTTCGATTGAAGAATGACGACGCTCAGAATCATTTAGTGAACGAGAAAAGAAGGCTACTGGTCGACCATTTTGAGAAAGAGAAGCTGCAATCGAATGCTCCGAAGCGTCGGTTTCTACGGTAAATGTTTCGTTGTGGTTAATGGCAGTCAGGGCTGCTTTCATTATGTCCGTCTTTAGGTTTTCAAAGCAGTTAGTCGCATTTTCTGGCAAAGGAAATTCGGAAACATTAATTAAAGGACTGATCTTTTCTGAAAAATTCCTGATCCACTTTGAGTAATGAGCAAACATACCATGAGCCCGTTTCAAAGATTGCGAGTCACTCGGGATTGGGAGGTTCATAAGAGGGCTGAGGCGTTCAGTATCAGGTCGAATTGAATTATTTTGAATGCAGTAACCTAATAGCTTTATAGATTCTTTTCCGTATATGCACTTATCTTCATTTAATGTGAGGCTATATTTAGAAACAATTTCCATGAAACGTTTCAGATTTCGATCATGTTCCTCTTTTGTTTTTCCACAAATTGTGACGTCATCAAGATATGCAAAAGTGCCTTTAAGTTTTTCTTTGCAGATGATGTGACATAAAGTTCTTTGAAAAGCGGCAACTCCATTCGTTACTCCAAAAGGTATACGAGTAAATTGGTATAAATTTCCGCATGCTTCAAATGCCGTGAACTTTTTTTCACTAGCTATTATTGGTATTTGGTGGTAAGCATTTTTCATATCAATTTGACTGAAGAAATTGTGTTGTGCGACCTTTAAAACAATCGATTCAATATTAGGAAGTGGGTACGCATCTAGCTCCGTATATCTATTGATCGTTAAAGAATAGTCTATGACAACACGTTTGCGATGCGTTGTGCCACCGGTAACCAAGACTTGTGCTCGCCAAGGTGAATTACTAGGCTCGATGACTCCATCCTTCAAAAGTTTGCTGATTTCTTCTTGAATAAATTGATTGTCAGCTTCAGAATATTTTCTTGACTTGATGGCGATTGGTTTTACATTTTTGGAGAGATTAGTAAATAGTGAAACTGGAGGCACAGCGGCTTCCATGACGTTGCAAATTCTCAGTGGTTTTTCAGGTCCTCCAAATTTAATTTCTACAGAAGAGTGGTCGTTTAAAATGTCATGGCCAATAATCACATCAGCGCAAAGATCTTCTAGAACATATAAAGGTTTTTGCTTGTAAGTGTACTCGTTGAGCTTGATAGTCGCATTACAAAACCCGTCTATATGTGAAGTTCGTTTTTTTGAAGCTAATGTAACTATTTCTCTCCAAGGATGAAGTTTCAGACCCAGAAGTTTTGCAAAATTTTTGTTTATAAAACTTGTAGAACTTCCACTGTCGATCAAGGCATCGGCTTTGTAGTTGTTGACAGTGATGGAAACTGTAGTTTTACGTAAGCTAGCCGGAGACGCTGCTAAAATAGCTGATAGCTCGCGCTCTCTTATTTCAGAAGTAACGTTATTAGCGAGTTTAGTCCTGGCATTTTCGCTTCTGCAAACTTTGGCAAAATGACCTTTCTTTTCGCAGTTTTCGCAGGTAGTGTTGAAAGCTGGGCATCTTTTCCTTTGATGTACATTGCCTCCGCAAAAGAAGCAGCGTCTAAACGTCGGAGCTGCAGACACATTCGGAGTTGCTCGACTGGCATCTTCAATTTGATTAAGCTCCATCGGTTTAATTTTAAAATCATTACAATTTGTTTCAGCCATTTCAAGTGACATAGCCTGATTACACGCATCCTCTAGACTTATTTCTAGATTTTCGAGCAGCCTTTGTCGAATCTTTTCGGAATGTATGCCAGCAATAAAAGCATCACGTACGTATTCATTTCTATGTTCTTCAGCATTAACGGATTTGAAACTACAGTCGTAAGCTAACTGTTGTAGCTTGCGTATATAATCTGCTACTGTTTGTTCAGGTGTCTGCTTAGTCGACCTCAGCAGGTATCTAGCGTGAATCTCGTTTTTAGATTTCAGATAAATTTTGTCTAACAGACTTAAAGCTTTGGTGTAGTCTGTTGTCTCTCTTATAAACGAGTATACGTTAGGAGATATATTGTTCAGTAAAATTTTAAATTTAACAGTATCTGATACCTTGCCTGCTTCCGTTTCTTCAGAAAGATAGTTCTGGAACGTTTCCTTCCAGTATTGATATTTCAGGTCAGCAGCTGGAGTCCCTGGATCCGTGTCGAACTTGTCTGGTTTTAGTAATCGCGTTAAAGCGGACATTTTTTTCAACTACGCTTTTATTATTACAATAAATTGATATAATAAGACTAACCATGGAAATATGGCTTTATTGTAATAAATTTGTAGGACATTATTTTAGGCGACAGCATAACATGACAAGACTATTTATTCCTTCAAGTAGACAATACCAACCAGCATCTATGACAAACTCCAAAGAGTACTCATGCCATAGAGCAAAGAGTATTGTTCACACCACACCGAGCCTCGCACCCCAGGAATTAGCGGAAAGGGTGTGCTTAGCATGCCCCCTGTCATGCATTTACACCAACGTTTTAGATATTTTTTGTGTTTTGATAATATAGAGAGGAAACGGGACGATCAAGACATGTGACTTATAGTATACAAGCATAGTAAGTAATATGCTTTAGGATAGAAAATCCTGTGGAGACAACTCAGAATACGGGGTACGTAAACAAGAAGTAAGTAGATAGATAGATAGAAACACTTTATTGTTCACAACACAAAAAGAAAAAAATAAATTCATAAAATCTAGTAAAACAAACGGCGACCTTATCGCTAAGAGCGATTTCTTCCAGGCAACCAGAGGATGGAGAGAAAATTTTAGATAGCAAAAGACGGGGTAAGGGACTATGTGCCATAAAGTCTCAAATACACATAGTACATACATATTAGGGGTGTAAGGGGGCCTCAACATCTAAGTGCCCCCAAAAATTGTCAACCTCACCTGCCCGTGGTGCACCCTGCCGACCAACAAACGAGGCTCTGACGACCGATGGCGGGATATCCATCCACATAGCCGTACTGTAAATATAGCGGTGACGGGCAGCAGCGTCACATGCGTAAGATAGCACGGTTCTGCGGTCGCCAACCCGCATGCCCAGCGTGGCGACTATGGACAATAACCTCCAAATGATAAGCCAAACAAAAAAAAGGCCCCTAGTTCCCGGCCGCCCTGCTATTCCTGGCCAAGGCGACGATCATGGTAACGGCAGGGTAAGGGGTGCGAAGAATCCCCCCGGGTTACAGTAGGCCGCCAAACCCAACTAACCCTGGCTGTGCATAACGGACGTACCATTCGTGAAGACGAGAGGCTCGCTCAGCTAGAAGAAGAACTGACCCACATAAGATGGCACATTCTCGGGTTATGTGAAGTCCGAAGAGAGGGAGAGGACACCGTAACCTTGGAATCAGGCCATCTTATGTACTATCGTGAAGGTCACCAGCTGTCGCAAGGTGGTGTCGGGTTTCTGGTCCACAAAACAACGTTTTGAAAATCGCAAGTGTGTCTCCGAGGGTCGCGTATCTTGTGCTGAAGTTGACCGAGAGGTATACCCTCAAAGTGGTCATGGTATACGCACCCTGGGAAGCATAACCTGATTCAGAGGTGGAGGCTTTGTATGAGGATATATCGAAAGCCTTACATAACACCTCCAAAGCCCACTTCAACGTTGTTATGGGGGATTTTAACGCCAAAGTGGGAGTACGGACTTGCAGTGAATCAGTATTAGGACTATATGGTTTTGGAAGAAGAAATGACAGAGGCCAAATGCTAATTGACTTCCTCGAAAAGGAGAGGCTGTTTCTGATGAATTCGTTCTATAAGAAACAGCCTCAGAGGAGGTGGACGTGGCGAAGCCCCGACGGACGGACGAAAAATGAGATTGACTTCATCATAGCGGACAAACGGCGAATATTCAGGGATGTCTCAGTGATCTCTCGGTTTGCTACCGGTAGTGACCACAGGCTAGTTCGAGGCACCCTGCTGAGTTATGGCCTTTCAAAGTTTTTGTTGGGTATATTTATAAAGACTAGTGGCGCCATGTCCGTTAGCGGCCAAATATCTGTTGTCACTTTTTTGAAACACTAGCTTACCACAATGGTATTCGTGCAATCAGATTAGCTGTAAGTCATATCGGAGCTGAGTTATGGCCTTTCAAAGTTTTTTTTTGCTTTTTCATAAATGGACTAGTGGCGCCATTTCCTATAGCGGCCAAACATCCGTTATCACTTTTATGAAACAGAATTTTTACTTAAGAGCGCGCCTAAAGGCAGAAAACGCAAAAAAGGTCATTTTCGACGCCCCTCACCGTCGTTAAGAAAGATAAAACTATAACAATAAAAATATTGACGTGTGGGTACAACCAAGGAGAAGCACAATGACCGAATAGAATTTTAAAAATAGATCAGATTTTTTTAAAATAAAAAAATAAAAATGACACCGAAAAAACCCATTTTAATTCGAGTACTCGAAATTATCAGCGATGACCCCACATTATTTTTCCCTAATAAAATGTCTAATTTTACGCTCTACCCGCTTGCTACACCGCCTGCTCTTCGCGTTTACAATTTTGGCGGGAAAATGGGTGTCAGGTTACATAAGTGCGGTGTTTGTGCTTCGGCATATGAAGTGCCGCCTTACTTGTATCCGTTTGAGCCCATTCATTCTCAAGAGCGTTTCAAGACGCTTCTAGCGGTATCGTTTGTTTATAATTAATGTACTTAAAATGTAAACTAACATTTTTGACACTTGAGATTATTTTTTGCGATTTCTCAAGTAGTCGATCAGCTATTACATTAATAATTTATAAAGGAGACAGTGGTTTTTTGGCTTAAATGTGTTGTATACGAAATAACAAACTCGAAAAACCAAAAAAAACTGCATTCGATAGCACAAATATATTTTTTTTAATTTTTTTCAATACTTCGGGACCATTTTCCCGCCAAAAAATTTAATTTTTGTTTTTTTTTAATTTTACGATTTTTCTATGTAAATGAACTCCAATTTTAATGTGGATTATATCAAAATAAAGACCAGTTCAAGTAGACGCCATTAAACACAAATTTATCGGAATAGCTTCCCAAATAAAAACACGAAAAATTTTTTTTTCCCGCCAAAAACCCGACCGCAGAATTAAGTTTGTATATTTTCGTCATCAACCAAGTTTTGGGTACTATATTACACACCGGTGTATCAAGCGGCTACTTAAGTAACCGAATAGTTTTTTGAATTTATGTTCAATTTTTGCGTAAATAAATAAAACTTGGTCAAAAACTGACTCCCGAATTCAAATTAATTTCCACTCTAAACTGTGTCATGCTATTCTCGACTTTATGCGTACCGGGTTAGATATTAAATAGACCTTTGGGTCCTGGTCAGTTGTCGGGCAACGCTCGATGTGGAAGGTTGTTTACGGACGCTCTGTCAGGCAAATGCGTGCGTGAATTTAAAAAATGGGATGAAAGGATAATGCGATAAATAAGTTTTCTGCGAAAAAAGAGAACTAAACGTAAACATTTTGGAATTTTAGTCCGGTACTTAATGTATGTTTTAGTTAGGTAAGTCAAATTTTGTTTTGGAATAGGTTCGTAGTATGTACAATAATAGGTAAAAAAGTAGGTAGGTATCTATTATTGTTAAAAAGATAAGTTTACCAACATTGTTTTTAATAAATTTAATAAATTTTAAAAATTCAATTTAATAAAAGAGCAATCTGTGGTAGTACATGCAAAAACCCAAACAAGTCATTGTGTACATAATAAATTTTGTATGATGAATAAATTAATAGTTTTAAGTTCTAGTGACAATTGAAACAAACGATCAGAAAATATTTATGAATTGAGGTCTGCGGAAAATAATGTTTTGAGTATTTTTTTAACATAAACTTTTCAGATTAAAGAAATGCAAACTTGATGAATATGTTTATCAGCAGACGATCCATCGTGGCACGTCTGCTGAGCATTAGATCTATTAAAATAGGGAGAAAGGAGAATGTATATTTCATGGTAAACTTTCCAGCATGTGTCTTTATATATATATTTTTGGTTAACCCTGCACGCGTTTGAAGAAAACTCGTGGAACGGTCCGTACGTTCCGGCTAGATCATTATCACATATTCTTATTATATATTCACAGTGTTTATTAAATATTATATTATATTGTTATATATTTGTTTTATTATTATTTATTTGTATTATTATATATCTATATGTATATATCACCAGAAAGCCCTTGAAATATAGTTTACTATTATATTAACTTCTAGGTACTTACTACATTAAATAATCCTATCACGAAATGCAAGTTTACATATTACGCCCGTTGTAAAAAAAGTTTAAGCACTAATAAAAGAACACAACACACCATAGTACATTATGATATAAATGCGCTAAGTTGATAATTACAGCCGAGGCGATATTGCTAGCTTGAGCCGTAGGCGAGAGCTATAATTAGCAGAGGCTAGGCCCTTTCAGCATTTCCCATTGGCTGGCATATTTCTTGTTCACCGATTAACAATGCGCGCGCATCAGCGCTTTTTTTTAAAGTAAGGGCACTGATCCAGCTAGTATGACATTAAGACATTAGTAAGAAAGTAATTGAATATTTTTGTGTTTTGTTATAAATAAATTGTTGTGAGTTATGGTCAAAATTATTTAAATTGATAAATTAAATATTTCTCATTATATTTTATTTCTCATACTTAGTTTTATACATAAAATGTTTACAACTTTTCTGACATAAAAACTCTTTACTAAGATTTAAAAAGGTACCGTTCGTTTTAGACGGAGCATTTTGAAACTTGCGTTTTACAATTACATTACCGCACAAGTACGTAATAAGATACATTACGATACAGAAATTGCTGCAATAAGAGACCCTTTACGAGCAAATTTTATAACATATAAATAATATTAAATTTACCACGTTTGCCTATTATTTGCATTGCATAGTTTTTTTAGTAGATTACAATAAAATACAAACCGTATTCACATTTTTCGGTTTAAAAAAAAATGTTCTTTGTCGTGGGGCAAAATGGCGTCGGACGATCGCGACACAGAAATGGCGGAGTACCATTCGTATTTTTTATTTTTTCAGCCCAAATGAAAAGAGACGGCCCATTTTCCATGGGCATTTGCCCCACAGCAAAAGTGCAGGAGACTCGACCAAAATTGGATCATTGTATAGGATTTTAAATATAATTATATTGAGGAACTGTTAATGTTTTTATTCTGCATAGCGGGGTTTAAAAGATATCAACTAAAACGTTGAAAAAAAAAACGCGATGTGTGAGTTTCGAACGAATCGAGCATATTTTTACATTCTTGTTGGAGTCGAGTTTCAAACGAATCGGATGTTGTGTCAATTTTGTTAACTTTTATTTTTATTTTGGCGTCGCACGCCTTTTGTGTTTTCCCATATTACGTATTTCAATATTTTCAAGTTTTACTAAAAACCGTCAAAGAAGAACGTTCACGAACATGAAATAGTAATTTGTAATAACCCACCTAATAATTATATTGCACATTGCCACTCGAAAATACACAAGTTAAAAAAAATAATAGAATGAGGCGACATGTTTTTTTCACGTTGGCGCCAAAACTAGAATGTCGCAATCCGGGCAAAATGACACAAGCACGTTCACTTTACGTAAACGTCAACAGAAGAAAAAAAGAGAAAAAACATGGCTGGCTTTAGGTACAGTAATTAAAGTACTTTTAATCACATCAATTTGCAATCCCCGCTTGGCACGTTAGTTTTGAATGTACAGTTTGCATTATTTAATTAAATGTTAATTTACTTAAATAACTTTTTTAGGTCTCCGGGGCTAATTAAGTACCTAAACTTGAAACGACGTGGGGCAAAAATGAGTCGTCTCCTTTATTTCTATTGTAATTGTGGTAAATTTCGCGTAATTGAAATTCCGAACCGGCTAGTACCAACATTATAACGTGTTAAAACGTACCTATACATGTCACAATCCGTCTTCCAATAGAGAGCTTTGCTTACGCAACTATGCTTTGCGTAAAGCACGTGAAGGGCTAATGGTGCTACGGTAATTAAGAATAACGTAGTAATATAATGAAGAAAGAAATAAGTCCAGTAGTTTTGAAGGTTACTCCTTACAAACAATGTGATCTTTCTTGTTTATAAAATTGTTGGTTTAAAATTATAAATAATCCTAGCAAGCTGTTGCCTGTGAATTTGTTCACTTTCTGATTGGTTTTATTTTCTCTTAGACATATTTGTATTTTTCGATATCAACAATGGGTAGTTAAGTTATACATAACATTATCTATCTGGAAATTAAAATCATGTTAAGAATCCTTTCCTAAATCGAGATTGTTTGAAAAGTGTTTTCTGCCACGTGACGTTTATACTTTTACAGATGTTTTCTATTTACATATATAATGTTATCACTATAGTGGGCGGGTGGGCTTCAAGTTTTACTTATTTTTGATGACATGGGGTTCGGTGTGTCTTGATGGTAATTACTTCAGCAATACTTTTTTAGGGTTCCGTAAAACGTAAAAACGGAACCCTTATAGATTCGTCATGTCTGTCTGTCTGTCCGTCCGTATGTCACAGCCACTTTTTGCCGAAACTATGAGAACTACACTGTTGAAACTTGGTAAGTAGATGTATTCTGTAAACCGCATTAAGATTTGAACAAAAAAATTAAAAAAAAGAAAAATTAGGGTTGCTCCCTATACTGAGAATTGAAACTCAACAATTTTTTTTCATCAAACCTACACGTGTACGTGTACGGGGTGTCTATCGATAGGTCTTCAAAAATGATGTTGAGGTTTTGAAAATCATTTTCGTCTACACTGAATAATTTGCGCGAGATACACTTCCAAAGTGGTAAAATGTGTGTCCCCCACTCTAACTTCTAAAGAGAATGAAAAATCTAAAAAAAATACATGATGTAAATTACCTTGTAAACTACCAACGAAAATTAGTTTGAACTCGATCTGATGAGTAGTTTTTTTTAGTACGTCATAAATACACTATTATTGAAATTTCGATCAAAGTTACAACGAACTACAAGAACTATATGTACTATGTATATTATGTTACTTGCTGCAACGGAACCCTTCATGGGCGAGTCCAACTCGCACTTGGCCACTTTATTTTATTTTTTTGCACAGATGGAAACCGACACAACCACACATTGTCTATACTTGATGATTACAAATACTAAAACTTACCTAGTTTAAATATATTTAAACCAATAACAACAACATTAAGTGAAACAACCATTAGGTAATTTGATTTCTGGTATTTTGAACTGAGGTGTTTGTTTGTTTGGCGGTTGTTAAATAGAAAAATATTACTTACATTTATTTATGTAAATTTCATTATTATTAAATATTTATCTACCTAATAATTATAAGTTCTAGCATCCACATACAATGTTACCTGAATTATCCAACAATAAACGCAGAGTACAAGTTAATCAGAAACCTAGTAGTAGAGTTTAGATAAATACATATTTATCTAAACTCATAAATATCAGTCCACCCGTTCTTTCTTTCAACATCTTTCGTTCTTTGTTCTCAATTTAGATACTATGTAAAAATAGAAACTTAATAATTTTACCCACACGCGCATTCATTAGTAACTCTTACAGTATCTGTAATTTATCGTAATGTTACGTGTACTTACTGTACTTAGTTATATTATGACCTAAGGTGAGCTTAGCTCGTATCTTTCTATTAGCGCTAACGCGGCGGAAGAAGAGTGACGTGGGGATGTTCTTTTTTTCTTTTCTATTCCTCTATTCTTCCTCTAATCTATTCCTTTTTTCGGAATAAAAACTACTTTTGGCGGTGCGCCAGATTTTTTTCCGGGAGCTGTAAGTGAAGCTGACCTATTGCGATCCAAGATGAAAGGCTCCATCGGGTGAACTAGGGACCGCCAAGGGTACCCGAATGAAAAAGATACAGCTGCTCTTCACTGCAGTGTCGCTGTGCTATTTTGATTTATATTTAATTTTAAAAATACAAAGTTTGATTAATGTCTTTTTTCTATTTATCCTACTAACATGGTCATGCTATTTAGTATTACAAAATATATCAAAGTTGCGGTTACATATTATATTATTACAGAATAAATAAATAAAACTCCTAATAAAGAGTTCACTTCTACTGTGCGGTCTAAGTGCACACATTTTTTTAAGCAATAGACTGATGCCCTTTTTATACATGATATCGTAAACCACGCATTTATTTAATTATAAAACATGACTACATATTAAATAAATAAATGACTAAATCTTGTGATTCAGTAATATTTAGTTTTCATTTCTTTCATTCGACTGTTTTTCAATAAATGGTTTATTGTGTGTATATAGACAATAAAAAACAAATTGATGTATTTTTTTAAAAACATCTATGATTAATCTGAATGTTTTCATATACTGGATTTCGGGGAACGATGACCTTGAGTGATCGTAGCTTCTATCTTACTCGCGGCGACGCGATGTATTGGAGAGGGGAAGGGCGACGCGCGGGTGAAATTTGATTTTTTCCTGGCACTAGGCCCACTCTTAAAGGTACCTGTGCAATCAGATTTGTTGCAAACTATATCGGAGCTGAGTTATGACCCCTCAAAGTTTTTTTTTGTTTTCTTTGTATGTACTAGTGGCGCCATTTCCTATAGCGGCCAAACATCCGTTATCACTTTTATGAAACATTATTTTTACTTGAAGGTACCTGTGCAATCAGATTTGCTGCAAACTATATCGGAGCTGAGTTATGGCCCCTCAAAGTTTTTTTTGTTTTCTTTGTATGGACTAGTGGCGCCATTTCCTATAGCGGCCAAACAACTATTATCACTTTTATGAAACATTATTTTTACTTAAAGGTACCTGTGCAATCAAATTTGCTGCAAACTATATAGGAGCTGAGTTATGATCCCTCAAATATTTTTTTGGTTTTATTTGTATGGACACTAGTCCATAGAATTGGCGCCACTAGGCGCCAATTCCTATAGCGGCCAAAAATCCGTTAGGGGGCGTCCATAAATTACGTGAGATGATTTAGGGGGGGAGGGGGTCGAGTCAAATCTCATGTAATCTCACGTTAGGGGGAGGGAGGGTCTCGACAAATATCACGTAATTTTTGTTCTGATTGAAACAAAAAAAGATTATACTGTTTTGTTCCATTCAATCCAAATTGTATGTACATGCTCAAGATTAATCTTGAGCGTCATCGTATCAATACGATTAAGATTATTCACTATTTCGAAGGAGCAGATGATTTTACAGAAAATCATATGGACATGTTGGTGCCAATAGTCTCTCTTGAGACCGCTCATAATTCTCCAGTACCTGGGTAACCGAGCTTTGCTCTGTTTAAATAGTGAATATACTTAGATACGTACAGATAAAAGAAACCAAGAAATAGATTTTCTTAAAAAAAAGAAAACATTAAAAAAATGAGAAGCCGTCTGGATTCGAACCCGGAGCTATTAATTCGTGACCGCTATGACCGCCCGACTTCCCATCTGAGCTATTACGCTGTCGCGTCACGCGGCGAAATTTACCTTCGCAATCTAATGTCTAATGTGACAGTTTTTCATTGTCTAAAAACGCGCATAATATGCGTTTATAAAAAATGAAACCTAGTTAGATTGATTTATCGTCCCCGAAACCCCCTGCATACATGATTTCATCAAAATCGTTCGAGCCGTTTCTATATATATATACATATTTATATAGGTACAAGAATTGCTCGTTTAAAGGTATAAGATGGACTGAATTAGAGTAGGTATTCTTTTCTTTTTATCATAGTAGATTGTCAAATTACTAGTCTAAACTAGTCGTAAATAAAAGCACGAAGCAAATTGTTTTTTTTCTTTCTACAATAACAACCCAACGCGTTTACGTAAGAAACCCACATTCTGAAAAATCTCACGTGAGATTGGGGGATGGGGGAGGGGGTTGAACAAAATCTCACGACATCTCACCAACGGGGGAGGGGGGGCCAGAAAATTTAAAAAAACACCTCACGTAATTTATGGACGCCCCCTTATCACTTTTATGAAACATTATTTTTACTTGAAGGTACCTGTGCAATCAGATTTGCTGCAAACTATATCGGAGCTGAGTTATGGCCCCTCAAAGTTTTTATACAATTAACTCATATAACTCAGCTCCGATATAGTTTGCAGCTAAAAAAAAAACGACGCCACGAGCCCATACAAAAGTACCCAAGTCCCTTTGTGTCAAGCCTTCATTTAGTTTTGGCTCATCTAACTTTTCGACTATTAACATCAGGCGAGATGGCGGTCAAGTGTTAACCTACAAATGTTTAAAAAAAAGTAGATCCTAAATTTTTGGCAGGTAAAAGTTGTTTTTAATCTAAATCTAAGTCCCTAAATGTTGCGGACAACTTTTGACATAACTAATCCCGAAAGTAGTCATAGAAATATTCCTAAAATTAGGCATGTTGACAAAAAAATACGAATTAGTCAGTTAGATTATTTAAAATGTTGTACACAAATGTTGTACAGTGTTTGTCGATTTGAAAGAAAAGTGACCTGAAGTGATTTGAAGAAAAGTGAGTGAAGTGAGAAAAGTGCATTGCTAAAAAATATTCTACACGTATTTTTTTTTATTGTATGTATAGTGCTTAGAGGCGGGGTTCAAACCCCCACTTGTAGGTACCTTTCAGTATTTTTCCACGTACAGATATTATCATTGCCACTGGCTTCCTTCACAGCGAAGAAAAACATAGATGGGAATCCGACATGTTCCGAGAATGACGTCTTTCGAGGACAAGTGACATCCGCCAACCCGCACTTGGCCAAAGTAGAGGATTAATTTTTTTACTATGAAATCCTAAAAATCCACTGGTTTAAAAATACGAGCATTGCTTATAATATTAAAAATATTTTTTGATCTTTGACACAAACTATCAGCGGATATCACACCTCAGAATAAATAAGTTTAGTAAAGAAAAAAAATTCCGTCTTAATTTTTTCACGATCAGTTCAAGTACATATTACGATATTTCTATTTGAAGAATAGTTTATACGACAAAATATGGATTTTATTGTTATATTTTGTTAATTTTGTCCAACAAACAAGTAATATCTATATATACTCAAATAATATTCAAATTCCGAAAGTCTGACATGTTTGTTTTTCCATCACGTCACGTCAAATATAAGTGCCTATTATAAATGCGAAAGAATCTCTGTCTGTCTGTCTATCTGTTACGCTTGAACGTCTAAACTACTGAACCGTTTTAAATGGGATATGGTACAGAGATAGTCTAAAGCCTACTAGGACTAGTCTAGAACATAGATAGATAGATATAGATAGATACCTACTCTTTATTGTACACACCGAAACAAAACAATACAGTAAAATTAAAAAAAGTAAATAAAACTAGTGTTACAATCGGCGGCCTTATCGCTAAAAGCGATCTCTTCCAGGCAACCTTAGGATGGAAACGTTTTTAGAAATAATAAAAAGCGGGGTGTGCTAAATATAATAATTAGACGATTTAAATGTAGTGACATACAGTAAAAAGTAAATAAATAAATAAACAAACATACTAATAAGGATTACATATTATTACCTACATACAATATTTGTAACATATACTAATAAATATACAATAGATGGAAGTACATAAATATAAACCAGAAAATACAACAAATCATATTAACAGACGAAAAGAAACTTAGACATATAAATTAAATGCAAATAAAACCATAGATGGTAGGTACACAATAGGCCTATCCAATAAAAATATTGCGATGTGAGATTGTGAGATTGTGACTACAGCTTAGACAAATAATAATCTTTAACGTGAGTTTTAAAAGAATCGAGCGATGGCAATTTTCTAATAGCAACAGGCAACTCGTTCCACAATTTGACTGCCTGAAAGGCAAAGGATTTGCCATAATAAGTTTCGGAACGTGCTGATGGTGGCTTCAGGGTTAAATTAGATTTTGACCTTAGCGGCCGAGCATGGCAGTCCTGCCAGAATGTGAACCATTCTTTTAGGTAGGTACTGCGGGGTACAAGGATTAAAGAGAATATTGTATAGAAAATAAAGAATGTGAGCATTACGACGTAGACGAATGGGCAACCACTTGAGCTTGACGCGAAAATGAGAAACGTGATCATATTTCCGTAAACCAAATATGAATCGAATACAATAATTTTGAAGGCGCTCAAGTTCATCTAGCTGGTCTTCTCTAAGATCAAGGAAACTGACATCAGCATAGTCCAGGACAGGCAGAAGTAGAGACTGAGCAGACATAGGCTACTTTTTTATGCGAAAAACACTGTGGCACGTAACTTGTATTAGATATTATTAGTTCACAAGCTTGATATATTCTCCGCTGCCCATTCTATTGCTTAGCAACAATATTAGGGACGGTGTTCCGGATTGAAGGACAATATTTCCAGCCAAATTTCAGGACCAAGAGATTAATCTTGTGCCTCCGGGTGACGAATGCCGTGTAGAAGCATAAGTACATTCTTTATTTTCACATGGCGCTGTATTATTAACAGCAGGCGTGGTGCATACTGTATACCTACCTACTATCAAATGTCCAGAAGGTCGTCAGATCGCTCTTTCTTTAAAAAAAAACAATTAGCACTAAATCACTATGGTATGATTCAACAACACATAAATAGTTTGACACAATAACATCAGATGTTCGCATTAGAATTAGTACCTAAACAAATAACGTTATCTTAAATGCTGATTTGTGAGTATCAATTTATGACGCATAACTGTAACGATTTATCGGACAAAGAACTACCACTAAAAATAACGAGATGTTAATATATGTCATATAGATTTATTAAAATAGATTTTATTGAGCTATAGCAACAGCAACAAGCAATTTTGCATATACTTTTTCCTAAATCACGGCCTTCTAAGTAGAACCAACTAACCAAAATCACTTCCCACCAAATAAAAAAAATAAGAAATACAAAACAAACCCCTTATTGTGAAATAAATCAATATTAATAATAGTTTTAACTTTTAACACAGCAACATTCATAATTAGAGATTCTTTCGATTCCCACCCAGTGCAAAAAATATTTGTGTGATGAATTCAAATCTTTGTACTGTGTCTGGGTGTTTCTATGTATACGTGTATACCTAATAAGTATGTATTTAAAACTATTTAAGAATTATATCAGCTATTAGGCGCGCCATATTAACAAGGTTTGCTTAGTTTGGGGTCAGATGGTGTTCTGTGTGAATTGTCTACCAATATTTTCAATTTCGGCAAAATTCACTTCATGATTTTTATTAGCAAATGAGGCGATGATGATAGCTATCCCGTCATTCCTCATTGAGACGATCTGCAAATATTTGTCTTCTCGTGCCGTTGTAGCAACACCGAAACCGATAAGAGAATAGTTAATTCGTAACCGAAACTTCCGGATGTAATAAGTAATTATTATAGGTAGGATGTCTGGATGTAATATTGTATAGTAACCTACCTAAAACTTTTAGATCGCGAGCAAGTTCTGTGTAATATTATAACATCAGTTAGACATAGATTAATATTCTATGCAGTTAGGTATTTAATAAAGTTGAATGCCTATAATGAATAATTTAAACATTTTTTGCAAGTTTTTTTGATTTACTGTCTGGAAAAATCTAGAACTGCTAGGTAAATTTATTTTACAAATACAAGGCAAACTAGGTCCTCACTATAAAAACTAGGCGTGGGAATAAAATATTAGATATGTCAGGGACACAATTAACAACAAATAAAACAGAAACCTGCCTATCTAAAGCTAAAATAAATCTTTTTCTATGAATCGTCTCGTCGTCGTCTTTTTTTAACTCCTCCAAGCCTGCCGTGGAGCTTCGTTCCAATAACAACATAAAGACATTATGAAAACCTAAACCTAGATCCTAGATCGTTATCGGGAGCGGGTAGTAGATATGCCGAAAAGAACGGAAAAGAATGAAGATGTTTTACTGATATTATTCTATTTGGATAAGTATGTACTATATTTACAAAAAAGCAAAATAAGACTATACCATATTATACCATACCATAAAAATAACTAAATTTACAAATGAAATACGCCGTCGAGATCATAACAGCGCGGCAACCCTGGGTACTGGGTACCCAGAATGCTGGCAGCGTTGCCCCTTTGAATAGCTAAATTCAACTTTTGGGCAAAGTAGGCGCCAGCGCTAGGATCCCCTGAAGCGAGAACCAATCGGGTCGAAAAATTTCTATAAAATATTTGGCATCGGACGACCACGGGCCCATAGTCTCCACAGCCGTATTATAGTGTGCTGGGAGTATTTATTTGTGCCTGTTCGGCTGTAACTCCGATATTGCGAGAGGAATGACTGACATCTGACGGTGCTAAGGTGTATTTGTCACCGGAAAATAACAAGAACCGTTAGTTGATCAATTCACTAGGTAGTTGATCAACTTTCGGAAACTAACAAACGGCAGTTGAAATGTATTATAATGTATTATGATGTATTTATTTAATTGATCAATTTACGGCGTCTTGCCGTTAAATAACCTGACGAAAGCGAGGTGTGCTCTGATTGGTCGGATTGAAATTGGACCGTTTAGGTTACAACCCAATTCCGACTCGGACCACCCTGACTCCACGTAGTCTGGTGGCTACTACCCCTAGAGTGTTTATAAAAAATGCGGGTGCCAGAAGCTCAAGGGAGGTCCTGAGTGGAGTGGGCCATGCGAGGCCAAGCGTAGTGGAGCGCAGGCCGAGTATGGAGAAACGACACTCAGGGCTGGGCTGACCACAGAGCTTCTGGCGGGAGCCCACCCGTTGTCAAAAAGTGCAACAATACCAAGTTAGGGGCTTTCTAAGTTTCGACTGACAGGTGAGCCGTTGTAAAAAAACTTTTCATGGTTTACCCAGGTGGTCTCAAGAGGTAGACCATAGGTAAGAACTCTGAATAAACACTTGTCAAATGCTTATAATTAATGCCATCGACCAATTAGAGAACAGTGTATTAATTGACGGGTAATAGTGTACCGTTAAATAGTACGCTGAGCAACGATTGGTACATTTGTGGATGATTTTACTCGTACTTGCGGCAAAATCGTAATTTATTGTTGATCAATTAACGTAAATTCATTGCGTCAAATAATTTCAACTGCCGTTTGTTATTTTCCGAAAGTTGATCAACTACCTAGTGAATTGATCAACTAACGGTTCTTGTTATTTTCCGGTGACATATATACAATTAACGTCCCAAACCAGCACCTTGCATAGAGACCAAGGTAGGTACTAAACTACTAAAGTGGCACCGTCAGGTCGCTAATTATATGTCAACATTCTCCTCGAGAGCTGTAGAGAGTGCCTGTCTAACTAAGTCATTAATTGACCAATGACGAAATTGTCTCTTTACACATGAAAGCCCGTGACGTCCGAATTGGTCTACAGCTCGCTCGCATAAGCAGCGATGAGTTAATTAATGATTATCATATCATTTAATTAACAATTAACTTAGTTCCTATGCGTATGCTGTGGGTAGATCAGATTAGGTGCAGTAGATAGGCTCATAGGCCTTGTGCCTTGTATATATAATAAAACTTGTGCGAAAAAGACTGCAAAGCGTTGAACATCGCCGAAAAATTGCTAGCTTATCGGTTTTTTATCGGGTACACTTCGGAGAGTGTGTAACTGATCTGCATGATCTAATACCACCAAGCCCTTTTTCTATCGAACTTCTCGTAGCTCGAAGAAGCGGCATCGTTTCATGGTTGATGTTCAAAAGACACGAACGAAGAGGTATGACTCTACTTTTGTGATAAGAACGTCTAGACTGTGGAATAGGTTGGCTAAGTGGGTTTTTCCCGATGGTTATAATCTTGATGTTTTCAAATCGAGAGTGAATCGGTTTCTTCTAAGTAAGCACGCTCCATCTTAGACCGCATCGTGGCTTAAGGATTTTGGTGCGCGACAGAACTGAAAAAACTTAATGTGATAGGTACTAAAACTGTAAGAAAAATATAGAACGGAAGTGACGCATAAAAACTGCCCATGCCAACTTTATTTTTCAGATGATCATACAATAAATAATAAAATTATCTAAGTAATATTTTTTGCAAAATTGTGGTGCTTCTATATTAGGTACTTACCGAATAATTGTTTTTTACACAAATATTGTAGAATTTAAACTTAATAAAATAATAAAATAACGCTTTAATAAATATAAAATAGTTTAATCAAATGAGAGAATCCTGTCTGGTTATTGCTCCACTGAGATCAACGTCCTCATGTTCGCGATATAAGTACATTCACCATTTCATTTTTGCAGTGATAGAAAAATCTAAATGGCATTACTTTTTACTGATGCTGAATGTAATCTAGGAAAAAAGAGTAAAGCCGAAAAAATATCATGTAGACGACGTAAGTAGGTATAATAAAACTTCTCTGGTACAAGCGGTAGTTTAAAAAAACGGCCAAGTGTGAGTGGGGATCGCGCACGAAGGGTTCTGTACAATTAGCAAATAAACGGCGAAAACATCTTTTATTATATGGGACCCCTTAATTATTTAATTTAAAGCGGGAACCTTCGGCATGGGATGCGAAAGTGAGAACAACGTGAGAACTGGTAGTACTGACTTTATTCCGAATTCCGTATACTCGTATACATCGACTATCGCAGCTCTACAGACAGGCTTTCATCGAAAGAGTTTCACTAAGAAATCTACCGGAATGCCACCTGTCGACAGAAAAGTATTTAGTGCAGTCGAGCATCTTGTACCAACGAGGTGGAAGCTATTTCCATGCAGCTCGGAAGTACCTACGAAGCGACACAGATACATTTTTATGATACAGACAAATTTTAATTTTACCTTATATGATTCTAACGAAAAAGTCGATAGCGCGTTTTATTCTACTAGTGACGCCATCTAGTTTGCTTGGACGGTACTAATCGAACAAGAAACGGTAAAAAATCAAGTTTGATGTATGGTAGCCCCCCTAATATTTATTTTATTTTATGTATGGTATTTGTTGTTATAGCGGCAATAGAAATATATTATATGTGAAAATATCAACTATCTAGCTATCACTGTGCTTGAGATACAGCCAGGTGACCAGTGGCGGCTTTAGGGGGTGGCGAACAGGGCAATCGCCCGGGGCCTCGCTTTTGAAGGGGCCTCGCGCAAACACCCAAGCAGATAAAAAAAAATGGAACAAAGACACCAAACATTTCAACTACCAATATTTTATTTTTTTATTTAAAACTTTGGGACATTTCAGGCTCTTAATAATAATTTAAAACTTTGGATTTTGATCCTTAATTATTTTTACATAATGAATACATACTTGTAGTTCACTACCGAAATATGTAGTCATGAGAGTTATTGCCAATATTACATTTTCGAGGAATTCGATGACACAAGATCGTCTTTCATGCTTTGCTATCCTTTCAATAACTCCTTAATGCAAGATGTTAGTCTAACGAAAGGCCGCAAACATCAATTGTAAAATGTACCATCGCTGTATCTTTACATATTATTTGTTAATTTTGTAAATACATGTCTCAATGCAAAATGTATCACTTTTATATACTCAGTAGTCAGTAGTTGATATAACTTTTGCATATTTCTCTTCAAATACGACAAATAGGTACCTAAACCAAACAACCAGACCTATTTTCGCAACAAATACTTTTCACGAAGGTCAAAAGGCCTCGCAAAAATCTGCCGCCCGGGGCCACGCAATGGGTAAAGCTGCCACTGCTGGTGACAGACGGACGGACGGACAGCGAAGTCCAATAATAGGGTCCCGTTTCTACCCTTTGGGTACGGAACCCTAAAAACGACAATTCACCGTTTTAAGTAGAATTTGAGCATCCGTACACTGAACAGATATTTATTATTAAGAGCCTATTGTGTCCCAATGTTGAGCAAAGGCCTCTCTTCCGTCCTTCCAGTTTTGTCTGTCTTGAGTCAAAGTAGCCTCTCCAGTTTTTAAGGTGTCTGTTGAGGGCGTCCCTCTATCGCTTTATGGGTCTGCCGCATCGTAGTTTCCTATCTGGCTACTACTGGGACAGGTAACGTATTTTTTTTGTTGCTTCCTTTTGGCATAACACGTAACAAGACTCATGTCTGTGCGCGGATACCAGTGCGCTCACATTATTCCCAACCACAAAAATCTAAATAATATTATTTAGATTTCTGTGTTCCCAACCGTTCCGAGATAATGTGTCCTTGAGCGAGCATGCGTTATTAAAGCACAAGTCGCACGTAAATTGTGAGGTTGAGAGTTGGGTAAAAGTTTAACTAACCTTTAGTTAAAATCTTACCCAATCCAGAGGCCAGAGGTTGGATAGTCCAGGTTCACTCAATCAAGTCCGTCTATCCCCCCGACTATACACCCCAGACAAATTATACCCAAAAAGTCCGCTTTAATAAACCAAGAAAACCGCATCAAACTCGATATTTTTTAATATTTTGTTTGCCACGGACACATTTAGACATGTTCCTCTTTTTACGAGACGCTTTTTAATCTGCCTAATCTTTCGAGTCGTGTTTCATCATCGTTCACGTATGCAATGTATTTTTTGCGTTGTACGTAATTGTAAAAGATAAATTTAGTTAAAAAAAATAATTGGCATGCGAAGCTGTGCAAAGTTGGATATACTATCGCAAAGGTTAAATGACCTTATTAGATACCTATGTAGATATACTAATAATTTAATTTCTTAGCCCACGCTATAATTGTGTGGTATTCCACACAATTAGTCGAGAGAACGTCTGATTTCCCAAGCGTGGGGTTACAGGTTTGACCCCTTGCACTTCTGAGTACTTTCAAACGACAATTTTAATTAAACATTCATGAAGATTGAACTATCACTTGCCTTTGATGGCGAAACATTATCAATTAGCAAATTTTTTAACCAATAGGGATGTTAACACTAATCACAAATGAATGTTGAACGTTTGTGTAATGTAAAAGAATTAACGTAGAACATACAAAACTAAAACTACACTAAAAGCCGGGTCACACAGAGGCGATCCGATAGCGATAGCGATCCGATAGCGAGACGATATTTTTTGTAATGTTCGAATTTGTATGCAACCTGACACACAGCAAGCGGGCGCGATCCCATACTCGGTATCGGATCGCTATCGCTATCGGATCGCTATCGCTACCGGATCGCCTTTGTGTGACCCGGCCTTTAAGATAGATCTTTATAGATGGTTTATAGATAAACACATCTGAGTTATCCATTGACCAATGAAGGTCTAAAAATAGTTGATACTAGCGGCCCGCTCCGGCTTCGCTCGAATAATAACCTAGATATCAACTGCAGCGCCATCTGCCGTAGCCTATGTTACTCGGGAATAATGTAGCTTTCCAAAGGTGAAAGAATTTTTGAAATCGGTCCAGTAGTTTCGGAGCCTATTCATTACAAACAAACAAACAAACAAACAAATATTTCCTCTTTATAATATTATTAGTATTAGTATAGATGATCCAGCTCACTAAAAGTTGGAAGTTGCACCAGCCAGCATGCTGGCGGCATTACCACGCTTAAAGTTAAAAAGAGAGCATAAACCTATGAAGCATACTATAGTGCATTCCAATAAGCTGTGTAGAAAACCAAAACAAACCAAAACAAAGGTGATACCATAACATAAACATCGTTTAATCTTAGTATTTTTATGAAATAGCCTTAAAATATTTTTCACAAATAGAATTCGACTTTATTGCGATCTTAAATACCATATACTTAGATTTGTATTGATCAAATAATTCTATACTATCTTATTTTAAAAGTTATATAAAGTAATGGTAGGATGATAGAAATATGATTTTAAGTACTAGCAATTTGATCTGTGTTTCTCAAACTCTCAATGTTGCATTCAAGACATTTATACTTCTTTTCATCAAATTATTCTTATTAAGTACGCGCCTATTTTTCTAACATACCCATATTGCCCATCATGCCCATATTGTGAAAATGCCCATTTCCATTATATTCCAGTATGGATTAATTTTACTCTATTTATTTTTGTCATTAATTTAGAATTTTTAATTATAATGTAATTTGATTTTAATATAATGTATTATTTGATTTTTATTGTAATGGGATTTTAAATTGACGTCTACTTTTTTTTAAATTATTGACTTGTATTGGTAATATTTGAATACCTTGAATATGACATGCAACTACTCGTTATCAATAAAAGAGTAAGAGTATGACTAAAGAACTCCGAGAAAAAGGTTTCTTGTGTCGTAACGAGTTGAGAGAAAATCGCAAACCTCTAAATACGTGTTCCACATTACGCTGTTTACTATCAAAAGCATGTATAGTTTCACTCTAAAATGACATACATTTTGTGTTATTTTGATCGAAACTTTTGTATGTGTTTACAGAATATTACGTCATAGTGTAATGATCAGTTTTGGGTAGTACGAGGACAATTTGAACGAGATATTTTTTTTATAAATAAATACTGGTGGACAATTTACACACAATACCATCTGACCCCAAACTAAGCAAAGCTTGTGTGATGGCGGCCAGATAGCTGATATAATACTTATATAGTTTGAAATAAATTTTTATTATACATAGAAACACCCAGACACAGTGCAAACATTTGAATTCATCACACAAATATTTGCACTGGGTGGGAATCGAACCCACGACCCTCGGCTTCGCAGGTAGAGCTACTACCAACTAAGCCACGAGGCCAGTCTTATTTAATTATTGTTAAAAATAAAAGGAACGTTTTCACATAAGGAAACATCTAAATTACTTTTCTTCTAGTGTTACATTCTTCTCCGAACTCAAATGCTTTGCCTTTCCTTTTTTTACGTGGGGGAAATAAATGTACGTATGCCCGCCATATTCTCATTATGAAATGAGAGGAAATCTCCATCTACCCTCATTTGGGCTTCAAAAATTGCACGGTGACTAACACTACACACAAGACTAACCATATCACCAGGTTTCTCCAAACTAAGTGCGCTATGCACACATTTATTTATTAGAGGATTTCGCGACGCCGATAACCGTAAACTGGTTAGTTTTCGGTTATTGACATCGTGGTCATCGCGTCGTAGTTGAAATATATACCAATGTTTTTTATTTTCCAATGCTTCCCGAACCATTCTTGCGTAGTAATGACATTCGGTAGATAGAACCTTCGGGTCGTGGATCTCGATCCAATGACCAGTTTTAGCATCAATCAAATGTTCAGCAATTGCAGATTCTTGTGCCTGACGATTTTTTACAGCGGCAATGTGTTGATTGTTCCAAGTCCCAGCAGCAGTGGGAACATTTATTTGGGTGTTTATGATATGCATACATATATATTTAGCCTTTTTATGCGGCGAAAATTTAAAAGGGCAAGCAATGAAAGGTACTACAAACTATCTTGTAAAACAATGGTTGAGAAATGCTGGTCTGTCATATTTTGAGTGACATCGATTTGTTTACCTTTTATTCACAGAGAATTGGAATGAGGATAAGCAGTCCAGTAAATGTTCCCACTGCTGGGACTCGTGACCTTCAGAGGACAGGGGAGGGCGCGTGTAAAAAAAATCAAATCAATACAGTATTCATTGCAAATAATTACGTCTGTAGCATACCTACCTCCTGAACGTCCTGGCCTGTGGCGTGATCTTTTCTTTTTTGGAGCAAATGTTTGAGACAAAACGGTTTGAGATTGTTCTTATAGACCACAGGCCCGTGAACAAAATTTACGTAGTCAATGAACCACCAGGAGACCTATGTGGGATGATAGAAGGGTATAAAGTAATAAGATTCAACACTATCCCTATGTCGTCACTTACTTGTAAACTGTCCAACTGAGTGCAAGTGAAGAGGGGTTGCAACCTTGCAACCCTCGGTCATTTCTCCTTGATTAGAAGGGGTATTGAAACTACTAAAATTATAAATGTTATTATTTAATATAATTTTTTGGGAAAATTCAGATTTTCCGACGATTTTCAGGGTAAATTTGGTCATTTGATTATGTACGGTATTAGTTCCATACAGTTTCAATACCTCTTCTAATCCATTCTTCCACAATGCCGTACAAAAATCATGCGACAAGAAGGAAAGCGCGAGGGTTGCAACAAAGAGGGGGCTCTTCAACTTGCACTCAGTTGGACAGCTTACAAGTGACGGCATAGTGCTGAATCTTATTGTTTTGTTTTATACCCTTCTATCATCCTACATAGGTCTCCTGGTGGTTCATATGACCCATAGTGGGCCTGTAGTCCTATGCCTATAACTATTCCTCTATATCAAATTCCATTAGTAGTTAGAGCATGAAGGAAAACTACTTTCACTGCATAATGTGAACGGAGATTTAAATCATAAAATTACAAATTTGATTAAGTATGTATTACTAGCAGCGCCCCGCGGTGTTACCCTCGTAGTTCCCGTTTCTGTTATTTTCCAGGGATTAAAAGTAGCCGATGTCTTCTTCCAGACTACAATAAAATTTTGTTGCTCAATCACATCATAACGTATGAACGGATCGGGCTGAATTTTGGAACACAGATTACATATAGTCTGGAAGAACACATAGGTTATACCTGGAAAATAACAGGAAGGAGAAGGTAAACCGAGAGGCGCTGCTAGTTTATACTCGTAATATTAGTAGGATGCCCGAATCTCCTCGTTTGATGGTCTATGTTTTTGCGTGATAGTGGAGGAATCAGGCGCGGTCCCAGCCTCGAATTTTGGGGGGGTCACGAGTAGAAATACGATAAACCGAGTAAAAAAGACTACTAGTAGTATTTTTTTTAATACTACTAGTAGTCCCATTTTAATGTAATCTATACGATTTGGGGGGGGGGGGGGGGTAATGTCCCCTGTGAACCAGACCAACCAACCAAACATGCTTGTTAATTAAGAAATTAAAAGTTTAGACTCAGCTTCTATCTCGCCTGATGCGACGATGCAGTCTACGATGGAGTGTGCTTACCTAGAAAAAACCGATTCACTCGAAATATGGTCAAGGAGAGCGATAACTACTTATAGGTACATTTACAAATCGATTGATGTTTTCGATTCGAAAATAAAATCAGTTTCTTGTCAATAAACTGCACTATCTTCTTTTATATTAATGATTGGCAGGCTAACGTTTGACCGCTATCGCGCCTGAAGTTGAACGACCGCGCGATACGATGCAAATGCAATGGAGCGAGTTTAATTTATAGAAACTGATTCACCCTTTGCTTGATACCAATATTGTATTCATCGGTAAAAGTCCACACAGGCGAAGCATTCCATAGTCTAGCTGTGCGTGTTACGAAATATGTATCAACATCAACAGCCCACTAAACGTTCCCACTGCTGGGACTCGGGGCCTTCTCTCGCAAGGAGAGAGTTAAGGCCATAATCCACCACGCTGGCCCAGTGCGGGTTGGTGGATGATACATGACTTCGAAAGATTCTAGGTACATGTCGGTTTCCTCACGATGTTTTCCTTCACCGTTTTAAGTTAGCGGCATTACGCACATGACTTCGAAAAGACAGTGGTGCGTGTGGGGTTTGAACCCGGAGTCTCCGGATCGGCAGCCGCCGTTCTCCAGACTAGACCAGCCGAAACTTATATGTATGAAACCTTTACATTCAGGTTATACGAACGTCAACCATGAAACGCTGTTAGCATTTCGACTTACGAGCAGTCTATACCTACAAAAACAGCATGCATCACTTAACATCAAGTGTTGTGTTACCTACCTAATCTTCAATAATTGTAATAATTCTTCTTAAAGCCGGGTCACACAGAGGCGATCCGATAGCGATAGCGATCCGATAGCGAGACGATATTTTTTGTAATGTTCGAATTTGTATCCAACCTGACACACAGCAAGCCGGCGCGATCACATACTCGGTATCGGATCGCTAACGCTACCGGATCGCCTCTGTGTAACCCGGCCTTAATAACATTACAAAAAATATCGTCTCGCTATCGGATTGCTATCGCTATCAGATCGCCTCTGTGTGACCCGGCTTTTAATCTTACCTAATGGCCTATCCTATTACACAACAGTCGTAGGATCGAATCCCGCCCTCTAGTTATTTTTCACAATGCGTTTGTTTAAGTTTTTAACCACCACTGGCTTCTATGTTGAAGGAAAAGGAAACATCGTCGTCAGGAAACTGACGTTTTTCAAGGAAGACATCTTTCAGTTATTGGTCAAAACTGCACTTGGTCAGTATGTTTGATTTTATAATGTATTGTAGCCTTAACTCTCTTTTCGTGAAAGAAGGCTCCAAGTAATTCCCAGCTACGGAGCAGCACAAAGCGGGCTACTTATGCTTTTTAACCGACTTCAAGATAGGAGGAGCTATCTCAATTCGACCGTAGGTATACTTATATCTTTTTATGCTAGTATCAGATAAGGCGTGGGTAAGGTGGTGGTCAAACGATTAGAAAGTACTTTATGGCGAAGGACATTGCCCTTATATCATACAGGACATAATAAAAGCGTGTAGGTTTATTTGCCAATAACATTACTACAATGTAGAGTATATTGATATGATAAAATGTGATACAAAGTAACGTGTTTACTTTTTGTCGACTGAATGATCTTACCGATCTTGTCCTTCAGCGTTTAGGAATGCAATTTATATGATTAATTTATTACGCTTTGTAAATCGCACTGATATCATACTGTCTTACTCTAAATGTTTGTTTAAGGTTTATTATAATACTGAAGGTCAATTTTGCTTCTTTAGGTTTGTTTTACTACACAAATATTGGAAATCCCTGCACCAGGACGTCTACTCTAATTTAAGGGGGCGCCTAAAGCCAGAAAACGAAAAAAGGACATTTTCGACGCCGCTCACTGAAGTTAAGAAACTAAAAACTATGACAAAAAAAACATTGACGTGTGGGTACAATCAAGAAGAAGCACAATAACTGAATAGAATTTTAAAAATAGATCAGAGTTTTTTACAATAAAAAAAAAATATGTTTGTCTGTAAAGTCGCTTTACTGACGATAGAACGTGATAACGTCTTAAGAAAATACTGATCGAATGGTAGCATTTTTCAAAAGAAAATTTTAATTTCATTTGTTTAATAGATTTGTATGTAAAAAGTAATCAGTAGAATTTAGTCATTTTCAATCAAAACAATGCAAAAAAGCTTTTAGATGCGATAGGGGATCGAACACGGGGCATTTCACATGCAAAGCGAACGCTCTACCACTGAGCTACATCCCCGCTTGAACTACTGGTCGAAATAATTAATACAACTGTAACAAACATGCGGCGAGGTAACGACCGACGGTAACGACCGACGGTAACGCTACATGACTTCATGTTTTGTGGGCGTGCAGCCGGCTTCATCGAATTATAAGACGTTATCACGTCAAAAAATAAAAATGACACCGAAAAAACCCGTTTTAATTCGAGTACTCGAAATTATCAGCGATGACCCCACATTATTTTTTGGTAATAAAATTCGTATTTGTACGTTCTAGTAAAGTAACCGAACATTTTTTTAAACTTATGTTTAGTTATTGAGTAATTAAATAAAACTTGGTCAAAAATGGACTCCTGATTAAATATTGATTTTTCCTCCAAATTGTGTCATGCTATGCTCGACTTCATGTACATCACATTAGGAAACGCGTCGCGCGGGTGAAATCTGATTTTTTCCTGGCTTTAGGCGCACTCTTAACGAAAACGTAATTTCGAAATAAACTCGCGACTTTCCTACTCCGATTTTACTTCGATCCGTCGTTTCGTCCGTTTTAATGTTCTAAGCTTAGGTACTTAAATGTTTTTAAATGTTTTTTTTATTAATGCAACATAGGGTAGAACGAAATAAAGTGAAAACCCCTGCCTGCTGCTTTAGCGTGAGCTGTGTTGCAACAGACAGTGCCTTCCCCAAACTAAGTACAGTTATAATACATTTTTTAAAAGAATAAAAATTAATTTAAAAACTTAATTAAATTGAACAATGTGTTAGATAGATACATAGAGTTATTTGAAATGTGTGTGTATGTATGTTCATGCATAGATTTGTGTGTATGTATATGTAAGTAAATGTTTGAGTGATTATATTTATATTATAGTATTTTAGCGACTTTGAATCAGGGTGTGTGTTTGTGTGTGTGTATTTGTATGTGATTGATTATGTGCAAGTCTGTATGTGTGTATTTAAAACAATCAAAATCACGTACTCTAATTAAAGTATGCTTAGAACATTTAAATGTCAAACAATGTTCGATCGGACGAAACGAAGCGGAGTAGGAAAGTTGCGAGTTTATTTCGAGATTACGTTTTTCGTTGAATTAGAATAGACGTCCAGATCCAGACTTCCAGACGGGGCTATGCTGCAAAACAGCACATTTAAAGCTGATTCACGTCTGCCGGTTCGAAGAAGACTAAACTACAACTCGGGCACTGGTGGCTCGGAAGTCACTGCGTAGCGGCAAGGTCACGTGGTTATGAGACTTTTAGTACTTATCTTATTATTTAGATTTATGTGGGGTTTAGGTTTTCCCATGGCTAGCGATGTCTATCAATGTCAAAATATGTTTATTCTATTATTTTACACACAATGAAATTTAAATTATTTGTATTGTCTTATTTAAATACAGTTGACACGAGTTCAAAGAGTAAAGTCATGACACTATGTGGTATAATCACGGGGGTACCTATAATGCAAATCACTGAATCACGTATTATAACTTAACCCAACCTCAAAGATTGGAAAACCACTGAACCAATTTGTAGTCAAGATATCTCGTTTTCGCAAGAATACTCGTTTTGATTTCCGTACGGCTGTAACTTAGAATAAACTACCAGTGTGTTTCCGCTCACTTATATAACCTGGGTCTCCAAGCGAAGAGTGAACAAGAATCTTCTGGAAAGACTTTAACTGCATCTTTTAAGGTGAGATAAAGACAAACATAAGTTTATTCATATTGAAAAAATAAATGTTGTAAATACGAGTACCTACTTATTATATACACAAAACAAATATTTATCACTTGAGTAGATGACGGTAATGAGTTTTTTTGGTACCTACATGTCACATTGTCACATCATAATTTTTTGCTTATTTCAATAAGTTCGGCGAATATACTCATGCGAACAATGATTGTTATAAGGTGTATTTGAGTAATGATGCATACATACATACATACAAGTAAAAGCCGGGTCACACAGAGGCGATCCGATAGCGATAGCGATCCGATAGCGAGACGACATATTTTTTTAATGTTCGAATTTGTATGCAACCTGACACACAGCAAGCGGGCGCGATCTCATACTCGGTATCGGATCGCTATCGCTATCGGATCGCTATCGCTACCGGATCACCTCTGTGTTACCCGGCCTTTAATTGTGAATGAAAACAGCTGGCCACACAAAATCAAATAATGAAAAAGGAAAAACCATTGTTTGTGTTGTTGAATAATGTATTTATTTCTGTCTGTCTGCTCTATTTTGAAGTGAAACTTCTTTTGGCGCACCACACACAGATTTTTCGTCGGCTTTGAATGAAGCTCATCGTCACGCTCGGAAATTAAAGAAATGCTCGGGTGAACTCGAGACCGCCGCGTGTCCCCGAGCGAGAAAGTGATTTGCTGTTGTCTGACTGCTTACTTTTTTTTTATCCTTGCCCATGGCTACTAGTCCTTCAGCCGCATCTTTTTTTGACGTGATAACGTCTTATAATTCGATGAAGCCGGCTACCCGCCCGCAAAACATGACGTCATGTAACGTTACGCCGTTATCGTTAGTTCGTCGTCCGTGCCATGCGGACGAAGCTGAGCGCTGAGGGCGCCACCCGCCGAGTCGAGCGGTATCACTACTCGCGCTATCAGCGTACTGATTTCTTAAGACGTTGTCACGTTGAACTATCGTCAGTAAACCGACTTTACAGACAACCATTTTATTTTTAAATAAAGAGTGACGAGACGAGCAGGACTTGTGCTTGATGATAAGCAACATACCTGTCATATAACAGCACAGTGACACGCAGCTATTGGAACATGAAGAGTCCAAATCTTTACCTAGCACTGCACTGCGCTCGTCACCCAGAGATCTAAGTTGTTATATCTCTAAGCCCTGTAATTTATCTGGAAACATTGCCCTTCAAACCGGAACACAGTAATGTTTGAACATTGCTGCTTGGCGGTAGAATAACTGGCAAAGGTGTGGTACTTCCCCAGGCGGACTCTACCAAGAGTCCTACCACTACTAGAAATGCGTCAGTATTTCCCACTGGCCATCTAGACATGCATCAGCATTTCTAGATGGCCATGATCATAGCGACGCCTTCCGATTTCACCCGCATAGTTTACAAAGTAAGCTATCAAATTCTGAGTTAAACGTTTTTACTTCTATCGGCAGTTCCTATGACTGGTATGTTTTTTTTTGAACCATGCTCAAACGAAAACACAGAGATCAAAGGTAAGTAAGGACTGCATGAAAGAAAATTGCCAAGTGGTTCAATGTTTTTTATGGAATAATTTCATTCCCTGAGTAATAAACAGTATTTACACATAGGTCAAAAGCAAAATTTAGACTTAGACTTCCCCAGGCGGACTCTGCTAAGACTGCTGTCGTGACGCTGTGTTTACTAGATATGTTCAATTTACCTACATGTAATCATTTTTATGTTTGATTATAATTTAAAATAAAAACATAATTCAATAAATTTTAGTAGTTATTTCTTATTTTAGTTCTCACTTCTGCCAGCACATTTTTTTTTTCTATACCTCTAAATTTGTTTCTTGCCAGCACAAGCCACATCGTTTTATGGTTGAAGATCCAAAGACCAGAGCGAAGAGGTAGGAGGTTGAGTACACTTTCGTAATAAGAATCTAAACTGTGGAATATGTGATTTGTAATGCCTGAGTTGGTATTTCCTTATGGATTTTATGTAGGTGTCTTTAAGTCATGAGTGAATCGATTTCTTCTAGGCAAGCGTGCTCTATCGCGCGAGATGGACCTATTAAAAGACTACAGAACACTATAAAGTCACAAACATATTGTTGACACATTACCTTACTTACCATTAAAAACAATTTGATCTGTGCTTAGCCCACACGCAGTCAGGTAAAAGAACTATTGCTTTTAACCGCACCTTGCACGGTTAGTCACCAGTTCACAAATGCAGTTTTGCCTATATTTGTACTTGTCGGGGATAGTAGTATTCATAGGCAGAGGTACATTTGCTCTTAGATCTATTATTTAATCAGGACTTAACGCGACCTTAATTAAATTTACGACCATTAATTTATAATTGCGGGCGAAATAAATACCTACATGCCCCGCAAAGACCCAAGCAAAAAGATAATATGAGTAATATGCTAAAATGTTGAACAGACGCTCGAATCATTCTTATTTATGATTCTATAGTTTGTACAATAAATAAATACAGTGTAAACTAGCCATATAACATCACGCGATTTAACGACAAACTCCCTAAAGCGTCAAAATTTCTTGGCTCTGGTTGGTTTAGCTTGTATTCCATACAATGGGTATTCTATATAGCGCTACATTCACTCTCCATATCGACGAAAATAAAACAACAAAGCGTACTTTTTAAGTTGCGAAAATAAGTAAAAACTGCGCAACTGTGCACGTTCTTTTGTAAGTTTATTATCCTAGGCCCTAGGCGATAAACTTAACTGCCGACAGTTAAGTTTAAGTTCATACATCTTACTAAGAAATCCATTATTTTGTTTACAAATTCGGATTGCTTGCACGTGTAGACAGTAAGATACAAATGAAATAAGTTAAAAATATAACAAAATTACTGGTACAACAAAAGACGTCAGACGAAATTAGCAGACTATACGCAAAAGGATTCAATATTTTCAAAGGATTCAATATTTTCAAAGGATTCAATAATTCAAAGGATTTTAATATTATGTTTTTATACGCTTTTATTCTACTTGTTTTATTCTTCTTGTAGAACAAGAAGAATGAAACAAGTAGTATAAATTCATATTAAAAACTAAAGTTTTATATGTTAGGTACAGCATTAAACATTTAATATAAAAGCAACAAAAACATTCTGAAAATCTAAACCTACCAACCGGTCGTTAGGGCTTCAGATTTACGAACTGATGAAGCGTGCTGTGTCAAGGAAAACTGCCTTTTGCATGTGACTCTTGATCCAACCGTCTAGCGAAATTCATTCACATTCCCATGCTTATTAGGAGTATAAAACAAACAAGCTTAATAAAGTCGTAAAAATAATTATATACGGAATTATTGTGTTGGTATAATCAAATTATAATTAATTGTACCAACGCAATTAAAAATATTACTACGTAATAGATCTATTCTATGGTAATAGTTAAAAACGAGGAAATCCAGTTTTTTTGTAGCAATGTTTTGTGATCAATAATAATAGGATATGTATACCTAGGAGCGTGCAAACCTGAAAAAAACACATCACTTTCAATTTTACATGAACTACATAACTGGAATTTATGTTCAACCGGTTTTTATGTTTACATTAAAGCCAGGTGACATATGAAACTGGTATCCAACAAACAGGTAAAAACCAATTAAATATATATTTAAGACTCAAATAATCAAATAGTCCGTAATCAGGTTTAGGTTATACCTATTCTGGTTTGGACGTGAATGCCACAGGTTATTGTCCCATTGGGACACTTCCTCAATACCTATTCTGGTTTGGACGTGAATGGCACAGGTTATTGTCCTATTGGGACACTTCCTCACGATTCGCTGGGAACAGCTTTCGCTTTCGCTTTGCTCTGTGTGAGACTAAATTTATAAACACTGATCAAAACAAAGTGTGTTATGGAAGCGAAAGAGCGGCTGTATAAATAATGAATTTAAATGTATACTCATTCTTAGTACGAAACGCTTTAAAATTAGACATTAGTACATAAATTAATACTTATAAACACACAGATACATAAATAAATATACGTAGGTACCTATTCAACGTGTGTTCATTTTTGTTCTCGGTGGTAACCGAACGCACGACCTACTGTGGCCTACTCAGTCAAGGGGTTAGTCATTGCTATGTTGGAAGGACAGCTATAATAACAACATTAGTATCCAGTTTGGGTCATTTTGAGTTCTCACTAAAGTTGGTTCTCGGAACTGCGACGCTTGTATAATAGGTAGGTACTACTTTGTAACAAAATACGTGTAATGCGCAGTCCTTTGCAGCAAGGAAAGTTTTTCTTGAAGTAGCCGTGCTTATAATAATTGTAATATAGTAACCGACAAACATCTTGTATAAAGATGTTCGATCACCGATATTAGTAACGGAAAACACGAGGAAAGCGAGCGATGTGCGCGGAGTGTGCGTCTCCCCGGGTGCACAATTAAATACATAATTAATTAATTTGTCATTTTCAAAATGTTTGTCGGTAAATCAACTTTTCTATTGTTTGTTTCGGCGAAGAGTGCATTCAATTCGACCACACCTTCAATCAGATCGTCACTTGCCATCAGGACGTCTACTCTAATTCTACGAAAACTTACTTTCGAAAAAAAACTCGCTAATTTCCTGCTCTCGTTCTACTTCGTTTCGTCCGATATAACTTTGCTTGACGTTTAAATGTTCTAAGCCTACTTTAATTAGAGCAGGCTTAGAACATGTAAACGGATAAAACAACGGATCGAAGTAGAATCGGAGTAGGAAAATCGCGAGTTTATTGCGAAATTACGTTTTCGTAGAAAGAGAGTAGACGTCCAGGACGTCTACTCTAATAACTCGCGACTGAGCTTATAATGAAACTAGCTAGCACTAGCTGGCACTAGCTATTAACTCTAATAAAAATACTATTTACTTGTAGTATAGTTTTCAGCACTCTACTGTACACCTGTGAGTAAAAACAAGAGATTGGTTATGAATAACGTTTATTTCAGATACTTAGGTACAAAAATTGTGTATAACTAACAAATATTTACGTTTTTGCTGGAACGTCGTCATATAGCTCTTAAGTTATAATTAATCCCTAAACATATTCTTAAAAATAATAATTAATCCCTAAGAATGACTTGTCTACAATCTAACTTATAATAATAAAATGCACGTAAACATCGTGCTTGCCATTGGTACCATGTCGTAATTTTAACAATGAATGATGCGTCAACTTCCTTACAATTTCTGAAAAATTGTACCTATAATAAATCTTTGTACTTCTAAAATGTATGATTTGTTGTGATTCATATCGTCAAATATTTTTTATATTCGCCTTGCGCAAATTCCTCTCTATAAAATTAGTCCCCGAAAACCGTTATTATTAAATAACGGTTCAAATTGTTGAATAGGTAAATTTTAATATTAAAATTACCTACATACATTTGTAAGGTTAATGAGAAAAATTCACAATAAGATATATTTTAAATAAGGCTTTTTCAGCACACAATTTTACAAAATTATGCGTATTTACCTACATTAAATCGGCAATAAAATTAATTCAGACTGCAGGGTCTTACTCTACAGTTTGGTAGGTAACTTTGAGTACCGAGCCGTGAATGTCAAAGTTTGGTAAAGTCGTGACGATTATTTGCGGGAACAGTGTGTGACCGAGCCGCCACCGCCGGCGCCGTCTTGCTTGTTTTCAGCGAATCGAGTAACTCGAAACATGCTAGTAACATTCAGTAACCATTAACATAACAGTTAACACTTTACCTAAGGAAGACGTTTATTGAAACGTTTTCCCACTCTTTAGTTCCTAATTTAGGAATTTTACTTCTGTCATCTATAAAACATTATTTGTTCAATTTATAATGATTCCCTGAACTTGACTTTGTCACCTATGTATTTGTACATAATGTTTTTATTTTCTTAAGCTGAAATTTAGAATCCAACATTGAGCGTTTTCACACTGCGACGATATCGTTATTCAGGATCGCCTACCCATGCCACTACCCCTGCCATTCTGCTCAACCTTGCATGGTATCGTTACCCGATATCGACTAATGTGCAAACGTTATTTGGTGGATTAGCAATTCAGACTTAAGTTTAAGTATTGCTCAGCGCTTTTGGCATTACAACTGAACACCTAGCCGTTCAGGATCGAGGCGTGACTCGGACCCAGAAGTCGGGGAGTGTGGTGATGATGCCTTGGAGACGCGGCGCGGGCCCGCGCGGCGGCCGTCCGTCTGCCGGCGACACACGGAACGCTTGCATGAACGCGGAGAACACTTGGAACATGCCTTGACGCGCGTATGTCTCGCCGGCGCAGAGTCGCCTGCCTGTGAACAAAAGATAACCGCTTAGTTTAAGATTTGATGGTATGTCATTGGCATGGCAACACTGGGCACTATCTGATAGTTATAATACCCACAGTGTATGAAGTGACAAAATTTATAATCTTCCGGTAACAAACTCACAATATGCTCTTTGCTCTCTGCTATTAAGTATACATATGCAAGTTTGATAGGCCCAACTTTGCGGCAATTGTAACTTAATTTTAAATTACAATACACTTGATCAGTCACAATGTTGCAGCAATATTTACTTAATCATCGCTTGTTACAATGTAATGTGATAATTTAAACTCAAATAGAAGATCAAGTCTGCAGCTAATAGGTAAGTACACATGTTATCTGGGCCAAGACCATTTTCAGTTCTACATACGACTCGTCTGTCTGTCTATAGCATCGTTGCTGCAAAGCGACCGATGTTGATGCATTTCTCGTCAGTGTCAATGCTGACGTGGTCTTTAGCTATTTTGTGTTCTCAGTTTTCTTTACGGTTATAGGTTTACACTTGACCACCATATCGCATGCGGTCTACGATGGCGCGTGTTTACCTGAAAATAAGCTTTTCACTCTCGATTTGAAGACACCAAAATTATAACCATCGGGAAATCAAACTCAGGCAACGCATCCTACAGCCTAGACGTTCTTATCACAAATGTAGAGTCAAACCTCTTCATTCGAGTCTATGGCATGCGCGGTCCGAAGGGGGGGAGGGGTCACAGGGGACATGACCCCCCCCCCCCCCCCAATCGTAACCGTACATTAAAATGGGGCGCTACTAGTAGTCTTTTTTACTCGATTTATTGTATTTCTACTCGTGACCCCCCCCCCCAATCTGAGGCTATGTACTGGTGACCCCCTCCAAAATTCGAAGCTGGGACCGCACCTGGTCGTTGACTACGAAACGATATCGCTTTTTCTAGCTACGAGCAGTTCGATAGAAAAAAGGGCAACGTGGAATTAGATTTAGAGCAACTGCAGATCAGTTGCACACTCTCCGAAATGTATGGGATAAAAAACAGATAAGCCAGCATCATAGCATGCGTTAAAATTTTTGAAGTTAAATCTCGTTTTGATTCCGTGCTATGGAATGTGTACATAAAATATGTCGCAGCCGAATAGGTTTACTCAGCCGTTCAATGAACAGCTTAGCCTCTTTACAAACCTCTTTACTAAACAGCACCGTTCAACTAGCTTTTAAATTTTTTTGTGTTTATGTTTTGTTGATTCAAATTTAAAGCAGGTGTTTACAGGTGTTACCAAAGACGTCAGCAAAAAAATTTTTTCATCTATGGGTGTTACAAACAAAATGAAAAACAAATACGTCAATGTCAATGGAACGCCATCAAAGTTCAATGTGCTACTTTACTGTACCTAAACTCAATACCTGACCTCCAAGTATTCTATAGCAAATAAATCAGCATAGCACCTACTCCTAGTGATTGGATTTTAATACAGGTTACCTGCCCAAGAGTCGTTTCAATAATAAAACGACAGCTCTGTTACAGGATTTGGTTGAAAGCAGTTTGAAACTCTGGTCAAAACTACTTATGACTTTAGCAGAACATTTTTTGAAGTGAAAACTTATTTAGGCGCGCTATAGACAGAGTTTTCGTGGGCTGTGAAATGGGTTCGATCGTCACGCTCGGATATGATAAGAAATCTTCGGGTAAACTCGGGACCTTGGCGATTGGGCATCTAGAAATGCGTCAGCCATTGGGAAATGCTGAAAGGGCGGGGCCTCGCCATCACGGCATGGCCATCTAGAAATGCGTAAGCCAATGGGAAATGCTGATGCATTTCTAGATGGCCATGCCATGATGGCGAGGACACGCCCTCCGATTACACCCGTGTAGTTTCCAAGGTAAGTTATCAAAGTTCTGAGTAATAACTTTTCACTTCTATCGGCAGTTCCTATGACTGCCAATTTTTTTTTTACTTCTATATATATATATATATATTTATTTATTTTTATATCTTCAATGTACAGATTTCGACCCGCTACAGTTTTATTATTCTGTACATTGAAGATATTTTGAAAAAACAATTTTGGTGGCACTCCATAGTCGATACTGATGGCGAAACTGCATTTTTTTTCTTTCATGTCTGTCTGTCTTTCTGTATAGGGAACTCTCATCACGCCGAAACTACTAATTCAATTCAAATGAAACTTGACATGATTTAAGATCATACTAAGGAGATGGTAGCTGTCTACTTTTAATCCCCAAACTCTGCACGGTTTTCTTGCAAAAAGGGGTGAAAGTCAGAATGTGTATTTGGTTGTAACTCATGTTTGCGTTGTTCAATTTCGTTAATTCTTATTTTGTTAGAAAGAACACATTTTTAGTATGGTCTCATCAAATTTTTAACAATATTTGTCGTGTGGTTCGGCAGTTACATAGAAATTAAATAATAACGGTAACAATAAGTTCGGTACATACTAACTTCTAAGTATTCTGTGGCATTGTAAACACTAGGGATGTAACGGAGGTCATTTTATCGGAACCGAAGGCGCGGTCGGAGTTTTTAAATATGATTTATCGGAGTCGGAACCGAAGTCGGAGACATAGGCAGGATCAGAAGTGGTGGCAGGAGAAACATTTTTATTGGGTATTTGTTTTTTTGCCAAACACGTTGACACGGTAAACACTGACGAGCAATTGATTTAGGAAGTTGCGATTTTGTATTTTCATTTACTATAAGGGATTATCTGTCATATTTATACACCTTACCTTCGACTGTAACTTCCGTTTTAAAAATTTTGGAGCCGAAATCGGAACCGAAGGTGCAAAAGTAATCGGAAGTTCCGACTTAATCTTAACTGACTTAAACATAGCTCATCCCTGGTACACACACCGCACTCTGCCATCGAAATCTGCCATCCGTCATCTATAGTCAGGTGACATATTATATCGTCAGGTCATATGACAATGCCTTTCTAATGTTTTTTCACATTAATGCTACAGATGGCAGCTCATGGTACGAAACACGATCTGAGATTTATTAGAAAATGTGTAATGTCTCAGAAACAGGAATACATGTAATGTTGATAATATTACAACACCAAAGTCGAAATACATTTAAAAAATTAGCGGTTGGTGTTTGTGGATGCAATCTTTGGTATGTTAGGTTACTGAATGCTATTATACTTTACCTACTGAATTTTGTGGCGAATAAAATCACGTTGGCGAATAAAATAACCTAGGTACGTGACATCAATTCTAAATTAGGTATTAAAAACCCGGCCAAGTGCGAGTGGGACTCGCGCTCGAAAGATTCCGTACCATTACAAAACTTCTTTAACTGTATGGGAGCCTCCTTAATCATTAATTTTAATTAATTATTTAAAGAGAACAAAACGAAATGTTGTGTGAACAGATATAGCGTCTACCTGTCACCATTATTAGTATCGAGCAAGAAACGGTTAAAAAATCAAATTTGTCTTATGGGAGCCCACCTTAAATATTTATTTTATGTTGTTTTTAGTATTTGTTGTTGTAGCGGCAATATAAATACATCATCTGTGAAAATAACAACTGTCTAGCTATCACCGTTCTTGAGATACAGTCTGGTGACAGACGGACGGACGGACGGACAGCGAAGTCTCAGTAATAGGGTCCCGTTTTTACAATGTACATATATTATATGGAAAACAGGGGGGCGGTTTTTTGAATATTAATAAAAACTGGATGACAAGATGTTTAAGCCCACTACCAGTCGAAGCGTGCCCAGCATGCTGGCGGCAGTACCACACTAAATGGTAATGTTTATCCGTTGGGTCAAATAAACTAGCATTTTGGCCACGCGTTGCGTCGGCCAAGCGCTCGGAAAGGCTTTAGAAGGTGAGGTGAGCTCCCGGCCCCCACAGGCACGATGTCTCAACCCCAAAAGCCTTAAATATAAAACCACTACCGAGGGTTGCATATTTCCGCCGTTTGAGACGCTCAGCTAAATTAGTCGCTGAACTGGCCCTACTATGATAAGATGTGATGGTGCCAGGGTATCGACGCAAGCTGCGTCCCACACTAGGGGCCGACTCAACTTCCAAGGCACTAAAGTCATGGCGTCAGGTCTTTTGCCATCGTCGCGCGTAAGACCACTCCGGTTTGAGTACCTATGGCTGGGACAATGGCGGTGGAAAAAGTCAAAGTTTTGTGTATGAATTGTCCACCAGTAGGTATCTATTCATCTGGACGACGTAGTTATGGCTTCTTAAATTAGTCGAGTGAACTTTTACTTGACTAGAAGTTAGTTAGTTGACGTGAAATGATAATAATTGAAGTCATTTTTGTTCTTTCGGATATTATTTCAATCCAAATACTGTACTAAATTTAGTGTTTCACAAGCTTCAGCGACCAAAGCAGACCGTTGTTTTTCCAAAATTGAATAAAATGTTATCTTACTACTAAGTATTATATGTATATTATGTAAAGGTATGATTTGGTTGAAATTTGAAACACAGATAGTTTATAGTCTCATTTACTACCTATCATCTCGGAAAAAGCATGGGCCCTAACGAAACAAATATTAACGACAGAACGACATTACCAATTAGATTGACATTTGAAACACACATGGCTTAGATCTAAAATATCACATCGGCTAATAAGTCTATCACCTATTAAATAATTAGGTAAGTATTAGATCACGCACATCAGCTCTTACTCAGCACATACTCTTCGTAATTTATCCTATAAAAATCCTACAAACTTAACTCGAATAAATATATTTTTGTGTGGAAAAACAAATTCACTCTGTTTGTGTAAAGGCCACCCATCCAAATATTTTACGTAAGTACAACTAATGTTCTAATAAGGTCGCAAGATCAACGTACGCGAACGAAGTAGCGGGTTCAGCTAGTATAGAATAAATTTGTTCTCTAAAAATTATTATAATTAAATCAATGCCAATAAAATATCATCTTATATTATATAAAACTAGCTGACCCCGCAAACGTTGTTTTGCCTTAGTGAACAACCCTTGTCACTTAGGGATATGAAAAATAGCTAGTAGCCGATTCTCATACCTACAGAATATGCATATAAAATTTGGTTAAAATCAGTAAAGCCGTTTCGGAGGAGTAAGGAAACAAACACTGTGACACGAGAATTTTATATATAAGAAGATTCTCGTGTCACAGTGTTTGTTTCCTTACTCCTCCGAAACGGCTTTACTGATTTTTACCAAATTTTATATGCATATTCAGTAGGTCTGAGAATCGGCTACTAGCTATTTTTCATACCCCTAAGTATTAGGGGTTGTTCACCCCAAACATTTTTTTTTTAAGTTTTGGTGATTTTTTTTGTTTTTATTTTTTTTAAATGTGGCATTAAAAAATACATACAACCCTAATTTTTACCCTTTTATCACAAACCCCTATTTTTTAAAAGCCATTTTAGTAATTTAGTAATTTGACAGTGAACTCCTAAACGGCGGGACCGATTTGAATGATTTTTTTGTGTGTGTACAAGTGGATTCGAGGATGGTTTAGATCTTTAGATTTACAAATAAGCCTGGCGATGGCGCTGCAGACAGTGTCTAGGTTATGATCCGAGCGAAGCCGGAACGGGCAGCTAGTATTATATAATTTAAAAATGCGAAAGTTTGGTTGTTTGTTGCTGAATCATGTTGAAATGGATTAGATTGAAATTTGAAACAGTTATATCTTAAATCTGGAATAACACATAGGCTACTTTTTATGGTGGGAAAATTACGGGAACAAAAACTACGTGAGTATAGCTGCGGTGGCAAGTAAGTAACAATATTTTCACCCCCGACGCCAAAATATGTAATAGATAAGTTTGATGAGTTTCTCTGTGCGTAGGTACCAATAATATGACTATGGTATCGTAGCTCCCGAACGGCCGCCGCGCCGCTACAAAATGGCAGATAACACATTTTTCACAATTTCCTCAACATGGATCGGACGAAAAGGCGAAAAGGCTTAACGAGTAGAATACTCTCCCTACATCATTTACTATGAGAATTTGTAATTCCAAGATAGTCTAACGAACTACGAATATTAGAACTCAAAATATTTTTTCATTTTGTTCTTGTCTTCGGGATCAATTGCACTAATTAAGTCAAAAAGACATGAAGCACTTTTGCAAAAAGCTTTGAATAGATCTAAAGGGTTTGTTGGTTCTGTTACTTAACTAACTAAAGTTTACATATAAAATTTATCTACATTTAAAATTTTGATTGTCAGATCTCCTAATATTTTTCCAACACGATTAGGTAGGTACCTATAACTACCACTCAATAACAAAAAATCCAACAATTCAAACTTTTACATCGTACCTATAGGTAATTTTACCTACTAAGGTAGAGGTCGTTCGCTAGCTCATGACGCTTTGAAATATTGGAATGAATTCTGTTTCATATCAAAATTAGAATTACGATATAGAACTCGTAGGTATGTCAAGGTCAAGGATGTATAAAAAAAGTTATACGTCCATGGACAAGGTTACGTTTATTTTTAGCCACCAAAAAAAAAGTGGTTTAATTAAGTTTAACACATCTGGGTGTACCTACCTATCAGTAGAACCATAGTGCTACTTTGAGAAAGGCTGCCCTAAACAAACAGATTTATCCGTTTATTATTTTCTTTTTAAAGTTGACAATTGAGATTGCTCTTAGTTATTATTAATATTATACCTTTAAACGAGCAATTCTTGTATAGGTACATATATAAATATATATGTATATAATCTGAATCTCGGAAACGGCTCGAACGATTTTGATGTAATTATGTATGCAGGGCGTTTCGGGGACGATAAATCGAGTTAGTCGAGGTTTCATTTTTTTAATAAAGTCGCCAAGTGCGAGTTGAACTCGCCCATGAAGGGTTCCGTTGCAGCAAGTAACATTATATACATAGTACACGTAGTTCTTGTAGTTCGTTGTAACTTTGATCGAAGTTTCAATAATAGTGTATTTATGACGTACTAAAAAAAAACTACTCATCAGATCGAGTTCAAACTAATTTTCGTTGGTAGTTTATATGGTAATGTACATCATATATTTTTTTTAGATTTTTCATTCTCTTACTTTAGAAGTTAGAGGGGGGGGGACACACATTTTACCACTTTGGAAGTGTGTCTCGCGCAAACTATTCAGTGTATACGAAAATGATTTTAGAAACCTCAACATCATTTTTGAAGACCTATAGATAGACACCCCACACGTGTAGGTTTGATGAAAAAAAAAATTTGAGTTTCAGTTCTCAGTATGGGGGGCAACCCTAATTTTTCTTTTTTTTTAATTTTTCTGTTGAAATCTTAATGCGGTTCACAGAATACATCTACTTACCAAGTTTCAACAGTGTAGTTCTCATAGTTTCGGCAAAAAGTGGCTGTGACATACGGATGGACAGACAGACAGACAGACAGACAGACAGACAGACATGACGAATCTATAAGGGTTCCGTTTTTACGTTTTACGGAACCCTAAAAAGCATATTATGGGCGTTTTTGGACAATGAAAAGCTGTCACATTAGACATTAGAATGCGAAGGTAAATTTCGCCGCATGGCGCGACAGCATAAAAGCTCAGACGGAAGTCGGACGGTCATGGCTGTCACGAATTAGTAGCTCCGGGTTCGAATCCAGATGGCTTCTCTTTTTTTTCTAAATATCTAAATATTTTATCTAAGTATATTTAGTATTTAAACCGAGCAAAGCTCGGTCACCCAGGTACTTTGTGCTATACGGTTAAAATATTTAAATCTTGATGGAAGTACTTACGATAAATGCCGTTCGAAAATACTTTCAAAATAAAGAGGCCAGACATTTCCATTTAAAAGTCAACATAGCGTAATGGTGCGACAATACCATTGTACGTTATGTACACATTCACGGGACCTGAGTAAACTGATGTCTATTGACAAGCTAATAAGAAACATCTAAAAAGCTAATGCTAAACACGCACTACGATTTTTATTCTACGAGTTTCCGTAGTATTGACTTCTTAATTATTTCAGTTAAATTAGTGAGCTTGGTCATCTTGAATTGGTCTTCTAGGGGTTTATATGTAGTAGCATAACAATTTTTGTACTAATTTATAAATCTATAAATCTAAGCATAAATAAATAAATCTAAGCATAACGTTTTTAGGACTAATAATTTACCATACCAACTAAACGCATAACTGGTTTCGCATAATTTTGACTAGCATAACTATGTATAGCATAAAGATAACTTAGCATAATGTTTACAGGCACACATTGAGAAAAGCACTCTTCTTCAACAGCCCACTAAACGTTCCCACTGCTGGGACTCGGGGCCTTCTCTCGCAAGGAGAGAGTTAAGGCCATAATCCACCACGCTGGCCCAGTGCGGGTTGGCGGATGACACATGACTTCGAAAGATTCTAGGTACATGTCGGTTTCCTCACGATGTTTTCCTTCACCGTTTTTAGTTAGCGGCATTACGCACATGACTTCGAAAAGACAGTGGTGCGTGTGGGGTTTGAACCCGGGGTCTCCGGATCGGCAGCCGCCGTTCTCCCAACTAGACCACCGTAACTTAAACGGAAAGCACAACAATACCTAAACATAATTATCAATGACTAGGTAAGTTCTGTCACTGAGTTTTGAAAACTGGTCTGATTAGGGCCTATCACTGAGATTTAACTTCGGGTGGGCTCCCCGCCAGAAGCTCTGCGGTCAGTCCTGAGTGTCGCTTCTCCATACTCAACTTACGCTCCGCTTGGCCTCGCATGGCTCGCTCCGCTCAGGACCTGAGCCTCTGGCTCCAGCATTTATTATATACTCTAGGGGTAGTAACAACAAGACTATGTAGAGTCAAGGTGCTCCAAGTCGGATCGGGGTCCTAAGTAACCTAAATAAAAAAATCCTTAAAACTATTATGCGTCTCATCAATAGTCGAATTGAATATAGCACAGTAGATAATTGAGCTTAAAACACATTTCGCCAAAAAAAGATTATGCAATAGTAACATTATGACACTAAATATTATGCTACATTCATTATGACGAAGTAAATTAGGAAAAAATGCGTTTTGAAAAAAAAAAAAATTAAAATTATCGGTCTCTGTATAATTCTATATAATTTAAGTTTGAATAGTTAATACATTTGGTATTTAGTGTAAGGTACTTAGTTTTCATTACAGTTTAGTCTTGTCTATATAGGCTCTGCTCATTTAAAACGAATAAGTTTATTTTGTAATTTGTGTCTTTTGGTATGATGACAGGGTCAAAAATATACCATTCTAATAATTATTAGTCCGTCCGATAAATCATGGGAAAATGGAATACAGTGAAGTATCTATTTACCTACTCGTCCTAGGCTATATGTAACTGAAATATAATATAACATGATATGATATAATCCTTGACTTATTTTTCAGCCGCATTTTGAGGTATTTTTCAAAAGGAGTGTATTTTTGAATTGCGCTAAACAAGCAGCGGTTGCGTGCGCCCTCCTTCGAAAAAACCGCTAAATTCGGCAAAACCTAAGTCGAGCTGGACGGATCATACCGCACGTGAGTTATGTACTCGTCAATTCATAAAAAAAAATATTTACAAGCTCACTGTACATGTGCAAGTTGACGTTACCATTAAGGAAATATGTATTAGAACATTGTACATTGAACATTTTTTTTTAGAACATTGTACTCTAAAACACGAAATCTGAATTAAAGCATCACATTAATCAACAAAACTCATGCTATACAATTTAAACCGTGTTAAACATAAATGGATACAGTTGTTTTCTTTTATCGTAGTGAGGGCTGAACCTAGAGGCATGACTGCATCATAAACATCCATCATCCTAAAATAAGTTAAAATTAAGCGTTTCAAATTTTTAATAGGATTTTAGTTTCTTCTTGAGAACATGGCCGCTGTAAATTTTCTTAAAGCTTCAGATAATTGGAATAACATAATTTATGTAATTATGCTATAATACCTAAGCATCACGCCTGCCTACCTGCCCATGACAGCACAATGCCATGTCATATAGAATCCAAATTACATCTAAATAGTGCATTGTGCTCATCACTTAGAGTTATACTTAACATGATTTATCTCTTTCTCCTATAATTTCTACGGAAACAGTGCCTACAAATCAGAACACAGTAATGACATGAAACATGCACATTATTTATTCCCCAGGCGAACTCCGCAAAGAGGTCCAGTATTACTAAGGCACTACTTTACTTACTCTACTTTTGACAATACTATGAAGCCCTAAGCCTATAAAAGCCATAATAATTATTATATATTATATGCATAGGTATATTATATGCTATAAATTTTGGTAATAGTTTTAACAAAAGTTGTTAGTTTAAATATACAGAACAGAACATGCCCTTAGACAGAAACAGGCTGATTACCAGTAACCCTGTATACATCGGAGACCAAAATAATATGAATAAATTTAAAATATTCGACCAGTTGGAAATGCATCCTCCTCATAAAAATTGTTTACTGTGTATATAACGAATCCGACATAACTCGACCGACTAAAATCTTTGCCGTTTACGGCAGGAACATACTTTCGCATTCTTCCAAAATCCCGCCGCCGATTGCCTATCACCAGCGTATCTGCGCAAGATACGCCGTGATTACCTCAGAGACCAACCAATAAGTGGGTGCCAGGAAATCCCGCGTGTCATCGCCTTTGGTTTCCCTCAACGGCTTAGGTCAGTGGTGCACTACCACTAGTGGTGAGAACTATGCACCGCAAAAACTGCATTATTCTGCTTCTGCAGCCCCATCTCTTTATTTATCCAAAGGAGACCACACCGTCAAGGTCGCGGCGGGCAGTGAGAACGGTGCACCGTAATACCGGTGGTCCCACCGCGGTCTCTACCCCACAGCCGCGATGCCTACCCCTTTACATCCAGCCATACACCGCGCAATCTTCATGGCCGCGTCGTCATCGAAGACAAAGATCAGCTTAGATCAGCGGCCCTACCTCGGGTTGTTCTTAGCTTTATCGTGGGTGACCAGAAATGCCGACACTTTCTAAATGGCCAATGGGAAATACTGACGCATTTCTAGATGGCCAATGGCCATGGCCCCAAGTTTAGCCAAAGATTTCTTATCATTCCCGAGCGTGACGCTAGAATTCTATTCACAGCCTACGAAAGATCTGTCTGTGACGCGCCAAAAAAAGTTTTCACTTCATAAAATGTTGTTTTATTAAATTTATTTTGAAGTCGGTAAAGTCTTAAAAATGATTTTTTGCGTTTTGCCCTTTTGAAAATAAATAATACATAATTCATGAGATATAGTGCGTCTTCTTCTCTAGATACTTAGTGGAAATAAAGCGTGTAATTCATTCAAAATATTAATAATTAATGCCATAAGTCGTTGCGATTATCTTGAAATGTGACCTTGGCCTTACTAGACAAACCAGTTACAGAAGTATGATAATCTAGCGTTTCGGCATACACGTGGTAATTAGCCATGGAGGTTATCATAACTGTCTTTACTTGTACTTCATACGTATGCCACAGAAAAGGTTCTCGCGAAGCACGTACACGCGTATTTGAGCGTATACTTACGTATCTTTGTTTTTTTATTAGGGTTCCGTAAAACGTAAAAACGGAACCCTTATAGATTCGTCATGTCTGTCTGTCTGTCTGTCTGTCTGTCCGTCCGTATGTCACAGCCCCTTTTTGCCGAAACTATGAGAACTACACTGTTGAAACTTGGTAAATAGATGTATTCTGTGAACCGCATTAAGATTTTTACAAAAGTTTTTTAAAAAAACAAAAATTAGGGGTGCCCCCCATACTGAGAACTGAAGCTCAAAAATTTTTTTTTCATCAAACCTACACGTTTGGGGTGTCTATCGATAGGTCTTCAAAAATGATGTTGAGGTTTCTAATATATTTTTTGTCTACACTGAATAACTTGCGCGAGAGACGCTTCCAAAGTGGTAAAATGTGTGTCCCCCCCCCTCTAACTTCTTAAGTAAGAGAATGAAAAATCTAAAAAAAATATATGATGTACATTACCATGAAAACTACCAACGAAAATTAGTTTGAACTCGATCTGATGAGTAGTTTTTTTTAGTACGTCATAAATACACTATTATTAAAACTTCGATCAAAGTTACAACGAACTACAAGAACTATGTGTACTATGTATATTATGTTACTTGCTGGAACGGAACCCTTCATGGGCGAGTCCAACTCGCACTTGGCTACTTTATTTTTAATATTAGTACAGATAATTTGAGTTTTAATATTAATAAAATAATTTAAATCGAAATTTAAAATATGCCCAACGAAGTGGGCACGGGTCAGCTAGTAGGTAATTAATACAATTTTACAAGTTCTCTACGCAATTTTTGTGTTCTGAATCTTCGTCTACGGAAGTGCCACAGTAACGTTTGCCAAAATTATTGTACTGCCAAGCAGTGATGAGTCCCGATTTCAAAGGCAATGTTTCCGGTAATAATTTAAGCTCCCACAATTGTTTCTTGAGGTTTATGATACTGGCCAAGAGATGCAAGGCAGAGCAGTGCTAGATAGTGATTTGAACTCTTTATAGTCAAATAGTTGCATGGCTCTGTGTTATTATGAACAGGTCTGGTGTGTGTTATTACCCTGATTTTACCATAAGGCACTCGTTTTATTAGTCCCATGAGTCTTAAAAAATAGATAATTATGTATTTTTAGGGTTCCGTAAAACGTAAAAACGGAACCCTTATAGATTCGTCATGTCTGTCTGTCTGTCTGTCTGTCTGTCTGTCTGTCCGTCCGTATGTCACAGCCACTTTTTGCCGAAACTATGAGAACTACACTGTTGAAACTTGGTAAGTAGATGTCTTCTGTGAACCGCATTAAGATTTTTACAAAAGTTTTTTAAAAAAACAAAAATTAGGGGTGCCCCCCATACTGAGAACTGAAGCTCAAAAAATTTTTTTTCATCAAACCTACACGTGTGGGGTGTCTATCGATAGGTCTTAAAAAATGATGTTGAGGTTTCTAATATAATTTTTGTCTGCACTGAATAACTTGCGCGAGAGACGCTTCCAAAGTGGTAAAATGTGTGTCCCCCCCCCTCTAACTTCTAAAGTAAGAGAATGAAAAAAAAAAAAAAAAATATGATGTACATTACCATGAAGACTACCAACAAAAATTAGTTTGAACTCGATATGATGAGTAGTTTTTTTTTAGTACGTCATAAATACACTATTATTAAAACTTCGATCAAAGTAACAACGAACTACAAGAACTATGTGTACTATGTATATTATGTTACTTGCTGGAACGGAACCCTTCATGGGCGAGTCCAACTCGCACTTGGCTACTTTATTACCTCTATGTTTACCATTTTCTTATTCTAACTCTACGCATCCCGAAATCTAAGTCTGACTGTATAAACCATGTCACATTAATTAAAAATAAGTACTTACAAAATACAAGGATATAAAAGTTTATGCAAAAAATTATTGTTTGTCGGAAACCACAAATAAAGATACCCTCTACACCATTGGGTAATATGCTACAAGACCTAAGCATGGCAAGTCACGATGTCGGACTGACGATGAACATGTCAAAGACCAAAACTGACCTGTCAATGACCAACAGCAATGTGGAGATTGAATATGCCCAGAGCTACGACGTTTATTTGGGCCAATTAGTTTCTTTCCAGGCAAGACAAGAAGCGGAAGTGACTCGTCACATTGAAAACGCCTGGAGGAGCTAAATACTCCACTATTCCTGAAGCGGAAGCTCATGGACATGTGCATTCTTCCTATTTAAACCTACGGAGCGCAAACCTGGTCCTTGACTAAAAGTCAGATGTCCGATCTTGCGATCTGTCAAAGGGCTATGGAACGCAGTCTTCTAAACGTAAAGCTAACTGACCGGATTAAAAACACCATACTGCGTTCCAAGACTCAAATAGCCGATGTGACCCAAAAAGCTGCTAGCTTGAAGTGGAATTGGACTGGACACGTTTGTCGCATGTCAGATGATCTTTGGGCCAAGATCACTACACAGTGGAAGCCAGACCGCAAAAGAAGTTGCGGTAGACCATCTAAGCGATGGCGAGATGACCTCGACAAACATCTCAATGATTGGTATATACTGGCTCAGGATAGAGACAAGTGGAAAGAGGGTAGGGAGGCCTTTGCCCAGCATTGGGACATTTCAGGCTCTTAATAATAATAATCTACACCTCTACAGGGTTACGTAAAACACATGTACTAAATCATAAAGTTTGTGTTCCGCTTAATATCATTCCGAATAACTTTATGCAACCTAATGGTAAAAATAAGCTTCCCTTACAAAAATATCCTTCAGACTTAGCAAAATGTACGGGATAGCTGTATGTAATAGCCAATTTTCTTTTCGATCGGCAAATTCTAAAGCAAATTCAACAAATACAGAAGTTCTACTTACACGTGGTTATTGTCTATGTTTCGATCACTATCTTAAAAGTCGTTATTGTGGTAATCGAATGCCTTGTCCTGTTTACATGTTATTAAGTGTTTCTATAATCTGGCTTTAAGTTTTATTTACTTATTCTGGCTCCAAATTTATTGGGAATCACTCGTCGTGGCTCTTGATTTAGCCTGTTTCATACATACTGTATCGTTTCTGTTACGTAAACAAAGCAAAAGAAAAAACAAAATTAAATATATTATGGCCTATTTAGGCACTGAGCAATCATCGTCCGATACAAACAATAAATTGTAAAAGGCGTTTCATAGGGCTTATATTAGTGCTGGCCTCGAATGATCCCAGAGATAGCAACTACTTTGACCATAAATAAGTCTAGCAATCCAGAGAGGCAACCGGCGCTTCTACCGCCTAACTAAATCGGTTATCGCTTTGCTAAAGCTGTCTCTATCATTTCAAGCGAAAAGAAAAAAAGAGAGAAACATCAAAGCTATGACATTTTTCGTTCAGCGGTAGACCGGGGGATCTACCGGTCTAACAGGGGGGCCGCGTTATGGTAATCTCTTTCAAATTTACAAGCATCGTTTTTATCCTCGGTTTTACGCGCATTGTTCCCGTTTCCCTTATTCTTCTACGTTAAAAAAGACTATAATGCCAGTCCAGACTATAATCTAACTGTGATTCGAATTTCAACCCTATTCATTCAGCTGTTTCGACGCAAAGGTAAGTAATTACCTACTTTTTACTGTGGGTTAATTACGAAAACGAATATAACCAACGATTTAGAGCTATGGATGTGCCCTGAGAATCCTGAAATTGGTAACAAACTGCGTATGTGTGTGTAGCGGAATGATTTACACCTTACCAATCTACTTGACCCCTAGAATCGCTAGCGGCGAGGTATACTGTGGTCTGTGGTTCTACTTATTTTGGTTGGTGTCAACGAATAGTGATAGGTAAAAACGTCTGGCGTTCATAGCTTCCTGCAACGGACTAGAAGAGTGAGCACACTCTTCCCAACGATGACATAATTCCATGCGCCTTGAAGTTTGGGAGGGCACATCTGTAGTCTAAATCTATGAATATAACAACATACGAGACGATTCACACGGCGCGGCTGCCAACCACGCCCGCGCGCGGGCGCGGCAGATTTCCATATAAAATTGAATTCAATTCACACGACGCGGTTTACGGCCGCGGCGGCTGCGCGCGATTCTTGCGCAGTAGCTTTCCGGAGCAGAAACCGCGAAAACCTGCGGTCTCGTGAGTATTGAAACAAAACCGTCGCGCGGCGCGGCGCCGCGCAGCGCGTTGGCAGCCGCGTCGTGTGAACCGGGCCTAACAATGCGGGAAATACCGCGGGGCGCAGCTAATTTATAAAATGTCGCCAGGCAGTTGTTAGTGTTTTTTTTATAAAATCACCTTTAGAATGGGATAGTTATAGTAATGTGTGTCATCGAAGGGTAGTAGAGGCCATCTGAAGCAACCTGTCATATTTACAAAACAAATTGGAAGTCATAGGAACTGCCGATAGAAGTGAAAACTTATAACTCAGAATTTGATAGCTCCACAGAAATCTAAATAATAAGGTTATTATTTAGATTTCTGTGGATAGCTCACTTTGCAAACTACGCGGGTGAAACCGCAGGGCGTGGCCATGACCAAGGCCATCTAGAAATGCGTCAGCACTTCTAGATAGCCAATGGGAAATGCTGACGCATTTGTAGATGGCCAATGGCCATGGCCCCGAGTTCACTCGAAAATTTCTTAACATTCCCGAGCGCGATGCTAGAATTCAAAATACAGTCCACGTAAAATCTGTCTGTAGTGCGCTAAAAGAAGCTAATGCGTAAAAAAAGTAATGCGCAGTTTTGAATTTTTTGAATTTTCCTGTTTACGTAAACTCGTAAACAAGAAAATTCAAATGTTCGATACATCTTGAATACTAAGGCTCGCCATACACGCTACGGTCTGCCGGAGAGGTCTACCTGTGCAGTTATGCCTGCGCAGGTAGACCGGAGTATGTGTGGGAAACCTGCACAGGCGACCGGAGCAAGATCAAAAATCAATTCTGTTCGGTTGGACTGCGCAGGCATAACTGCACAGGTAGACCTCTCCGGCAGACCGTAGCGTGTATGGCGAGCGTAAGTATTAAACACCGTAAATTAATTACTTTTCCTTGTTATTATTTTTGAATTACGTAAAAAGCCATGATCTAGGTAGAGCTGGGTAGAGTCTGCAGAGACGTAGGTCGTGAGTTCGATCCCTACATAAGATAAGTATTTGTGTGTTGATTCAACACTGTTGAATATATGTGTTGAGTGTTTATAATTATGTTCTATGTTTGGGTGTTTCAACTTAGATACTTACTAAAATGTGCAATAAGATTTTATTTTGTACTTGTACCTAGGTACTGTTCTACTGCCTACTGAAATTTGGGGTCAGTTTGGGGCCGGGTCACAACAGTAAAAACATACGTGCGTGTGCTAATGCTTTTTACACGTGTTTGATAATTATTATCGATTAAGGTCATTATAACTGTCATTATCGTAACAGTTTTATAGTTCTTGTCAATATTTAAACTTTAAGCAATTATAGGTAGGTACAGTCCGCGAGGTATAAGCTGAGCTTTGCATTAGTGTGAGTGATGACCAAAAGTACAGTCAGACGCAGGACGCTGTGACCATGTTATCTTAATAAGGTGTTTCTTCAAACCAGAAGTGCTGCCATCTGAATATGATTTTGATGAAGTGTGAGTGGTGTCAATATATGTTTCATCGGTATAAACGATAGGCCTGCCCTGAATACGGTATTCGGAAATTTTAAGTAAATAAGTTATACGTAGGTGACGGCTCTCATGCTTTTCCATTAAATTTTTTCTGTTATTCTCTTCCTTGACCATTTGAATCCTAAAAGAGATACTTCTTTTCGCAATGACCATATTGATCCTGGATAGTTAATGTCAGCTTGTTGTTTAAGAGTTTGTTGTCTGACTGTACTTTTGGTAATAGATGCGTATGCATGTGATCACTCACAATAATGCAAAGCTCAGCTTATACCTCGCGGACTGTACCTACAGTGCCGGCTTTAGGGTGGGGCGACGGGGTCGGTCGCCCGGGGCGCCGGATGATACTACAAGGGCGCTTGGGAAATCTTAACCTAGGGAGGGAGGGGCGGGGGTGTATTTCAACGTCCCCATAGTGTATTGTTGTGAAGTGTTATCCTTTAGGGCGCCTAGATAGCTAAGGCCGGCCCTGGGTACCTACAGGGTTTTCAAAAACGTCGTGAATCTGTTGTTCACGTGAAATTGATGTATTGCGTACATAAAATGAAATGAGCAAATATTGATGGTGGCAATGCCTCCAAAAAAAACAATACCACCTTAGTCGGTAAAATTACACTCTTTTTCTTCTTTCATTAAATCCTATTCTGCGTTGATTAGGACTTAGGTACAAGATGCATAATTATATTTGTACCGTACAACATGGGAAAATCATGCAGCTTAGATTAATAAAAGTACCTACTATTTATTTCATATTCTATAGTGCGTTCCAGTAAGGTGTGTAGAAAACCAAAACAAACCAAAAAAAAGGTGATACCATAACATAAACATTGTTTAATCTTAGTATTTTTATGAAATTGCCTTAAAATATTTTTCACAAATAGGATTCGACTTTATTGCGATCTTAAATACCATATACTTAGATTTGTATTGATCAAATAATTCTATACTATCTTATTTTAAAAGTTATAGAAAGCAATGGTAGGATGATAGAAATATGATTTTAAGTACTAGCAATTTGATCTGTGGTTCTCAAACTCTCAATGTTGCATTCAAGACATTTAATACTTCTTTTCATCAAATTATTCTTATTAAGGATGCGCCTATTTTTTAACCGACTTTAAAAAAAAGTAGGTTTCTCAATTCGACCGTAGATATTTTTTTTTTTTTTTTATGTGTGTTCGCGGATAACTTCGTTGTTTATGAACCGATTTGGATGATTCTTTTTTTGTTGGATAGGAGACATTCCAAGGGTGGTACCATGATAAGGAAACCAGGATCTGATGATGGAATCTTGCAGAAATTGAAGAGAACTTGCAAAAATTGTAAAGGCGACAAGCGCGATTGTTAATTTTTCTATTAAGTATTTACAAGCACTCCAATTTATTTTGGTTTGGCACTACGAAGATTTGGAAGCGATCTGATGATGGAGCCAAAATACTGTCGAGGGAACTCCTCAAAGATTTACAGCAGTTATCTTTTGTTTGGGCTTGATTAATTTGTATTGATGAGCACTTTACGTCTAGATGTCTTGGGACTGTCTTTCACTATCATTATAAACGTCTATGTATGTTTGGATGTTTGTTGCTCAATCGCGTTGTAACTAATTAATTAATCATTAGACCTTTAAAAACTGCAAGGGTAGACTAGTGCGTTTGAAAATGTTTCAATTAAGTATTTTAAAGCACTCCAATTGAAAAAAGGTCTGGAGTCGATCCGATGAAGGAGCCAAAAGACAGTCGAGGCTACTCCTCAACGATCTACAGTTACCTTGTGTATAGACTTGATAAAGCTGTATCGATGAGCACTTTACACATACCTAGGTGGGATGTGACTGTTATTAGGGGTCTGACGATGAAGACAAAGGACAGTTATGTGAACTGTTTAACGGTTTACAGTAGCTAGTGTTTGTGCTTGATTCATGTACTCTTAAATAATGATGAGAACTTGGCACCCACATGGTTACCTATTGAGGACCATTTTACAGGTCTGAGTACATCGACCATCCTGGATTTGAACACTTTATCATAGTGAATATTATTCTACTAGTCAAGATTGCAAGAAAAATAATGCTTTATCTTCTCACCTAATTCAAGAATTATTCATCTAACAATCACTTAAAATCGTAAAATAAAATAATTTTAACAAAAAAAAGAACCGACTTCAAACAGTAAACTAAAAAGTAAAAAATAAATCTCTTTACCACAAAGTAGAATGTACTTTGATTAATTTGAACAGACGTGATTAAATAAGTATTTAACAATTCAGGGTAGCGATTCTGAAACCATTCGGTTGCATCCGACACGGAATCTCATCTCTCGGTCTTTGTCTTATCTGTTTAGCATGACAAAGACAGAGAGATGAGATTCCGTGTCGGATGCAACCGAATGGTTTCAGAATCGCTACCCTGAAGTCGGTGCCAAGTCAATGTTGCAACAACCTTCCTGTCTATCATACATATGTCCCCAACAACTTCTCTATGTTCTAAATGTCAGTTCGATTTACTACTCTACGAATGTTAGCTTCAGCTGTAGTTGTTTTAATTGGCACCGACTTCAGAATTGTTAAATACTTATTTAATCATGTCTGTTCAAATTAATCAAAGTACATTCTACTTTGTGGTAAAGAGATTTATTTTTTACTTTTTAGTTTACTGTTTGAAGTCGGTTCTTTTTTTTGTTAAAATTATTTTATCTAACATACCCCTCTCATGCCCATATAGTGAAAATGCCCATTTCCACATTCAAGTATGGATTAATTTTACTCTATTTATTTTTGTCATTAATTTGAAATTTTTAATTGTAATGTAATTTGATTTTAATGTAATGTATTATTTGATTTTTATTGTAATGGGATTTTAAATTGACGTCTGTTTTTTTTTAATTATCGACTTGTATTGGTAATTTTGAATATCTTGAATATTATGACATGTAACTACTCCTTATTAATAAAAGAGTATGAGTATGACTAAATAACTCCGAGAAAAAGGTTTCTTGTGTCGTAACGAGTTGAGAGAAAATAGCATACCTCTAAATACGTGTTCCAAATTACGCTGTTTACTATCAAAACCTTGTATAATTTTCACTCTAAAATGCCATACATTTTGTGTTATTTTGATCGAAACTTTTGTATGTGTTTCCAGAATATTACATCATAGTGTTATGATCAGTTTTGGGTAGTACGAGGACAATTCGAACGAGATTTAATTATTGTTAAAAATAAAAGGAACGTTTTCATACATGGAAACATCTAAATTACTTTTCTAAGTCACTGGTTCTAGTGTTACATTCTTCTCCGAACTCAAATGCTTTGCCTTTCCTTTTTTTAACGTGAGGGTAATAAATGTAGGTACGTATGCCCGCTATACTCTCTTTATGAAATGAGAGGAGATATCCATCTACCCTCACTTGGGCTTCAAAAATCGCAGGGTAACTAAAACATTACACACAACACTAACCATATCAGGTTTCTCCAAACTCAGTGCGCTATGCACACATTTATTTATTAGAGGATTCCGCGACGCCAATAACCGTAAACCGGGTAGTTTTCGGTTATTGGCATCGTGGTCATCGCGTCGTAGTTGAAATACATATATACCTATGTTTTTTTATTTTCCAATGCTTCCCGAACCATTCTTGCGTAGTGATGACATTCGGTAGATAGAACCTTCGGGTCGTGGATCTCGATCCACTGACCAGTTTTAGCATCAATCAAATGTTCAGCAATTGCAGATTCTTGTGTCTGACGATTTTTTACAGCGGCAATGTGTTGATTGTTCCAAGTCCCAGCAGTGGGAACGTTTATTTGGGTGTTAATGATATGCATACATATATATTTAGCCTTGTTATGCGACGAAAATTTAAAAGGGCAAGCAATGAAAGGTACTACAAACTATCTTGTAAAACAATGGTTGAGAAATGCTGGTCTGTCATATTGAGAGTGACATTGATTTGTTTACCTTTTATTCACATAGAATTGGAATGAGGTATAGGTATGTCACAGAATCGCCACAATATCCATTTTCAAATACTGTCCTACTGCAAAATTTGAGTATGATACCTATTATGAATTTGAGCTCAAATGGGGAGTTCAGTAGTAGTGAAAAACATTATGTTGATAGGTCACACAACAATATCACAGTATAAAGAAATACTACCAGTAGTTCATCGCCTTTGATCTTGGGAGAAAGGCCGATAATGTCTAGACACGGGTAGGGTTTTCGTCGCAATTTTAAAAACGTGGCACCAAAATAAAATTAAAACATACGAAAGACGTCAGCCCTGAGCCGCGCTCCTGCAATACTAACATTGTAATGTAGGCAATGCAGGAGCGCGCTTCCCGCGTTTCGCCCCGCACGATTGCTCTATCTAGACGGCTTCGAACGACTGTATGATTTAATAGACTGTGACAATAGCCTCCGGGGATCTACCGCCTAACGAAAACTGGCTTAGCTTTAATATTGCTGACTCTTTTCTTCTCGCTTGAAAAGATCGAGATGGCAATAGCAAAGCCAAAGCCGATTTAGTTCGGCGGTAGAGGGGGCGATGTGAAAAGCGTCTCGACACCGCAATTCAGAAACGTAAGTGAAGCGACACTAGCACATCAAGTGTACCAATTTTTTAACCGAACATTCTGGCCGTCTAGCGATAGGGGTTTGAATTTGCATACGAGTGTAATAATAAGATTTTTTTAATTAGGCGCAATGGTACCAAAGATTATTCTAAACACAAAGACAAACATACGAGATCGGTCCTTGTTTATAATATTAGTAGATTCATTCAATCTTATTAGGTAGGTTATCTAAATTGTATTTTGTTTATCGGAGCGAAAGTTGAAAAATATATAAAGATTCCTCAGCGCATGCAGTGAAAGGCAGCATTGGTGCATAGATAAGATACTAATTAATGTAAACTGTTTTACATACCAACCGATGGACCAGAACGACTTGCATACATATGTAAGGGCTTCCCGTTAAGTAATCGATCAATTATGTAACTTTATTACATCTATCCCACTAATGGATTAACTGATTAAAATCTGTTTACCTAGGTACCCATCTGGTAAAATCACGTGTGATATAGGTAATTATCCTCTGCGAATCCTACAACTGCATCTAAAAGTAACTAATAGTCTAAAGAAGCTTGCTGTTTCCGCAATATTGACTGGCCTGGTGGCTAAGTGGTTAGTAGCTCTGCCTGCAAAGTCGTGGGTCGTGGGTTCGATCCCCACCCAGTGCAAATATTTGTGTGATGAATTCAAATGTTTGCACTGTGTCTGGGTGTTTCTATGTATAATAAGTATGTATTTAAAACTATGTAAGTATTATATCAGCTATCTGGCCGCCATCACACAAGCTTTGCTTAGTTTGGGGTCAGATGGTGTTGTGTGTGAATTGTCCACCAATATTTATTTATTTATTATTAATATAGTAGATATAACTTTTACAATGAGCTTCGCCCTAAAATCTAATGGGCCAGCCAGTTATTCGATATCGGATTTGGAATAGGTACTTAAAATTATTCATCGTATTTATACAACGCGTTAGCATTGCATGCCCCTTTGGACTTAGGTATTACGTAGTCTGGGTTCTCATAATATACTCACTCAACTTGATAGTTGATACCTCTACTCACTTACCCGATATCTGATCCTACACTTCAGACTTATTCAGGAATGTTTGAACGTTAGTCACACTAAAGGTCATTTGTATAGAATTACGGCTTTAATGTGAAACTTGAATTGTATCTTTGAGCTCGTTTGACGACACATATCTCTACAAAAATACGAAACACACACAAACGTAGGTGGCTCTTTAGGTCCTTTCAATGGTGATTTGACTGAGCTCAAAAGCCTCGCACAAGAGTTCAATGTTTGCAATACGAAGGCACAAATCAGAAAATAGTTTGACGAAGGTTAATTAACGGTTTCTCTCATGATTCCCATAAATAAATAATAAATATTGGTGGGCAATTCACACACAACACCATCTGACCCCGAACTAAGCAAAGCTTGTATGTACTATGGTGGCCAGATTTTTACAGCTGCACCTAAATGACAAGGCCCCTTTACAGCTGATTATTTTTTATTTGACATAATTCTTTGGTATTATTTTATCATGTACATAGACTATTTATGTATAATTTTATTGTAAGTGACGTTACCAAGTGTTCTCTTGAATTAATGATTCGAATAAATGAATATAATTGAAATACATACTTATTATACATAGAAACACCCAGACACAGTACAAATATTTGAATTCATTACTCCAATATTTGTACTGAGTGGGAATCGAACCCACGACCCTCAGCTTCGCAGGCAGAGTTACTACCCACTAAGCTACGAGGCCAGCCACATGTATGTTAGTTTAAGAAGAAAGTCCTCACCAGCACCGAAGGGCAGAGATTTGTCCTTGCCGATGATAAGTTGTCCATTCTCGATGAACCTCTCGGGGCGGAAGTTCTCGGGATCGCCCCAGATGTCCTTATCCATGTGCAGCATCACGAAATTGGGGCTGATCATTGTTCCCTGGAACACGCAATCATTTTAACGTGAATAACGTGTGCCAAACGGGGATCCATTACGCGCGAGCACTCTCCTTGATAAAGGTCGCAGGTCGCGGCCGAAAATCCGGATTGTACCGACCATATGACCATATCAAACGTGAGCTACCTGTTTACCTAATTAAATGTGTGAATAACCCATTATAAGTATGGATGTTATTATACAATGAATAACTGTTGGAATGATTTTGATAACAATTAACATTTGTTCATTAGCAGCAGCGCCCCCGGTTTTACCCGCATTATTCTCGGTATTTTTCCGGAATAAAATATACCTACCAAACCAGGCTATATTCTAACTGTGTTTCTAATTTCGACTCGATTCTTCTAGCCGACGTCGTCTCGCCAAATCGTCTCGCCGTCACACGACGCCGAACTTGTCTGTTCCGACGTGATTGTGCAACAAACATTCAAACTTTGAAAGTTATAGTAGGATATTTATTTTGGACCACTTTCAATGGTGTCGAGCTCGACACACATATTTTCCTCACACCCCACACGAAAAATAAAAGGAGTGCCAGGCTCGGGAGCCTCCACGTGGTGCGCCCTGGGCATCATAGAGCAACTTGCCTAGGTGGCGTCGTCCGACACCTCACCTAGGGATAAATAAGCCTTCCCATAGGTGTTATACGTCGCTGATTTCTGGTGCGTCACTAGCTAAATGCGGGAGTTTGTCCCTCCTGTATGTGAAATCTGTGGGGGTTTTAGTCAGTAAAGCCAGCACTCTCAGGGCGTTGAACCCGACATCCTCCGCCATGTCCTTGCTTGGCAGACGATGCGTAAATGCATTTCCTCTACACATATAAAAGGCTGATGGGCAAATTAGGTGCCAGCGTGATATTAAAATGTTACCTCTGCAATATCGTATCCCGCGATCTTGGTGTCCTTCATGGTGCGGTGCGGCACGCCCAGTGGCACCAGGGTCTCATGACGCATCATCTCTCGCAAGCACGCTTCTGTGTACGGCATGCTGGAAATTAGATTACATTTATTAGATTACAGTACTTAAATATTCCCAGAGGCTGAACTAGCTGGAAGCTGAATTTCAGGTACCAGTGACCTCCCCAAATTGTATTTTTTTTTTGCAATTATAGGCTTAAAACTTGATATTACCATTTAAAAAGCAGTTCACTGAAAAAGTATTCAAAAATACAAACAAAGAAATTTAAAATAACTAGCGGCCCGTTCCGGCTTCGCTCGGATTTCGTCATATAAGGACTATTAATCGAAAAAAAAACTATCCTATCTCTCAAGTTGGACCAGACTACTCACGGTGTGCCAATTTAATTTAAAATCGGTTAAGTAGTTTAGGAATCCATCGCGGACAAACATCGTGACAGGATATTAAGATAAGATTAATGAAAAAATGACATGTAGGTACAGACTATTTTATGTATGTGTAAAAGCGTGTGTGTATTTTTTTTTAATTTAGAAATGATTTACACTTAAATAAATCAATACTGAATTGGAAAGCCCTGGTGGCATGGTTGGCTATTGCGATAATCAATTACGAAGGCGTAAATTCGAATTCTGACTGCACCTGTGAGTATTTTTTGAAGTGCAGAGATGTACAAGATTGAATCAAATCAAATTATTTATTTAGCTTGTAGTCCTGGGTTAGTGGGTTACAGGTTACAGTAGATGATACAAAGGAAACATAAATAAATAAATAAAATTATTTATTTATTTATTATTTATTTAAAGAAGGAAACAGAGTTCTCCAATTTCCACTTTATCAACATGCAAGCTGTAAATTTTTTTCAAGTCTCACCAATTTGTCGTCAGCACTGGCTTTAAAGGTGAAGGAAAAGATCGCGAGGAAACTGGTACTGGTATGTTCCAAGCAAGACCTATTTCGAGAACATGGATTATTGTTGTACTTAGACATCATGACGGGATTAAGGCCTTGACTCTTTCCTTGTAAGAGAAGGGCTGGAGTCCAAGTAGGTAGTGGGAATAGAAAGTGAGCTGTATATGCTTTAGTAATTCTACCACCGATACTGACTACACTAATGTGCCAACAATACTGTGTTCCGGTTTTAATGGTTTCCGGAGAAATTAAAGGGTACCTATAGAGATAAATAATCTTATATACTCGAGTACGTTGCAATGCAGGGCAGAGCAGCAGGCAGTTTAGACATTTCATGTTTCAATTAGATGCGTGACACTACTGTTTTGGGAACCATATTGCTTACTATCAGCCACGTTTAGTAGTGGTAGGACTCTTAGCAGAGTCCGCCTGGGGAAGTACCACACCTAACTATAAAAATAACATCAGTTATTTTACCGCCAAGCAGTAATGTGCAAACATTACCTACTACTGTGTTCCGGTTTGAAGGGCAATGTTTCCAGAGAAATTACAGGGCTTAGAGATATAACATCTTAGATCTCTGGGTGAATTGAAGTACCTCTAAAATGTATATATGACATTACTTTTTAAACATAGAGGGCGTCTTACTCTTTCCGGTCGTCTAAATTAGGCAGCCGGTCGCGGCCGACGACGCGGTCTATCTCCTCGTGGATCTTATCCTGAATCTCTGGCTGAAGGAGCATTCGCTCGACCAGCATAGTGAGCACCGACTGCACCGCCGACGCGGACGGGAACATGTAGTCCGTGCAGGTCAGCACTAACTGGTCCACTGGAATAAGGAAACACTAATATCAGAACTCTGATGGGGCCAAAACCCGACATAAGAAGTAAGTAAACTTAGAAACGGGATTTACCCAATCGCTAATCCTATCCTACTAATATCTTATCTTATAAATAATATACATAAATCTCCTGTCACGATGTTTGTCCGCGATGGATTCCTAAACTACTTAACCGATAGATATTAAATTAAATTGGCACACCGTGAGAGTCTGGTCCAACTTGAGAGATAGGATAGTTTTTATTTCGATTAATAGTCTTTAAATGACAATATCCGAGCGCAGCCGGAATGGGCCGCTAGTTTATTATAAAAAAAATATCAACGTTTGGATTTGGGTGTTAGTTGCTTAACATTGACATAACTATATATCTATATAATATTAGTAGGAAGTATAGTCTATTAAATAGGCATGATGTCTAAACAAGCTAATGAAGTAGCCCGTCAGTTAGGTAATTACCTAATAAATATTGGTAACGTATTTTTTCTTTTGTTTCACGAACAAAGAAGAAAATACATAAGTATTATAGTTTTCAGAAATGTCGAGTGACGTCACTTCATTGTTCGATTTTTACGGTGACGTGACACGCAGCTATTGGAACATAAAGAGTCCAAATTATTACCTAAAGTGATGAGCGCAGTGCATTACTGCGCTCATCACCCAGAAATATAAGATCTTTTACCTCTATGCCCTGTTATTTTACTGAAAACATTGTCCTTCAAACCAGAACACAGTATTGTTTGCACATTACTGCTTGTATGAGGTCCAAATAAGGTTTCTGAGTTAGTACAACCAATTCCAATTTTCAACAGGTGCCGTAGCACCGCATAGGTTAGTTAGTTTATTAAATTTACTACAGGACGGTTACTCTCTTTCGTCGAAAACGTAATTTCGAAATAAACTCGCTACTTTCCAAATCCGATTCTACTTCGATCCGTCGTTTTCTCCGTTTAAATGTTCTAAGCCTACTCAGTAATAGAGTATGCTTAGAACATTTAAACTTCAAACGATGTTGTATCGGACGAAACGAAGTAGAACCAGAGTACCTAGGAAAGTTTCTAGTTTTTTTTTCGAAATCACGTTTTCGTAGAAATAGAGTAGACTTCCAGGATTTATTACATTAATTATGACTAGATAATAGATTATTTGTGCACATAACTTTTTAGAGAAACCAATTACAAGAGTTTTAGTGAATACCGAATCCCGATTTTGGCGAGATTTATACCGGTATTTGTAAGGCCGAAAATCGGAAATAAGGGAATCGTGGTTTGTATAAAACCTATCTAGTTAGATTAGTTCTACCTAGTAGTACTAGATATCTAGGTAGTTAGACCTATCTCAGTATGTAGTTAGGCTGGTCTCGTGGCTTAGTTGGTAGTAGCTCTGCCTGCGAAGCCGAGGGTCGTGGGTTCGATTCCCACCCAGTGCAAATATTTGTGTGATGAATTCAAATGTTTGCACTGCGTCTCGGTATTTCTATGTATAATAAGTATATATTTAAAACTATATAAGTATTATATCAGCTATCTGGCCGCCATCGTACAACCTTTGTTTAGTTTGGGTTCAGATGGTGTTGTGTGTGAATTGTCCACCAATATTATTATTATTATCTAGGTCCGTACCTATCTAGGCATAAAATTCAATAGACTATAATAAATAACAATCCTTTAAATGCATAATAATGTTACAATTCCAGAATTATAACAGGAAAACAAACAACTATTACGAACATTAAACTTATCAGTTCCTAGAACATAAAATATGATGGAACATGACCTATTACGATTGCGCTACCGAATAACATTAGATATCGCAGATTTATTGCTAGACGCTTCAATTGATGCTAAAACATCCTGTAAGCGCCGATATGCACTACGACCTTATTAACAACGGTCTACAAGTAGGTAAGTATTAAATTACATTACATTAAATTACAGAGCTTAGAGATATAATATCTTAGATCTCTGGGTGACGAGCGCAGTGCAGTGCTAGGTAATGATTTGGACTCTTCGAGTTCCAACAACTGCGTATCACTGTGCTGTTATGTGGCAGGCATGTTGCTTTCCAACACATCTCCTGTTTGTCTCGTCGCTCTATACTATAAAAAAAATCTTACACTTACAGCAACGATCTCAATACACAGATGTGCCCTCCCAAACTTCAGGGCGCACGGAATCATGTCATCGTAGGGAAGAGTGAGCTCACCACTCCCGTTCTAGTCGGTTGCAGGAAGCGGTGGACGCCGGACGTTTTTACCTATCACTATTCGTAGTCAACAACCAAAATAAGTAGAACCACAGTAAATATCCCCGCTTGCGATTCTAGGGGTCAAGTAGATTGGCTGTTTGTAAACCACTTACGATACACACAGAAACGCAGTTTATTACCAATTTCTAGGTGCTCAGGGCACATCCATTGTCTATCCATCCATCCATGTTTACATCGATGTTAATCGGATACAAAACGTCATCATTTAAAAATCTCGTATTACAATTTTTGTGGTCGTACTCTAACAGAAACAGCTTATTTTTTGAAGTGAAAACTTCTTTAGGCGCGCCTAGACAGATTTTTCGTGGAGTGTAAATTGGATTCTACCGTCACGCTCGGGTATAATAAGAAATCTTCGGGTAAACTCGGGACCTTGGCGATTGGGCATCTAGAAATGCGTCAGCCAATGGGAAATGCTGAAAGGGCGTAGCCTCGCCATCATTGCATGGCCATCTAGAAATGCATGAGCCAATGGGAAATGCTGACGCATTTCTAGATGGCCATGCCGTGATGGCGAGGTCACGCCCTCCGGTTACACCCGTGTAGTTTCCAAAGTAGGTAAGCTATCAAATTCTGAGTTATAAGTTTTCACTTCTATCGGCAGTTCCTATGACTGCGAGTTTTTTTTTGTTATTTGGTGGGTTTGAGACCAGGGCGTCTACTCTCTTTCTACGAAAACGTAATTTCGAAAAAAAACTCGCTATTTTCATACTCTCGTTCTACTTCGTTTCGTCCGATACAACATTGTTTGACGTTTAAATGTTCTAAGCTTACTCTGATTAGAGTAGGATTGAAATATTTAAACGTACAAAACGATGGATCCGAAGTAGAATCGCTGTTGGAAAGTCGCGAGTTTATTTCGAAATTACGTTTTCGTAGAAAGAGAGTAGACGCCCAGGACGTTTACTCTATTTCTACGAAAAAGTAATTTAGAAAAAAAACATATAATTTAAAAACTCAAAAACCCGACTGCGAGTAAAAGTGAACCAAACTACGTACTCGCATACTAAAAACAACTGAAAAGAATAAAACAAGCATTTAGATTTCTGGTGGTCTAGAATTCTATAATATGTTATTGTATTAATACTATTGAAATATATACAATATTTTCTAATAAAAGAACATTACAACTGAAGGGTCGGGATCCATTATTATTCGATATACAATCTAATTGTTCAATGGGTTCGATATTATTATTCGACATACAATGTAATTGTTCAATGGATCCCGACTGTTCAGTTGTAATGTTCTTTTATTAGAAAATATTGTATATATTTCAATAGTATTAATACAATAACATATTATAGAATTCTAGACCACCAGAAATCTAAATGCTTGTTTTATTCTTTTCAGTTGTTTTTAGTATGCGAGTACGTAGTTTGGTTCACTTTTACTCGCAGTCGGGTTTTTGAGTTTTTAAATTATATGTTTTTTTTATACTTTTTAGTTATGAACAATGTTGTGAATGTTAATATGCTCAACATAATAATATGCATCTTTTGGTTGTTTACCAAATGTCTTCGTTTCTACTGATATAATATTATGTAGGATTTTCTACTGCATGTAATTCATATTTATAGTTTTGTGTTAGTATAGGTTTTCGATTGACGTTGAGTACCTACTAAATCGTTTGAAGTTGGAGATGGGCGACCGAGGCGGAGCAATCCGAGAGCGGTTCCGTGTTCCCACTATCAGCGGCAGAGTTGAAACCCCATGGAGGTTTATTAGTAGATAGGGGCACCATATCCATACATGATATAGAGTGCAACATAACCCGGCTGTCTCCCGGGCGGGGCAGTAGGGTATGCGTAAATACATTTCCTGCACGTACGAAAAAAAGGTAGTCCAATATACCTACTAGCATAGATCGTAGAACCCAAGATCGGCCCCATCCCAAACTTCACGGCGCACGCAATCATGTCAACGTTGGGAAGAGTGAGGTCACTCTTTCCGTTCTAGTCGGTTGCAGGACGCGGTGGACGCCGGACGTTTTTACCTATCATTATTCGGTGTCAACAACCAAAATAAGTAGAACCACAGCAAATCTCGCTGCTAGCGATTATAGGGGTCAAGTAGATTGGTTGTTTGTAAACCACTTACGATACATACAGAGACGCAGTTTATTACCAATTTCAAGGTGCTCAGGGCACATCTATTGATTTATATCGATGCCTACTAGATACATTAGTATATAATGTCCATCCACATTCACACGTATAGTTAGTTATACGAAGTTTTCTGCTACCTAAAAACCTATAAATGTGAGAATGGTTGTTACTCAACTTTCAATCGATATACATCCTAAACGGTCAGTCAAATCGAAAAACATTGAGAGAAAGCTAAATATTATTTTTAAATACCTATTCAACGATACCCCTCTTGACATATTTTGGTGATTTTCATTTTTTTAATTTGGACAATATGGCGTCTTGAATCCGCCATATTGGACTTACACTAATGTCATGTCTTTAGTGTCACTCGCCAGATTAAGAGGAATCGATTGACGTGTGAACCATAAAAATCGGCCCAGGCGTTTGGTCTGTATAGTGCTTCAAAGGAACATACAAACATACATACATACATACATAGACTGTTAAACACATTACCACTCCTTTGCGTCGCGCAGTCGGGTAAAAATAACTCGCGACTTTCCTGCTTTCGTTCTACTTCGTTGCGTCCGATACAACATTGTTTGACGTTTAAATGTTCTAAAGAGTAGACTTAGAACATTTAAACGGACAAAACGACGGATCGAAGTAGAATCGGAGTTAGAAAGAGAGTAGACGTCCAGGACTTCTACTAACTTTCTACGAAAAACGTAATTTCGAAATAAACTCACGAGTTTCCTACTCCGATTCTACTTCGTTTCGTCCGATCGAACATTGTTTGACGTTTAAATGTTCTAAGGCTACTCTAGTTAGAGTAGGCTTAGAAAAGAACAATGGCAAAATAATAGGTAGCTTCATGGAAGCGTCTAGAAATAGTGTTTATACGAAATGGATTTATTGTTTTTTCTAAGATTTTTCAAATACATATTTGTAGTAATAGAAGCCACAAAAAATATTACAAATTATTAGGTTTTCATATGATTAAATTAACCTAGTACACCGTTTCAATGTGATAATGTACTATAATCTTACTATTTTGGAAGTAATTGTAAAACAGTAATGACGGAAAAAATATATTTTATTTCGAGTTGGTTATCATTAGTATATAAAATATCAGTAGTTATAAAAATAAAAGATAGTAGTAGATATAAGTTTCATTAAAACTTCTTTCCGTAATATTAATAATATCAATGTTAAAACGATTGGTATAATTCTATTTTAATGTTATGGCAACATCAGAAATTCCCCTATGTCACTGCAGTTAAAGAACTAGTATCCATAGCCAAACTCAAATTAAAAAAATATATTGTGTCTCTGGCATGTCAATGTCAGCCACTAATACAGAGTATTTCTGTCAAATCTCTCTATTTAGTCTGTGACTTATCGAATTTAAACTTTCGAACTTAAATATCTTTATTTATAGGCCTTTTGAAGACAAAAATCTTTCCATATCTTCCTCAGGGACTGACGTTCAACATTTTAAGATATTTTTGATTTATAGACGCTATCATTTCGTCTCAACTATTTTGAAGTATGAAAGTCTGCCGTTGTTCTTTAAACGGAAGAAACGACGGATCGAAGTAGAACGGCGCTTCTACCGCCTAACGAAAAACGCTTTGATGCTTTGACATTGCTGTCTCTTTTCTTCTCGCTTGAAATGAAAGAGACGGCTATGGCAAAGCTTCAAAGCATCAAAGCGTTTTTCGTTAGGCGGTAGACCCCCCGGAGTAGGAAAGTAGTTTATTACGAAATTACGTTTTCGTAGAAAGAGAGTAGACGTCCTGGACGTCTCTACTCTCGCGACTAACGCGTGGCTTTCCTACTCCGGTTCTCCTTCGTTTCGTCCGATCGAACATTGTTTGATGTTAAATATTCTAAGCTAACTCTAATTAGAATAGACTTAGAACATTTAAACGGATGAAACGACAGATCGAAGTAGAACCGGGGTAGGAAAGTCGCGAGTTTATTTTGAAATTACGTTTTTGTAGAAAGAGAGTAGACGACCAGGACGTCCGGTAATTTTCGCTGTCCTGCCCTCCCTCCATTATTATTATTCGGAATATTCGTATGAACACATTTTTGTAAAAAAAAAACCAGTCACATAGTTTAACAATAACAGTGCCTTGAAGTTAGGTACTTACAGGAAGTGTCACATCCTCATATCACTTTGACATTTGATATTTAATCTTTATTAATGTTTTATTTCTTTGGCAATTATTACGACGAAGCGTCAATTGCCGGGTCAGCTAGTTTCTAATAAATATTTCTTTTTTAAAGGTGAGTGAGCGAGCAAGACGTACGCCTGTTGGTTAGCAACATACTTGCGCTCAGCAGTAGAGTGCTATCAACATATTTAACGATGGTACTGATGTTAAATCCCTACAGCACCACTAAATTTTACTCTTCACTCGAAAATATAAGATGATTTATCTCGTTTCTCAGTAATAAATAGATAACTACTGGAAATTTTTTAATCCTAAAATAAGCCAATTTTGCTATTTTTTCGGCCAGATAACTGATATAAATATGTATACCTAACAATCAAACCTTTTACACAATCACTTAAATAAGTATTTTAACCCTTGGTAATGCTGCTTCGATAGACAGTAATAATATTTTTGGTCGGTACAATAGCGAGTTTCCTTTCTATCTACATACTTGACTACTATTTAATCATGGATAGTTTTTATTTCGATTAACTTATTTGTTAAATTTACAATAAGATTTATAATAGAGGTAGAAAAAAATTAATAAAAAAAAATACACATCAAATTAGGTTGAAGAGACCACCGCGCACTGACCCCTGCCCAAACGTGCCCAGAACACTCGCTGCGTTCCCCCTCTGAATGGCCAGGAAGATCTGCTGCGTTGATCTTGACTACTTGTATAATAATATTATGTTGTTTAGGTGCCAGTACTATTTTGTGATTTTGTATCTTTTATAAAATGATAACGGTTTTGAGGTCAAAAATCGAGCCGGTATTCCGGAATTTGGAAATACTGGGATAACGATTTATGACCCCTAGAACAAAGGCATACAATAATTCGGAGCATGAAGAGCCACATCTTCGAACAGTTGCTATAAAATCTCATTAGCACTTTAAAAAATTACAGATTTTTTTACAACATTCAGGGGACAACTAAGTTGTTCGTGTAGTCTTGAGTGTAATAGACTGGCTTTGCAGATTTTCTGCATAGGCAATCCTACATCATCTATAAAGAAATCATCGGTAAGACAAAATCGAAATTAAATAATAATATTAAAATAATATGTCAAAATATAATAACCCACCCCGAACTGCATCCGGCGAAAAGGTGCCCATGACGTTATGGTTCCCACGTTGAATGGCAATGGCCGACTTTTGCTCCAGGAAAGAGCCGGAGCGGGAAATTAAATTTTAGTTTTAACTGACTTTAAAAAAGGAGGAGGTTCTCAATTCTGTTGTATGTATGTTACGTAATAGGTCCGTCAATTGTGAATCGATTTTAATGATTCTTTTTGTGTTTGATAGACCATAGTTTAGATTCTAAAATTTAGATGGAGCTACGTACTTCTAAACTTTAGAAGTAGTCCCATGTACATTTTATTGAGATCGGTGTGGCGGTTTTTGAAAATATGAACAAAAAAACTAAAATTTACTTTCAATTATCGAAACGATTTAGTGCTTCTTATGAAATTTGGTCGAGTGTCTGTGTTTTATTTTTAGCGCGTACCATAGAGTATCAATCAGTGGATAGGTACTCAATGGCGCGTACAAACAAACAACCTCTTCAGCTTTGTAATTTTAGTATAAATTCGGTGGTTATCTTGTCGGATAAAATACGTTATTAAGTAAATACATATTATTACATTGACGGGCGGTGAAAATCGAGCGCCTGATGACAAGAAGTATGCATGCTCTTATCAGCACAGTACTATGCTGTATTTATAGGAATAAGCGATTTAACAGCATATTACCACACTCAAGGACGTTTAAAAAACACGGACAGAGCCCATCCTGAGACAAGACTGAGGCATTCAAATGACCCAAAATGGCGGCGGATATTCATGTGTGGAATTAATTCTGGGTTGCCACGTTAACCAAATTTACACCACAAAAAACAAGTACCTAATCAATAAAATTATTTCATTTCTTTATCATTTTGCTGGTCCATCCTAGAGAATTCGAGCATTTAGGCATTGTCATATATGTCATTAACTTCGAAATGCTTACTTACTGCACTTCGAACGACACACTGACACTGATATTTGGGATCCAATTGTTTTTACAATTACAATTTTTAACCGTTTCGATCCAGTCGTTTCTTCGTCGTCGTTTTCGTTTGCTTAATTTTCTTTTGAAAATCTAGCACACATAATATTAAAATACGTAGTGACAATGGCAACCAAAATCATCTGTGTGCTTAAGACCGTGCGGCAGAAGCGAACACTAAAATAAGAAACAACTAGTAGAGAAAACGATTTAATATTTTTAATAGTAAAAAATTAAAATATTACATTTTTATTTTAATATAAACTAAACATTAAAAAAATAGTAAACATAGCTCGGGCACAGTCTGCGGTCCCATTTCACCTGAACGAATCTTTTACTTCCAAACGTGACTATGAGCTTCATTCACATCTCTGACAAAAAATTCTGTGTGGTGCGCAAAAAGAAGTTTTCACTTCAATAATAAATTATGATATAATTAAATATCAACTATCTCAATACAAAAATGTGCCCTCCCAAACTTCAGGGCGCACGGAATCAAGTTATCGTTGGGAAGAGTGAGCTCACTTTTTCCGTTCTAGTCGGTTACAGGAAGCGGTGGACGCCGGACGTTTTTGAAGTGAAAACTTCTTTAGGCGCGCCTAGCCAGATTTTGTGTGGGCTGTGAATTGCATTAATTCGTCACGCTTGGGTGTGATAAGAAAGCTTCGAGTAAACTCGGGACCATGGCTATTGGCCATCTAAAAATACGTCAGCCTGTGGGAAATGATGAAAGAGTGTGGACAGGTCATCATGGCATGGCCATCTAGAAACGCTGACGCATGGGCCAATGGGAAATGCTGACGCATTTCTAGATGGCCATGCCAAGATGGCGAGGCCAAGCCCTCCGTTTACACCCGTGTAGTTTCCAAGGTATGCTATCAAATTTAGAGTTATAAGTTTTCACTTATATCGGCAGTTCCTATGACTGCCAATTTTTTTTCCTATCACTATTCGTTATCCACAACCAAAATAAGTAGAACCACAGCATATCTTGCCGCTAGCGATTCTAGGGGTCAAGTAGGTTGTTTGTAAACTACTTACGATACACACAGAGACGCAGTTTATTACCAATTTCAAGGTGCTCAGGGCACATCTGTTGGTTTATATCGATGTTATATTAATTATTAAGTCACGGCTGGTCTAGACGGGAGAACGGCGACTGCCGATCCGAAGTTCAAATCCTAGGCGCACCACTGTATTTTCGAATTCGTATGCATAATGCCGCTTACTTAAAAAACGCCGAACGAAAACATCTTGAGGAAAACAACATGTACTTATCTAGATGGCCTTGACTTTCAATACAATAAGTGAACATTTAGTGGGCTGCTTATAATATGCTATTGATATAATTTACGAGTACCATATATTTTGGGTAATTATCACGCGGTCATATTGGCAACACTGATCTTGGGATTCCCTATTTTGTGTTAGGAAATAAAGATTTGTTTTAATATTTAAAATGGGAAAATAAATGATTAAATTATTCAATCACTTATGAAACATGATTCCTGGAGGTTTATTGCGTTGGTCACTACGGCTTTTACAGGATTTCAAGGCGCAGGACGTTCTGTGTGCCAAGATTTGTATTTATCGCGAAACGTGTTGGCTGGCCTAGTTTTGCGCGCATAATGGCCGACTAGTGTGCGAATGTGTGCGTGTTAGCCTGTATGTGACAGAGCTCTGGCCGACTGAATATGACGCAACTTGTTCGTTAGCCAGACTCTGTCCGACTTTTTTTAAACGTCCTTGACCACACTATAAAGAATATGATATAATATGAATAGACTGTGATATTACATATCCATAATTTATTATAAAAGCAGTGTACTTCCTACTGATATTGTAATAATATAATTATCGTAATAGGTAGTAGAGACACTAGAGATACCTATTATGCTTGTTACGCTTTCACTATTGAAGGGAATATGGATGAAATTTGGTACATAGGTATTCTGTAGATAAATATCAGGAATAACACATACCTACTTAAGCTTTTTATCCGGCGGGATATTTTATATTTTTAAGGCGGGAACTACGCTAATAGAACTGTGGGATATTGCTAAGTAGAAATTATTATTATTTTCCCACATCTGGAACTCGGGACCTTCTCTCTTAAAGGATAAGGTCAATGCCCATCCTCCACGTTGGCCAAGTACGAGTTGGCGGATGATGACAATAACCACGAAAGATGTCTTTCTTGTGACACATCTACCGGTTTCCTCGCGATATTTTACTTCAATGCTAAAGATAAAGTAGGTAGTACTGCACTTGGAAATAAATTCAGAGATATTAGTATACCTATTATATGGATAATTATGAATTCAGAGATTTTGGCCCATTTGCCCTTTGTAACTACGGCTTTGAGTGCGGCACCGTGGTCTAAAAGACCGATTAAGCAGCAAAAAAAAACTCGAATTAATCAAATTATCGTTATAACTATTGTAATACATAACTTCCATTCATGTGTATCACTTGTAATCACAGTATTCCTTATTTAACTTTTGCTCTTGGGGCATTTCACGCCAAGCGGACAACTAAAAAAATATGAGGTCGTGAATTTTGTTCAAACTCTGGTCAGTTATACTTCTAGTAGACGTGGGTGTATACACACATTTTTTTTTTCATGTGATGTTTTATTGCCGATTTATGAGCTTTTAAAAAATTACTAAAAATTAATTTGTGAATTTTTGTATGCTTCTTACTTGTATCAATTAATTATTTAAAACAACAAAAAATTACTGTTTCTAGTAGATAAAAGGTTGTACTTTTTAATTTTTTTGTCGAATTCGAAATTTGAATTTTTGAACATATTCTAAACCGGAAATGAAAATTTCAAATCAATTTTTGAGTAATTTGGACAGTTTTTATTTTAAATATTTTTTTCTTGAATTAAAGCTTTAAGTATACATAATCTTCACAAAAAAAAATTTAAACATGATCTTTGATAGTTTGTGACTTAGAGCAAATAGAGTACATACACATCGCTAAGGGCACGTTGAAAGCAATCGGGTTTATGCGCTAAGATGCTGAAAAAGTACGCTATTAATATTTCAATCCTTCATTAAAACATGCAAAAATATAATATAAATGAGTTTTTAAAATAAAGTATAATTTACAATATAAAATTCGAAATTTGAATATTTTTACGTATCGTAAACCAGAAGTGAACATTTCATATCGATTTTTATTTTAAGTAATTATTTTATTTAAAAAAATAATGTTTATATTTATATTTTCGCATGTTCTTATGAAGAAATAAAATATTAATAGCGTAGTGTTTTAGCATCTTAGCGCATACACACCTTTGCTTTGAACGTGCGCTTAGCGATGTGTATGTACTCTATTTTCTCTAAGTCGTAAACTATTAAAGCAGAAGTTTTTTTTTTTTTTGTAAAGTTTTACTACATTTAAAGGTATAAGAATAAAGTATTTACAAAAAAACCAGTATTGAAGTTACTCAAAAATTGATTTGTAATGTTCATTTCCGGTTTAGAATATGTTCAATGTTTACGATACGTCAAAATATTCAAATTTCGAATTTTATATTGTAAATTATTCTTTATTTTAAAAACTCATTTATATTATATTTTTGCATGTTTTAATGAAGGATTGAAATATTAATAGCGTACTTTTTCAGCATCTTAGCGCATAAACTCGATTGCTTTCAACGTGCTCTTAGCGATGTGTATGTACTCTATTTGCTCTAAGTCGCAAACTAACAAAGATCACGTTTTAATTTTTTTTGTGAAGATTATGTATACTTAAAGCTTTAATTCAAGAAAAAAATATTTAAAATAAAAACTGTCCAAATTACTCAAAAATTGATTTGAAATTTTCATTTCCGGTTTAGAATATGTTCAAAAATTCAAATTTCGAATTCGACAAAAACATTAATAGGTACAACGTTTTATCTACTAGAAACAGTAATTTTTAGTTGTTTGAAATAATTAATTGATACAAGTAAGAAGCATACAAAAATTCACAAATAAATTTTTAGTAATTTTTTAAAAGCTCATAAATCGGCAATAAAACATCACATGAAAAAAAAATTGTGTGTATACACCCACGTCTACTAGAAGTATAACTGACCAGAGTTTGAACAAAATTCACGACCTCATATTTTTTTAGTTGTCCGCTTGGCGTGAAATGCCCCTCTTATCACACACAGGCGGTTGGTATGCGTACTAGGTACATCGTATCATATGCGTATGATGCGGATATGGACTTAAGTATACATGCTATAATGCTATATGAATGATAGTGCTATGCTATAAAATACCAGTAATTTACAAATTACCTACTAGTTCATATGAGGTTTTCCTATACGAGTGGTAAAGGAAGCTATTTTGTTGAATACTGTCGATACTATTCGTATTTAAATTGCAAAAGCGAGCGGTTCGAGCAATTGCAAAAATCCCACAGGATGAATCCGCTCGGCCGTATTTTAAGAGGTTTGGGATCATGACATTACCGGGTCTCATTATATATCAAGTCGCGGTTTATGTAAGATTAAACCAAGCCTCGTACAGCGAACTTGTCACTATTCGCAATATGAATAAACTTGCCGAAGTGCGCCGCACACTCGAGAAAACGGCCCGGTCGACGCATGTCATGGGTCCGACTGTCTATAACAAGCTGCCCAAAGAAATAACTTCAGCGCCATCTATTGGCAGTTTTAAGTCGAGGCTCAAGCGTTGGCTTATTGAGCAGACGTTCTACAGCTATAATGACTTTATTCAATGCAAAAGTTAGATAAGGATCTAATTATTATTTCATATTTATTACAATTTTTAGTTGTAAAATTTGTGACATGTTAATTTATATTTAATTCATTTTTTGTTAAATTGACTTTTCCGAATTATTATTTTATGCGGAAAATTACTTGTTTCTGCGGCACTTTATGTTTTCATTTTATGTATTTTTAATTTTTGAACATATAACTACCATTATGAACGAATTGTTATGATTATGAATACGATAATTTTATTTATTTAAATTGATTATTTTTATAATTTGTTGATATTTGTAGTTTGTTAATTTGAATGAATATTTATTTGACTTATGTAATTGAATTAATTATTTGATTTAGTTGGTTATTTCATGTAATTTAATTTAATTGATTATTATTGGTTTAATTGATTAATTAATTCAATTGATTATTTAATTTAATTGATTATTTAATTCGGTTGATTATTTAATATTGTTGATTATTATCTATTTGAGTTGATTATTTTTATTTGATTGATTATTTAATTTAGGCGATCATTTAATTTAATTGTTTTTTTTAATTTTAATTGATTATTAGTTAATTTGATTGATAATTTTAATTTGCCTATGAATTAGTATAAACCTAAGTAGGTATCCTTAATTATATTCTAGATTGTATTTTTATAATCAAATAACTTGACATGTAAATAATATTTATGAATAAAGGAATATGAATATGAATATGAATATGAATATACTCCACTCAAATTGCTATTAAAGTTATATTTTGTTATCAATCGTGTGTATTGCTCATACGCGAACACATACTCGTATTTTTTTGAGATTCAGGGGCATTTGATAACCTGTGGCCATAACGATGAGCTAAACACATACGGTTTTGGGACTTTAAAACCTTATTTTTTCATGTTATACATAATCGATTATTAGTTTATTTTGATGCCTAAGAGTTTTAATTAGTACGTTGTCGTTTACAGACACACAAAATTTGGTTTCATTTTTTTGTAATTATTTTTTGTGTGACGTCACGACGCCGGCCGCGTCGCGAGTCGGGATTAATGGGTTAACTCTAAAGGCCGGTTTGCATTTTGAGTAGTGCGATTGCGAGTGCGTGTGCGAGCAAGAAATCGCGATTGATTAGTGCAGGTGTGTAGTGCGAGTACTGTCCAGTTCTGTATAGTAGTTGTGTTTCGTTCATTGAGTTGCCAGCCGTCGGCCCGCAAGTAATCAGGGTCAGATGTAAGCAGAAAACACAATGATTGGTCGATTCAGTTGTTTTAGTATTCATGACTTTTATAAGTTAAGTTTTAAATCGTAGAAAGGTGTAACAAATTCGATAACATTCAATTAAGATTTTTAAGAGAAAACAAAATATTTAATGTACTTTACTTAATGTTATGAACGCAAATAAGCACCAACACGACACTAGCCTTTTCCGACATATATTATACATTTAAAAAAATTAAACTGAACATTTCATTGTACGATAATAATTATCGTAAAGCGCTAAAGAGTGCGCGTGTTCTTGTTACGAAGAGTTCGATGCTTTTAGACCGGAAAATGCACTTTTCTTTTATACAAATATGGGAAAAAATAATTTTACGAATTTTTAAAAACTGTAGTAAAAAATAATTACGTATTTAATGTACTTATATCCCCTTAAAAGAATGCAGGCTGATACCAATAACCCTATAAACATATATGTATGTATCCAATGCTAATCAGTATCGCATATTAAAAATCTGTATAAATACGGAGAAATCTGTATACATGGCAACGCTGCTGTTTACTGGCAGGCAAACTGCGAGTGAGGGGGAAGGAAAAACGCGCGGGAGGAGGCTACTCGCAAAAAAATAGAACGCGCTTCTAATCACTTCACTACCCAAGTTACTACACACTCGCATTAATCAATCGTTGTCCACACGTGTTAATAACTAATAACTCAACACCTGCACTACTCACTCGCACTCGCAGTAATCAAAATGAAAACAGGCCTTAAGACTGGCTACGATTATGTGCCGCTGCGTCGTAGGTATGTCAAATTAAACTGGTTGTGGTTGTGTCTTAATTAATTATATCTTGTGGCCCTTAATATTGTTAAGCGCAAGTAGTTAGTCATGATTTGTTTGTTTCTGGATCTTCACACCATCTGGCCCCAAATTAGAATTTACACAATCCCAAAATTGGATTTGTATTTCTTTAGTTTTATCCGATCTTAGCGGTCAGATCACTGGTGGTGATCTGGTGATATGCCGTAGTTTCATGACATTAATCTACGAGGATTCCCTGATTTACGATGTTGAGAAGAAAATAAGTAAATGTTGGTGGATATTTTTGACACAAAACCGTCTTATTCACAAACTAAGCAAATCTTGTACCTGCTACGAAAACTAGAGAGCTGATAAATAAAACCGACTTATGACATCACGCTAATATTGTATTAGACTACAGGCCCGTGAACAAAATGTAAACCCCCAGGAGACCTATGTAGGATGATAGAAGAGTATAAAGTAATAAGATTCAGCACTATACCGTCACTTGTAAGCTGTCCAACTGAGTACAGTTGAAAGGGGGCAACCCTCGATAATTTCTCCTTATCGCATGATTTTTGAACGGCATTGCGAAATAATGGATTAGAAAAGGTATTGAAACTGTATGGAACCAATGCCGTACATAATTAAATGACCAAATTTACTCTGTAAATCGACGGAAAATCATGTTTTTTTCCGACAAACTAATTAATTAAAACAATTAATTTAAAGGTTCAATACCTCTTCTAATCTATTATTCCACAACGCCGTACAAAAATCATGCGACAAAGAGAAATAATCGAGGGTTGTAACCCCCCCTCTTCAACTGCACTCAGTTGGACAGCTTACAAGTGACGGCATAGTGCTGACTGCTGAGTCTTATTACTTTATACCCTTCTATCAACCTACATAGGTCTCCTGGTGGTTCATTTGACCCGAAAATTTTGTTTAGAGGCCTATAGTCTATATAGGCGAAAGGTATATGTGTAAGTGTGTATGTTTGTTTACATATTTATCTTTGTAATGGATTTAAATGGAATTAAATACGTAGTTAGAACAAAACTTGGATTACAGCATATGCTACCTTGTACCGTATCAAAATGAATGGGTGATGTCAATATATGAATAGGTATGTTTGTTTACTAGTTTACTAAAGTTGCGTGTACTTTTGAAATGGCTTGACGAATTTATATAAGTAGATACCTACATAGGGAGTAAATTACGTAGATTAACATAATTTACGTATCACGAAAACCTGTTAAGCCGCGGGGCAAAGCCACTATTAAATAATCGCGAATAAAAAAAAGGTTTTACCTGAATATGTGGTTTTGCTTTTTTGCCGTTGCTCTTCTTTCATTTTCGTGATGTACATGTCGAGAAAATGCCTGTTGTAGGACTCGTCGTGTGTAGTCATCACTTCATGCACCATTTTCTACAAAATAAAAACAACAATGGAACCCTTTACAATCAACAAGTTTTTATAGGAACTTTTTTAAGCTTCTATAGGTCTACAGTTGACAGTCATCTCGCCCGTTGTCAAACGATGCGGTCTACGAAGGAGCGTGCTTACTTAAGGTGATATCAGACGGTTCACTTTTCTTTCATTTTCGTCTTTCATTCGGCATCTTTCACTCGAAATGAATCGTCTGAGCCCCAAATGAAACGAGAGTGCCGAATGAATTCATTAATGAACCGATCCGACGATGTTAGATTTTGGCATTCGGCATCTTTCACTCCAACTACGAATGAATGGAAAATGAACCGTCTGAACACAGAGAGAACGTTCACTCGGATTCGGGCATTTTGTCTCGAGCTCGGTAGCAGACGCACGTCCCGTTGCGTCGCGGAAAATTGGCGGCAAAATGGTGTTCAAGTGGAATGAGCAAAGTACGGTGCTGTTTTTGGAACATTTTAAGAATGAGGTACCAATGTTTATGGAACCACAAACTTGACGAATACAAAGATAGAACATTACGTACAAACGCTATAAAATCCCTAATTAGTAATTTAAACCTCGAGGTTACTGAGGTGACATCAAACATAAAATAAAAACTATTAATGATCACAAATTAAACGGATTCCGAGACGCACGACTTCACCCGATGACATATTTAAAGTAAATAACAGATGAACGTTCATTTCTTTGTCATTCGCAGTTTGTCGTGTGAACATGGAATGAAAGAAAAATGAACCGTTCACTCGAGTGAATGTTCACTCGAGTGAACCGTCTGATATCACCTTAAAGGTGTGTTATTTTTTTGTGATCTAATGTGAATTAATTTGTGATCATTAATAGTTTTTATTTTATGTTTGATGTCTTCTTCAGTAACCTCGAGGTTTAAATTACTAATTAGGGATTTTATCGCGTTTGTACGTAATGTTCTATCTTTGTATTTGTCAAGTTTGTGGTTCCATAAACATTGGTACCTAATTCTTAAAATGTTCCAAAAACAGCACCGTACTTTGCTAATTCCACTTGAACACCATTTTGGCGCCAATTTTCCGCGACGCAACGGGACGTGCGTCTGCTACCGAGCTCGAGACAAAATGCCCGAATCCGAGTGAACGTTCTCTCTGTGTTCAGACGGTTCATTTTCCATTCATTCGTAGTTGGAGTGAAAGATGCCGAATGCCAAAATCTAACATCGTCGGATCGGTTCATTAATGAATTCATTCGGCACTTTCGTTTCATTTGGGGTTCAGACGATTCATTTCGAGTGAAAGATGCCGAATGAAAGACGAAAATGAAAGAAAAGTGAACCGTCTGATATCACCTTTAGACTAAACAGATTTACTCTCGATTTGAAGACACCAAAATTGTAAACATAGGGAAAACCCCACTCAGGCAACGCATTAATCTAGACTCTAGACGATATTATCACAAAAGTAGAATCAACAACAATAAGCTCTTCGTTCGAGTCGTTGGAAGGTCTACCATGATACCTACCCTGAAATACAAAATTGATGAAGCGCGAATCTCACGCACGTTCCACCTTTATTTATAGTAGCATTATTAGTAGCACACCTTTGTTCTACTGCTAAGCAAAGATGTGTAAACATTACTATGTTCCGGCAAAGATAATGTAATATATTCCGGTTTGAAGGCCAATATTTATTCAAATGACATTTTTCAATAATTTTTTAAGTAGGTACACATGAAATGAAAACCGCAAAAAACAATAGATACCAAACAAAAAAAATATATCCTTAAACAACATTTAATATTCCAAGAACTGGCATCAATTTTTGGATAGGTATCTGTGGCAAGCTGAAACTTATAAATAACATACCTCTCGTATTTATAGAATTTATACTCTAACACGGAGGTGCAGACCTGGCTGACGAGTAGCGGGGCAAGATCGGTGGTCGGAGGTGCGGACGAACAAGCAATATCGATTTATAGTTGATGAGTTTTTCCGAAGGTTGAATCTTGGTGTCTTCTCCGAAGAAACCGATTCACTTTCGGTTTCTTGTAAAAGCCGATTTACATCAGACGAGCGAATGCTCATTCTATTCCCATTTCCCACTGTATCAAATTCATTTGGTGTAAACAAACGTAGAACATTATTTCGTTGTTTTGTTTGCGATCGCAAAGATTCTATGGAATATCTAATATGGAAAACGCTAAGAACGATCTTTCGTTTACACTAAAAGATCAAGAAAGAATGCTTTTGTTCCAGCTCTAGCTCTATGTTCGTTCAGTTTAAATCGGCCTTAAGTAAGCACATTCCATGGTAGACCTCATACATAGTCGCTTAACATCAAGCTGGATAGCGGTCAAGTTTAAACCTGTTAGGTACTGATAGCAGTAAGTAGCTATCTATTTCTTATTAAATGTTGTAATTAAGTTTCTAGCTACTCCTAGTTTCAATTTTGCTTAATATTGCTTCAAATTGAAGCTAAATTGTTCCCTATTATTTAATTCTTAGGTTAGTAGTTCTTAAGTTTAGTTTTCGATTTAAGCGCTATAATCATTCTGTCTACATTTTAGCGAATAATACCACGAGAAAGTGGAGCGCCTGATAAAATTTGTTTGTAAAGTCACTGAACCACTTAGTAACAATGACCTACAGAACCACAGATTACGGAAATAAACACAGATGGAACCTTCGTGAACAACACTGTGAGGCCCGCAATTAGTCATGTTGACGTAAAATTGTCAAATCAACGTTTCAAATTACTTGTATAATGTTGTCAGTCTTAAGAAAAAAGTCCCACTATTGTTGTCTTAGCTTGGGAAATCTTCACGTGTAATAAACACATCAATTGATATTTTAAAATATTAATATTATTACACCGATTATGCAAGGATTTTTTGTTACTACTATTTCCATTCTATGAAGAAAAGAATTTTGATTTTGCATGCAACTAGAAATTAACTTGAATCGCAAATAATAAAATAAGTGTAATTTACTCGCTTAGATAGGTTAAACAAAAATTAAAACAACCATCTTTACCACCAAACTATTTTTGATAAAATGCATAGGTCCAAACAACAAACAAAAAAAAACTGTCAAAATAATCATTTTAACAGTTCACTTATTATTCACCTCTTTTTTTTTGACAAAACAAGACTTTAAAATCAAGTAACCGTATAATGACATTCTCGAAACATACGTAACGCGGACAAGCTGGATGTAATATCACACTCTCTCACAAGTTAAAAGGTCACGGAAGCTAACTCACAAAACCTGAAGTTTATAACACTCTTCCCAAAATAGTTATATCTGCCCCAAGTTTCGGCAGCTTCAAAAACAAATTAAAGTGCTGGCTTATCGATCAAACTTTTTATAGTTACACCGAATTTTTAGCGAGTGATGGCAAAGTCCTATAAAAATGTGTACAAACATTTGACATGGGTCAGTACAATTGTTATACTCATAAAATGCTTGACAGTTTTCTGTGCAATAATTATTATAATACAGTAAAGTAGTCATTTCAAACTTTGAAAATGTAGGTATACAATTTGTATACTCTTTCTTTTGTTTTAATTTTTTATTTATTGACATGTAAATTGTACATTTATGAATAAAGTATTTTTTTGACTTTAATATTAAAAAACTTTAGAATTTAAAAATTAGAATTTCATTTTACAAACAACGTTATGCATAATATTAACTTCAAAAATATCTTCCTTCAACAAATGTTTTATTTTATAAACCATCATTTTATAACCAAATATATAGCCGTTTCACTTAGATAATATATCGAATGACATTACAATATAATACAAAACACTTTATTGGAACCATAAACAAAGTTGACAAGAAGTAACACATATAATAACAAAACAAAATGGGCACAACAGGCGATCTTGTCGCTAAAAGCGATCTCTTCCGTATAACCTTTTGATTCATGAGGAAACAAAATTTGTAATATTTTGGGCAGTGGTGGAACTAACTAAATAAATAAATACAAATTTCAGGATGTATTAATGATTTTGTTTTTTGTACATTTTTATGTCATAAATTACTCATTTCACAAATTTAACATTTACTTAAATTAAATTTGAAATTTAATTAAATTGAATAATTCAATGCCCATCAATAATTTGGTCTACGAGTATCTAAAAAAATATATAATCTATATTTTACCCTAAATTCAGGGAAAATAATTTCCATTTAGTATCGCCACACTAAACTATTTTCGTTGAGGTGTTGTGTTCCATTCATCACCAAAATATAATCGCCTAAATTATATAAATAACAGTAAAAATATTCAAATTTTCCTATGAAATTATATTCCTCTTTCCTTTTATTGTTTTTGGGAACATTGTTTGAAGACACAAAACGGCATATTTTAAAACAAAACTTAAAATCACACGGGACTCCCGTACAACACGGAAGTCCGTTTCATACTGACTGGAGTTTGTATTTGCTTCGGCGTTTGTATTTCCTTTGTCTGCTTCAGTAGCTCTGTTTTGCGCGCTCCATCTGGTTTTATTTCTGTAATCTGTGTACAGAACTTACATACTGAGACAGTAAGGGCACTAGGTGCGGTCAGTTTTGCTAGTTCTCTAAGAAACTATAGATAAGAAACTAAAGGTAGGACACTACAACAGTGTTACCTGGAAGATATCGCTTTTAGTGAGATGGCCATTAATTATTTGTATATTGTTTTGGATTCCCGATTATTGTTGTCGAAAACAGTCTTGCTGTCATCATCTCGGAGAGTGAAATGATCACAGACTAAGTAGAGAGATGAAATGATTCTTCTAGGTAAGCACGCTCTATCATAGACCGTATTGACGCTAAACATCAGACGAGATCCCGATCAAATGATAACCTTTCATTGCTTAAAAAAATATCCTCCTCTACGCACGGCCCACTAGAACACTCAAAACGCTGTATATTATATTTATTTCGAAGCATACTTCAATGACAGTAATATTTTGACATAGTGTTTCAGTCACCTGTCATTAATAAATGTCATTCTTAAAACGATTCGGTCATTTAAAGGTTTCATTAAGTTGTTTATTAAATTTCAATTTAAAACTGTGTTAATGACATAAGAGACTTTGTTTTCAGATAAATCGGTACACGTGTTTAACTCCCGCGACTTTTTATAAACATGGTCATTAAATACTTTGATCGCATTCACGTTTTACTTGGTATCTCAACGGCTTTTGTAGTTTGAAAGAAGATTACAGAGCATTTTAGCAATTTAGTATGACTCGAGTATTCTTATATTTTTGTAGGATAAGCAGCTCAGCGCAAACTACAGTGACAATGGGCCGACAATGTCTTTCACAGACCATTGGGAAGACGGATTCTGGTGACATGAGAATCGGTAAACGTAGTATAGGGCACCCTGAGGCTAGATGGAGTGACGATATGCGAAAGACGATGGTAGAAACGTAAGGCTGAGGATTGGGCTGAGAGGCATATTACGTAAAAAGCTTAGCAGGGGACGAGTAAAGGCTGATAATAATGATGTAAGATAATAGGGACAGTGTATTGCATTAATAAATTCGTTTAATTAAATTAAGTTTTAGTTATTTCACCCATACTTCTCACAGCTGGGACTTGCGAGATTTTTTCCGGATCCGTTACACTAACAGTTTTGTCATTACCACTGGCTTTAAGGGTGAAGTAAAACATCATACGAATACATTATCCAAGCCATATTTCATGTTGATGAGTGATGACAAACATGTTCCAAGAAAGACGTCTTTCGAAAACAATGCCATATACCATATACCATCCGCTAACCCGCCCTTCTACCGTCTAACTAAATCGGCTTTGGTTTTGCTATTGCTGTCTCTATAATTTCAAGCAAAAAAGAAAGAGATAAATATCAAAGCTAAAACAATTTTCGTTGGGCGGTAAACCTTCCCCAATTAATCAGCTTGGTTGATGAAATCCTCCTTGTAAGATAGTAAGATAAGACTCAAAGTTCCAGCAGTAAGAAAACAAAGCGGGATGTTTTGAAAACAATAGCGATATCTAGTATTTTTAACCGACTTCATTTAATAGTATAAACAAAGGCAATTGTTTTTTTATCTCACGTGGTAATATCGCGTGAATTGTGATAATACGTATTAATCCTTACTAATATTATAAATGCGAAAGTAACTCTGTCTGTCTGTCTGTCTGTCTGTCTGTTATGATTTACCATCTAAACCAGTGAACTGATTTTAATGAAATTTGGTACACAGATAGACTAGACCCCGAGAAAGGATATAGGCTACTTTTTAATGCAGAAAAAGGGTTGGGGGTTGAAGAATGTAACAAAAACGGGGAAAAATATTTCTCTTCGAGAGCTTTAGCTGCGTGTGCCATTCTCCTTGGTATACCTACGCTGAAGTCTGATGACAGATGACAGGACATGTCGTTCTATATTTGAAGGTTACGTCATTTTAGGTAATCAAATTTTCAATAATGCTTTGTTTACATAAAAGTATTATCAAATTAAAAATCTCTCTAATCTTATATTGTAATGTTGTTTACATAAAATTTGTCCGTTGATTTTTATACCTCTACACTATACATTACTATTTTACCATACTATTCACATAATCGTATATTGGAAGTACTTGAAGGAAGAACCCTGCTGCCTCGATTTCACACTAATAGACGTGAAGATGTCTGGTACCCACTCTGGTGACCACGGTGTGCATTGTCCCGCGGCGGGTTCATAGAAGAGTGCGAGAACATCCCGGTGTTTGCGCGGTTTGTGGCAAAGATGAATTAATACTGCCGAGGTTTTAGCCGGTAGGGTAGGGCCGGTAGGGCATGGTGTCGAATCCGACACAAATCGACTATTCCCTTCAAGCGCAATGGTATGTTAATGCATTACATCCACATAAAATGGTACCATTTGCCTTTTAATTTCAAAACAATACAGTTTCCCGTTAAGTAGTCGTATGCTGAAACTATTATTAAAGCACAGGGGCAAACATTTAAGCACCTAGAAATCGATTCTTCGCGCCAAGACTGTTTTTCATACGGACAACTACTTAGGTATCTGAAGCGTTATCAAGATCATCAGGTTACAGAGATAACCAATTTGTTCTTCTACCCCAAGAATTAAAAAACTAAAAGTATCGTATATACAGAAGTACTTTAAAATACCTGTACTATAAAACACATTTTACTAGAACCCAGTACTTTTACGTAGCGTTTCTTTATTCTTTTGGTATAGTTCTCTTATTGATCATAGCTTTTTATAGCAATGGATAATTTAGTAGAGATTTTCCTCAAATAGCCGCGGGTGAAACCGCGGGTCACAGCTAGTTACTTTATATAACCTTATTATTTCTTTTGATACTCTGATTGGCACACAAAATGGGCGTCTGTTGCTATACGGAAAAATCATCTGAGTAAACATACCTACACTTTGTCATTCAGTTTGGAAATGCCGCCAGCACTCTAAGCACCCAACTGGTGGTGAGCTTGGTCATCTTGATTATCCCTAGACCTTCCTCGGTCTATGAATAATTCAAATATGCTTAGTATATGTTGTGGAGCGGTGTGGAGTTGCCGTCGTATTTTTTTGAATTATGGGACGTTAACAGTATAAATTGACACATAAATCCATTTTATTTTTGAGATAATAACATCATTCTATTTCCATTGCACAAGGTGGTAATCGAACCCACAACCCTCGGCTTCGCAAGCAGACATACTACCAACTAAGCCTCGAAGACAGTGACATAACTCTTCAAAGACAAGTGATGTCTACCAAACCGCAACTTGAACAGCGAGGTGGTCTATGACCTAAACCTATGTCTAGAGTTAGTTAGGGTGCGACCCGTGCCCCAGTAGTGGGGATTCTATGGGTTAATAAAGGAACGGCATTACACAATTCGGCCAATAGTATGCGCCTGGTGGTACGCAACACGCATACAAATAATTGCACGAGTTATTTGAACAAGAAGAATCAAAATCAAGGCTGGCCTAGGCATTACATTGTGTTCGTCGTCATATGAGATGATTTAATTCTTCGCCATGACATTTCTCTGAAAACATTAGTAATGCTAAATACTATTCTATGGATGTAGAATAATCGGGTACACGCTACAAATTATATGTAATTATATCCAAGTGAACGCCGCTAAAAATAATTTGCACATGAGGATCAATTAACCTCCAATGTGTAGTAGGTACATTGGAGGTTAATTGATGATTATTATTTTTCCTAATTAAGTATTGATTTAATCTATCAAATGAGTCTTGTCCTGATTTAAATCAAAGATTTCAAATCTATACAAAAAGGTTTATGTAGAAACGGTGTACCTTTTTTGAAGTGTAATTTTCTTTAGCCTCGTTGAACACATTCTGATAGGAAAAAGTCTTATGGGTTAGCGTCACCTACATAGTAATATAGCGGCGTAGCGTCGGAGTGGCGGTTTAGTAGTGGAAATTTTTAGTATCTCAAACTCACGTAAATTCGTGTTACTCACCACTCATATGAGTAATGTCTGTTATAACTACTACAGCCTAAGACCACAGTATAAAGAAATACTACCAGTAGTTCATCGCCTTTGATCTTGGGAGAAACGCCGATAATGTCTAGACACGGGTAGGGTTGTCGCCCTAAATAAAATTAAAACATACGGAAGACGTCAGCCCTGAGCTGCACTGCTGCAATAATAACATTGTAATGTAGGCAATGCAGGAGCGCGCTTCCCGCGTCTCACCCCGCACGCCCCGAACGCCCCAGACGATTGCCCCGTCTATACGGTTTCGTCGAACGACTGTATGATTTAATAGACTGTGCTAAGACAACATAATGGAAAACACATAATGATCATTACAATTATTGTAATAAATATAAAATAATTAACACTTATCCGAGCAATAAAATCGTACAGTGAAATTTTATTTTGTAAACATTGTATTAGTATGCTCCTACTTTTAGTGTTTAATCACTAATTGACATATACATTTTAAATATATTTGTAAATAAAGTTTTTTTATATAAAATGTATAGTTATAAATAAAGTACTTTGCCTTTAGATAGGTATTGTTACGAATTGACTAACGAAAGCCACTGTAGGCGGAAGTAAAAAGAACTAGAATAATAATATCCTATCTTCCTAACTCTGTAATGTATTAGAGAACTGGCCCACAATCTTACCCTTACTGTACTCACTTACAGTCTCAGTAGATATGTAAGTCGCTTGGAGTTAATGCGGTTCAGTGAATTTAGAAAACAAATTTTATCAGTCGCTCAACTTTCCGATGTTGGTATTTGGTAAAATGTCGACAGACAGAGTCCTATATGGTGTGAACAATAAAGAATTTTCATTAATTCATTCTTTAGTCCACCTAAAATCAATACTATTCAAAAATACAAAAGTGCTCTAAATTAGGAGCAGTTAGAACATTAAATACCGTAAAGAAATTAAGTAGAGACCTACTGGTAAGCGACTAAGCGGTCTACGATGCGATGGAACGTAATTGCCTTGAAGAAACCGATTTTCTAGAGGAAACTAAAATTCACTTTTGACTTTATCGCACAAACATTAGATCCATCGACGAAACCCCACTCAGGTAACGCATTCCACCGCCTATACGTTCTTCGACGATAGTGGAGTCTAACCACTAAACACACATCGTTTGAATCGTTGGAGTCAAGCAATAAAACTAGTTGGCTTTCGTCAGCTGTTTTAGACTGTTTAGGAAGCTGAGTTTTGAGCTAGGGTGTATGAGCAGGTGCGCATTATTCACGACGACCAATGACGTAAATACATGTAATAAGTAATAACACTTCAAGGTTTATTGTGATTCTGCGTAATCGCATGGATGTAATCGTGAATACACTCCGTATGATACGCCTGTCTGTAGGTGATCTACAGTGCCATCAACTAATCTGTAGAAAGGTCAAAAGCGGAACAACTGACGCCCACAGAACACCACAGCCACAAAAGTTGTATAATTTTACAATCGGTAGCAAGACTTTTCGATGGTGGCGCCATCGTTACATTCTACAGACAAGTTAGTCACACTGTAACAGGTAAGTAAAAGTCTTGTTATACTGGTTAAAAAAATATTGGCAGTCATAGGAACTGCTGATAGAAGTTAAAACTTAATAATAATAACTCAGAATTTGATAGCTTACCTTGGAAACTACACAGGTGTAACCGGAGGACGTGGCCTCGCCATCTTGGCATGGCCATCTATAAATGCGTCAGCATTTCCCATTGGCTGATGCGTTTCTAGATGAACATGCCATGATTGATGATGTCCACGCCCTTTCAGCATTTCCCATTGGCTGACGTATTTCTAGATGGCCAATAGCCGTGGTCCCGAGTTTACCCGAAGCTTTCTTATCATACCCGAGCGTGACGAATGAATTCAATTCACAGCCCACAAAAAATATGTCTAGGCGCGCCTAAAGAAGTTTTCACTTCAAAAACTATATAAAGATACGTACCGTGAAGAAGTCAAGCAGATACTGGTTGCCTTTCGTCAGAGAGTTGTAGCCACTGTAGTTGGGCAGCACGTCTTTCAGCCAAGGTGTGAGGGACAGGGCTCCGCCCAGGTCGTTCGAACTCCGCTGGAAGAGGAGGGTCCCCCGAGCCAACTCCCATAGCACCTAAACGAATAAACAAAAACATTTGTAAATAACTTTCTTTTTTTGCTACTAGTCTTATTAGTTACGGGAAATGTATCGTAGTTACGGTGGAGCGAGTCCTCAATTTAACCCGCACAGGGCTAGCGTGGTGGATTAAGAACCTGACTCTCTCCTGGCGAGAGAAGGCCCCGAATCCCAGCTGTAGGAACATTGCTGTTCCTGTATACAGGGTTATTGGTAATCAGCCTGCATCCGTTTAAGGGCATGTCCTGTATATTTAAACAAACAACTTTTGTTCTACAACTTTCGTTAAAACTCAATAGATAACCCAAAAAAAAAGTGTTTGTTGCCTTTTTTTGTACTGTTTAGCGACTTTTTAGTGTTTATTCACTTCGGCACATCAGTTTTTGCGCGTTAAATAGCGTACGCGCTCTTGTTACGAATTGTTACGAAGAGTTCGATGCTTTTAACCGTGCAAATTTTTTTTTTTTTTAACTGTAGACAAAAGTTGACGTATTGAATGTACCTAACATCCCTTTAAAAGGATGCAGGCTGATTACCAATAACCCTGTATAGTGGATTGATTACATATTATGTAGTTTGGTTCCATTCAGTTCGAAATGAAGGGAAATAATATTTGACGACTATTCCGACTTTTTCTATTTCTTTTTTTTTTGAAAATTAAAGTTTTTGCTTGCTTTAAATATATTTTTCCTCCGGTTTCCGCATTTTTTTATCATATTACAGCAAAAACATTTTTTTTCTTACTGTACTTAGAGGGCATTTAGATAATATAATAATTAGGTCGTATTGCCACCAGGCCGTTTCGATCTTGTGTCATTCCGATAATAGGATGTTTTGCTACTAGGTCATTTAGATTTTGTACCGTTATAATATGTAGGGCATTTTGCTTTTAAGCCCTTCTGCCGTAAGCTAGTGAAGTTTACAACCAAGGTATACTTAATAGCTTAAAACATAGTTTTGTTTTTAGTTTTTGCCACAGTGTTTATCAAAGTTTTCAGGATTTGTTGCATTCAAAACATTATTCAAGATTTAATCGTGATGTAAATATGTTGTAACTACTGACCGACGTGTCTAATGCCGAATTCGATATAACGGCAGTGGTCAAAAATTACGTCATAAAAAACAAAACATTTAAATCTAAGCCCTATATGTACACATACATACTACATTACACGTCAATGTTCTGTTCCGATTCATTTATAAATGTGAAGTTTAAATTAAATCCGTTCACTAGCTTTTCCTGACAAAACAACCATCTATCACAAATATTCATTTTCATAATTTTCATGTAATGAAGTACTTAATGTGTTGTTTTGTATGGTCAATACAATGCATGTGCCATATAATAGAAATTTTAAAACTATAAAATTGCTGAAATACTTAGCATGAATTTTTCAGTGACGGATACCTCAAGGAGACCAATATATTACGAAAAGACGTAGAGTTCTTCGCGGTATTTGTTATTTATTAAATTATACTCGGTGTAACCCACGAGCAGGTTCTAGCCACTAGGTAATAAATAACAGGGATATTATGGAGCTCCGTAACCGTAACCATAACTATCAGATATCCAAAATAAAAATATATCCGTAAGTACTTAACCGTATCTGTTTCAAAAGTTTCGGATAGAATCGAATTTCAGGTGATAAGGCAAAAATTGCTTTGTGTTAAATATAATCTTCATCTGCTCAATTTTGACTATTAGAAGAATATTCAATCTAATCCGATCCCTTACCGAAACTACGGTAACTAACTACGGATCCGTAACCGAAACTAGCGGATAATCCGAAATAATTACATATAACCGTAACCGAACCCGATATAATTTTATTCCTATATACCAATAATACGTACCCATATCGGAAATATCATATCCATAACATCTTAATATCCCTAATGAATAATATAAAATAGGTTCTAAACTGTTACGTGACATGAGCAAAAATTAAGCTGCACGAGAGCGTGCCCCATGCGGTCGTCGAAATTCACGGCAGACACGCAATTTCACATCCGGTGACGACACCGACGACGCCATTGGTTGATTCGTACAGCGAGCGTTGGCTGCACCACTAGAAAGCCTTTCAACTTATAGATGGCCATCAGAGGCAAAAATGCAACCAAGTTGGAGGTTCTGAGTTCTTAGAAAATGGCTAATGCCGAAGTCGATTACTAGCGTCCCGACCGCTAGTGGTAGGCTCAACAGACGAATTCTTCATTTTTTTCTTCTCTTAATATCCCTAAGATTTACGTTAAAAATATAACCTAATGACAAAGGCCACGGACGCTACAATCTATGTAGAAGCTAATTTATAAAAAAATACATCGGCATAAAGAAAGAAAAACGACAATCCAACAAAGAAACCAACAATACTTAAGGTACATGTTTCGATAAGGATGTTGTTGGCGTCTAGTTCGTCTGGAGTTGGCGTCGCGCAATTGTTTTAATATAGTATTTGATAAATAATACGGTAGGTATCTACAGTAACTCCCTTCAGCCACTTTCGTAACCGACTGATTCGTAACCAGCTACGAAAAAAGATTTTTTTCAGTGTTTTGTAACCAGTTACCAATAAACACTTATTTTAACTTTGTGCATTGCGAAAACATTATGAACTCATTGAAGGAAGATAATAAATAATAAGTAATGCGTGACTTCGGCACAACGAAATCGATAAATCAAATGAACCATATTAATGCATTCAAAGGTTCATGATTCGAATACAACATCGGAAGTGTTATGAGATATCTCATAAATAATACGTTTCCGTTACTTTGCGCAACTTTTCGAACTCATGATACAAAAATAATTAATTTTACGTAACATCGGTAGATATAGTACAAAGTAAATCAAACGAACCGAAGCAACGCATGCCAAAGGTTCATGATTCGAAAACAACAGTGGAAGTGTATTGAAATAGGTATTCGATAAAAAAAAACACGGCTCTGTAACTTTGTTCATCGATAAGATTTTCTCGAAGGACTGTATCGATAATGTGGTTCGTGATAAATTGAATGCAAGGGATTTTACACCTCACCGACTGCAGCAACTTAATTAAGTCCTATCTAATCATATTAACGACATCCGTGTCATTACTTAACATTAGGTACAAGGCTAGTGAACACAAAGCTATTCTGAATTAAAAACTCCAACAAACAAAATGTATGTGTGCATCAAATGTGTTGTGTTTACTTTTAAAGAATCGAACGACTGTTGTCATAATCACAATGTATACCTAGGCAGCCCACTTTAAACATAGTTCTACTTTTGGGACTCTTCAGGGCCTTCTCTCACAAGGAGAAAGTTTCTAAAGAGTTAGACAATTATAGATAACTTGTCTTTCTGTAACAGCTGATTGAGATGTCACTATTTAGCTATAATATGAGTCTGAAATCACTATACAGTTTCTTTATTTTACTCTTCTATGTGGGAAATAAAAAGGTGGTGCACGAGAGAGACGAAAAGAGAGAGAAAGTAGAAAAGAAAGATACCTTATAATCCTTCCTAGGCACGGTCATACGGGAGAGCACATGGACTATTCCGTTGATGAAAGGCACCGCGAAGTAGTACGGGAGAAAGATCAGCTCGCCGTCCACCAGGTCCTGCCGAAGTAACATAGTTGTGTTAAGAGATATATAACAGGCATAATGACTACTAAACTAATTAGTCTGTAAGTTAAATTATTAAAAAATGTATACACATATTTTTTCACTTGTTTCACAAACAAAAAACGACGATGATACAATTCTAATGCTTCGGCTACATTAGCGGGCGAAGATTCATATCGTGTTGGCGCGACAAAAACTTCGTGTTCGGGCATAGGCGATGTTCTTGCCTACATTAAGGCAGGCGAAGACATTTCCTACATCGTTTTCGCCCGAATACTACGCGATGACACGATGTACCGCCACATTCATCGCGTTAACACGAATATTCGCCGCAGCCCGCTAATGTAGCCGAGGCATTAGAAGTTTCGAGTGGCGTCACTTCATTAATTTTACGGTTTTTATGAAGATGTGACGTCACAACCCTCCACTCCAGAAGTTTGATGATTTTTGCCGATTATAAAACAAAAAATACGTGTCCTATATTTTTCCCTAACCTACCTGAAGAACTAATTAGAATGGTATATTTATGATCCAGTCATCATCCAATTGGTTATAAAATTTTACCATGAAAACTGCTAAGTATAAAAATTTTGGCAACATCGAATATACATAGGCTACTAGCAGCGCCCCGCGGTGTTACCCTCGAAGTTCCCGTTCCCGTTGTTCCCGTTGTTTTTCCGGGATAAAAAGCCTATGTGTTCTTCCAGACTATAATCTATCAATGTTCCAAATTTCAGCCCGATCCGTTCATACGTTAGAACGTGATTGAGCAACAAACATCCAAACATCCAAATATCCAAACATCCATACATAGCGAAACATCGGGAGTCGGATTGGCTCGACTCAATGCTGCCTCTCAGCCGGAGTCCGGTGCTTGGTTGCATGCCCTACCTTCCCCACAATTGGGCACGCTCCTTGACGACGACTCTATTAGGGTAGCGACGGGTTTCCGGCTCGGCTGCGCTATATGCGAAACACATATTTGCATTTGCGGTGCGATGGTGGACGCAACTGGACTGCATAGTCTCAGCTGTTCTCGCTGTGCAGGACGAAGACCGCGACACCACGCCTTAAACGATATTATCCGCAGAGCGCTCGTTTCAGCCGACATACCCTGTGTCCTCGCGGCCTCCCGGCCTCTCCCGGTCGGACGGAAAACGACCGGACGGACTCACGTTAATCCCTTGGCAACGTGGTCGCTGCCTTATTTGGGACGCCACGTGCGTAAGCAGTTTTGCGTCTTGCCATCTCCCTGCAACTCAGCGAGTTGCAGGTGCGGGTGCAGAAGCGGCCGCTAGAGGTAAACACCTGAAGTATTCCGCATTGGAGTCTGCATATGAGTTTGTTCCGTTCGCGGTGGAAACGGCGGGCCCATGGGGTGCGGAGGCCAAGGATTTTGTGTATGCGTTGGGTCGACTCCTGAGAGATAAGGGGTGTGATCCCCGGTCCGGTCGTTTTCTGGTTCAGAATGTCTCCCTGGCGATCCAGCGTGGGAACGCCGCAAGTTTAATGGGTACTTTTGGGCGGGGATCTGACGATCGCGGGACTGTTTAAATTTTTTTTTTGACTTGTTTTAGTTGATTGACATGGTATTATAGAACTTAATTCCATACATTGACATTTATAATATTAGTAGGATTTTTTAACGCGGGAAAACAACTGTAACGTCAACTACGCGTACGCGCAACTACCCTAACAAACAAACGATTTGGTTGTGTACCTTTTCAGCAGGGAACTTCGGCCCGTTAATCCTCATATCAATCATTTCCTTGACCTCCTCAGCGATAACCTGTTCCAAGGTTTCACAGCGTCTGCCAAAGCCGAAGTCTCGCAGGTAGCGCAAAGAGAATCGTCGCTGGGTGTGCCAGAAGTAACCGTCGGTGAAGAAGATACCTGCAGACAACACAGACTCGTAGAATTGTAGAATACTACCAATTTTATATACTACTAGCAGTCCCCCGCGGTGTTACCCGCGAAGTTCCCGTTGTTCCCGTCATTTTCCCGGGATAAAAGTAGCCGATGTGTTTTTCCAGACTATTATCTATCTGTGTTCCAAATTTCAGCCCGATCCGTTCATACGTTAGGACGTGACGTGATTGAGCAACAAACATCCAAATATCCATACATTGACATTTATAATATTAGTAGGATGCAATCCGCAGTTTGAGCAACGTATTTCTCGTCGTATTTTGAGGGTCGTGGGTTCGATTCCCACCCAGTGCAAATATTTGTGTGATGAATTCAAATGTTTGCACTGTGTCTGGGTGTTTCTATGTATAATAAGTATGTATTTAAAGCTATATAAGTATTATATCAGCTATCTGGCCGCCATCACACAAGCTTTGCTTAGTTTGGGGTCAGATAGTGTTGTGTGTGAATTGTCCACCAATATTTATTTATTTATTTATTTTGGGTGGGACACGTAGCGAGGATTACAGACGACAGATGGACCAAACGGGTCACAGCGTGGAGAGGCCCAACAGGGAAACGCCGAAAAGGTAGACCACACACGAGATGGGAAGACGACGTAAGAGAAACGGCCGGAGCACATTGGATGCAGGAGGCACAGGACCGAACAAAGTGGAATACTTTGGAGGAAGCCTTCACCCGTGGAGAATCGCGTCTAGGCGTCACGCTCGGGTATGATAAGAAACCTTCGGGTAAACTCGAGACCATAGCCATTGGCCATCTAGAAATGCGTCAGCCAATGGGAAATGCTGAAAGGGCGTGGCCTGACCACAATGGCATGGCCATCTAGAAATGCGTCAGCCAATGGGAAATACTGACGCATTTCTAGATGGTCATGCCGTGATGACCAGGCCATACCCTCCGGATACACACGTGTAGTTTCCAAAGTAAGCTATCAAATTCTGAGTTATAAGTTTTCACTTCTATCGGCAGTTCCTCTGACTGCCATTTTTTTATTTGTCACAGCCCTCTGTATTGTCGGCATTTACCACAATTTCAAAGGCACCGTCTTACTGGTAGTTTTAAGGTTTCGTACCCAAGGTTTAAAAACGGTACCCTATTACTGGACTTCGCTGTCCGTCCGTCCGTCTATCACCAGGCTGTATCTCAAGAACGGTGAAAGCTAGACAGTTGAAATTTTCACAGCTGATGTATTTCTATTGCCGCTATAACAACAAATACTAAAAATAAAATAAAAACATTATTTAAGGGGGCTCCCACACAACAAACTTGATTTTTGCTTGATTAGTCCGTCTCAAGTAAACTAGATGGCGCCACTAGTAAAAATAGAACGCGATGTCGAATTCATCGTCAGAATCATGAGCCAAAAATCAATATAATAATAAAAATGTTTGCCTGTCTGCGGAAATTGCGATGCTTAAGAAATCTCGAATAAAGCCAAAGAGGTTTTCGCCGTTTATTTGCTAATGGTACGGAACCCTTCGTGCGGGAGTCCCACTCGCACTTGGCCGGTTTTATTCTTTATATTGTGCTATATAATGAAATTGTGTTCCAATTTTTAACTCCATCCCCATTCAGGTGTCCTGACGTGGTTGACAAACACCCAAACTTTCGCATTTATAATTTCAGTATGACAGAATAACACCAACATTGAGATGAAAAATAAATAATCTGTGAAAAATAACAATAACAAACACAAATTATAAACATTGTCTGACATTCTTTACTCGATATGAATTATAAACTAATACCATAGTTTAATATTTATCTATTCTATGACCAAAGCAAAGTATGTTTATGAGATCGAGATAACCAGTACAATATTTATTTACTATGTTACACTAGATGTATCTACTCTACTGGAAATAGATAATTTTACTCGTCTAGTGTTTATCAAGTACATATGTGTGTAAAGTCATGAACTTATGAACTGGCCGATGTCTCATATATCTACGAGATTGGAAATACATTTGTTTGTCTGAATCAGGGATGTTACGGAGCTTCGAATCCGACTCCGTTTAGTCGGAACTTCCGATTATTATTACACCTTCGGTTCCGACTTCGGCTCCGAAACTTTTATATCGGAGGGTTTAATCGGAGGTAAGGTGTATAAATATTTGAGATAATTGTGGTGGAAAGTAAAAAGATATACAAAATCCCAACCCCATTAAATCAATTTTCCGGCAATGTTTGTCATGTCCACGTGTTTGACAAAATAATGTTTTATTTGTCCCTAATAAAAATATCTCTCTTGCAAAAATATCACTTTTGATCCTGCCTAGGCCTTCGACTTCGGTTCCGACTCCGATAAATCAAAAAATCTAATTTCAAAACTCCGACTCCGACTTCGGTTCCGATAAGATGGCCTCCGTTACATCTCTGGTCTGAATGTGTTATTGATACAAGCATTGAAATATACTCGTACTATAGCGTATTGTGAAACGCTTATACCAAATAATATGCGCATTTGTAATTTTAATTATTAAAAAAATACCAATTTAAGATAATTACAGGGTCATGATTGATTTTATTTTGCACTAAAAGACTTATTACACTTGGCTAAATTTAGTCGACTGAATACAGAAGCAAGGTTTTAGTAAGACAATTTTTAGGAATTAGATATGTAAAAAGAGAGCTAGAACCAAATTTTATTTTATAGGTATTTAATGCAATCTGAAAACTTGATATATTATATGAAACTTTCCTATTAAGTAGGTATACCCCAACACGGAGCTGCAGGCAGCAGATATGGCCGGTGAGCAGCGGGGCAAAATGAATAAATAAAATGAATAAATAAACATAAAAATAAACCATACGATTTAGCCGGCGTTGTAACATTGACTTAACTCTCTCCTTGCGAGAGAAGGCCCCGAGTCCCAGGAGTGGGAACGTTTAGTGGGCTGTTGATGATGATGATGATGTAACATTGACCCAGACGCGTGCAAAAATGTTTCACAAATAAAAGGCCAAGTGAAATTTTAATTGAGTAGGCAGGTTTCATTTGTAACTTAGAAATAGTGATTCTCAACATGACGGACCCACCATACCACTAGCCCTACCCCTGGTGGTAGGGTGGGTCTCAAACCATACCACCATCATGCCATCGAGTAATAGTGTTGTGACATATTCTTAAAACAAAAGTTTTGTTCAAGAAGACACATAATTTTGGTGGGACTTTCTAGTTGCTAGATGATCTAAATTGAGGGATTCATTTTGCCACACCAGCCCATCGACAATCGACACCTCTGTGTTGGAGTATAGGTAATAATAGACTACAGGCCCGTGAACAAAATTTACGTAGTAAATGAACCACCAGGAGACATCAATCATGCGACAAGGAGAAATGATCGAGGGTTGCAACGCCCCCTCTTCAACTGCACTCAGTTGGACAGCTTACAAGTGACGCCATAGTGCTGAATCTATCTATTACTTTATTCCCTTCTATCATCCTACATAGGTCTCCTGGTGGTTCATTTACTACGTAAATTTTGTTCACGGGCCTGTAGTCTATAAGAGAGGTATGTGACAAGTTTTCAGCTTGCCTCAAATATCTACCCAATAATTGGTGTCAGCTCCCGGAATATTGGGATATCACTGTCTTCTAAAACAGTTTATAATTAGTTCGGGGCCGGTGGACTCTTTTTGGAACATCTATTAAGTTTTATCTTAAATTATGAAATTTAGTCGAATGTTTATCTTATTATGGCTTTGCTCACACTTCATTCTTAAATTAAAGACTGTGATGTCATTGGCATCAGGAGCGGTCCGCGCTTCTACCGCCTAACTAAATCGGCTATCGCTTTGCTAATGCTGTCTCTATCATTTCAAGCTAAAAGAAAAGAGAGAGAAACATCAAAGCTTCAAAGCATCAAAGCATTTTTCGTTTCCTGAATGGTGAAATTATTTTTATATCTGTCCAGTAGCTCCTGAGATTAGAACGTTAAAAGAAATCAACTGCTTGTGACTGCGCTGATCAGACTACATATTGTATAAGTAGGTAAGTCTCTGTTATCGTTAGGTAGGTACATATTACCCAACGGCCATGACGATGGCTTTTGCCCTTTGTCTAGTTCCGCTGACGAGATGCACTGGGCGAGTGAGTACATAATCAATTGAATGTATAACATATGCCTCGACGAATTTTTGTTTTAGTTTAATTTATTGTTACTGACAGTCGACTCACCTAGGCTCAGCGCTCGCTCGATTGCGAAAAATGAATAGCATAACCGAGCACCGTTTATTGTAGCCAAACCGCAATGAAAAGCCTAACCACGTATGTCCGGCTTTATCCGTATGCCTGGCAACGCTGGCTTTGGCGGCGTTTATGCATTCATTCTTGTCGGGGGGTCTACCGCCGAACGAAAAATGTCATCGCTTTGATGTTTCTCTCTCTTTTCTTTTCGCTTGAAATGATAGAGACAGGATTAGCAAAGCGATAGCCGATTTAGTTAGGTGGTAGAAGCGCCGGACATGTAAAGTATTAACTAGATAAGGTCGAAAGTGTCGATAGTCAATAGCGTAAATTATTATGGTAGGATACGATAGGAACAAGATTGTGCGATTTGCAGTCATTGAGGCGTAACGCGATTGTAATGTGATTAACAGGAAATAAAAGTATCAAACCCACAATAAGAACTCTGGATTTTTGGCGTAGATAGAATGAAATAAATAAACATTGGTGAACAATTCACACAACACGATCTGGCCCCAAACTAAGCAAAGCTTGTATGATAATTATGTCAAGGTCAACTGCTTTCTTCAATTGTCCCTAGCCCAACCAACTAGTGAAACCATCTTAAGGTTATACGAATTAATATTATATCATAATAAATATCCTTAAACCTAAATCTTTGCCGTGACAATCAATGAAGGCGACTCACCCAGTTTCTTCCAGTAAGACCGGAGTCTAAAGAGGATGATGTCCATGCGTCCGTCGAATTCTTCCCGGAACAGCATTTCCTTGATATCAGCGGGGTCATTGAGGACGACCGCAGGCACCGGTCCGAGGAAGAGTCCCACCGTCTTAGTGTTGTACGCCGCGCCTATCCTTTGAAACGCCAGCGATAGGTTGTTGTGGGCAGCGGCTAAAACGATCCAGAACGCGCCATACACGGGAAGACTCGGTGGACCTGCACAGAAATATACCAAAGCCGTGTTTTATTAAAACATTTAGAGGTTTACACTTGTACGCCATCGCGCCTGATGTTAAACGACTATGCGGTCTATTGGGATGCATGTGTTTTGGGTGTATGTTACGCGATAGCTCCACCAATTGTAAATCAATTTGAACATGTTATTTCTTCGTAAAAACAAGCCACCCAAGCGTTAGCAAGCAATGAGCACCTTGTACTGCGCTCCCGCGCACGATATGCTACTTCAGTACACATAGTCCAGATTGGCGGTAATGAAGTCATTATCACTAATAGTTGGTTGTATGGAGACCCCAACATAAATTTAGGACCCTTTAATTGATTTGAAAAAAAAAACAATAAAAACAACAAAAAAAATCTAAATAAAAATTACTTAGGTACTTATTATAAAAAAAACCGACTGCACACTAAAAAGAAGAAAACAATAATCACAAGAATAATAATAAGAATACTGTTCAATAAAATACCAAAACCAAAAAAAAATTATTTAGGATAAATTTAATTTATTGAAAAATCGATTACGAACACATTTCGTAGTGTACTTTATATTGTTTAAACGGTAATTCCATAGCTTGGTTTTAGTATTTGATTGAACAATAGGTATTCTTGTGGGTCTTGTTTTCTTCTTTTTAGTGTGCAGTCGGGTTTTTTTTTAATAATAATTAATGTTTAATCGTTCTTTTCTGTTTGGTAGATAATACACATATTACCGTACCATATATTTATACACATAATACATTAAAAAACAGAAATTTACTTTCATATATTTCGATGACTTAGTGATGTTTTTTTGTAAAATTTGGTTGAGTGTCTGAATTTAATTTTAATTTGAAGTTAGGAGTGGGTTTTTAATTGATTTATTTATTGTGGACTTTGTTTTATTGTATTATTGACTTATTGTGTTATGGACTTGTTGTATCATAGGCCCAATAAAAAAAAACATTTGAAGTCGGTTTTAAGGAAAACAGTTTAATATGTTTATTTTTGTTTAGAATGCGTATTTATAATTTTACACTTATTGTTGCAATTGCAGTTCTGTTGTCCACCACTATTTATTAATATCAGTAATAGAAATATCTTTTTACCGACTCCAAAAAAGTAGGAAGTTCTTAATCATCGGTTTTTTTTTAATCAGTTAACCAACTGATTCGATTTGACGAACTCGAAGACGCCATAAATAATTTGAAAACTAGTTTTATTGTTTATAAGGGTAGTTCCATTTGAATTAGGTACTTATTAAATACCGATCGCGCGGTTTTTGAATAAATCACTTTCTCAGAAAAAACAAGGATTGACTTCAATTTAATATTAAATTCAGAGATTCAGACACTCGACCAAATTTCATATCACTACGTCGCGTCGTCGATATAAATAAAAGAAAAAAAAGTTCAAAAACCGCCACACCGTTTTCGATAAATTGTAAATGGGACCACCTATGAAGTATGTATTATCTACCAAAAACAAAAACATCAAAATCGATTCACAATTATTAATTGACGGAGTTATCGCGTAACACACATGCAAAAAAAACATACAGCAGAATGGAGAACATCCTTCTTTTTTAAGTCTGTTAAAAATGTATCCTTAAACATTTCAATACTGATACATTTTTTTTAAGTCAAATACATCAAATTAAAAAAATAATCTAGTGTAGGTCCTACCTGTCCTATTCTGTAGGACCTACAATCTCTTTCTATTCTGTTGAATGTAAGTGATTACATCTATACAATCAAAATTAACTTCCGTTTTTTTTTTTGAAAAATATACCTACTCAAAGCATGAGTAGTGAAATTGAAGAATTTTCAAATTTCGAACCTATAATGAGATTACGTTGATCGTTTCAAACAATATAGTTTAGTGGTAAAAAATAGGGTAGTTATTTATTTTAACGATAAAACTTACCTGGTGGGAAATTCGGTGGTTTCTTAAATGCATTTTTAAATGCATAAACAAACAAAACTGGTAATATTAATAAAGCAATGAGTAACACAATCATTATGTGTGAATACTTGACTAGTCGACACACAAGTGACGGCAATTAAGTCAACGAGCGACTTATATTTATGTTTATTGTATAATAACAAACACTAGCTATCTATGACGGTGTCGCTCGTCGAGGCAACTTTTAAATAAAGTGGCCAAGTGCGAGTTGGACTCGCCCATGAAGGGTTCCGTTGCAGCAAGTAACATAATATACATAGTACACATAGTTCTTGTAGTTCGTTGTAACTTTGATCGAAGTTTCAATAATAGTGTATTTATGACGTACTAAAAAAAACTACTCATCAGATCGAGTTCAAACTAATTTTCGTTGGTAGTTTACATGGTAGTGTACATCATATATTTTTTTTAGATTTTTCATTATCTTACTTTAGAAGTTAGAGGGGGGGGGGGGGGACACACATTTTACCACTTTGGAAGTATCTCTCGCGCAAATTATTCAGTGTAGACGAAAATTATTTTAGAAACCTCAACATTATTTTTGAAGACCTATCGATAGACACCCTACACGTGTAGGTTTGATGAAAAAAACATTTTTGAGTTTCCATTCTCAGTATGGGGGGCAACCCTAATTTTACTTTTTTTTTAATTTTTTTGTTCAAATCTTAAAGCGGTTCACAGAATACATCTACTTACCAAGTTTCAACAGTGTAGTTCTCATAGTTTCGGCAAAAAGTGGCTGTGACATACGGACGGACAGACAGACAGACAGACAGACAGACAGACATGACGAATCTATAAGGGTTCCGTTTTACGTTTTACGGAACCCTAAAAAGCAGCCAATTTACCGCGTTACCTTAAAGAGCGGTTTACATTACTGTAGGATTGCCATTCTCTTCCTCTTAGGTCAAAAACCAAACTGACCCTAATGTCCCCTTCTGCACGCTCTGAGACATTTTATGGCAAGTATTTTGCCTTTCAGGCTATTCAACTGTGGAACGATCTGCCAGTTTGTATCCGGAAGGTGCAATCGTTACCAACTTTTAAAGACCACGTGAGTTTTATTTGTCGAAACTGTAATTTTTGTACATATTTTTTTGTATTCAATGTTCTTTTTAGGGTTCCGTACCCAAAGGGTAAAAACGGAACCCTATTACTGAAACTTGGCTGTCCGTCCGTCCGTCCGTCTGTCACCAGGCTGTATCTCAAGAACGGTGATAGCTAGACAGTTGACATTTTCACAGATGATGTTTTTCTATTGCCGCTATAACAACAATTACATAAAATAAAAACATTACTTAAGATCGATTCACACATATCAGTGACGGCTCAGTGTCCGCTCAGTTCAGTATCAGTGCTTCAGTGTTGCGTCAGTGATTCAATTCACACGTCAGTACTCAGTTCACGGAACTTCAGTGAATACGTGTCTGTCGTCAAGTTTAGTATCGTGATTGCTGTTGTGGCTCTCTGTTCAATACTGCGGTGCAAGATAATATAATACAATACAACAAATACATACATAAATAAAGTATTAAAACTAACTTTATTTGCGCTCTTATTAAGTTCCACAAATTGGTTTTCTACGTCGAATCCATGTACTTTGCATGAGACAAATCATACAAAACCCGTATGAAAACAATAATATGAAAGAATATTTCGCACTACGCCGGTATTGTGTCGGCACTGTGACTTCACTGATATGTGTGAATCAACCTTCCGTCCGTGATTGCCGGTGTCGGTACTGACACTGAGAGCACTGTATCGTCACTGACACTGACAAGTGTGGATGCGTTCATAGAGAATGTATGAAAGAATATTTCGCACTATGCTGGTACTGTGTCGGCACTGCGCCGTCACTGATATGTGTGAATCGACCTTAAGGGGGGCTCCCATACAACAAACTTGATTTTTGCTCGATTAGTCCGTCCCAAATAAACTAGATGGCGCCACTAGTAAAAATAGATCGCGATATAGAATTCATCGTCAGAATCATGAGCCAAAAATCAATATTTGATTAAAACCTTTTGCCTGTCTGCGGAAATTGCGATGTGTAAGAAATTTCGAATAAAGCCAAACAGGTTTTCGCCGTTTATTTGCTAATGGTACGAAACCCTTCGTGCGGGAGTCCCACTCGCACTTGACCGGTTTTTTACACTTTCTGTGATTACTTCAAATTTTACAATCATTTTGCTGTTATTTGTTGCTCGTCAGTTTGTCATCTCTGTAAATAGGTAAATTTATTTACCTTGCCTGTACATTTATGTAACATGTAAGTATATGATTAGTTTTATTTATTATTGTATTTAGTTTTTTCTGTAGTTTTATGAATTTGTGTGTAGTACTATTAGAATGTACGTCTATCCCATAGTCTTATTTTTTAAATAGTAATTGTTGCTTTAAGTTTTCAAATATTTCTGTCCATCACAAGGTTGCCTGGAAGAAATCGCTTTTAGCGATAAGGCCGCCCGTTGTATAACTAGTCTTACTGTTTTTCCTAAATTGTATGTATCCTATACGGTGGAAACAATAAAGAATTTTCATTAATTCATTCATTCATTCAATTTGTGTGTGTTGTGTGTGAATTGTCCACCAATATTTATTTATTATTTAATATTCCCACAGCTGGGATTCGGGATTCGGAGCCTTATCCCACAATAATAAAATTAAGAGCGTAATCCACCACCCTGACCAAGTGCGGGTTAGCTGATGACGCATGTTCTTGAAAGATGTCTTGTTTCCTGACGACGTTTTACTTCGCCGTTAAAAGCGGTGACGATGAAATAAATAAAAATAAAATACAATTTATTTCGACATCATACAACTTTTTTCAAGAGTATGATGACCCATCAGCTCCTCCGAACTAGTCTTAGACGTCTGTGCATCGGGTGTCAATGGTTTCTCTGAAGTGTACAATTGCAAATTATATGCTAAAAACATATTTAGACAAACTCAAAAATACTCTGCTAAGGATTCTGCCTTTTCGTCGAAAATTGATTGCCCGATTATCACTTGCCAACCAACGGTTTGCCTATTTTTCATTTTGACAACTAACGATTGTCAAATTTTTGTATGACAACGTTGCATTGGTAAAATTATTGTTAAGCTGATTGTTACAATGACACAATACGTTAAGGGCACTAAACCCTTCACTAGGTCAGACAACTTTTAGACGAATAACGTTTCGTCAGGGTAACAGTTCCCTTTTCGTGCATTTACATTAATGATAAAAGTGTCATCACAAAAGACAGACCAAACCACTATTCTATGACCAAACGTATAGTTGGCAACAGTTAGGTTAGGAAATAAAACTAAATTATGTGAAAAGTGATTGATTATTTGGCCAAATGATATTTGGCGAAATAAATTTCTGCGAAACGTTAGTTGGCAAATTATAATCAAGATCAACATCAACAGCCCACTAAACGTTCCCACTGCTGGGACTCGGGGCCTTCTCTCGCAAGGAGAGAGTTAAGGCCATAATCCACCACGCTGGCCCAGTGCGGGTTGGCGGATGACACATGACTTCGAAAGATTCTAGGTACATGTCGGTTTCCTCACGATGTTTTCCTTCACCGTTTTAAGTTAGCGGCATTACGCACATGACTTCGAAAAGACAGTGGTGCGTGTGGGGTTTGAACCCGGGGTCTCCGGATCGGCAGCCGCCGTTCTCCCGACTAGACCACCGTAACTTCACCGTAAATTATAATCAGCTAAACAATTCGGCGAAAAGGCAGAGAACCTAAAATACAACATATAAAACATTAAATATTAGAATTTAGAACTCAACAAAGACATCACATCAGAATAATCAAAAATATTTATGCATATTTAAAGCCACTAAATTGTATTTTTACCTGTAGGAAATTTAAAATATGTTGGAACATAAAACAAAATTTAAAATGCAAAAAACCAGAAGTGAATTAATTTCACATTTTTGAAGCGACCACTTCTTTTGGCGCACGACAGACAGATTATTCGTGGACTGTGAATTGCAAGCTTCACGCTCGGGAATGAAAGAAATCTTCGGGTAAATTCGGGACCATGGCCATTGGCCATCCAGAACGAGACATCATTTCTAGATGGCCATGCTCATGGCCTCGCCCTCCGGTTTCACTCGCGTAGTTTCCAAAGTAAAGCCATCAAATTCTGAATTATAATTTTTCACTTTTATCGGCAGTTCCTATAACTGCCACTTTTTTTTCTTTTTGTCGTCCATCTTATTGTCCTATAGACTAAAGTTATTTAGATTTATGAACGAACTAGCTTTAACCCGCGGCTTCGCCCGCGTTCGATAAGTATTTTATTGTAGATATTGGATAGCATGAGCGTCGAATGATAATTTAAATAAAGACTGGCTATTATATACCTAAGCGTAGGCTTATGCGTTAAAATGTAACTTCAATTCCCTATTTTACCATCTCTAGGTTTGAGTTCTGGAAAACTCACGTTGTAATACGTAACTCATTATTTTTTCCATGGTCAATTAATTGAATATTCATGAAAATAAGTAGGTGTCTTAACAATTATAGGTTTGCACTTGACCGCAAAAGCCCCTGAAGTTAAGTGATGACGATGCGTCTATCGTAGAACTTGCTATCATAGAAGAAACCGATTCAGTCTCAATTTGAAGACACCAACATTGTAACCGTCATGAAAAACCCATTCAGACAATGCCTTCCATAGCCTAGACGTTCGTATCACAAAAGTAGCCCGTCAGAGCTCTTCTTTATAGTATTAAAAACATGTTAAAGGAAGAAAAATTCGTACAAAATTGTATCCTTTAGGTCAGGTTTTGGGGTATGAATTTGAAAAAATCCTTCCGGCTAGCCTGCTTCATATAAAAAAACATGTGAGGAAATTTAGATGTCTCCAACGAATGAAAAGTTTCTATGTAAAGTTTCATCCCTTATTTAACCCTCTTGGATACTGAAATTTGAAAAACGTTTTTATACGTCCTTCATGATTTCAGTTATATATATTATAAATAGAAGATAGAAGATGTAAAATCGATCGTAGTGTTTGAGTTTTTAAATTACCGAATGTGACCGGAAGAGTAACTTAACGGTTTTACTAAATTTTTACGAAATTTCATGCAAATACGTCCAGGGGATATAAAATTTCATACACAGTTTCATCCCTTATTTCACCCCCTTGGAGACTGAAATTAGAAAAACGTTTTCATACGTGCTTCATGATTTTACTTGAACTTATTGTGTACGAAATTTCATGCAAATATCTCAAAGGAATAAAAAGTTTCATACAATCGTTCATCCCCTATTTAACCCCCTTGGGGGTCGAATTTATCAAAATCCTTTCTTAGCGGGTGCCTACGTCATACCATCTACCTGCATGCCAAACTTCAGCTCGATCCCTCTAGTGGTTTGAGCTGTGCGTTGATAGATCACTAAGTCAGTCACCTTTGAGTTTTATATATATAGAAGATAGATAGTCTAGTCCAACATTTTTTCGCCTTCTACTCCTATCATTATGATTGAGGTGTCATTCGATTCGGAATGGAATCTAGATTTATTTTTGAGAAATTTCTAAGCCCGCTCGCAAAAATTGCAATAGTTAATTATACACAATTTAGTGAAATTAAAAAATAGTGTTTCGTTATTTGCCCATATGTCAAAAACTATTTAAGATACTTCCAATTTAATAAAAGGGTCAACAAGAGGATATTTACTAAAAAAAAGTGCTTAGTCCTGGAACTGTACAATTAATATTTATAACTTTGCCAGAGGGTTGAAACTACGCCCGAAAACGGTTGCCCTGGCGTACACCCCTTCGGACCTTCATTGAACAAATAATATGATTAAAACTTACAAAATAGATCAACGAACAATAATCCATGGTTCAAAACTTAGTTTCGCGATTTTTCAATAAGTTATCAATTAGTTAGTTAACATTTTCAGCAGCACGAGCATTAACATTATAAATGCGATAAATGTTAAACTATTTAATCTGAGTTTTTTTCCTTTAGCGGAGCTATTTTTCAAAGGTTTTAGTATAGACTCCTGTGAGAAAAAAAAAATATCGTTTTGTTATTAACGATTTTACTGAGGTTCGCCTCAAAAAAGATACATCGTTGTTTTTTACCACTTGATAGGAAGGAAAATCAACGAACCAAGTTGTTTAATTTGCTAAAAATGTTAATTAACGAATGGATAAAGTATTGAAAAATCCCGAAAAAAAGTTTTGTACCACGGATTATTATTCATTGATCTATCTTGTAAGCGCCTGAATTTTTTCAATTTTTTATTTTCATCTATACTAATATTATAAAGAGGAAAGATTTGTTTGTTTGTTTGTAATGAATAGGCTCCGAAACTACTGGACCGATTTCAAAAATTCTTTCACCTTTGGAAAGCTACATTATTCCCGAGTAACATAGACTATATTATATTTAAAAAAAAATAGGGATCCTTACTAAAACTCCAATAATGTAACATAAGGTGTAAAAAAATGACCTGAAAAATTCCTTACGTCGCGTGCGCTGCGAAAACTATTGATGATAGAACAAAATCATTTACTACGACTTTGCAGAACTCATTATTATCTATATATGTATATGAAAATCAATGCCACTTTTCGTTGTCATTGAACTCCTCCTAAACGGCTGGACCGATTTGAATGATTTTTTTTTGTATACGTTTGGGTAGGGCCCTGGAAGGTTTAGATTCACAAATCAGCCCGGCAGATGGCGCTGCAGTTGATATCTAGGTTATTATTCGAGCGAAGCCGGAGCGGGCCGCTAGTATTTAATAAGTTTAAATCATGTTTATTCAATCAAGGTCCGAAGGCGCGTAAGCCAGGGTAACCGTTTTCGGGTGTATTTTCAACCCTCTGGCAAAGTTATAAATATTGATTCTACAGTTCCAGAATACAGAGCTTTTTTTTTAGTAAATATCCTCTTCTTTTTGAAACTTTTATTAAATTGGAAGTATCTTAAATTGTTTTTGACATTTTGACAAATAACGATACACTATTTTTTATTTTCACTAAATTGTTTATAACTATTGCAATTTTTGCGAGCAGGCTTAGAAATTTCTCAAAAAATATTTAGATTCCATTCCGAATCGAATGACACCTTAATCATAATGATCGGAGAAGGCGAAAAAAATTTGACCTAAAAAGCACTTGTTGACTAGATTATGAGGCAAGTGGTGCGTCGTGCGTCCACTCTCGTCGATAGTAAAATGCCTATAGCCTATAGCTTACCCAGCCATATTTTCTTATCTGTGACAGCGTACCCCGTGAAAGCGTGAACTGAGTATTAATGGAAATATTGTTTCAATTCACTTTCAAACAAACAAAACATTCTTCTATATTAGTAGTCCCTCCGTAGTAGGTATACTCCGTGAGTACCTACATCGGATTGACGCTATTCCAATGTGATAATATGATTATGGAATTGTTATTGAACTAAAACATCAAATAATTATATTGTTTACTTATGCGAGTATCGGTCGACCAACGATAAGGGTTATCGCATCTAAAATAAAGTGGCCAAGTGCGAGTTGGACTCGCCCATGAAGGGTTCCGTTGCAGCAAGTAACATAATATACATAGTACACATAGTTCTTGTAGTTCGTTGTAACTTTGATCGAAGTTTCAATAATAGTGTATGTATGGCGTACTAAAAAAAACTACTCATCAGATCGAGTTCAAACTAATTTTCGTTGGTAGTTTACATGGTAATGTACATCATATATTTTTTTTAGATTTTTAATTCTCTTACTTTAGAAGTTAGAGGGGGGGGGGGGACACACATTTTACCACTTTGGAAGTGTCTCTCGCGCAAATTATTCAGTGTAGACGAAAATTATTTTAGAAACCTCAACATCATTTTTGAAGACCTATCGATAGACACCCCACACGTGTAGGTTTGATGAAAAAAAAAATTTTGAGTTTCAGTTCTCAGTATGGGGAGCAACCCTAATTATTCTTTTTTTTTTTAATTTTTCTGTTGAAATCTTAATGCGGTTTACAGAATACACCTACTTACCAAGTTTCAACAGTGTAGTTCTCATAGTTTCGGCAAAAAGTGGCTGTGACATACGGACGGACAGACAGACAGACAGACATGACGAATCTATAAGGGTTCCGTTTTTACGTTTTACGGAACCCTAAAAAGAGCTATTGTCATGTCCTAATATTGCATGCGTTTTTTTTTCTGTAGGTACTTATTAGGTAAATTGGGCGGATACTTGTTTATTATTACCATAGTGAATGGACGAAGTGTGATTACTTACCTATACTACCTTACTAGCAGCGCCCCGCGGTTTTATCCGCGTAATTTTAGTTCCCGTATTTTTTAAAGTAGGTAAGTAATTAGCCTATTTGCTAATCCAGGTAGGTATAATCTACCTCTATGTTCCCAATTTCAATCTGATCCATTCAGCCGCTTCGACATAATTGAGCAGCAACCATCCAAACTTTGACATTTACATTCTTAATAATATAAACTGGGATTACGTTTTTATACGAAAATTAGTTCAAAAAATTACGAGATACATACATTACGATATATATTATATACTTTTGCATAGGTAGTATGAAAAACATTGAGCCGTGAATCTTAGATTTGTACAAAATACCTATGTGAAAACCTGAAAACGTCTGATAACGTCAAATAAATCTTATACCTAGTCCAAGATCCCGCTATAGAACTACCTTCGCCGAGCTGTTTATTGGATGAAAAATAAATTATATTCTATAGAACATGTCAACAAACATATTGCAAATGATTTGTCTAAAAAAATTCAGTCCAGAATATGATAAATTAAAAATTTAAAAAATAATTAAACATTTCACTTAAATTGATCGAATTTATGAAAAAAACTGTAAAATCAAAATCAGTTTTTTTTTAATTGTTGTTGTTGTTGTATTATTTTTTATTGTCCAAATATGGGCTCAACTCTGAAATCGCAAAACAAAGAACTGTTCCCCACCAACATTGTTTGGATTCGACATAATTATATTGTTCTTGGATTCAAAATATCGAGAAGTAGGCCCATCGTATAACCACGATATAGCTATATCCCGTAGCATAAGCAGCCCACTAAATGTTCCCACGCTGGCCCAGTGCGGGTCGAAGATTCTAGGTACATGTCGGTTTCCTCGCGATGTTTTCCTTCGCCGTTTTAAGTTAGCGGCGTATAAAACCAGTAAAATAATTTATCCCGTAATGAGTGATAATAATAACAACATTATATTAACAAATAATCAGTGTAAAACGACGACGACGATCAGTGATTTTATAGTACTGGGGTCACTAGGCCAGCGATTTGGCGCATCATATGCTATTGGGGCCATTCGGTGAGTGATTTTCGCGTGTAACTATATGCTACTGGGGTCCTTAATCGAGTGATTTTACACACATAATTATGCTACCAGACTGGATACTTAGGCCGTTCGATTTTTGGGACAGCAATATATAATCAGAATCAGGGCCGGATTTAGGGCAAACGGGGCATACACCCCGGGGCCTCCACAACATACACCTCGGGGAAAAAAACAAATTTCGTCATCGAAGAGCCCCGAGGCCTCCACACCTCTAAGTCCGGCCCTGATCAGAATAGAGTATATTTTTAAAAGTGGCCTAAGAACATGCATTAGTATTATCATAGAATAGATAATGCTACATTTAGCGTTGAGTAGTAGGCCACACATCATGTAAGTAGGTACACAGATTATTCATTTACTGATATTTTTATTGCAAGTGACGTCACCAAGTGTTCTTTTGAATTAATGGTTCGATTAAATAAATTGAATTGAATGAAAATTGGTGAAGTGATTTTTGTAATATCAATCAAAATCAAAATAAACACATGCATGCATCGAAGTCTGTTGTTTAGATTTTAATTAAAAAAATCGGTTGTCTGTAAAGTTACTGACGATAGTTGAACGTGACAACTTCAACTCCAAGCCTTAAATGGAACGCCTCAGAGCGAGGTAACGCCGCATGACGTCATGTTTTTTCGTGCGTGCAGCCGGCTTCATCGAATTATATGACGTTGTCACGTCAAAAATCCTAAGTACCTACCACAGACTAAGTAGAGAGATACTCTGTACCTACACGACAGGGCCACAGCGATAAGGAACAGGGCGTGAAGTTTAATACGCCTCGCCTCATTGAACTTCTACGTCAAATTGTGCACGATAATGATAACATCATAACGATAATTATGAACTAAGTACGGTACTCTGTTCTGTTTCTTGTTTGGATTTTTAACCGACTTAACAGAATAGGAGTTTTTCAATTCAATCGCATTTTGTTTTTTATCCTACCACTAATTATGGCCTGGAAAAAAATCGGTAGGTGCTAGCGATAATTTATGGTACTCTAGTTATTTAGTTCAGTAACTTTATACATTACCGTAGGCGTTAAATCCGGTAGATCTGATTTTTTGCAGACTTGTTTATGATGTTGGCCTAATGATTGTCCCAAGTTTGTGACCTCGAGCGACGAACCCAACTTTGTCAAAAATCGAAAAAACTGCGAAAAAATCGTTTATTTTTCAAATTTTGGCGGTTATAACCCTAAACGACTAGTTTTTGTAAAAACTTTCTTATGGCGTCTATAAAGTAGACTAAATTTGCTACAATATGGTACTAGAATTGTCTCTGTACACCCAATAGTTTCTGAGAATAAGTCTTTCAAAGTTTATAATTTTTTTCGTACTTCGCAATTTTTAGCAATATTTAAACTCCTACTTGACCACTTTGTGGCACAGATACGGGGGTTTTTAACCCCCGACCAAAAAAAGAGGTGTTATAAATTTGACGTCGAAGTCTGTCTGTCTATTAGACAGACACACATACAGGTCTGTCTCTATGTGTATCTGTCTGTGTGTGTATCTGTCTATGGCACCGTAGAGCTGAATAGGATGGGCCGATTTCGGTGCGGTTTTTTTATTTGAAGATACATTTTTGTGTTGATGTTTTGAGCTATTTTTGGTTAATATCGATTCAAGATGGCCGCCTCCACCAAATGGCAGACCAAATATTTCATCACAATCTACCTCAATATGGGTATCAAATGAAAGGGCTTGACTAGTAGAGTACTATACAGTATAACAAATTGCAAATCACAAAATGGCGAATTACATTTTTTTGAGCTATTAAACAAAAATAGCTCAAAACATCAACACAAAAATGTATCTTCAAATAAAAAAACCGCACCGCAATCGGCCCATCCGTTTCAGCTCTACGGTACCATAGACAGATACACATAGAGACAGAACTGTATGTGTGTCTGTCTAATAGACAAACAGACTTCGACGTCAAATTTATAACACCTCTTTTTTTGGTCGGGGGTTAAAAACCGCCGTAACTGTGCCACAAAGTGGTCAAGTAGGAGTTAAAATATTGCTAAAAATTGCGAAGTACGAAAAATATTATAAATTTTGAAAGACTTATTCTCAGAAACTATTGAGTGTACAGAGACAATTCTAGTACCATATTGTAGCAAATTTAGTCTACTTTATAGACGCCATAAGAAAGTTTTTACAAAAACTAGTCGTTTAGGGTTATAACCGCCAAAATTTGAAAAATAAACGATTTTTTCGCAGTTTTTTCGATTTTTGACAAAGTTGCGTTCGTCGCTCGAGGTCACAAACTTGGGACAATCATTAGGCCAACATCATAAACAAGTCTGCAAAAAATCAGATCTACCGGATTTAACGCATCCTACTCCATACATTCAGGCGACAAAGTTACTGGACTAATTAGTCTATTATCTTTTGTAACTGTTCTAATTTTTATGGTGTGCATAATAAAGCGTTTCGGTCTGTCTGTCTATACAGGTCGAAGAAAGACGAACGATGATTTATCATTTTGATTTTTATTTATTTTAAAACCAATTAAGAGGTATGGTTAACACCAAATGGTTTAGTATGGTTTAGTAGTGGTAGGACTCTTGGCAGAGTCCGCCTGGGGAAGGACCACACCTTTGCCAAATATTCTACCGCCAAGCAGTAATGTGCAAACATTACTGTGTTCCGGTCTGACGGGCAATGTTTCCAGTGAAATTACAGGGCTTAGAGATATAACAACTTAGATCTCTGGTCTCTCACGCCGGTACTTACATTCCATTTTGTGATTTGATTACCCGACTTCACAATAGGAGGAGGTTATAAATTATATGTCTTTTTTTGCTTAGGAGGTATTTTTTTGAATGTGTGTTCCACGATAGCGCCGTCAATTGAGAACTGACTTTGATGGTACTTTTTTGTTTGGTTGATGAATAGTTCAGAGGTAGTCCCATTTAAATTTTATTGAAATCGGTATAGCGATTTTTTAAATATGAACAAAAAACTGAAAATCATGTAATAATTTAATAATAAGCCTTTTTATTTCTTGTTTTACAATAGTTGGTTGTTAGTATATAGTAGGTACAATAAACAAAGGTTTGATTTGTTTTAGTAAGTTTTAGCTTAAATTATGTTAGTAATTTAAGTAGGTAAGTATTTGTTTTAAAGTAGTTGATAGTTATAATATTACAATACTTAAAGATTAGATAGTAACTTAGGTTTGATCATGGTAGTGATATTATAAGTAGGTATTTATTTAAAATAGTTGGTAGTTACCTACAATAAACAAAGTTTTGATTCGAATTATTAAGTTAGCTTATATTATGTTAGTAAAATAGGTATGTTTTACAACATTTATAAATATAAACGAACAAGAACCCCGATTCGGGTACAGGCCTCCTCCAAAGATGACCATTTTTATCGGTTTCGTGCTATCGAGCACCAGATTATGCCAGCTGATCTTTTCAAATAATTTTCCAAGCTAAGGGTCTTCTCTTTCTTCTCTCACCTAATGGCCCTTAAAGTTGAGACTGCGTTAGAGTTGAGTTTGAAGTAAAGTTGAGTTCGAGTTTTGTACATTTGGCGGGTTTTGGTCGTAATCTTCCACGGTGACCAGCCGGGTTGGAAGACGTTTTGTTTTTAATTGAAGTTTGTTTATTTAGAATATCGTTGTGAAGAGAGGAGCTCAGTTGTATTATCAATTGAGTAAAAATAAACCAATTAAATAAATGTAAGAATTTATATTGACAACTATTCGATCTTTCCCATATAAAATTTCACAAAGGAATGCTCTTCAACGGCTTAGCTCCATCTACTTATAGCGCCAACCCCTCTAAAACTCTTTTGAGATGGCGGGTAGAAGTGAATGGTATCCCACCGGCGCCCTCTACACTAAATGACACATATTTAGACTCAAATCCCAGTATTAAATATAATACTATAGTGAAATACACGGTAAACAAAATAGAGGTGATAACACGGCCCTCCTGCGTACGCTGCCAACCTTGGCAGTGTCACAGTCTGGTGTAGTTGCTGTGAACAAAATACACAATGTATTCATTTTTATCAAAGTTAATTTTACTCTTCCAGTATTATCCACTTAAGATGAGTGACTTTCCCAAGCAGTTGCGCTGTCACATTGTCGCAACTCAAGGTACGTCATTACATTACCACATTCTCTACAAATCCACTTAAGATGAGTAATGAATAGCTTTCCCAAGCAGTTGCGCTGTCTCATTGTCGCAACTCGAGGTACGTCACTACATTACCCACATTCTCCATAAATCTCAAACATACACCTTTCCCTAGCTGCCGCCTGGTAACTCTAGATACGCGGCATTAAAGTCAAAGTCAAAGTCAAAGTCAAAGTTCATTATTTTCACTCTTAATGCTTTCTCTAGCAGTTACACTCTTAGGCCGACACAAGGTACGCCAGTTTATGTCCAAGGTATTACGGTTTCACTCTAACGCTTACTTTGTCAATGGATCGAAGCTATTGCACTTCACTACGTTATTCAAACGTTAACTCATCAGCAATCAATCATAATTCCCGACAACATCCTAGAGTCATTGCACTGCTCGATTGGGTTTGACTTTCAATTACATATATCTCCAAGTCTTCTAATCGTACCTATTCAAAGGTTTCATATTTTTCTCACATAAGGCCTTCTATGTAGTTTTTATATACGCTCCCAAGTGAATTAAAGGGTATCATTTTTTGAAACAATACCAAAACAATTCATTGGTAACGGACATAGCTCGGCATCATCTGACTAAAATCTTTCTAATTTCAACCATAAGGGTATCTTATAACTGCACTGAATATAACCACTTTGTAACCCAACTACGGTAACCAAATTCAAATCAAAGATGTAACACTTTCTATTACTGTATTATGTTTTAAAATGCATGACCTTTTTCAAACAGTTTCCCTGAAAGATATTTAAACCAATATCTAACTGATTTACACTTTTTATCTATGGTTGCTGTGCCTCGCAACAACTCGTCCACAACATAAGCTACCCTCTCATAAAGTTTCGTAAAACAGTATCCACAACTTTAAAAAAAAAACGAAGATGTTTCATTCTACGAAATGTTCTGATTGCAGTTCCCGGAATTGAAGGTTATTTTACAGTACCCCTTTACGAGATAATAATTAATAGATTAAACTTGTCGGTGATTCGCAAAAGTTTCATTTGAAATGCAATGTTAGATAACAAGGTTAAAACAATTTTATACATAGTTTCTTCAAAGTAAATCGTAATATTACTGTTGCTTACTTACGTGTACATTACGCACTACTGAAATCACTGATCCAAGAATAACATTTTTAACTAACTGCGGGCGACGCTTGCTTTCCCGATTATTTCTCATCACCGTTGTGATTTCCAGGCATGGTGTTCATAGCACTTCTGATATTATCAATTGAGTAAAAATAAACCAATTAAATAAATGTAAGAATTTATATTGACAACTATTCGATCTTTCCCATATAAAATTTCACAAAGGAATGCTCTTCAACGGCTTAGCTCCATCTACTTATAGCGCCAACCCCTCTAAAACTCTTTTGAGATGGCGGGTAGAAGTGAATGGTATCCCACCGGCGCCCTCTACACTAAATGACACATATTTAGACTCAAATCCCAGTATTAAATATAATACTATAGTGAAATACACGGTAAACAAAAAAGAGGTGATAACAGTTGCTATGCATTTTTATTTTTTGTTGTAATTTTATTAGACAAGAAGTTCAACATGCTTGCTTTTTCAACTCCTTCGGTGACACTATTTGACCGTACGACCTTGATTTTTGAAACCAAAAACACACCAAATAAGAGAAATCTCTCAATCTCTCCTGATAGTATACAAATCCAAGAAAATAAAACAAAAAAGAATAAACTACAACAGTCGGGCTCAAAATTCTTAAGAATTTTGGTCGAGTGTCTGAATTTAATTTTAAATTCAAGTCGGTTTTGTTTATTCTTAGAATATAAATTATACCAAATTTGTTTTACAGTAGTAATATTTGTTTCAAAACGAATTCAGTCACAAAATGGAATGTTCTAGAATTATCTATACTAATATTATAAAGCTGAAGAGTTTGTTTGTATGTTTGTTTGAACGCAAGGATATCTGGAACTACTGCTTCGAATTGAAAGATTCTTTCTTTGTAGGATAGTCAATTTATCGAGGGAGGCTATAGGCTATTTAACATTACGCTACTATCAACAGGAGCCGAGCATGAATGAAAAATGTAACAAAAACGGGAATAAATATTGGTTTTTGAGAGCTTTCGTTGCGTGACAGCATAATGTCATATTTCAAAGGTTGCGTCATTAGAACCTAAACTAACCGAATTTGTTCAAAATTTGAATTGATACGCCCAATTTTCGGTAGATGGCGTAGCAACGCGCGCGCGTTCATCTAGTCAATATATATACGCTGAAGTGACAAGAGGGTAATACTTAATACATTTTTGTAAAAAGGCCCTAGAACGTGCGATTCACAAAAGTGAGGTAGTACGTTTGAATCCTGCCTGAAAAAATACCCACTTAGATGTGCTTTGAGTACTTTTGCAAGAGCCATACAAGTTTATTGTTACCACTGGGTTTGTGGCTTTCATCGTAAAGTTAAACATCGTGAAGAAACCTACATGTTTCTAGATTCTTTAAGGTCAAACATCATCCGCCAACGCATACCAACCTACTGGGCCAGCGTGGTGGATTATGGCCATGATTCTCTACTTGTGAAAGAAGGCCCCGAGTGCTGCACTGCTGGGAAGCAGTAGAAATATTTAATGGGCTGCTAATACTGAAACCATAAAGAACCTCTATTACGTGAGTTCAACTTGATCTTGACTGGTTCATAGTCGTCGATCCTTCCATATGGTATAATTATTTAATCCTTATTAACGGAACAGTAATAGCGAATAGGTATGTGATTACACCAAATTGGAGCTCATTAGTGTCAATTTACTACTGAGATTATAAAATGTGCAACTAAAAGTGCAAATGGTCTACAATTTAGTTCCAATCAGTAAAAGAATTAGATATTATATTATAGCGACTTTTAGTATAGGATTACACAGATCAAGTCTACTTCCGAAACAAAGAATACTTCTTGCGGCGGCGACGCGACGTCGTTAGATACGTCGGGAGCCTTCTTCTCTAGAACTTTGGGCTAACGGATAAGGTGTAGCACCGTAGGTACTTAACTAAAATTACTTACTAACTATTGTAACCTTTGAGTATTTGAATGTGTAATTCGTCTGAGATTGTAACGGAAGCTTCATCAGCATGTCGTTTTCCCGCCAATATCCAAACCCAACCGCCATGTTGGAAGCATCAGGTCATTGCAGCAAACAGGCGAAATATCGAAATATCTATCCTATTTCGCCTGTTTGCTGCAATGACCCGATGCTTCCAACATGGCACTTTGCAAGTCATTTTTGTATGCCATTCATTCCTGAAACTCTACACTAGTAGAGTTAAGGTTGAGTAAGTCCTGAAGAGTTTGTTTGAACGCGTTAATCTCAGGAACTACTGGACAGATTTGGGAAAATCTTTCACCGTTGGATTTGTACGTGGTCCCACATAATACGTGAACCACGGTCGAAGGTCCAAGCCGGCGGGACTGCTAGAAGAACATAACATTTAACCCGACACTGCGTTTTTGCTGTTTATTACATCGAGTTTCACCATGCTCACGCAATGCAGATCATACCAGCCCTTCTACTGCCTAACAATATCGGCTTTGGTTTTGCTATTGATGTCTCTATAATTCAAGTTAAAAGAAAAGACAGAGAAATATCAAAATTAAGACAGTTTTAGTTAATTACTTTGACTTCAAAGTCTAAGTAATTTATTCGACAAAAATTGTGGTTACAATTTATTAGGATCTCAAAATTATGGTGTAGTGTTGCACAATTACAGGCAAAAAGGCATCATCATTTTCAGCCTATGTTAGTCCACTGTTGGACATATGCCTCTCCCATGGCTCGCCACTCAGCCCTGTCCTCGGCTATACGTCTCCATAAGAGGCACAAAATTCTTTTACAAAGTACACAATTTTAAAGAAATCCTAATATAAGTTCAATAACTACGACAATCTTTATACTTACCTATATGAAGCATTTTGGATTTAAGCGCTTAGTACCTACGCCTTAACTACACTAGCTGCGCAACCCAACATTGGAAATAGTTAAATTAGATTGATCTAGCTCAAGTAAAGACGTGATACGTGATAAGTATAAAATGAGTTTCGTCCGTTCTTTTCAAGATTTCCTATCAAAAAACTATTATGACTTCGATAAACCCGATATTACCCTTCTAAATTTCCACCCGCAACTTTACATGATTCTGGCTTCGCAGGGAGTATTTTTCGGGAAAAAAGATTCTTATTTAAGGTAAGATTTAGTTTGTACGAGTGTATCTCCGCGGCTTTGTTCGCTTCAAATTTTGTGAACGAAACGTTTTCAAACGAGACAAAAAATTGTTTAAATAATCTTAACGTTAGGGTTCTCAATTCGGTTGGATGTTTTTTTTTTTTTTATATTTGTTTAATATTTATGTTACGGAGATATCGCTCCACCAATTGTGGTTCTGTTTTATTTGATAGGTCTTAGTTCAGAGGTAGTCACAAAAATTATATCGAAATCGGCGTGACGAATTTTAAAATAATTATGAACAAAAAAACGAAAATTTACTTTCATGTCTCCGGACGACTTAAGGTAGCGGTTCGCGCTGCGACCGCGACGCGAGACCGCGACGCGAGACCGCGACCAGAGACCGAAACCGGAGACCGCGACAGGCACTTGACACTATGGAATTGTATGGGCGCCAGTTCGAGCCGAGACCGCGACAGGAGACCGAGACAGGTCGCGGTCGCGGTCTCGGCGCGAACTGACCCCCATACAATTCCATAGTGTCAAGTGCCTGTCGCGGTCTCCGGTCTCGGTCTCCTGTCGCGGTCTCGTGTCGCGGTCTCCGCGCGAACTTGTACCTTTATGTAACGGCACTATTTCATTTAATTTGAAAAATTTTAGAAAATTTGGTGATACCAATGGGGAAGTAAGTTAAGTACCTACCTACTTTTTACCGGTTGCAAATCCGCGGTGCACTGCTAGATGTAATACCTACAGAATAAGTAGGTACGTACTAAAAAAAATACTTACCTACTGCTTAATGCCAGCTTAACCTAATAACCATCTTACTTTTAAAATTCGTCATTATGTTACTTAATTAGTCTTCTAGTCGAGCTGGCGGTAGCCATCTTGTACCCCTTGTACCTAAATTCAATTACGAAAATTTTATTCAAAACATCCTTTCTTGAGCTACGATGCAACAGACACAAACTTATATAACACACGTCGTGTTTTTTCGTTGGGCGTAATAATTTAACTAAAAAATAATGTAAAGGTATAATAGATAAATTGATCTAAGAAAGATCTGAGATAATGGCAACGATAAGATTTTGATTTGATTGAATCACTATCTCGCCTAAGCTGTGTACAATGGAGTATTTATTTTCTAATTGCAGGTTCATAATCCCTATATTTTGTATTGGAGTGAACATAATAGCTGCTGGTTTAGAACTCTGCAACATAAGCTTGGGAGTGATGAACTCGGACTACAATATGGCTTGCGAGTCTTTCTGCTACATCATTGTCCTTGGTTCTTGTTTGACTGTTTACATCGGGTCGCTCGCCAACCAACAACAAATTTATGACCAAATTCAGGATATGGAAAAAGATTTTGAACAGATTTGTAGCTTCGGCCCGAGACATAGGTACCTATTTTATTCAAAGTTTCTTCGCATAAGGCGATTATCACACTGACACGTACCACGCAGCGTAATGCGTGAATGCGTTTTCCATCGTTGTATGTAAGTCTCTCCGTTTGTAAGAAAAGACGCACAGTCCAACACACCAAAAATGCATCCACATGTTTGTGTTCGTGCAGATCACGCGGATAAACATGCAGCCCCGCGCGTTGGTGCGGGGTGCGGGGGTGACGCAAGGTATCACCGACACAAACCGAGTCCCGCAGTGCCATACGTGATCTTGGAAAGGCTTGGCATGTGTATAAATGAAATGAGTGAGAGCCGCCGTGAATCCACAAAACGCAACAACGCGCGTGAGTGCGTGAAAACCCCGCACGATGATGCAGATCTGCACTCCCGCAAGTACGCGAGTAGATGCATCGACATGCAGCGTGGTGCGTGTCAGTGTGTGGATCGCCTAAGTATATTATTTGAGTTTTATGCCTATGTTCTTTTATGTTAAAGAATCCTACTTACCTTATAAACGTGAAAGTTTAGATGTTTGTTGCTCACACGCTGTCAAGTCGGAATATATCTACAGATCGCGTTGAAATGTGGCACAAAGTCAGAATATAGTTTTGTGTGTGAATTGTCCACCAATATTAAAAAAAAAACATATTCTGAGAGCTGCTTACAAATTTTGGGAAGCTATTTAAGGCAAGCTGAAAACTTGTCACATACCTTTTTATAATGAAGGTAACTCACATTTACGTATGCCTACCATACAGGGACATGGTGGGGTATGTCGGGCTCGACACCATGGGTCATGGTGCCCCTGCCGACTAAAAGGAAGGACCCTAACGGTTGCTCCGGCATGGCCAGGGTTCAGAGTCGCAGGGTCACTTTTCGTACTTCCATCAGCAACCCTGACCCACCTGCCGCCGCCCTTGCAGGCTCACCTCGCGGGGTTCCATTTTTATCCAGTGACGCGCCGGAAACCAGCGGCGCACCACCTCCTCGGGAAGGCTAATCCCTAGGTGGAGTGTCGGGCGGCTCTTGACGTCCGACGCCCCAGGCCCTTCAGTGGAGTCGGAGTACGACCCCAGTGGCATTCAGGCTCGCCCCCGTGTCAGCTTCCGCCTCAGTGAAGGAGTGAGAGTCTTCCAACTCTCGCTCCTCCAACTCATACGACCTCTCACTGTCACGCATTACGGGGAAGACGTTCGGCAGCGAGAGGTCCGCCCTCACTACCGCGGCTCAGGATAGCCGCGGTTTCACCTCTATGAGCGGTGAGTCCTTCCACTGAGCGCTCTGCTAATCAGAGTGCTCGTGGAGGACCCCCATCTGGAAGACTTATGAATTTTACTTGGCCGGTATATCAGCCGAGTAAACTTCCCGAGTCTTCCAGTCCCTCTCCTCAACCTCTGCACGCACTACTCAAGGTGGAGAGGAGCGCGTGCAGAAGTTCCCAGCCCTGGGCGGGATTCGCCATCACACAACAAGATGCCATTGAGGCAAGTTGTTGTGTGATGCCCAGGGTGCACCACGTGGAGGTTACCCGACCCACGCACCCCTATCACATCAATCTGGCTGGTGAGAGGCGGGGCAAAATGGAATCATACATTTTTTTAATTTTTTTTTCAGTGAAAATGTTTGACGCAATATGCAATTTTTATATGGTGTAGTTTAATATTTGAAGAATAAATAAAATAATAAGCCAGAAGATTTAGTCGGGGTTTTAACATTGCCTGGCGCGTGCAAATATGTTTTGCAAAAATAAAAAAATGGGTTTGCAATTTGAAAAAAAAATGGGTGTTATTTATAACTATTTATAAGAGATCATTTTAAAGGTAGGTACCATAGGTATTATCTACCTACCAGGTAGATAATACATATACAGGGTTACTGGTAATCAGCCTGCATCCGTTTAAGGGCATGTTCTGTATATTTAAACAAATAACTTTTGTTCTACAACTTTCGTTAAAACTCAATAGATAACCCAAAAAAAATAGTGTTTGTTGCCCTTTTTTGTACTGTTTTGTGACTTTTTAGTGTTTATTCACTTCGGCACATAATTTTTTGCGCGTTAAAGAGCGTACGCACTCTTGTTACGAATTGTTACGGAGAGTTCGGTGCTTTTAGACCGTGCAAATACATTTTTTATTTATTTTGTAAAATAAAAAAAACATTAATTTTTAAAAACTGTAGAACAAAAGTTGACGTATTTAATGTACTTAACATCCCCTTAAAAGGAGGCAGGCTGATTACCAGTAACCCTGTATATTTATATATATAGATTTATAGATCTAAATTGAGATATTAATTTTGCTATGTCACAGATGAAAATATAATTTAACTATGTGACAAGTTTTCGGCTTGCCTCAAATATCTGCCCAAATTCTGCTACCAGCTTTCGGAATAATAGGCCTTCCATCGCGAAAAATAACTAAAACGAGAACTACGCGAGTGCAACTGCTGTACATTTAAAGCACTACCTATTTTGCATTTTATATACTTAAAGGTTCCATCCCTTGCGTTAGATTAATATTTATTGTATTTTTCTTTCTGTCATCCAGGGAACCATTTTTAGCGGGCCAGTTAATTGTGTGGAAACTGTGCATTATTTGGGCGGTTTGGTTGATGATATGCGGTGGCATGTATCTCCTGTATCCTACCCTGATACTGGTGTATCAGAGCCTCATAGCCACGCAAAACGAAAACATCAAGAGACCCTTGGTGTTTCCAATGTGGTTCCCGCACGATGATCCCTATAGGACTCCTAATTACGAAGCACTATTTGCTTTGGAATGCTTGTATACTGTAGTTTATGTGACTAGTTTTGGTGGTAAGTAAATAGGTACCTAGTTTCTAAGTAAATAGTTCTTCCGTGTTAGAACTTCGAAGCCGCCATGACCAATTGAAGAGAACGTGAGGTAATAACATCATACAATCCACGACGGATTCGAATCCTACCTTAGTGTCTTTTTTCCCAAGGACAGATGCACAGGTTTGTTATCGCTACTTATTTGTGGACGAACACGAGACATGTGTCATCCACCGGCTTGGTGGATTCAAGGTAACATGTCGGTTTCTTCACGATGTTTTCCTTCACCGTTTTAAGTTAGCGGCATTACACATATGACTTCGAAAAGACAGTGGTGCGCGTGGGATTTGAACCGGGGCTTCCAATTCGCCGTTCTCCCGACCAGACCAGTCGTAACTAGTCTAGTAAGACAGCCGTATCTTCTTGAATGAAATGGATTTAAATAAAAAAAAATCGTACAACGCTTACTGAAATAAAAATTTTAGGGTACGTGTACGCATTATTTCACTTCCTGCTGCACTACTACATAATGATGGACATGATAATCCTCGATTTCCAAGTAATGTTCGATGGGCTTGACGAATCAGTAGCCGACCTGCCGCGGACTGACCCTCGCAGAAAAGCCGTTCAGAGGACTCTCAATCAAAGACTTGGAAGAATTGTTAACTGGCATATATCGGTATACAGGTATGTAAGAACGTATCCTACTAAAATTATAATCTAATATCGCCCCACGGTTTTACCCGCGCAACTCCCTTCCCCTTACTTTCCAGGGCTAAAAAGTAGCCTATTTGCTATTGCCTACTATAATCTGTGTTCCGAATTTCATCCCGATCCGTTCAGACGTGTTTGAGCAATAAACATCCAAACTTTCGCATGTAAGTATAATATTAGTAGGATGTGAAAGTTTGTAGGTGTGTATTAAGCAACAAACATCGAAACATCCAAACTTAGGCATATATAATAAGTAGCCTGTGTCCAAACTATAACCTAACAGACTATAATCAAACTATGTTACAAATTTCAACCCGATCCGATCATAAAATATGTTACTACGTGACTGAGCAACAAACATCCGAATAACCAAATATTGACATTTGTAATACTTACTAGTAGGATTAGGATATTGAACTATGTATTAGGTAATTTTTAAACCGACTTTAAAAAAAGAAGTAGGTACTCAATTCGGTTGTACGAGTATGTTTTTATTGTAGGTATGTATGCTACGCGATAGCTCCGTAAATTGTGAATTAATTTTGTTGGTTCTTTTTGTGTTTGGTAGATCAGAGTTCAGACATGGTCCCATACAAATTTTATCGAAATGAGAGGGTCGGTTTTCGAAATATGGACAAAATACTAAAATTTACTTTCATTTATCTAGTCGACGCGACGACTTATGATGGCTTCGTATGAAATTTGGTAGAGTATCGGAATTTAATTTTAAATTGAAGTAGGTTTTTCTTTTTTCGCTGCAAGCACAGTTTACAGAAATAAAACCAGATGGAGCGCGCAGAACAGAGCTACTGAAGCAGACAAAGGAAATACAAACGCCGAAGCAAATACAAACTCCAGTCAGTATGAAACGGGCTTCCGTGTTGTACGGGAGTCCCGTGTGATTTTAAGTTTTGTTTTAAAATATGCCGTTTTGTGTCTTCAAACAATGTTCCCAAAAACAAAAAAAGGAAAGAGGAATATAATTTCATAGGAAAATTTGAATATTTTTACTGTTATTTATATAATTTAGGCGATTTTATTTTGGTGATGAATGGAACACAACACCTCGACGAAAATAGGTTAGTGTGGCGATACTAAATGGAAATTATTTTCCCTGAATTTAGGGTAAAATATAGATTATATATTTTTTAGATACTCGTAGACCAAATTATTGATGGGCATTGTATTATTCAATGTAATTTAATTTCAAATTTAATTTAAGTAAATGTTAAATTTGTGAAATGAGTAATTAATGACATAAAAATGTACAAAAACAAAATCATTAATACATCCTAAAATTTGTATTTATTTATTTCGTTAGTTGCACCACTGCCCAAAATATTACAAATTTTGTTTCCTCATGAATCAAAAGGTTATATGGAAGAGATCGCTTTTAGCGACAAGATCGCCTTTTGTGCCCATTTTGTTTTGTTATTATATGTGTTACTTCTTGTCAACTTTGTTTATGGTGCCAATAAAGTATTTTGTATTATATTGTAATGTCATTCGATATATTATATAAGTGAAACGGCTATATAATTGGTTATAAAATGATGGTTTATAAAATAAAACATTTGTTGAAGGAAGATATTTTTGAAGTTAATATTATGCATAACGTTGTTTGTAAAATGAAATATTTTTAAATTGTAAAGTTTTTTAATATCAATGTCAAAGTACTTTATTCATAAATGTACAATTTACACGTCAATAAATAAAAAATAAAAACAAAAGAAAGAGTATACAAATTGTATACATTTTCAAAGTTTGAAATGACTACTTTACTGTATTATAATAATTATTGTACAGAAAACTGTCAAGCATTATATGAGTATAATATGTTTTTATAACAATTGTACTGACTACTGACCCATGTCAAATTTTTGTATACATTTTTATAGGACTTTGCCATCACTCTCTAAAAATTCGGTGTAACTATAAAAAGTTTGATCGATAAGCCAGCACTTTAATTTGTTTTTGAAGCTGCCGAAACTTGGGGCAGATATAACTATTTTGGGAAGAGTGTTATAAACTTCAGGTTATGTGAGTTAGCTTCCGTGACCTTGTGACTTGTGAGAGAGTGTGATATGACATCCAGCTTGTCCGCGTTACGTATGTTTCGAGAATGTATCTATATAATCATTATACGGTTACTTATTTTAAAGTCTTGTTTTGTCAAAAAAAAAAGGTGAATATTAAGTAAACTGTTAAAGTGATTATTTTGTCAGTTTTTATTGTTTGCTGTTTGGACCTATAAGGGGGCGTCCATTAATTAAGTGAGGTGTTTTTTTAAATTTTCTGGCCCCCCCTCCCCCGTTGGTGAGATGTCGTGAGATTTTGTTCAACCCCCTCCCCCATCCCCCAATCTCACGTGAGATTTTTCAGAATGTGGGTTTCTTACGTAAACGCGTTGGGTTGTTATTGTAGAAAGAAAAAAAACAATTGCTTCGTGCTTTTATTTACGACTAGTTTAGACTAGTAATTTGACAATCTACTATGATAAAAAGAAAAGAATACCTACTCTAATACAGTCCATCTTATACCTTTAAACGAGCAATTCTTGTTGTACCTATATAAATATGTATATATATATAGAACTGAATCTCGGAAACGGCTCGAACGATTTTGATGAAATCATGTATGCAGGGGGTTTCGGGGACGATAAATCAATCTAACTAGGTTTCATTTTTTATAAACGCATATTATGCGCGTTTTTAGACAATGAAAAACTGTCACATTAGACATTAGATTGCGAAGGTAAATTTCGCCGCGTGACGCGACAGCGTAATAGCTCAGATGGGAAGTCGGGCGGTCATAGCGGTCACGAATTAATAGCTCCGGGTTCGAATCCAGACGGCTTCTCATTTTTTTCATGTTTTCTTTTTTTTAAGAAAATCTATTTCTTGGTTTCTTTTATCTGTACGTATCTAAGTATATTTACTATTTAAACCGAGCAAAGCTCGGTTACCCAGGTACTGGAGAATTATGAGCGGTCTCAAGAGAGACTATTGGCACCAACATGTCCATATGATTTTCTGTAAAATCATCTGCTCCTTCGAAATAGTGAATAATCTTAATCGATGACGCTCAAGATTAATCTTGAGCATGTACATACAATTTGGATTGAATGGAACAAAACAGTATAATCTTTTTTTGTTTCAATCAGAACAAAAATTACGTGATATTTGTCGAGACCCTCCCTCCCCCTAACGTGAGATTACATGAGATTTGACTCGACCCCCTCCCCCCCTAAATCATCTCACGTAATTTATGGACGCCCCCTAACATACTGGTAGCCTATATGCATTTTATCAAAAATAGTTTGGTGGTAAAGATGGTTGTTTTAATTTTTGTTTAACCTATCTAAGCGAGTAAATTACACTAATTTTATTATTTGCGATTCAAGTTAATTTCTAGTTGCATGCAAAATCAAAATTCTTTTCTTCATAGAATGGAAATAGTAGTAACAAAAAATCCTTGCATAATCGGTGTAATAATATTAATATTTTAAAATATCAATTGACGTGTTTATTATACGTGAAGATTTCCCAAGCTAACACAACAATAGTGGGACTTTTTTCTTAAGACTGACAACATTATACAAGTAATTTTGAACGTTGATTTGACAATTTTACGTCAACATGACTAATTACGGGCCTCACAGTGTTGTTCACGAAGGTTCCATCTGTGTTTATTTCTGTAATCTGTGGCTGCAAGTGCCTTATAACAATAATTAAGTTGTTTTATGGTATATCCTCGTGAGAAAAGACCGGGGGAAGATCGCCTAACGAAAACTGTTTTAGCTTTAATATTGCTCTCTCTTTTCTTTTCGCTTGAAATGATAGGGACACCAATAGCAAAGCCATAGCCGATTTCGTTAGGTGGTAGATGGACTCGAGGTCTTTTCTCAGAGCAGTGGGAACAAAAACCTATGTTTTCTTTTTCCAGGGCTATAAAGAGAGTATCAATCATTTTCCGACCAACAATGATCTATATAGTGAGACTGACATCTGCGGTAATATGTCTGATTGCATATCAAATGGTTGTAGTGAGTATACCACCCAAGATATCGAATGGCAAAAAAAATCGAAAACTATGATACCACCGCCGGACAGAATCATCCCAAATTTCCGCAACGAACGGTCCTGCGCAACCTTCGACCAGCGGTTTCCAGCAGCGACCTTTGTGAGGTCATCTGTTCATCTAGTGGTAGGTCGTCCAACACTGCGTCTTCCGGTTCGTGGTCGCCACTCGAGAACCTGCGACCTTCTGCGAGCGATATAGCCTGCCCCCCTGCCCATTGCTTACTCTTCGAGCTATGTCGGCTACTTTCGTTTTTTGCGAGTATCCTGGACAGAATAGGTATACAGAAAAAAATTGGCAGTCATAGGAACTGCCGTTAGAAATGAAAACTTAATGTATTAAACTAGCTCTAATGTTACTCAATATGTCCATTATCAAACAGCACTCAACGCGGTTAAAGAATTGTTCACTTTAAAAGTGATCCTCTTACCAGGTTTGCCACAGGGTATCCGTTCTTTTGAAAAACTTTTTTTCACAAACCGACATGTGATAACCAACGTTAGACAAACCCACGGGTAGTGAAATGATTATTATACAAAAAAATATTTAACAAATTGGTTATATCTCAAACTAATTATTTGACAAACATTCATTCTATAACGTATTATTTGACAAATTATTCTTTTAATATTTTTGTTAACTACCAAATGCTTAAAAACAAAACCAACGCTTGACAAATTTTCATTTTATATTGTGTTGTTTGGGAAACAACTCAATTTATAAAACAAACATTTATTAAATTGCATAAAAACTAGATTGTAATCTATATATATAAAAGCGAAAGGTCACTCATCAAGGAATCTCAGAAACTACAAATGCTAGGAACCTGAAATTTTGCAAGGAGGTCCCTTTTAGCACGTAGGCGCTCGCTAAGACGGGCTTTTGCGAAATTCAACCCCTAAGAGGGTGAAACAAGGGATGAACGGTTGTATGAAAATTCGTGATTTTCAAAGTTATCTAATTTTGTATCTAGATACTTGACACGAAGCAATTAAATGTTTGTTCTATCAATTTTGTAATTTCGAACTGTACGGGGATGAAATTGGGGTTGAAATGGGGGATGAATGTCAACATGGAAGATCCCAACCGTTGAAGATAAAACCATAAAATTCTGAATACAGACACTTGACACGAAGCAAACGAATGTTGGTTCCAGCAATTTTGTAATTTCGAACTGTACGGGGGTAAAATTGGGGTTGAAATGGGGGATGAATGTCAACATGGAAGATCCCAACCGTTGAAGATAAAACCATGAAACCCTGAATATAGACACTTGACACGAAGCCAACGAATGTTGGTTCCAGCAATTTTGTAATTTCGAACTGTACGGGGGTGAAATTGGGGTTGAAATGGGGGATGAATGTCAACATGGAAGATCCCAACCGTTGAAGATAAAACCATGAAACTCTGTGTATAGACACTTGACACGAAGCAAATGAATCTGTTGAAGAAGATGAAGTTGTTCTATCAATTTCAAAATGTACGAGGGCGAAGTTGGGGTGGAAATGGGGGATGAATGTCAATATGAAACTTCCCAACCGTTGAAGATAAAACCATGAAACACACCTAAACAACTGAACCGATCTTGATAAAATTGTGCTATTATAAGCTGTTTTTAGTAACCGTAAATGTGTCTGGTTATGAAAATAGGTACTGCCTGAGTAACCTTAGTATTTATTTCACGCGGACGAAGTCGCGGGTACCAGCTAGTTTTTTAATATCTAAGTAATCACAGCGGTACGATTAGGTTACTTAGGACTCAAATCCAACTCGGAGCACCCCGACTCCACCTAGTCTTGTCGCTACTACCTCTAGAGTGTATATAAAAATGCGGGAGCCAGAAGCTTAAGGGAGGTCCTGAGTGGAGCGAGCCATGCGAGGCCAAGCGCAGCGAAGGGGGGGGAGGTGGCGAGCGAAGCGAGTCGGCGACCTCCGTAGTGGAGTGCAGGCTGAGTATGGAGAAGCGACACTCAGGGCTGACCGCAGAGCTTCTGGCGGAAGCCCACCCGGAGTCAAATCTCAGTGATAGACCCTAATCGGAACGGTATTCTAAAGTAAATGACAGAACCAAATCAGAATTGATAATTTACATAAACAATGTTTCGGGTACTTTTAAAATATTTGTTGTAAATTGTATTTTGGTAAATGCTAAATTTGTAAAAAGAATAATTTATGAAATGAAAAATGGACAATAAACAAAATGTCATTCGATACATTGTTTAAGTGAAACGTTTGCCATGCAATTGGTTATAAAAGGATGGTTTGTAAAATAAAACATTTGTTGATGTAAGGTATTTTTTAAATAAATATCATGCGAAACGTTGTTTGTAAAATGAAACATTTTTGTATTGTAAAGTTTTTGCAATGAATATTATACGATTCGTTGGTTTTAAAGTGATGTTTTGTCAAAAAATGTTTGTGAAACATTAGTGAACCTTGCCACAGATTTGTCTTAGTTTTGTCCCTTTTGTCACATTTATAATACTAGTAGGATACCACTTAAAAAGGTAGATTAGACACTCTTCGGCCGATTCTTCCCTTATGGACTAGGAGCCCACGAACCCAAGACCTTCGTGCCAAAGCCAGGGTGACCCAAACTTCATCAACGGTCCATCGTTCTTACCTATGTTGGGAGCATGCGCTGACAAACTTTCGGCTTTGCTAAAATAACGAAGATCTGGGGTTCACGGGCTCTTGCTCTATTACCCCACCAACGACACCAAGTGTACCAAGGTGTACTAGCCGTACTACCCAAAGAAAGGAGTGTGTCGGGTGCTCACATTTTAGGGATGTTATATCCCTCTGTGAATAATCCTCGTAGAATTTACCTTCCTTCGCTATTACATCGATTCTAATGTAAATCCGTGATCTAAGTAAACACGCTGCATCATAGACCACACCAGGCGAAATGGCGGTCAAGTGCAAACCTGTAGGAAGCTTAAGAGCACGTACCTATGTGGTAAGATTTAGTATATAAGCAGATGACAGCGGTAGAGCGATTAGTCTCTCGCCCCGCGTCACTTGTATAGTTAAGATCAATATAGTCAGCAGTTTATACAGTGACGTGGTTTCATTTCCTCTCCAGTACCAGTAGCATCTACAAACCTATTAGGTTTCTAGTTCAAAAAAAAACCTTGACCAGTATAGTGGATTATGACCTAGAATCTCTCCTTATAGCACGCTTGACCAGAAGATATCTATTGACTCTGCATTTAAAGGTTCCTAGGTTACATTAATATATACGTTGTTCATTTATTTATTACAGAAACTCGAGCATGGCGAGTTTGAAATTCTATTCACATTTCTGGGAGCATCGGCTACTCTGCAGCTGTGGATACCCTGCTACCTCGGCACTATCATCATGAATAAAGTTAGTATCTTAATAATAATATAATCAAAGACAACATACCCATTTGACTGATCGTACAACTGTCCTTAGCGTTTTATAAGCATAATTGCAATATACCTGTTGCGAGTTCGGTCAGTCAGGCTTTTGATTTCGACCGAAAGAGTGCTGGCAAAATAAACCGTAAAAAAATATAAAATATGAATTTCTGCTCAGTAAAATGGTGCTGAAAGATTAGCAGGACATCCAGCTTTACAAAGGACGGTATATCATTTCACAAGTAAGTAAAAACAAAACATCATCAATCTACAAAATTATAACGAACATTAAAAAAATACGAAATGGGAACCCGTTGATGTCTTTCTTTGCATCCTGCTCTGTCCTTAGAAGTTTGCATAACTCTGTCTCGTTTTGTCCAATCATTGGTGGAAAGTTGTGCACGTCACTCGGATGGACTCGGACCCCGTTGGTGGCTTGTGAATGTAAGTGAGATTAGTTTCATTGCCGATCAACAGACTGTATTATCTATGAATATCATGCATTAACGAAAACCTCGTGAAATACATTAAAATGAAAGTTTGCAGAGTCAGTTACTCAGTCAATCTTACGGTTACGCTGACAGACAATAACCCGCTGAACTGAATTTATTTGTATGTCACCGTAAAATTGTAAAAAACCGTCAGATTACAATCAAAATATGTTAGATTACAATCTAACCTAATCTACCGTTAGATTATAATCTCTCGCGTTATATTGTAAACTAACGGTGATTGCATTTTTTATTAATTGCGTGTGTATTTTTTTATGGTACGAGCAGAACATATGTGTCTGATGGTAAGCAACATGCCTGCCCATAACCGCAAAGTGACACGCAACTATTGGAACATGAAGAGTCCAAATTACCTGGCACTGTACTGCGCTCGTCACCCAGATATACATATAAGGTGTTTTATAGCCTAGTAATTTATCTGGGAACAGGACGTCTACTCTATTTCTACGAAAACGTAATTTCGAAAAAAAACTCGCGACTTTCCTGCTCTCGTTCTACTTCGTTTCGTCCGATACAACATTGTTTGACGTTTAAATGCTCTACGTATAGACGTATACTCTAACTAGAGTAGGCTTAAATCATTTAAACGGACAAAAGTACGGATCGAAGTAGAATCCGAGTTGGTAAGTCGCGAGTTTATTGTGAAATTACGTTTTCGTTGAGTTAGAATAGACGTAGTGCATCCTCACTCGCTCAAGGTCGCGCGGTTTTAGCCTACAGCACCTACAGCTAGACCGTCCCTCCCAGGGAACAAGTGCCAGTCGGTTGTCGGACGCAGCTGAACGCTCGCGCAACACGTTTCCCGCGCATATTGTTATTAGATATGTCGACAACCCTCCGCGCTAGACAGGGACAGAGTTACACGTTAGAAAGAGCGCAAATGTTTATTTGAAAATCGCGACAGCTATTGCGAGCTGAATTGAACTTTGTTGTGTCCCAGCAAGAGTCGCTATTAATATAATTGTTTTCGGTAAGTGAGGCTTCTGTACTAATATTTATTCTGTGGTAGACGTCCAGTAATGTTTGCACAATATTGTTTAGCGGCAGAACAACTGGCTAAGGATCAACTTCACTGAGTCAACTTTTAAAATAATTTGTATCATCTTATCTTACCTGCAAACAGCAATAAAGATTTTTGTATTTGTATTTATTTATTTGTAATTTCGGCGGATTCTGCAAAGAGCCCTGCCACTACTGTGTACATACAGGGTTGTTGGTAATCAGCCTGCACCCTTTTAAGGGGATGTTAAGTACATCAAATACGTAAACTTTTGTTCTACAGTTTAAAAAAAAGATTATATATTTTTCCCATACAAAATTAATAATTAGTAATCTATTTTCTTAAAAAAAATAAAAACCGACTTCAATTTGAAATAAAATTCATATTTCACCATACTCAAAAGTAAGCAATCACTATGTCATCGAGGTAAATTTTAGCTGTTTTTCGTCCATATTTCCAAAACTGCTACACCGATTTCGATATAATTTATATGGGACCACCTCTGAACTATGGTCTACCAAACAAAAAAAGAATCATCAAAATCGATTCATAATTGGCGGCGCTATTGCGTAACATACATACAAAAAACATACACCCGAATTGATGACCTCCTCCGTATGGAAGTCGGTTAAAAAGTGTATTTGCCCTGTCTAAAAGCATTGCAACTTTTAACGATACCAGCATCTAAAGCAGTCTAAAAGCATCGAACTTGAAACAATTCGTAACTAGTTAAACTCTTTAACGCTCGATAAACGATGTGCCGCGGTTTACCTCGGCAAATCGTTATAGACACCAAATTTTTTAGTAGTAGGACTCTTGGCAGAGTGGCAGAGTCCGCCTGGGGAAGTATAACACCTTTGCCAGTTATTCTACCGCCAAGCAGTAATGTGTAAACATTGCTGTATTCCGGTTTGAAGGGCAATGTTTCCAGAAAAATTACAGTGTTTAGAAATATAACATCTAAGATCTCTGGGTGACGAGCGCAGTGCAGTGCTAGGTAATGATTTGGACTCTTCATGTTCCAATAGCTTCGTGTCACTGTGCTATTATGTGGCAGGCATGTTGGTTACTATCAGGCACATGACATGCTCGTCTCGTCACACTTTATTTAAAAAAAAACTAAAAACCCGCTAATCAGTGGTGTGCTAGACAGGGCAACAAACACATTTTTTCTGGATAATTATTGAGTTTAACAAAAGTTGTAGAAGAAAAGTTGTTTATTTAAATATACAGAACATGCGAAACGGATGCAGGCTGATTACCTACCAGTCACCCTGTATAGGTGTATAGTAAATTCCCTTACATTTGCAGGGTTTTTCCGTGGGCGAGGCATGCTGGCGGTCCGGCTGGCACGAGACGAGCCTGGGTCGCATGGTCGCCACGGAGATTGTGCTGATCCTCTACCAGGCACAGGTGCCCATCATCATCAAGTACACGGGACAGCCTGGCTTTCAGCTCGAGACCTTTTCGGCGGTACGTTACTTGACACGATAAACAGTAGTATAATAAGCAAATACCAAATACAATAACAATTTTTGTAGCGATAGGACTCCTTGCAGAGTCCGCCTGGAGAAGTACCACACCACATCTTTGCCGGTGTCCTATTCATTCGCATAATATTTTTTGTCCTATAGTAGTTCCGCATACATATCGTGGCATAATATTAGATGCGCATACTTTTTAAAGCCATACTTGTATGTTGTCATATCATTTGCATGTAATAAATGTAACGTGTCATAATGGTTAAAATTAGGGTTGTAACGGAACTTCGCTTTCGTCTCTTCGCACTGCGGAAGTTCCGCAAGAAATCGTACCTCCGCCTCCGCATCCGCGTAATTTTTGCGGAGTCATAACGGAGGTTTATTTACTAACCATACGCAAGCAGCGACGCTCGCGACGACTCGGCCGTCCTGCCGCGCGCGGCAAATGAACAAGAAACATTTGTCAAATGAATGATACGCGACATGTCGAATTGCTTGGACGCGTTAGACAAACGTACAAAGCTTTATCGACGCGATGTAATGTAATAGGCGAGACAACTGAAAAGAAAACGAATTAGTCCGTCAGTTAGATTATTCAAAAATATTGCACACGTATTTTTTCTTATGTCTCAAAAACAAAAATGACCAAGATACAGTGCTTTGAAGTTTCGAGTAACATCACGTTATGGTACGATTTTTCCTATAGAGTGACGTCACAACCCCCACTGCGGAAGTTTGATATCTCTGTAAATTTTTGTGAATTTGGTAAAACAAATACGTGTCCTATAATTTTCCATAATCTACCTGACGGACTAATTTGAATGATGTATTTTTGACCCTGTCGTCATCCTAATTCAAATTGTACCGTTATTGTTTTAAATAATTTAGTGCAAAATAATTGTTTCGTTAATGAACAGCTATTTCATATAACATACATATTTTGGACTATTGATAGTTTTAATCAACCATAAACTACATTTTTTCTGACTCCACTTTCACATCCGCCTCCGCCTCCGCCTCCGTTAACCTCCGCATCCGCGGAGGTGAAACCCGTCGCCTCCGCATCCGCCTCCGCCTCCGCTAAGAGGCCTCCGTTACAACCCTAGTTAAAATGCCTATTGTTCCTAGTCATCCTATTTCTTGTTTATATTTTTGAATGTACCTGCTATATTTGCATGCCCTAACAATTATTATTCCTAGCGTTCTTTGTGTTTATTTTAAGCGAAGCTGAGCTCCTTGACTTAACCTTTCGAGGCTTTTTTAACTACCTGCCAAGCAAAAAGTTTCGTTTTCGTTGCCCAAACTGATTCTAGGGCAAAGTCGTTAGGTTAGTAAGGTTGCTTGTGACCATAACACACGAGCCGAGCGAACGAAGCGACCCTACCGCCGCAGCAGCGGCCGACGAAGTGCTAGGTAGTTAGAAACGAATTGGCACCTGACGCTATATTTAACTAATAATGTTATTGTAATTACTTAATCACTACTCACTCCAGTTGTAACACTAATGCACGACAATGATACTCTTTGTTTTACTTTCATACTTTAGTGAGCAGCTGTCAGAGCTACCTTCACAAGATCCAAGATCAAGACAAGATTCGAATTAGGTAAATGACGGCAATTGTATTGCCGTCATTTTGCTAAGCAAAAAGTTGAGTTTTCTTTGTCCAAACTAATTCTAGGGCAAAGTCGTTAGGTTAGGGACTTAGGGTAGTTAAGTTACTTGTGACCATAACGCACGAGCCGAGCGAGCGAAGCGAGCGTGCCACGGCAGGCGAAATGCTAGTTAGAAACGTATTGGCCCCTGACATTTTATTTAAACTAATAATTTTATTGTAATTTATCACTGCTCACTCCCGTTGTAACATTAATGCACTACAATGATACTCTTTGTTTTTACTTCATACTGTAGTGTGCAGCTCTCAGAGCTACTTTCATTAAATTACAAGAGCCGTATAATAATGTTATAGCAATTGCATTGCCCTCATTTTGCTAGACAAAAAGGTGTAATTTTCGTTGCCCAAATTGATTCTAGGGCAAAATCGTTAGGTTAGTTAGGTTGCTTGTGACTTGTGACCATAACGCACGAGCCGAGCGAGCGTAGCGAGCGTGCCGCGGGAGCGACCGGCGAAGTGCTAGTTAGAAACGAATAGGCCCCTGACATATTTAACTAATAATAATTTTATTGTAATTAATCACTGCTCACTCCCGTTGTAACACTAATGCACGACAAAATCATACTCTTTGTTTTTACTTTATACTTTAGTGTGCAGCTATCTTCATTAAATTACTGGAGCCGTATTATAAGCAATTTTACTACTTACCGTAATTTTGCTAAGCAAAAAGTTGAGTTTTCGTTGCCCAAACTGATTCTAGGGCAAAGTCGTTACGTTGCTTGTGACCGTAACGAATATAGAAACGAATTGGCCCCTGTTTACTAGTCTAGGCAGACAAAACTTATATTAAAATGTACTTATAAGTACTTAACTGTATTTACATCTGGAAACCCTCGTTATAATCAATATGTCGAATAAGTAATATTAGAACAATTGTTACTTATGACACTATACATTTATGGGATAAAACTTTATGTTTCTCAATAGTTAGGGCGTTTAAGGTTATGGCTTTTAAATATTAGTAGGTAATACTACCATTATGACAACTGATATCAGGGGCAGCGATATTATGTGTAATGATGATTGGTACCTAGTAACTAATATTACGAGGCAATTTTTATGACATTCCATTTTAGGGCTATATATGTAGAATGAACCTATGCGAATCAATAGAGAACCATCTATGCCAGTTATTCTACCGCCAAGCAGTAATCACAACAAGTACACAACAAGTACTGTGTTCTGGTTTCAAGGTTTCCAGTGAAATTGCAGGGCATAGAGATAAAACATCTTATACTTATTCCTGGTTGACGAGCGCAGTGCAGTGCTAAGTAATGATTTGGAATCACGTTCCAATAGCTGTGTGTCACTGCACTGTTATGGGCAAGCATGTTGCTTACCATCAGGCACATGTCCTGCTCGTCTCGTCACTCGTACCTATACTATAAAAAAAAACATCGCTACGGTTAGGGCGCGGTGAGGCAACCGCCTAGGGCTCCCGACATAGAGGAGCGCCTGCGCTTGCGCCGCGGAGTCCCTTCCTCCTGCGCGTTCTTATTTATTTATCATCTTGCACACTTACAATCACGCCAAAACATGTGTTCTTGAGGAAAGGAGGCCGTAGAAATGTCACCCAGGGCCCTGGTAGTACTAAAACCGAAATGATAACGAGGACAAAATAACGACTTTTAAAGTGAAAACTTCTTTTAGCGCACCACACCACAAACAGATTTTTCGTGTGCTGTCAATTGACCTCAAGCATCACGCTCGGGAATGAAATGCGTCAGCATTTCCTATTGGCCATCTAGAATTACTAACGCATTTCTAGATGGCCACGCCCTTCAGTTTCACCCGCGTAGTTTCCAAAGTAAGCTATCAAATTCTGAGTTATAACTTTTCACACACTTAGGCAGTTCCTATGATTGCCATTTTTTTTTTAATATTATGTTCGAGTTTTCCTTTATGTCTCGATGCTTAAAAATGTTTATTGACTGACATTCCTCTGTTTCACGCGATAACAACATGTGCATCAGGTTTCGTCTTCACACACATCCAGCAAACCTCTATTTATAGTATAAGTACTTCCACTAGCAACGCCCCGCGGTATCAACCGCGTATTTCTTGATTTCGTTATTATTAAAATAGACTATGTGCTATTCCAGCCCATTATCTATCTATGTACCAAATTTCATCCTGATAGAGTTCTTCAAATCAAAAACTTCAGTAGTTTTTGCGTGAAAAAGTAACAAGATACAAGTAAACTCTTTGGTAACAAACATACATTCTTACAAACTTTCGTTTTTATAATATTCGTAGGAAATAACAGTATGTATTTGCTGAAATAGTAAATGAAGCTATTGTTATTCATATGAAAGTGCAAAAATAATTTGGAGGTGCGGGGTATCGATCCCCGTACCTCTCACATGCTAAGCGAGCGCTCTACCATCTGAGCTACACCCCCGTACACGTCCATGTTCAAATTACAAATCGCTGTCAGTCTCTTTCCCTGTCCTTGTCAATGAACTTGTTTTTTTTTTTTTGATATTTTGTTCGAGATTGCCTTGCTACCTAAATGCTTGAAATTGTTTATTCCCATTAATTTCACGTGATAATAACATGTGCGTCAGGTTTTATCTTCACACACGTCCAGTCGACCTCTCTTTAGTTACTTCCACTAGTAGCGCCCTGCGTAGTTCCCGATCCCGTTATTTTTACGGGTTAAAAATAGCCCATTAAAAGTGTTATTCCAGCCCATTATCTATCTACGTACAAAATTTCATTCAAATTATTTCAGTGGTTTTTGCGTTAAAAACATACATCCATACATTCGCGTTACAGACACAAACTTTCGCGTTTATAATTTTAGTAGCAGATAAGATTCTACGCTGAAATTGTAAATCAAGTTATTGTTATTCATATGAAAGTGCAAAAATAATTTGGAGGTGCGGGGTATCGATCCCCGTACCTCTCACATGCTAAGCGAGCGCTCTACCATCTGAGCTACACCCCCGTGGTAAAAGGTGTCCAAATTACAAATCAGTTATGTACGTGTTTATAATTGTATGGATAAAAATATAATTAGCTGCCCGATCTATTAGCTTCGCTGGTATATTATCGTTGTGTAAAAAGTATTCATGGAAATAACATCTTATCTTTCAAGTGTCTTGACACTTGTTTGATCTTGATCAAACTACACGCGGTGTGCAAATTTTAATACTTATTAAAATCGGTTGTTAAGTAGGTTAAGAGACCATCGCGGACAAACAACGTGACTTTTTGGTGACATAAGCCGCCAAACGATAACAAAACCTCGTGAATACACAACAATTTTCTACACATGGATAATTGGATATCTCCCAACAGTTTAAAAAGAGTTCTTGCCATATCACTCTTAGGAGCACATAGGACCCTTTGGTACAAACAAACTAAACAAAGTAGGTATAGATAATAAAGACACTCGTGCATTTATTTGGATTTTATTATACCTCATTCCAAATCTCTGTGAATAAAAGGTACACAAATCGATGTCACTCAAAATATGACAGACCAGCATTTCTCAACCATTGTTTTACAAGATAGTTTGTAGTACCTTTCATTGCTTGCCCTTTTAAATTTTCGCCGCATAAAAAGGCTAAATATATATGTATGCATATCATAAACACCCAAATAAATGTTCCCACTGCTGCTGGGACTTGGAACAATCAACACATTGCCGCTGTAAAAAATCGTCAGGCACAAGAATCTGCAATTGCTGAACATTTGATTGATGCTAAAACTGGTCATTGGATCGAGATCCACGACCCGAAGGTTCTATCTACCGAATGTCATTACTACGCAAGAATGGTTCGGGAAGCATTGGAAAATAAAAAACATAGGTATATATTTCAACTACGACGCGATGACCACGATGTCAATAACCGAAAACTAACCAGTTTACGGTTATCGGCGTCGCGAAATCCTCTAATAAATAAATGTGTGCATAGCGCACTTAGTTTGGAGAAACCTGGTGATATGGTTAGTCTTGTGTGTAGTGTTAGTCACCGTGCAATTTTTGAAGCCCAAATGAGGGTAGATGGAGATTTCCTCTCATTTCATAATGAGAATATGGCGGGCATACGTACATTTATTTCCCCCACGTAAAAAAAGGAAAGGCAAAGCATTTGAGTTCGGAGAAGAATGTAACACTAGAAGAAAAGTAATTTAGATGTTTCCTTATGTGAAAACGTTCCTTTTATTTTTAACAATAATTAAATAAGACTGGCCTCGTGGCTTAGTTGGTAGTAGCTCTACCTGCGAAGCCGAGGGTCGTGGGTTCGATTCCCACCCAGTGCAAATATTTGTGTGATGAATTCAAATGTTTGCACTGTGTCTGGGTGTTTCTATGTATAATAAAAATTTATTTCAAACTATATAAGTATTATATCAGCTATCTGGCCGCCATCACACAAGCTTTGCTTAGTTTGGGGTCAGATGGTATTGTGTGTAAATTGTCCACCAGTATTTATTTATAAAAAAAATATCTCGTTCGAATTGTCCTCGTACTACCCAAAACTGATCATTACACTATGACGTAATATTCTGTAAACACATACAAAAGTTTCGATCAAAATAACACAAAATGTATGTCATTTTAGAGTGAAAACTATACATGCTTTTGATAGTAAACAGCGTAATGTGGAACACGTATTTAGAGGTTTGCGATTTTCTCTCAACTCGTTACGACACAAGAAACCTTTTTCTCGGAGTTCTTTAGTCATACTCTTACTCTTTTATTGATAACGAGTAGTTGCATGTCATATTCAAGGTATTCAAATATTACCAATACAAGTCAATAATTTAAAAAAAAGTAGACGTCAATTTAAAATCCCATTACAATAAAAATCAAATAATACATTATATTAAAATCAAATTACATTATAATTAAAAATTCTAAATTAATGACAAAAATAAATAGAGTAAAATTAATCCATACTGGAATATAATGGAAATGGGCATTTTCACAATATGGGCATGATGGGCAATATGTTAGAAAAATAGGCGCGTACTTAATAAGAATAATTTGATGAAAAGAAGTATAAATGTCTTGAATGCAACATTGAGAGTTTGAGAAACACAGATCAAATTGCTAGTACTTAAAATCATATTTCTATCATCCTACCATTACTTTATATAACTTTTAAAATAAGATAGTATAGAATTATTTGATCAATACAAATCTAAGTATATTATGGTATTTAAGATCGCAATAAAGTCGAATTCTATTTGTGAAAAATATTTTAAGGCTATTTCATAAAAATACTAAGATTAAACGATGTTTATGTTATGGTATCACCTTTGTTTTGGTTTGTTTTGGTTTTCTACACAGCTTATTGGAATGCACTATAGTAGATTCGAATTTAAGACCCCAATACTGTGAGTGGGTCGTTCTCGCCACTACGGCTGTACCAGAGATGATAGTAGGTACTCTTTTCGCGGCTACTGTAATAACTAGAAATAGAAATAGAAACATTTATTGACCTTATATCAAACTGTTACATTAGGTAAGTCTATACATTTTTTTTATTGATTACTTGTATTTAGTAGTAATTAATTTTAACAATGTACAGGGCCATAATTATGTTAGCTAAGGATAATAATATTCTAATAGTGCGGATACAAATTGTGATCAGAATCAAAATAATCACTTAACCCAACCCTAAAAATGTAACAATCGTTTAATAATAGTAAACGTCAAAGTAAAAAATAAAATCAGTCAAATTTACGTCAAAATCAATAAATAAAAATTGACAATTATTTTGTGAGTCTTCTAAAAATTATAACATCATAAGAGCACAGAATACATATTATGATAAGAGTATGGTAATACCAACTATAACATCTTAGTGGTTAGAAATTAATTCACCTGGTTGCAAGAATGAAGAATCTACGATTTTAAATTTCATGAACTCATTTAGTGAATGGAAGGGATTGGACTCGAAAAAGTATTTCATCTTATTTTTAAAATGTTTTGACGTGATAACGTCTTATAATTCGATGGAGCCGGCTGCACGCCCGCAAAACATGACGTCATGTAACGTTACCGCCATAGATTAGATAATAACTTACCGCCGTTACCTCGCCTTATTACTTTTCGCACCATCTAGTGAGTGAAATCTGGGTAGCGATTCTGAAACCATTCGGTTGCATCCGACACGGAATCTCATCTCTCGGTCTTTGTCATGCTAAACAGATAAGACAAAGACCGAGAGATGAGATTCCGTGTCGGATGCAACCGAATGGTTTCAGAATCGCTACCGTGTATTACGTTCAAGGAGTCTGTCCATGTTTCAGAAAAGCGACGATATGAAGTTAAGAATTTGTGCTAGTACAATGATGTACCCAGAGATGGCGCTTTGAACAGCTTTTCAAAAAGCTTCAGAATGTTTTACCTAGATGGCGCTTAACACCATCAGTATTTTCTTAAGACGTTGTCACGGTCAGCTATCGTCAGTAAACCGACTTTACAGACAAACATTTTTTCATCGAGTTTCGTCACGCTTGTTGGAAGCTTATTGAATATACATATTTTGCTGTAGGTAGATGCCTTGCTTCTGTACTTTAGTCAGTCTAATTTTAGGTAATTGTAATTCATCATGAACTCGGCACTTTCTTATATAAGTATTTAGGTTTTCTCTTCATGAGGGTCTAATAACTTGTGTGCTTTGTTACAGACGATGAGTGCAGCTTATTCATACTTCAATATGTTGAGACAAGCTGCGAATTCAATGAAGTAATAAGAAATCAGTCGAAGTCGAGAACCGTATTTTTTTATTAGCTTTAGCAGGACTCTTAACTCTTAGCAGAGTCCGCCTGGAGAGGTTCTACCTATCACACCTTTGCAAGTTATTCTTTCGCAAATTTAGTATGATCATGCAAACATTACTGTGTTCCTGTTTACTTATTCCTAATTCGAGATTAAATGACACATTTAATTAATTAAGTAGTGTGTGGTTGTTACTGACTTATGTAACAGTTGATTCCTAATAGACACCAAGTTATTCTTACCTAATAATGTGACACAATAAAAATGTGACACATTTAACAATAAAAAATATAAATATACCTAGGTAATCTGAATCTGCATTTATCTACCCTATTCCTCTTCCATCCCCTTTTTTCTGCACGTGGACGAAAAGCATTTACGCCTATTCTTCCGCCTGGATGAGACGGTCGGATTGTCGGACTGGACACCATCGAATGGTGCCCCGACCCTACCGACTAAAACCTCCACGGGGTTAGGGGTTGAGGTTCCATCATTGCCGCTCATGGCGGGAACAAGGGATCGCTTAGGGACTTGCAAAATAGGATGACAACAAAGTTTCGTCTAGAGAAACACAATTGTATGTTATGGAATTAAAGATTGACGTATCTATCTTTATACCTACCTATCAGTGTCTCCGTCTGGGGCATCATATTTTTGGGGACCTTCGACGACGAGGACGAGTCACCTTCGTCCGTGGGGAAGCACCTAGATATTGAAACCTCACACGTGGTCCCTGGGTGGTGCTAATCAGGTGACAAATTACCGGTGGTAGGCTTCGGCCGTGGTTGGTGACCACCCACTAGACTAAGTCACGACGCCAAGCGGCCTAGCCGTGTTCCGTCGTGTTGTCTAGTGTCACCATTAAGGGAAAACGGGTCAGAACAGTTGCTGCACAACTGCAAGACCGGTCTGTCACACACCAATACTGTACATCGGGAAGCTAGTCATGGAGGGTAGCGGGATCCGAGGCACGGTTTGCCGCACCGACCGCAGATAGTTGGGGGCCCAAGTAGTGAGCTAGCCACTCATGAAAGGCTGCCCCGCCATCTAGCGAAAAATCCCGGGATGCGCTATCCTGCCGGTTGGCGACCGGATGACAAGGCCAGATAGACATCCCCGGGGGGCTCGGGCGTCCCCGCAGTCTCCAGGCTAGCTCCCCACTGGTGTATTCGTGTTGTGTGTTTGACCAATGGTCAGTAGTGTGTGGGCTCGTTCTACTGCCGTTTTCCCACCGATTCCCTCTCCAAATAAATAAACAATGAACAAAGTCAAAAAAAGAAACAAGGTTAAAGAGCGGCTGCACGCCTTGTCAGTCAAAGTGCACCTCACTAATATTCGAGGTCTGCACTCAAATCTCACTGCAGTCCACCATCACCTCGAGACTGAGCAGCCGACACTCTTGTTTCTTACGGAGACGCAG